>JAZKJV010008205.1:700927-1401855 GCA_037367405.1 Ottelia alismoides | reverse complement strand
TACCTATATCACTATCAAGTTGCTGAATCAAATATCTAAATCTTAGATTAAATTGATTAATTTCTTGTGTCCCTGTATTCGATCCTGGACTTACTTAGGATATAAATTAAAGATGAGTCCTCTTCACAGAGATATTTGACTTGGTTCTGACTAAGCGCTGATTGTCCAAACTACAACAATAATTAATTAACACCACCAATTAGCATTTCATCACATGGTGCCATTGTCGGGTACACAACATATTATTTCATTTATTAGGTTCAGATATTTATTTTTAGTTATTTTTATGCATATCAAGTTAAGTGTTGTGTAGATTTATTTGTTCTGTTGTTCTGTTTGTCTACATATTGTTAAAATTAGTTTCACCTAAGAATTTTCTTAAATCCTATTGTTTTATTGTAGGGACAACGGAGCTGATGAACACAAGAGGAACACATAGGCGAGAAGCTTTGAGCTCTTGCTAAAGAGACCACTTAGCAGCCATTTAGGGAGAAATTTCTAACTTAATTAAGTAGTGTTTTTTTGTGTTGTAACATTTTCTTATCATTATTTGTAATAATTTGTAATTGATTTCCATATTTATAGCAATTATCGATTGATTTCTCATGTTTGTAAACAAAGGCCTCCATTTACTCTTTGATTTGTGTGTTTGTGTCAAGAGTGGTTCTTGATTTTAGTGGTGTGAATTAGGAAACACTCTTCGATTCAAATAGTCAAATTTAGGTCACATTGACTTGTTGACCTTCTCGTAATTTATGCCACACAATTTTTGATCTCATAAGATTCACTGCTATCTTCGAGATTCATCTAGACACACCGTAACCTACGTTCCATTTAGTCAAACATAATTGATATTCTTCATCATTAATATAACTACTGCTTAGGTTTGGCTTTTTTCTCAACTTGCATCATTAGATTAGAATATTTAAATTTAGTATAGCATACATATGGGAAATGCTAGGAATCACTGTGAGTATCTCTAAATGACCGCATGCACATTGATTTCTCCCTACATTCTATTCTTTGATTCCTTTGTTTACAACTTAAGGTCAAAAGGAAAAATGGAATGAAGGCATGTTTTAAATGTTGTCACATTAAATTAAGTGATAACCAACATTAAAATTGGGATTGAATAATGTAAGTTGTCCTAAATTAACTTGAAATAAAAGCAACCTTGTATTACGGGTAGTAACACCCTCATTAGACACATGTACTTACCTTCATATAGAGTGGGTGAGGATAAATCTCTAAGGTTAGGGCCCAAATCTCTAGACTTCCACCCTAAGTCTCCAGGTCCTACCCTCACGAATGTCGAGGAGCTGTAACTGGTTGCCTTTGACCTTGGGAGACTCCCTATTTGCTTTTAAAGATTTTTCTATCACAAACTAAAACTAACAAGATAAAATAGGCTGAACTCTTATGACCCTTACATGTTGAGTTGGTAAAAATATTCAAAGGTTCGCCTTGTGTTTGATTTGTGTGAGTTGATTCCACACATTCAAGTGCTTCGTGGTACTAGACCTTTCTTGAATCTGTCTTGTTCATTTCTCTGTACTCTCTTGAAATTGAAGATAGATAGTTGGCTAGATTTTTGTTCAGATTTTATGAACCTATCATTGAACTGTCCAAATATCATGTCTTCCGAGGTCCAACCACCTTATTCTCTTGGACCTTCATGTATTTGAAATAACCCTTATTTTAATTTAGTATTTCATGATTCCATTATAGGGAGCAGTTCCATCCCGATTGATCCATTTATCTCTTCTCTTCTCTCCGAGGAAGATCATTGCCTTGGTGAGGTATACAAGATTTCAATATATTTGTTACGATCTCACTTGAATCCTCTTTTTGATCAGGGTTTAGAAGATTCTGTTAAGATTCCTTTAAAGAAACAAAATGGGGAGGAAGAAGAGCGTGAAGACCCATTACAGATGGTCTTAGCTAGGCTAGCGACCTCAAAGCGGAATGAATATTATTAGAGCCCAGAAATGCCAGCTTAACCTAGGGGTGGATTCACCTATGGATGCGGCGTGTAATTTTGGATAGTATCGGACGACTAATTGGTTGAGTCGAGTGGAAGTGGAAGTTGAATATGAATTGAAGCCATAGTTATTAAACATGTTGCACGAGGAGCTCTACGCATTCCTTGGAGAATTTAAGTTAGTTTGTACAAACCTTAGATATCCTAGGGATAACAAAGACTAAATTAGACTCAAAGCTCTATCTTCTGGCTTGAAAGATTATGCATATTATTGGATAAAGAACTTGGGGTAGTTAACTATCTATACTCAATTCAAGGACCTTTTCTCAATGAAGTCTACCCTTTGAGTAGAACTAACTTGATGCATTCTCGCATCACGAGTTTCTCTCAATTACTGAATGAACCTTTTGTTGCACATTGGAGTGATTCAAGGATTTATCGTAGAAGTTTTCTTGTCATGGAATAGAGCCTACAATCCTTGTTCAGTTAGTATTCAATGATCACAATACTAAGGGAAGGGTTTAGTTAGTGCTGCATGTGGAGGTAGGGACACCGTCTAGAAGGTGTTCGAAAGGATGGCTGAGATGATCAGAGAACAGACCTCTAGTAGAGCTCATACGGAGTTCCCCATCACATTTCCATCTAGAGGGGGTAAGAAGGCAGTTGATCTCTTTGAGGATCTGACTCCCAACATGGGAATCATAGTAGATAAGATGATAGTTGTAGAGAGGATAGACAAGAGGATGGATGAGTTGGACAACAACTTATCCAAGATGTCGAAGTAGATTGCATAGCTGATAGAGAAGGTATCTAAGATGAAGATACATGTTGTTACTGCATCTACTGCTCATGTTTATCGAGTACATCATGTACATGAACAACCGATGTCAAGGCCACCACAATCGTGGGTAGATGATGAGACCTGTACTGAACTCAATATCAACAAAAAAATACCATTTGCTGAAATAGTTACAAAGGAGCCATCTTGGGTATGGGAAGTGAATGGTGTGTAGTCCACACATAACCTGACCGGGCAGGGAAGTTCGAGGGACCGTCGACTTTACCAGTGCCCCCTACTTTTTACAACATGTCATTCATACCTACACCTCTTCCAGCACAACATATCTCTAGAGCTTTCCTAACCATCGAGGCATTAGAAGTCGTACGTCCATCAACAGACGTACCAGTCGGGCCAGCAATGCCCACATGTTCAACGTCCACTACATCATCAACAGTACCACGGCCATTAGGGCCAGTCATCACATTTTCCCACTTCTTCTTCACAACATCAGTTACCTTTGTTAGGACCCATGGATTTTTTAGCAGAAGATTCTCAAGGAATTGAATTCCTACAAGAACAAAATACATGATTGGTGGGATGACCTAAACCGCTTATCTCGTCTACATGATGATAGTCTGTACCATCTACATCCATTCCCTCCCAAGTTCAGGCTAACCCCATCAACCTGAATCAACCTCAACAACAACATAAGTATGGTCAGGTTTATTACTCAGACTCACCTAAATATGAGTATGGGATTCTTCCATTTGATTGTGTTAACCATATGTCACTCAGGAGAGGAAGGTTTGTGGCATTACCTGACCGTTAAAGGAACATGTAGGGGCCATTTCTGAGGCTCTACTTGAGTAGACATTAGAAGATGAGGAGGACATGCATTAGTAGTAGCCCCTTCAGCCAAAGAGGAGGACTAGTGTCAGAAGAGAGAAGAAGGAGTATGAGAGCACACCTGCAACATGGATCAGTTTCAGAGTATATAGAGGACCATGCGCCTTCAGTTGAGGAGGATGTACCTTCAATAGACATTCCCCAGCTTTTAGTATACAATTCTATTTTAAATTGCAATCTAAATGTAAAAGATTCGTGTATGAAGGACATTATTTCTAGAAATAAAAAGAAGCACGTTTTAGTTTATAATTTAAGTTCTTCATCTTCATCTTCTGCTTGTTCAATCCCTTTCCCCGTGCTCTAACGATAGTAAAGTGCAACGTTAAAAATATTCAAAAAGATGATTCCGATATGGCATGATTTTATAGAGATAATACCATAGTTAAGGTGTCATTTGATGAGTATGTGGCAAACCATCCTATTTTTCAGAAATACCTTAAGATACGGTGCACACCTACTCGAGCAGGTAGAAAGAAGCCAAATAGTTATGTAAAGACACATGTCTTATCGGTTGCCATAACTTAGTGCCTCAAGAACCAACAATTGCCTAGAAAGAATAGAGACTTGGGTGCACATTATGTGGTGAGTCATTTAGATGACAGAATTTGCACGCTTTCTCCTTGATAACGGATCTTTGATCAATGTTCTATCCTTTTCTTTCTATGAGAAGCTGGAGTTGGGTCCACTTCATTAATCCAGAGCATTACTCTAGTTTGCTGATAAGTCTATGAAGAAGGCTAAGGGTGAGGTTAAGGACGTTATCATATTGATAGAGGGACAAGACTACAGAGTGGACTTCACTATCCTTGAGGTGGATATCCCCAATCATTGGAGAGATTCACAGATCATCCTTGGGCAGCCTTTCCTTAGGATTGCTAGAGCTTCTTTTGATTATCAGACTGTAATGATGAAGTCTCATTCTTCAGGTGAAGAAGTGGAACTCAAGATGAAGCCGATGAAATGACAGCGACCTGACTCTGAGACTAGCATAGATTCTTCTACATCAGAGGAGGTATATTGTAGAGTGGTTATGACAGTTGGGATATGGAAGCAGAACCCTACAGATTTGAGTGAGGCCTTCTCATCTAGAGAAGATAGTGCTTACGATGCAGTTTGTGAGACATTTCTAGTGTTCTTGAGTAATGCATTTTTCTATTTCCTTTATGACATAGAGGTCTCCATGGACCTGTCAGTTCCACTTCCTTCAGAACAATCAAGGGAGATAGATAATGAGTCGGACATAGCTTTGGCTGAATTACAACATTTGCTTGGCAATCCGACTCTATGTCCAGCATAGTTGGTGGCCAATACTACAGAGTTAGCACCACCGTCATGCATCACGAAACTAGGTTTAATGATATCAACATGATTTGATTGACGATACTTCTTTATCAGAACTGAAGCCGCTACCTCCTACACTCAAGTATGCCTTTATTGTGGGACCAAAGAATAGATTCCCTATCATCATTAGTTCTAAGCTGACTGTAGAACATGAATCTAGGTTTCTAGAAGTGTCACAGAAAAACCACAAGGATATAGGTTGGAGTGTGTTGGATCTCGTGTGTATAAACCCCACACTCTGTTCACACCATGTTTATGGTTAGGATAATGCCAGACCTTCTTGTGAGTTTTAGAGGAGATATAATCCACATCTACATGAAGTAATTAAGAAATAAATTGAAAAATGGTGTGGAGCAGGTTTTATTTACCCCATCTCAGATTCCAAATGGGCGCCCCCCCTTAATGTATTCCTGAAGAAGTTGGACATTCATATAGTCACCAACAAGGAAGAAGTTGTGATTGTAACATGAGTACCCATGTCGTGGCGCGTCTGTGTCCATTACAGATGCTTGAATGTTGTGACCAAGAAAGATCACTTTCCCTTACCTTTTATTGATCAAATCTTTGCGAGACAAGCAGGGAAAGAGTTCTATTTTTCTGACGGGTACTCAGGTTACAATCAAGTAACCATCACCCTTGAAGATCATGAAAATACAACCTTTACATGTCCTTTCGTTACTTATGCATTCATGTTCACGACATTTGGGCTTTGTAATGCTAGAGCATTTTTCAACAGTGCATGATCATCGTATTTGCCAAAATGGTTGGGGATTTCCTGGAGGTCTTCATAGATGATTTATTGGTCCATGATGATTCATTTTATTCATGTTTAGCGCACTTGGACCGAGTACTTCAAAGTGTAGGTAGGTGAATCTCGTACTCCTAGGAAAAGAGTCATTTCATGGTTAAGCGGGGTATCATGTGGGGGCACGACATCTCCAGGAAGGGAATGGAGGTTGACCCTACCAAGGTGGATGTGATCAAGAAACTTTATCCACCAACCAACGTTAAGTTTGTAAGGTCATTTCTGGGGAATGTCGGATTTTTTAGATGATTTATTCAGGATTTTTCTAAGATTATCCAACCTTTGACTGAGCTCTTAGGAAAAGACACGGAGTTCATTGTTGATTACATGTGTCTTGAGCCCTTTGAGATTTTAAAGTGAAAATTTTGCGACTCACAGATTTTGCAAGCTCCTGATTAGTCTCTTCCCTTTGAGATCATGATTGATGCTTCCAATTATGCTATAGGAGCTGTATTAGGATAACGACGAGATGAGATGTTGTTTGTAATTCACTATGCGAGCAAATTTTTATATTAAACATAGAAAAATTATACAATTACTAAAAAGGAGATGCTCATGGTAGTTTGGGCCCTTAAGAACTTTAGGTCTTATATTTTGGGCTCTAAGGTGATAGTCTACACATATCATATAACCATTAGATACCTCATGGAAAAGGACATGAAGACATGTCTTCTTAGGTGGATTATGTTACTACAGGAGTTTGATTTGGAAATTAAGGATAAACAAGGAGTTAATAACATAGTGTCTGAACATTTATCCCAATTAGAGTTGAAGGATTCTCCTAACTCAGATTCGATTAGAGGAACCTTTCCAGATGAGTCGATTTGTGTTGTCGATTCACTTCCACAATATGCCAACATGGTGAATTATCTTGTCTCCATGAAAGTTCCCCATGGTTGGACTAGGAGAAGTATTGATTGGCTGAAGTCAGATTCAAAGAGATACCATTGGGTGGATTTGTTCCTTTTCTTTGAAGGATTGGATTGTATCTGGAGAAGGTGTATTCCTCCGAGGAGTACCT
Organism: Ottelia alismoides; assembly: GCA_037367405.1. Classification (NCBI taxonomy): domain Eukaryota; kingdom Viridiplantae; phylum Streptophyta; class Magnoliopsida; order Alismatales; family Hydrocharitaceae; genus Ottelia; species Ottelia alismoides. Next base: position 1,395,020 of record JAZKJV010008205.1, on the reverse strand, counting down.
GAGTGTCATCATACATTGTCATTCCTTAGAAGCTAGAGGACACAAGTAAGGAAAAAGAACCACTCACAAGTACACCAATGTGGATTATATTTGTCGACCTTGTTTCGAGATGCTATGGATTTTATATGGTTGTGCCCTATTTGTTAAAGGTTTGTAGGGACGGTTGGTTATAGAGATGAGATGCACATGCAACCAGTGATTTTCTGTGACATTTTTGATGCATTGGGCATAGCTTTCGTGGGTCCGTTCCCCAATACTAATGGATTTGAGTACATCTTATTAGAGGTTGATTATCTTTCAAGGTGGATGGAGTCCCAACCCGAGCCACAGATAGTAGAACTGTCTATAAGTTTATTCAGCATCATACCTAAGGCCTTGATTTTCGATGGGGGTAGCCATTTTCTGAATAGAGAAATGAAATCTTTGGCTAAGGAATACATGTTTGAGCACAGACTTACCCATAGTCAAACGACATGGTAGATGTTTCAAATAGGGAGGTGAAGAGTAATCTACAAAAGCTAGGTTGTCCTAATAGGAAGAATTAGTCCCATCTATTGGACCAATTTCTCTGGACATATAGAATGGCCAACAAGACTCCACTTGGTACTTCACCTGTTAGAATGTTGTATGACAAGCCATGCCAATTGCTCGCTGAATTAATTCACAAATCTGAGTGGGCAATAAAGAAAATCAATTGGAGTTGTCACCTAGGGAAACTTTGCAGAGACTAGAACCTCAATGAGCTAGTGAAAATCCGAAACTGAGCGCATGACAACAACTTGATCTATAAGGACTAAGTGAAGAAGTGACATGACCTGTATATTGGATGCAAGAACATTATCCAGGAAAAAAAGGCATGGTTGTTTAACGCAAAGTTAGAGATCTTTTAGGATAAATTAAATACTAAATGGATGGTCTATGTTTGATCGTTAAAGTTAGAGGAGAGAGTCGTACGCTCCATACAAGGCGGTAGCAAAGTCACTAAATTAACCTCTTACAAGGACCAAGTGATTAAAACCACAATTAACCCATACAACACTATCAAGCAATAAATAAGAAGGTGTGAATCAAAATTTGTTATACCCTACGATGAATGTGTGTAGCAGACAAGCAAGTAGGGGTCGAACTTAGGAAGCAATGCGTGGTAGCACAGAATATTATTTACAAATAATAAATAAATAATATACGTATAGATGTATATATCTACACACTATTTACATGGGTTATTGTGGGTTTTTATTTTTTTATTTTAAATCTTTTTTTATTTAGAATAGTTATTTTCTTTTTTAATTTTCTGATTTTAATTCCTTTCCTTTTTAATAAGATAATATAAAGCTATAAATATAACTATATATAGATTTATATAAAATACACGGTAATATAACAACTAAAAATAACCAAAATTTGAAGAATAAAATATTGGGATATTTACATCCATAACCCTGAGTAAGTCCATAATTACCCCAGGTACCCAAGATAATCACGAATTACATACAAGACCTTGAATAACCACTCCGTTTTACATCCATGACCTTCCGTTAGTTTACTTCATTAACTCAACCACATGGCTGAGTTAATCTTACCTCATCCATGATCTAACGGTTGATATTAATAAAAAAAGAAGAACATGGATTCCATTCTGAAGCTTGCAGCCGATGGGTTCATCAACAGAGTGCGGGGGTAGGCGGAGGCGCGGGCAGGCTGGGGATGCACGACCTGGACCTGCAGGTGGGTTCGCATGAAGGGGAGGGGAGGTGTGATAGACCTGGGAGGGAGGGGGGAGCAGGGCCTGGACCTGCAGGCGGAGGCGCGCACTGGGGGGCGGGGGGGCGGGGCTCCATCCCAGGAGGCGCGCGGGCAGGGGGGGTGAGGGGGCGGCGGAATCGTGCGGGAAGGGGGGGCTCCATCCCAAGAGGCGCGCGGGCAGGGGGGGTGAGGGGGCGGCGGAGTCGCGCGGGAAGGGAGGGGGGCTCCATCCCAGGAGGCACGCAGGAAGGGGGGTGAGGGGGCTGCGGAGTCGCGCGGGAAGGGGGGCTCCATCCAGGAGGCGCGCGGGAAGGGGGGAGGTGAGGGGGCGGCAGAGTTGCGCGGGAAGGGGGGAGCTTCATCCCAAGAGGGACACTACAAAATCCCTACGGTTATTAAATCAATGAAATGATCAATAAAATAAAGAAGGAAATTCTGTGAACACTAATCTTAGTTTTTAAATTTTTCTATGTTTTTTTATTATTTTCTTAATTTTTATATTTTCTTATTTTTAATTTTTAGTTATTTTTAATTTTGCAAAATTTAAATTTTCAAGAAAATAATCTTCAAACAATTTATATACAAAAATAGAGAATGGATATATTTTTGGATTTTTAAAATATAGTAAAAATGATAAAATAAGGTAAAAATAAAATGTTTTTGTGTTTTATACTTTTTATAATGTTTTTGATGATTTTTCAAAGATTTTTCAAGTTTATATGCATTTTATAAAATCAGAAACTCAAAATAATGTTAAATAGTGAACAAGCGGGGATATTTTACAATTTAAAATTATCAAAAAAACTTGAAATGATTGGATTTATTTTTCCTATAAACTAGAAGAAATTGTCTACAAACATGAAGTGAAATCACTATTTTTGATTTGTCTACAATTTTCTATGATTTTTACAAGATTTTTGGTGTTTTGCAAATTTTTAGGGTTTTAAAAATATTTAATGCACGAAATTTGAACAAAAAGTTAAGAATATACAAAAAGAAACTTATTTTAATTTTTTAGATTTTTTGAAGCAGTTTTCAAATTTTTAGGTATTTTCTAATTTCAAAGAGTAAAAAATGCAAAGTTTTTGAATTTTTATTTATAGAAAGTAGAAATAAAATGCAATGTAAATTTTGTACTATGAAAATACTAGTAACATGAACTCAGTTTGGTATTTGGATGATTTAATTAGCGTAAATAATATTTCTTTCAACATTAAAATGCAAGCAATGAAATTGCATGGAATATAGGGACCCGAATATAATTATTCAATATTTTTAAAATAAAAAGTAACATGATAGAAATGAATGGGAGAAACAGCAAATCACCCACAAAACAATGTCTATTACGCATGATAGGTGTTGGTGGGGGTTTTATTGCAATGTTAGAAATGTTAGGGGCTGGAATTTAATTTGCCCAAAAAATAGGGTTTAAGCGGTCTCTTTCGTCCTTCTTGCCCAAGACAGAAAGAGTGTGGCAGTGGCAGATTCTGCGGAGAAAGGATGGCCGCGATTAGCGCTGCTCTAGGCAGTGGTGGTCGAAGGTTCGATGTCGGGTCTTCACTCGAAGAGCAGTAGAACTTTGAGGTGGTGTGACAACAAGGTCAATTCTACAGCGTTCCTTGAGGTTGCGATGAAGATGGTGGTTCTGTGGCATTGGGCGATCGGCGAACGATGTCGATGATGGTCGGCAGAGGGGTTGCTCCAGGCATAGTTGTTCGATCGATGGTCGGCGGATCTGTGGCGGGTGTGATGGACGTCAACGGATGGGTGGAGATGCGACGTCAAGCTCTAGGCAGAGGAACGATGGTGTCGAGACGATGGTCGCGAGCAAAGCTACTGCTCCAGGCAAAGGTGGTCGCAGCGACGGTAGACGTGGCGACGGTGGTGGAGTAGGGCGACGATGCTGCCATCCCAATTTTTTTGAAGAACAACAAATGAATTTTTTGTAATATTTTTTATGTTCCTATACTTGCAATAAAATAAAATGACAATGACTCGAGCACGACAACTTGGTCAGAAAAATCAAACAGGGATCTGCAGGCGAGGAGGTTATGTTGGTGGTGATGGATTGGAACTGTGTCTCTGGCCGCCGTGTGTGGACGGAGGTGAGAGATTGTGTAATAAAAACATGAACCTATAGGGACTAAGAGGTAGATATGAATCAGATCAAATTGATGTAGAATAATGATTAACGGTGAGAAACTATGATCTAAAATTGAAAATTGACAAAGAAATCAAAATGAAAATTAATACTAAAATTACCTAATTAAAAGACAAAAAATGGATGTGGATATCACTAATTGGTATCAGATTAACGTCGTAATGGCCTTGACGAAGACCGACATGCTGTCATCGGATGACTCGGAAGTTGGGCTCCTTTCCACCAAAGATAGATCTTAGAGAGTATGCTCCTCTCCAACGCATTGATTAAATTGGAATGACGGAGGATGAGCCAAATAAATAGAAAAAAAATGAATTTCAAAAATGAATTAATGGGGAGGGAATAAAGGGAAAGATGTTAATGATGGCATTAATTAATTAAAAGAATAAAATAATAATTTTTGAATTATTTTAGTTAAAATAATTATAAATCATAGCTTAATGTGCCACTTTATGGTGGGTTAATTAAGGAATGAAGTAAATTATATACATATGGTATATTATTTACATTATTAATTAAATAAATAATTCATTTACGTCATTTTATTTTTTTATATGATAAACGCTAATTATTTAATTTTTTTAGTGGTGGTTATTTAAGGAAATTAATTATATACATATAATTTATACATATGGTACATTATATACATAGTTAAATAAGGAAATTATGTTATTTTTTGTTGGGATTTTTACACCCATAACCTTGAGTAATTCCGCAATAACAATCATAACACTGCATAATCGTGAATTACATGACAAACCTCGAGTAATGCTTAACTCTTACATGACATAACCCCGTGTTATATTCCGTTTGGGATATCCATTACATTTGATGGTTTCCATTAAAAAAGATAAAATTACCCTTAAAGGTCATTCTTATTTACAGAACATGCCATTCTCTCTTCATGCCTGCCCCTCTCCCCTCTACTTGATGCAACCCGTCGACGATCCTCCCCTGCTCAAAGCCCCCAGCAGCCCGTCGCAGCCACCGGGAAGTACCAACCCCTCCACTCAAAGCCACATCCCTCGTCCTGCTCCTCCCAGGCTCCCCCCTCCTCCCCGCTCCCCGCCTACTCCTCCCCTGCTTAAGGCCCCCCAATCCCCCTAGCTCCCCCTCCCTCGCCGAGCAGTTGAGAGGCCCCCACCCCCACATCGATCCTTCCGCTCGAAACCCCGCCGCCGTCGAGGCCCCCACCCCTTGCCGGAGCCTCCCTGCCCCCGCCTGCTCCCCCCCTTCTCGGAGCCTCCCCCACCCCACTCCTCAGCTCGAAGCCTCCCGCACCGAGCCTTCCCCTCCATTGCTCATAGACACCCACCACCGCCCCCCAGACACCGAGCCTTCCCTCCCACGCTCGAAACCCCCCCCCCCTGTCGCACCACGGTAAGGGATCCCCCCGCACCTCTACAACCCATCGATCTCTAAGCCCCCCCAGACCCCGCATATACCCCACCTCGGGTGACCCCCCTCCCCGCACCTTTGCAACTACCCCACCGTCAACCTCTACGAGGGACCACACACCCACCTCGGCCACCTCCCCCCACCGTCAATATACAAGCACCCCACACCCCCCGGTCTATTTGCTTGTCGTCGATCTGCAAGCCCCCACAGGACCCCACCTGCAATCTCCACCCCCATACCCCCTGGTCGCCGCCTGCCTACCATCCTTCATTCATTGTTGAAACCTTGCAAGCCCCTGCATCGAAGCCCTCGATCCCTACAAGCCCCCGCATCGAAGACCTCATGCCCTACAAGCTCCCGTGTCGAAGCCCTCCCCCCATTGTCTGTCGTCTTCATTCCTCGTTCCCTCCACCTGCAAGCCCATCCAAATATTTTTTTCTTTTTATTAAGATTTGATCAATCCCAACCATTAGATCACAGATTAGTTAGATTAACTCAATCATCTGGTTTTGTTAATGAACTCAACTAACAGAAGGTTGTGAGTGTAAAAAGGAGCATTTATTCAGGGTTTGGGGTGTAATTCACGATTATGCAGAGTTATGATTATTATTGCAAAATTACTCAAGGTTATGAGTGTAAAAATCTCTATTATGTTTTTTATTTTTTTATTTTTATTTTAAATAACTATAAAAAATATTTACACTTTTTTCAAAGTACATTATGTATAAATACGATAAATAAGTGGTAAAATAGCAAAAATCACTCCAGAAAATCGTCTTTCGTACCGTAACTGCAAAAATTATGATATCACTACCACTTTAAAGATAATTTAATTTAGAATATGATGGATGTGAGCATGATTCTATTCGAGATCATATGGAGAAGTTATTGGTCTGAAGTTTGTACTTTTGTGGCCTCTACAGAGTGTGTTTATTTAAATTATATACACATAGATTTATTTTGTAATTGTTTTTGTTATTTACAAGAGCCTTTTAACATGATTATTTACAAAGGGTTATATGATAAAATAATTAAATAATTTGTATTATAGACAATATTATACAAGTTAGGAACATATCAAGTATATTTTTGGTGATTTTTAGCCTATCTCCCCCTACTTTATTCTTGTCGATCAAGTCAAGTCTTGACCTTCTCTCGGGGTTGAATTCAACTTGTATGTTTTACATATATACAGTCTTTTATTTTCTTTATTTTTTCCTTTATCTATTTATTTGGTTTAGGTTAAAATAGTACTAAATGTATAAAATTTACACATAGATGTAGTAAGAATATGGATTTATTAGTATAGACATGTTTTCTATAAGGGTTTTTGAGCTAAAATAAATGAATAAAGATGATGAAATACAGACTCATCATCCCCCTATGCTTACCTTTGCTAGTCCCATAGCAAATACCTATTTGAAAGAATAAGTGAACAGAAGAAATAGAAAAATTAAATGAAAAATAAATAAATTAGGACAATATTGAGTATTAAACTTATCTTCATAAAGTTGTAGTATGGAGCTTTATTAAACCTTTGGATTATTAGTGTGGAGGAACCTTAATGAGAAATGGATTCGAAACCTAACAACCTTCAAGTTCCACAAGACTCCTATTCAGGTCGCCTCAACAGTCTGGTCAGAACAAGTCTACTTACACAAATTCTTGTGACTATGAATCTTTACTTGTATGGTGTAAGTGAAATATAGTTCGCCATCTCAAAAGTAGTAAAGAAACAACCTCTCTCAACAAGTTAACTCTAGTCCACTGGTCTAGCAACTCTTTCCTCGAGGAGCGAGGATATTCCCTTCTAAGTTCAAGTACATCCAGCTCAAGAAGAGGGGATGGGGAAAAAGAATGGACGATAACCTGTGTAGCTACCTATCCTTGGATGCATGACTAGTGTAGCCAAGTCATCCAACTGCAAGCTTACAAAAATTTTACTTTGAAGCTCTTCTTATTTTTCTATACTTGTATATTCACACTGGTAGGCATTTTACTTTCAATCAGGCCTGCCCATTTTTGGAGATTCTGCATTTTTTTTGTTTTTTTAAATATATACAAGGTGCAACATGTACATAAGGAGTTTTTCCTCTTGATCTAGTAGACTATCCCTCTTTTGAAGGATTATTGCAACCCCACAACGTCATTTCTTTAGACCTCAATACTACTAGATCAGGTTGAGATGCACTACCCTCCCTTGAGTAAGATAGATATTCCCACTAGTTGTTACATACCCGTGTGCTACCCTAAGCCAACAGATTCTGCCTCCTCACCACCTCCTCCATGAAGAGGTATGTGTACAATGCTTGTCCAAGATAAGCCATGATCTAAAAGAATCATGCGTTTGTTGTTAAATATTCTACTTAGTCTACTAAAGATGACATATGAACATAGTCTTATGGACTCAAAGAATTAATTCGCTAGGACCTGAAATTTCTTAACACCATTTTTTATAAGGTTCCTCTGAAATTAATTTGATTAAGGTCCATCTAAGCTCCATTCTTCAATTTTATTCAAGACTTATTTTAAATGTCAATACTATTCTGAAAAATGCACAATCGAATACAAGAAATATATACAGAGCAAATTTTTTTTCTCCTTTTTTTCTTTTTATAAGAGAAAAAAAGGCTTAGTAAAATATATACTAGTATATACACGGATTGTACAATATTTATATAATAGGATTCAATTTTTTTTACAAGATGGAAGGTGACCAAAGTTTATATACACACGTGGATTTTACACATTTATATACATATCTCAATAATATTGAAAAAATAATCACATTTTTATAGCCATCTAAAATACAAATTATGGCTAAAGTAAATATACAATATATATGACACCCCCTATACTTAGCTCGAACTATGTCCATAGTGACCAAAGAGCTGCAAAGGAAGACATAACTCGTGCTAAGTATAGAAAAGTGAAAAGAACACTATACAATAATGACTCAAAGAATGAATAGAAGTCGGTGATCACCCCATACTTAGGATTAATTAATCCTAAGTATAGAAGACAGTACGAAAGGGGGAAAATGAGGAAAAGAATTGACTGACTCAACGGCTCGACTTGCCCCCTATACTTAGGGTAAAATATCCCTAAGTATATAATATAACCAAATTGGGGGACAAGTGAGAAGAGAAGATGAAATGAAAGAAAAACACACAAAAGACGGAATGAACAACATCCCTCCCTCTATACTTATAGTAAGGGATCCCTAAGTATAATCAACAATAGGAGTGATGAAACAGGACAACTATGAACAATGCAAATCATTCATCTCCCCTATACTTAGGATAAAGTACATCCTAAGTATAGCAAGCACACATATATACACTGAAAAGAGGTGAATGATAAAATAGAAGAAGGAGGGAACAAATCAAGATGAAACTCATATATACAGAGTAGACATGGTTGAGGTGCCTCTCAACAAGCGCTAGAGTTTGCGCCCCTAACTGGGCACAAAGGCTAGGACAACGATGTATCTAGGTTCAGAATGACATCTGTAATGCGAATACCATATTGTCAGTGTTGTCTCAGAGTGATAACAACATGTCCAACAGTGCAAACGATGACACCCAAAAAAACAATCAGGCAGGTGTCTTCTATCGGGTAAAGAGATGTGTAGATAAAATCAGGCACAAGTAGCACAAAAGAAATCTCCGGCTTATGGTCAGAATGGAGTGAAATGATTGAGATGAAGAAATCGTACATGGAGAAAGAAGGATAAGTCATAGAGTCCTCCATGTTAATCATCGTCTCAAAAGGATATGGAAAATAAAAATCATGAGACTCACTGATATCCAATGCACATGATGTAGAGAATTCAGATAAATCTTTGAATATCTCATAGATCGGTTCATCCTCGCAAGGTTCATCGAGAAGAGACAAATCCGACATAGAAGGAAAATCAGAAGACTTGGCCTCGTGATCCAACGGATCGTATGCACATCCTGGAATTGAAACTGAATACAAAGAACATATCACCCGTAGATAACCCTCGAGGAGATGGGAAAAATCAGAAAGACTCGAGGAATAGAATGAACGATCAAAACAGGTTCTCTCTCGATGTCAGAGAAAAGTCGTCCACTAGATCAGAAAAATAAGGCACAAAGAAATCTTGGTCAAGATCAAAGAGATCATTGACCTGCCAAAGTGAAGGGATCTGAGCTTGGGAAATGTTTGACAGCATTTGGCCCCCAGAGTGAAGGGTGGGAGGGAGGGGAAACATTATTGATAATGATTTTTTATGTGATTTATAATGATCATAAGAAAATGAATGTAACAAACTCAATACAAAGCATATACAAACACAATGCAACCCTAGATTCACCTACTCAAATCAGTGATGACCATTAAAGATCGATCGCTAATCTTCCCAATTTTAGAGTTAGGTGATCAAACAAAGTTGTACAAACATGCAAGAAGGCCTAAGATTGGGGCACTAATCCTTAGTGTGTACGTGACAAATAAAATGCAAATAGAATGAGGGTGTTGCTCTCCTAAGACATTGATATGAATCAATTACATTTAATTTTGAAGGTCCAAGTGATATTATCAGTCCCAATTTTTAATTTTCCAAGTTTCATTTTTTTGATATTTTTGAATAAAGGCACGTCTAACAAATTTTCTTATTTCCTTTATTCATATATCCAAAAAACATAGGGAGGAAAACGAAAAAGCCGATGTACAAAAAAATATGAGATGCAAATGCTAGAGATAGAGGTGCATACTTGACTCTAGCACTCTACATGCAATATGATATGCACAAAAAAGTAAAACTAAACTATATGCAAATGTAAGAGAGAACCGTCCTAAGCAGTAGCTTCTATTCGAGAAAAACCAAGTTATTTTTTGCCTAAGTTCAAACGATCTATAGGAATAGATATTCGTTTAGGGATTACGACCTAATTACAACCTGGATCAACCCAATAAAACCTAAGGGGGGCTTCACGCAAAGAAAACAAAATAAAATAAAGTCAGAAAACACAAATATGTGAGAAACAAATAAAAATAAAAGCAATGAAAACAACAAGAAAACATTAGTGATGTCCCCAAAGTGCATCGATACTTGGTGAAACAGACCCCGAATAATAGGGTCCAAGTGTCTCTAAGAAAATAGAAAAAGGGCAAGTGTCGATTAATTACATGCTAATTACAAGAAATTTTTTTCAGAAGAATAAATTATATGCTAAAAGTTTCTGCTCTTCAACAAGCTCCTTCCCTCCTCGGTGCTCTTTCATGCCGGTCAGTGAAGAACGTCCGGCCTCCGCTTCGCTCGGGTACTTCAGCTTTCCTAAGATCACCTCCTTTGATCAATGAGCCCTCGCTAGAAAGAGGAAATAAAGAAGGTGTAATGGACATAAGTATAAAAATACGATCAAGAAAAAATGAATTTGAATAAATACAATGAATATGAATAATGAAAGAATGTAGAAAAATATAAACAGAGATTTACAGCCAAGAATAATAGGTCAAATGAAAAACCTAACTACCCCTGTCGTGCCTCACCGATAATGCCGCCATTTTGTTGAGAAAGGAATTTCTGGGGTTTTAAATATGAAATAATTGTGATGTCATCGTAACACAAATATCCCTCACCAAAAAAATTATTTTATTCTCAAGCATAAATAAATACAAAAAACGTAGCAAGAGAATTCACTATTTAATTTACTTGTGTACAAAACATGTTCAAACTCAGGAAGGCTACAGAATCCCGAGGGTTATTAAAATCAATGAATGAATCAATGAAATAAAGAAGGAAATTCTATGAACACTACTCTTTGTTTGTATTTTTTATTTTTTTTATTTTCGATTTTAAATTTTTAGTGGTTTTTAGTTTTGCATATTTTTATTTTCAAGAATATAAATTTCAAACAATTTAAATACAAAAATAGAGAAGGGCTATTTTTTATGGTGGTGGCTGTGCGGTGCTTGTCGGTGGCAACGAGGTAGGATGGCATGGTCTCGCGGTGGAGGTCTGCGGTTGACCTCCTTCAAGCAGAGGTCGATCAGCGACGGGGTGGAGGTTCCACTAGGTGAAGAATGTTCTGTGCATCTTCGAGTGGAGGGGGTTGATGTGTTTTGCAGGTGTCTGCTCCAGTTTTAGGGGGCTAAGCCGAAGCAAAGGCAATGGTGGTGGCTCTATGGTCGTCGGTGGTCGACAGAGTTGATCAGTAGCAACGGCGACAGCGGTGGAGCAAGGCGGCAGCGATGAACATCACCCAAAATTTTTCTTTTTTTATATATTATTTTTTTGAAGAATAACATCTTTTTTTTCTTTTTTTATCATGTGTAACTGCAATAAAATAGAGCAAGAACCGACTCGAGCATGATGGCTCGATCCAAAAAAATAAAGAAGAATTAGTGGGTGAGGAGATTCCGTCAGTGGTGATGGATTGGTACTGGGTCTCCGACCACCGTACATGGCCAGAGGTGAAAGATCCTGGGAGATAGAATGTGAAAAAGTATAGATCGAAATGTGGATGTGAAATCGGATTGGATCAAGTCGGAAATGATTGAAAAATTAGAACTATTAACTACGATTATAGATCTAAAAAATGACTTTGAAATTAAAACAAAATTAAACCTAAAATTATCTAAATGGAAGATCGAAAAATGGATGTGGATCTCACCGTGGGAGCGGATGAACGTCGTAATGGCCTCGATGAAGACCGGCACACTATCATCATATGGCTCGGAAGCTAGACTCCTTTCCACCAAAGATTGCTCTTAGAGAATTGGCCGCTCTCCAAAGGATAGATCAAATTGGAATTAGGGAGGAGAAGCCAAATAAATAGAAAAAATTGAATTTCAAAATGAATTAATGGGGGAGGGAATGAAGGAAAAGATGTTAATGTTGGAATTAATTAATTAAATTAATAAAATAATAATTTTGCAAATTATATTAGTTAAAATAATAATAAATGTCCAAAGCTTAGTGAGCAACTTTAATGGTGTGTTAATTAAGGAACTAAGTAAATTATATACATATTGTATATTATTTACATTATTAAATAAATAAGTAATTCATTTTTGTCATTTTATTAATTTAAATAATAAACGTTAGTTATTTATTTTTTAGTGGTGGTATTTATGGAAATTAATTTTATACATATAATTTATACAAATGATACATTATACGCATAGTTAACGAATGAAATTATGTTATTTTAGAATTTATATTTTTTATCTTTATTTAAAATATTTTTTAAAAATATTTACAATTACTAAAAAGTACATTATGTATAAATACAATAAATAAGTGGTAAAATTGAAAAAATCACACTAAAAATCATCTTTCAAACCGTAACTCCAAAAATTATTAAACACTACCATTTTAAAGATAATTTAATTTAGATAGGTTGTAGCGACTTTGATTCAACTCGAGTTCATACGGAGAAGATATTGGTCTGGAAACTTTGTACTTCTGTGGCCTCTAGAGAGTGTGCTTATTTACACTATATACACACAAATTTATTTTGCAATTATTTTTGTTATTTACAAGAGCCTTTTATCATGATTTTTTAAAAAGTGCTATATGATAAAATAATTAAAGAATTTGTATTATAGAAAATATTATACAAGTGAGGAACATCTCAAGTATATTTTTGGTGATTTTTGGCCTCATCCCCCACTTTATTCCTTGTCGATCATGTCAAGTCTTGATCTTCTCTCGAGGTTGGATTCAGCCTGCATCTATTACATATATACACTCTTTTATTTTCTTTATTTTTCCTTTATTTCTTTCTTTATTTATTTTAGGTCAAAATAGTGATAAATGTATAATATTTATATACATATGCAGGTTTGTAAGAATATGGATTTATTGATATATATAGATCTTTTATAAGGGATTTTGAGATAAAATAAATGAATAAAGATGATGAAATGCATATTCATCAATCGAGCAGCGATTTGATTTAATCCAAGGACCATGATTATACTTGGGCCCTCATTCTTGATCAGACGGTACCTGGTTGTTCACGAAGAACTCCCAAGAACAACTAACTTATTCACTTTGATCCTCGAATGTCGGCGACCTCGAGCTCCTTCCTCGTTGCCGACGGGTGCAAAAGATCGTTGGTCCTCCTCTGCAGTTGTTTCAGGCTTTAGATGCGTTCCAGATCCCAACGACAGGGATTTGAAGGGTCCTTCGTCAGGAGCTGGAAGATGGCTTTGAAGTGTGCTCTAGATTCTCCTTATTGGCTCAATACCTGGACAAAAAGATTACATGGATCGAGGCCATTACCTCAGTCCAAACATGGAGGCATGAAAAATCATGGATGGTGCGAGCGATGATGCTCCGATGAAGTGATGGAATGGAGTTTCTATTCACTTGACTCCAAGCAGGAATCAAGGAGAAAAATGTGGCCAATGGTGGAGAAGGCGGTGGGGCATGATAAAGAGGTGAAAAATGGGTCAAAGAACATGCATGATGACTGTGGAGCTCAAGAACTAAGTCAACGAAGATTTGGGATTTCTTGCTAACTTACCGATTTAAGCTAGAAACTAACTATATAAATGAAATCTACACTACAAGTATTACCTATAGTCGATGTGAAATGGCCCCGATTCAGTTCGAAAGCTGAAGAGGCAGGACCATCGGCGAGCTCATCGGTGGTGGCTGGATGCACCTCCGGCGTCGCATCTCCTCACTTTAGATCATGGAGCCTCATTCCTTTCACTAACAAGACCTACAGGAATTGATCTGAGGTGTAATATTTATAGGAGAATTTTGGGCAACTTTTGATGGAGGTTTACGTGCGAAGGATGAGCGGTTGGTGAGGCAGCATGGGCCGACGAAAAGAAGGATCGTGGGGAGATCAGAAATGGTTGATGTCAAGGGCAAGAACACACATGGACTTTGCATGAAAAATGAGGGGAAAAGTGCTCTCGCGTGAGTTATAACATGGGTCAGAACCTAGGGTGAGCAGTTAACCACCTGTTCAACAAAAGAAAGGTCCTGGTTGGTCTACGTCGATCAACTAGGAAAAAGATAATCAAAATTCTTTTGTAAACTCGATAAAAAGTACTAATCGAATTAAATAATTTTTGGTTATAAAATAGAAAATGTTTCTAATTTCATTTCATATTTTTATTTATTTATTTATTTTGAGGTATTTTATTGTAGGTTTATATTTACATGTATAATCATAGGTATTTTTACCTATGCATTGTATATTCTATTTTTATTTTATCATTTAAATTTTATTATCTTATACTCATATTTTATAAATTTATAACTTATTTTTATGCACATGAATATATTTTTATTGTTTTTTTCAGAGTTAATATTTACACTGAAATAAAGAGATGTATTTGTTATATAGGTATATGTATAGGTAATTCATCTCTATATTTTAATGTATGTATTTTTTTCATGTGGTTTTATTAATTTTATTTTATTATTATTATGTGCATAAAATAGAAATAATATTTTAAAAATTATAAAAAGTATAAAATAATGTAAAATATAAACTATAAATAAAATGAATATTTTATTCAAGTATATTGTACAATAGGGGTTCAAAACTTAACTTTTACATCTTTACTCCAAATTAAATGAAACCACCTTTATTAAATAACTAATAAAAAGTTACATACAACTAAAGTGATTTTGGTGCATTTTGAGTTTATATGGAGGATATACAAGTCTGTGAAGTTTGTGTTTTGGAATTTTATGTTGAGTGTGGAATGTATAATTTGCATTATTTTTGCTTGAAATAATTTTTTATTTTTCTACGTATTTTTATCTACAACATTCATGTTATAAATTTTATTGATTTGATGTATAAATAATAAGGAATACAATGGGTCCCAAAAATTAATTATAGATGAAATAAAATTAGCTTTTTTACGTATGGTTTTTTATGTATCTTTATACAGTGCTTCTTCCCTATCTCCGCCTACTTTCTTCCTTGTCGACCAAGTAATCAAGACGACTGGGTCTTGGGATCTAGGGTCACTCAACACCTATGGTGTCTCGTTTCTTTTTCTTTTCTTCCTTTATTCTTTAATTTTGGAATTAAATAAGAAAAATATACAATATTGTATACAATGTTTTGTACAAATTACAGATGTTTATTTTGTCAAATTAATGACATATGCATGTATTTATCTAGGGATTTAAGGCCAAAATAAAAGAATAAAGATGATGAAATGGAGATTCATCACCCCATATACTTGTCTTTGCTAGTCACCAGCAAATAATTATGCTTATAAGTGCAGAAAAGAAAATAAAGAAAATAAAGAAAATAAAGTGGATTGATTTTAATTCTCAAACTTGTCTTTGCAAAATCGAAGTTTGGATCTCAGTCAGACCTTTTGAAATTAAGGTGAGACTGGAACCTTATTGGGAATCAGATCTAAAACACAACAACCTCTAATACCTACAATACTTTGCCCATGTTTCCTCAAAAGCCCCATTAAAACAAGTCAATGTCCTACACAGTCCCTTATGACTGTGAGTCTATCTTGTACAATGTTGGTGATATGTAGATCTCCTTAGCTGAAGCAGTAAACGCCAGTCTTCTATAACATGGTGACCCTAATTCCCCAATCCAACAACTCTTTCCTCTAGAAGCAGGGTATTCCCTTCTAAGTTCAAGTGCAACCGATTCAAGAAGAGGAGGTGGAGAGAAGAATGGACGGTGGACAATGTAGCGACCTATCCGAGGATGCTTGACCAGGATAGCCCAGTCATCCGGGTGTAGGCTCACATACATTTGACTTTGAAGCTCAAGCTTGATTATTGACTATAAATACGTGCTCCGATGGGAATTGATTTTTCTTTAACTTTTGCCTGTATTTTAATTTTAGAGTTTTTGAATATGCATTTTTTAATACTATATACAACAACATTTACATAAGATTTTTTTCTCTTGAGAAAGTAGGCTATACCTCTTTTGAAGTTTTATTGCAACCCACAACATTCCATCATTGGTCTTCATGGCTACTGGATTAGGTTGGGGTACAATGGCTACAAATATGTGACTTCTGATGTTTCCATTGGCTTGTGTCTCATGCTGACAAATCTAGCCCTCTAGCACTTCAACTGAAGTAAGCAAAGTGTAAGGTGCATGTGTGCAAGCTAGGTGACTATCGACAAGAGTCATGCAAGTGTTTTGATATATTCTACTTAAGCAGTCAAGATGACATTGAACCAAGTCTTGTGGTCTCAAAGAATTAAGACTAGCAAACCTGAATCGCCTCAATTCCAGTTCTTTAAAGGTTCTTGTGACTTAGTAGATTTTGTGTCCAACCAAGCTCCAATCTTCATATTTTATTTAGACTTGTTCAATTATTATTATTAATCTGAAAAATGCAAATGCTATGTACAATGCAGGCAAATATTTTTGTGATGCAATTTTCCGATTTTGAAAATTTTATGAAACTTTTGAAAAAGTTTTGCAAATTTTTATGCAATTTTGAAAAATATTTGCAAATTTTTTTGGAGTTTGTAATTTTACACATTTTAAGTGATTTTTTCACAAACAAAAATATCTGGAAAATAATTGTGTACATATATTTTTCACGAGAGTGCGTCAGATTATTTATAAGAATTTGGTTTTTAGGAATTTAGCGGATTGCATATACGAGGTTTGTAAAGGAACTTATTTTGCTTGATTTATATACATTGTTGTTAAAGTAAATTGAAAAAAATTTCGCAAACATTTTGAAAACTTTAATTTTCAAACTAATTCGATAAATAATTTTTACAAACATTTACAAAATTTGAAAATCATTTTGCAAAGATTTTTTAAAACAATATGTATAGATTTTCAAACTATTTTTGCAACTATTTTCAAAACTATTTACAAATAGGTTTTAAAAATATTTTATTTCAAGTAAAAAAGGAAATATATACAAATAAAATATTTTTACATAGGTTGAAAACATTTTACCAAATATTTTCCAAATAGTTTTCAGAAGAGTTTTCAAAAATATTTTACAACCATTTTTCAAACATTTGGCAAAACATTTTTACCCTATTTATTAATCAATATATATAAAGTTTTTTTATTTTTGTTTTTATTTCTATTAATTTGTCATATTATTATAAATACGCAAGTACCGATTATGGCTAGAATATATACAACGTATATATGACCCCCCTATACTTAGCTTGAGCTATGACCTCATTGACCGAAGAGAAAAGGAAGAAATAACTTGTACTAAATATAGGAAAACCTATACTACAATGACTCAATATAGAATAAGAAGTTGACCATACCCCCTATACTAAGGATCAATTAGTCTTACGTATAACATATTGTACTCTACATGCAGGGAGGGTCGAGGGTGGGAATGAATAAATCAACAGCTCAAACTGTATCCCCCTACACTTAGGGTAAAATGTCCCCAAGTATAGATGAAAAATTAAAAGTTTAGGAGATAGGCGAGGGATCTAAGAATATATAACCCAAGGGCGCTCACCCCCCATACATTAGATGAAGCATATCCTAAGTATAGCATAAATGAATGGGTTGAGGGAACCACGAAAGAAAGAATTTGAAAAATAAAAACGAAAAGAAGAAAAGAAGAAAAAGATTAACTAATCAAAAATGTTTTTCTGTACCTCATCTGGTTGTACTAACGTTGTGACATTGAACTCTTCATGGTAAACCACCTTGATTGAATCAACCACGGACATAAATGTATCATGTTTAAGATAGGGTTTCAAGAGTTGTTCGTTGACCACAAATGGCTATGCGTCAGCTGACAAACTAGATATAACAATGCTTCCATTGTCACACACATGCTTCATTATAAAAGGCCCAATCCATTTGACTTAAACATTCTTGGGAATAATTTGAGCTTTGCATCAAACAACCAAACCTTCTGACCTGATTCGAAAGTCTTGAGGAGAAGGTGTTTATCGTGCCACTTCTTGACGTTCTCCTTGTACATTAAGTTGTTGTCGTGTGCATACTTATGGAATTATATGAGTCAATTTAGATCCAACCTTTGGTTCTTCCTGGAATTCTTGGAATCTAGATTACAGGCATTAATTGCCCATATTACATTATGAATGAGTTCAACAGGAAAATGGCATGGCTTGCTATATACCTGGCGATAGGGAGACATTCCCAAAGGTAACTTATAGGCGGTCTGATAGGCCCAAAGAACATAATCAAGGAGCTGTGACCAATTCTTCCTATGGTTGCGCACAAGCTTCTGCAGAATTGTCTTTATCTCCCTATTTGAACAATCAGCCATGCCATTGGATTGTGGGTGTTACAGAGAGATGGCACGATGTTCAATGTAGAATTCTAGGGTAAGCATCTTCACCTCTCTGTTGATGAAATGGCTACTCCCATTGGATATTAGAATTTTGAGGATCCTGAACCTTGCAATGATGTTTTCCATGAGGAATCAATAGACGATGCGATTGTCGGCGGCTCAGGTTGGGATAGCCTCTACCCAACTATTGACGTAGTTGACAACTAGCAGAATATACTCATATCCCTAACTGTTGGGAAATGAGTCCATGAAACCAATACCCCATGCATAAAAAACTTTTGAGATCTTAATGTACTTCAGGGCATTGTGTCTCTCATTCTTATTGTTCCACCAATCTTCTGACAAATAGCACAACGTTTGACTAAATCTTCTACATGTTTGAATAACGCCGGCCACCAAAGGCCACATTAGAGTACTTTAGTTGCCACACACCTTTTAGAGTGGTGTCCTCTTGATTCTCGAGCATGACAATGTTCGAGGACACTTTGGATTTCCTCCTGAGGAATGTACCTTCTCCAGACGCAAATTTCCCCCTCACGAAAGAGATAATGATCCTCCCATTTATAGAAATGAATATCCGATAGAAATTTGTCTACATTCATCTTTGACCGATCGTGTGGAGTTCTCTTGGGAGAAATTTAATTCGCAATATCATCGAACCAGGGGAGCGAGATGACTGACGTAATGGTTTCATCTGGTAAAGTCTTTGTAATATGCAATAAGCTCTACTCAGGAGTGCCAGGCTCTAGTAATCTTGATAAATGATCTGCCACCATATTTTTAACTCCAGGTTTGTCATGAATTTCAAGATCAAATTCCTATAGTAGAAGGATCCATATGATGAGTCTCGGATTGGCATCCTTGTTGGCTTGTAAGTACTTGATGACATAATGGTCTGTATAGACAATCACTTTGGATCCAAGCAAGTGGGATCTGAATTTCACTAGGGCAAATACAACTGCTAGCAGCTCCTTTTCAGTGACAGTGTAGTTTTTCTATGCTTCATCTAGAGTCATGCTAGCATAGTGAATTGCAAATGATAGATTGTCTCTTTTCTATCCTAGAACTGCTCCAATGGCATAGTTTGATGCATCTGTCATGATCTCAAATGGGAGAGACCAATCTGGTAGTTGAAGGATAGGGGCCAAGGTGATTAGTTCTTTCAACTGATTGAATGCTTGGAGGACTCTGTTATCAACAATAAAGTCTGCCTCCTTGAAGAAAAGCTTAGTCAATGGTTGGGCAATTTGACTGAAATCTTTGATGAATCATTGGTAGAAACTGACATACCCTAAGAACGACCTAACTTGCTTCATGTTTTTTGGTGGCTCTAGTTTTGAAATGATGTCCACCTTCATAGGGTCTACCTCCATGCCATGTTTTGATATGATATGGCCTAGAACCATACCCTCAGTTACCATAAAATGGCTCTTCTCCCACGAGAGCACAAGGTTCACTTCATAGCATCTCTTCAAAACTCGGTCCCGATAAGATAGGCATTGGTCAAAACTATTGCAGTAGATAAATAAGTCATCCATGAAAATCTCAAGAAAACTTCAAACTATATCTGCGGACACGTCTAACATTCATCACTGGAATGTTTTGGAGCATTGCACAAACCGAATGATAGTTTGTGGAAGGCATAAATCCCAAATGGGTAGGTGAAGGTCATTTTCTCTTGATCTTCAGGGACAATGGCAAAATGGTTGTAACCAGAGTATCTGGCCATGAAATAGAAGTATTCCATTGCAACCAACTTTTCGACTATTTGGTCGATGAAGGGGAGCAGAAAATGATCCTTCTTGATCGCTAGATTCATTCGTCTGTAGTCCACATAGACATGCTAAAATGTTGGAAATCTAGTTGCTATCTCCTCTCCTTTGTCATTCTTTATCATGGTGATACCTGATTTCTTCGGCACAACGTGTAAGGGACTCACCCATTTCGAGTCGGGGATAGAATATGAATCTTACATAACACCATTTTGTGATTTCATTCATCACAACCTCTCAGGGATTTGGATTTAATCTTTGCTGGAATTATTGGGAAGGCTTGCTGTCTCTTCAAGGTATATGTGATGCGAGCACAATGAGAGGTTTATCCCATAGAGATCTGAAAGTTTCCAGCCTATTTCCTTGCATTTGCTTTCTAGAACCTCAAGTAGACGAGATTCTTGTTCCTCGGTTAGCTGTGAATTGATAAGCACAGGGAACATGTTCTGTGCACTCGTAAAAAAGTCACACTTCATATTTGCTAGAAGTGACTTGAGATCAAGAAGGGTCTGATTCAGCTCTATGGTGACTTTAACCATTGTACATGCCGATGATGTTGGATCTTTGAACTGTATGGTGTCCATCATTGGCACTGTTGGATCTGTATTCAATGTTGCACATAATTCTTCTATTACAGAATCTTGTTCACAAAATGTTTCAATGACTTCCTCCTAATATGCCAAACACAGGTGGTCATAAATTTATTCTTCAGGCAAATCGACAAAAATTTCATCATCAAGGTTATCTGGGAACACGAATGTGCTATCCACTCTTTCCCCTGTGGAGAGGAATTCCAGGTTTCCATATCATCCATAAAAAGATTTGCATCGCGTATTTGTGCTAGAAAGTCACAGTCTTCTATTTACTGCTCTGCTGGCTCACTTTTATCTGATGCAGTTGCTGAAGGTTTTGGTATTTGGATCATCTCAATAGGATCCTTGTTGCCGCAAGGATGGAAGGTCATCTGCTTGGTTCCATAGTCCAACATTGCTTCAGTTGTTCAAGAGAACGATAGTCTAAGGATTATCGGGGTATGCAGAAGAGGAGACAAAGGTGTCTATGTCCAGCACAATGAAGTCCACAGGGATCTGCATTCCCTAGATGGTGACGATGACATCCTCCAAAATTCCTCAGGGTTACTTAATGGAAGTGTATGCGAATTGCATAATCATTCTTGTAGACTTAAGCGGTCCCAACCTAAATTCTTTGAGTAATGAAGTGGGCATTAGGTTTATTGACGATCCTCTATCAACGAGTGTTCAATCGAACTCCTGGTCGAACATCTGACATCTAACTAGAGGAGCTCCCACATCTTTCTCTTTTGTCGAGATATTGTTGATTGCATTCACAGTTGTCGTGGTCAGAATATGCTTGACATTTTTTTCATGAGCTCTGCATGGTTGTCTCTTCGAAGTACATGCTACTTGAAGCCCTTTCTTGATGTTTGGTATGTACTTGATGGCTTTGAGCAAGGACATTTCAAGCACAATATTCTAAGTAATTTTGACCACATCTGGATCAGACAAGGTATTTTTAATTTTTTTTTTGGGTTTTCTCAAAGCATATGGAAATGAAATACTTATAGAACCAAAAGCAGTAATAGAAATAGTGTTCTTATTTACATCAACATCTATGCCCATATCAGGATGTATAAATGGATGACTGAAAAGAGAAGAGTCATCCAAGAAAGGTGGTCATCCAAAAACTATAGGAGGGGCCCCATTGGCAAGCATTGGGATGGCTGCAGGTGCAGTCTCCTAGGTGGCTGGCACAATGGTTCTTCGACTGCTGCTAATGCTTTCTTTTTGTAATTTTTGATTTTGTTAATTTTTTAGTGTTTTCTTTCTGGTGCTTTGATGACACGAAAAATACCAAGAAACTAAGGTAGAGAAATATAACCAAGGTCGTTGCGACCTCAGTCGCTCGAGAAATCCGGATCAACAAGAAAATAAAGGGATCAGACCACCAAAATAGGATAAAAATCAAATAAAAATAATAGCGGTCCTGGCTATTAGATTAGCCTGGTATAGCAACCAGGGTCGGACTCAGGGAGCACGTGATGGCCTCGCGGCCTACAAAGTAGTCTAAAATAAAAATAAAATAAAATAAAAGACTTTTTTTGGTGGATTTTTAATTTTTAAATTTTTTTTGATTTTTAATTTAATTAAGAAAATAGAACAACAATAAACAACCAACTACAAACAATTATTAAACTACTCAAAAATCATCCAAAAATTCAAACAAAAATGTTTTTGTTTTTTATAATTTTTACTGTTTTGGGGTAATTTTTGGTAATTTTCTGATTTTTATTGAATTTTCTAAAAATCAAACAAGACAAGAAAAGAGAGGTACTGTCTAGTCAGACTTGGAAGGCCAAACTAAAATGCAAAATGGCACTATCAAGGTCTGAAGGTAATTTTCCTGTAAAGAAGAAAACACAAGGAAAATATGGCCACTGGAATTATTAATTTTTGATTTTTCTTTTAATTATTAGAATTTTATTGGGGTTTTTAGTGTTTTTAATTTTTTATGGTATTTGTAAAACTAAAAATGACCAAAATTGGTCAGAAAATCAAACAAGGCAAACAAACACTATATAATTTTTTTTAATTTTTAAAGGTGATTTAATATTTTTTTGTGATTTTTAAAGTTAGACAGTAAAGAAAATGTGTGTTTTGAATTTTTAAAAATAACAAATGAAATCAAAAATGTCTTCAAAATTTATAGAAAATTTTACACCATGGCAGGAGCCATGTTTCTAATTTTCATCAACTTTGGAGTTGGTTTGCTATTTTCTTTAAAAAAAACAAGGGTATAGTGCATAAGGACCTGTACGCAATTTAGACAAGTTCCAGGGGGTTCGGTGCATTTTCTCCAAGGTTCCACGTGTAAAGCACGTGACCTGGGCACTCAGGGACCTATTTGCAAGAAAACTAAAGTTCCTGGACTATTTAGTAATACGTACTAAAAGTCCAGGGGCTTCAGTGTAAATTACCCACTATATAAAGCACATACACAAATAAACCACGCACAGGGGTAATGCAAATATCAAAAGTATAACTTCATTCATTAACACCCTAGAACATAAGGCCTATACATGCAAATAACCCACAAAAGCACGTGTCGAAGCACGTGTTCCACTACACACAGGGGTATAAAAGCAAATACCAGGAATAACAGGGTCCTCTACGCAAATTACCAAACTAAAATAAAACGTCTAAAATATTTACAGGGCTAAACACAAACAACTGAAAAGGACAGGGGCCTAAGAACAATTACCCCTTTATTTAAGCCGATCGTCGGACGGTTGCCACGTGGAGATCTGACAGGTGAGAAGCGGCGCGGCTACCCTTCGACGATCGGACGGTCCGGGTCCCTCCTCTGATGATCGAACGGCTGGCGTGGCTCCTCTAATGGACGTCTGAGATCTAATCTGGAGTTGGAGGGGGATCGAACGACTCTGGAGGATACTCGAAGAACTGGACGCCGGCGAGGTTCTCCGGGCTCGTGCACAGACAGGGGAGCTCCTCGGAGGCTATTGAAGACCAGAGGTGCTATGCCTTGGCCTCCTGCATCGAATGGTCCACTCCGATGGTGGCGAGGAGCTCTGGAGAGCATCGGCGGCACTGGCGGAGGAGGAGCTGCTGCTCGAATGGACGAAGCCCTCAAATGGGCTCGGATGAACCTGAAAAGCAACAGACTCGCGGGTCAAGGGCAAAGTGCCTCGACCCTGTAAGCGGAGGTGAAGGTGAGCGGTGCGGCGGGGCATGCGAGCTCCGGCGGAGCGACGGCGATGGAACTCGATACCCAGTACCTATGCGAATTGGGGTGAATGAGTGGGCGAAGAAGGTGCGCGAGGGAACGACGAATATGTGGGTCGACTCCGATGATCGAACGGGAGGCTACGGTGGTCGGAATCGGCGATGAACGGCGACGAGATGAATTGGGCGTAAAGCGAAATTAGAGATATAGGGAAGGAGAGAGGTCTACCTACTGGATGCTGTCGACTGTGGAGGAGCAGAGGATGCCCCAGTTCCTAGCCTCAAGGGTCGTCGGTGCCCGAGGCTCGAGCACCACCTTCAGGCGGCGCACGGCGACGCGTAGCTGCCGGATCAGTGGTCCGGTCTCCCTTTACTCGCTGCGACACGCCTGGGAGCGAGCTGTCACTCTCGCGGAGGCTGTGGAGGTCCTGGGGTGGAGAGAAATGATCCAAAGATGAGTGACGAAGGAGGCGGAGCTCGGACTAAATACCTCTAGGGGTCCGGCTATCAGGGAGTCGGGCAAGAAACTCGTAGCGCGGATCCCCAAAATCCACCCCGGGCGTGGATAAGGGATGAGCAACCTCGGATTAGGAACCGGGGTTAACGGATATGGTGATCGGATCAAGTGTGCGAAATTTCGAGAAATCGGATCGCGGGCACGGATCCGAGGTTCAGTGGTCCAAGGGGGGGAGTTGACCGGGGGGGTCAACGTCCACCGTGGACCAATCAGAGAAGGCCATGTGGAAATGATTTGAAAATTCATTTAAAAATAGAAGATGGTCGAATTATTAAAACATAAAACATGAAAAATGTTTGTTTTATATTTTTTCTATTTTTTTGTGATTTTTAATTAATTTTATGAAACAAAAATAAGGTATGTACACTATAGTACTATACATAGGTATATACACAATATTGATTTTTAATTTTTGATTTTTAATTAATTATTTTTGTACATTTTTATTCACATTTTATATTTTATTTATTTAAAGCATAAAATTAGGAATATTTTGATGTCTTTATTTTATTTTTATTATTTCTGTACAACGGTTTAATAAATAGATATATACATCTATATACATGGTATATATACAATATTCTTTTTGGTTTTTAATTTTGTTCTTTTTATTTGATTTTTGTTTTTATGGTTTTTATTTTATTTATTGACAACATGAAATGTGGAATATATACAAATTTTTAGGGATTTTAATTTATCTATTTACAAGGCTAAATAAATAAAAGTGAGGTCTTATGTATATGGTGAATATGCACAAGGAAAAGTATTTTTGTTTCTTTTTAATTTTTCCATTTTTATCTTGATTTTGTATTTACAAATATTTACAAATATATACAAGCCCATTTTATTCCATTTTTAGAGGAAAATTTTTTTATTATATTTACAGGTATACTTACACACATGAGCTCCCTATCTCTCTCTACTTTGGCTTTTATGCGGTCAGGCCCATGCTGAGCCCTCCCTTGGGATTAGGTTGCTCAATATTTATTCCAAATATTTCCTCTTTTTCTTTTAATTCTTTATTCTTTTATTTTTGCACAAAAACATGCTATTTATTAGTTTTTACACAATGCATGCTTTTGGTAATTATTGGTATTTACAAACATATACATGTATTTGCAAAGGTTTTTGTAGCTAAAATATAAGAATAAAGAGTGATGAATGAGTATTCATCACCCCCTATACTTAACTTTGCTAGTCCCTTAGCAAACACTTATTTGAAAAAGAAGTGAAAAAGAGAAAGAAAATGAAAAAGAGGAGAATGTACATGGATCAAGGTTGATTATTAAACTTGCCTTCATTAAATTGAATTATGGAGCTCGATCAGATCTTTGGATTATTAATGTGTCGGAACCTTATTTGGACTTAAGTTTAAAACTCATCTAAGTTCCACTAATCTATAACCAGGACTCCTCAACAATCCAGATCAGAACAAGTCAGCAAACACAAACCCTAAAGACCATGAATCTTTCCTTGTACTGTGAATGTGAAGTATAAGCTCTCCACCTCAGAAATGGTAACTTGACAACCCTCCCCAACAAGGTAACTCTATGACCCCAATCTGGCCACTCTTTCCTCGAGGAGCGGGGTATTCCCTTCTATGTTCAAATTCAACCGGCTCAAGAAGAGGGGGAAGAAGAGATTGGACCATGGCCAGTGTAGCCATGTATCCTTGGGAGCTCAACCAGTGTAGCTAAGTCTCCCTGCTGCAAGCTACATAAGGTGGGACATGTATCTCAAGCTTTGCTTATTGCACTATATACATACTCCGGTGGGATTATCATTTATATCAGACCCACCACTTTTTTGGAGTTATTTTCTGTTTGCATTTTTTTTCAAGTGCATCTATGCAACATATACATGTGCAGCACATATACAAGGAGTTTTTCCTCTTGAGCCAGTAGACTATCCCTCTTTTGAAGCATTATTGCAACCCACAACTCCCGTCGTTAGACCTCATGGCAACCAGACCAAGTTGAGACGCACTTCCTTCATTAAAAGAAGAAGAGAGATTCTGCCTAGAAGTACTGCCTCATATGCTACCCCAAGTCAAGGAAGACTGCCGCCTCACCACCTCATCCGTAGAGAGCTCGGTGCTAAGTACGGTGTCCAAGTAAAGCCATTGTCTATATGAGTCATGTTTGTGTTGTTAAGTGCTCTACTTAGGCTCATTGAGATGACATGCGATCATAGCCTAGTGGACTCAAAGAATTAAGTCACCATGGACCTAAAAAGCCTTAACCCTAAGCCCTATAAGGTTCCTCTTAGAATTAGGTGGATTAAGATCTTAATCAAGCTCCATTTCCCAATTTAATTCTAGGCTAGTTTAAATGTCAACTATAATCCGGGAAAAACTATATACATATATACAAAGATGCTATTTACACAATATTTACAACCATGCAAAATTTTTGAAAAATGTTTTGAAATCAGGAATGGATGAATGCATGAAATGCAAGTTTTGCAAAGGTATTTACACACATTTACACAAGATTTTTGCAAACTTTTGATTTTCAAAACATTTTGGAAAAATTTTGTACTATATACATAATTTTTATATGAAAATATATACACCAACTTTACACAAAAAGTTTTTGAAAACATTTTTACAAAAATAATTTGTATACTAGCTATGTATGTGCAAATAAAAGAATGTTTATTTACAGGAAAATTTTTTAATTTTTGTGGTTTTTAGGGTTTTTAGCCATTTTTATTTATTAACACACTCACACAGAGTACGAGTTATGGCTAAAGTATATATGAAATATATACACACCCCCTATACTTAGCTCGAACGATGTCCTCAGAGTCAAGAGCGATGAAGAAGACATAACTCGTGCTTAGTATAGGGAAGTGAAAAGGAAGGCTATATACAAAGACGAATGAATGAATAGAAATCAAGAGGGTCTCGGCTTTTCCCCCTATACTTAGGATCAAATAATCCTAAGTATAGCAGGTTGTAAACAAAAAGGGAAACCGAGTAGGGAATGTACAGGGTCTACCCCCCCTATACTTAGGGTAAAATATCCCTAAGTAGAGGCAGCAAAACAGGGATAGAAAGAATCAAAAGAAATACCCAAAGGTCCTACATCCCCCCTATACTTAGGGTAAAGTACACCCTAAGTATAACATAATTAGAAGATGAAGAAAGGGATGTGGGACTAAAGAATGTGATGATATGGACATCTGGATCAATACAAGTCAGAGGAACAGTGATAATCAGGCGTGAGATGCAATAGATGTGAGTCAAAAGACCACATCTCACGCAAAATGAATAGGGGCAACATCAACGACCCGCGGCTCATGATCTAGAAATGGCTTGAGCCGCTGGCCGTTCACTCGAAAGGTACTCTCAGAAGACAACTCGGATATGTCAATGTTACCGTTGTCGTGTACCTTTCTCACCAGATAAGGTCCCTTCCATTTGCTCT
Organism: Ottelia alismoides; assembly: GCA_037367405.1. Classification (NCBI taxonomy): domain Eukaryota; kingdom Viridiplantae; phylum Streptophyta; class Magnoliopsida; order Alismatales; family Hydrocharitaceae; genus Ottelia; species Ottelia alismoides. The sequence goes on along the minus strand of JAZKJV010008205.1, from coordinate 1,366,983 downwards.
GTAGCTTCCCTGGAAATAGACGAAGCCTCGCATCAAACAGCCATACTCTCTGTCCAGGCTCAAAATGCTTGTGGCTGATGTGAAAATCATGCCACTCCTTCACTCTCTCCTTGTACTGTAGGTTGTTTGAGAAGACGGTATCTCTACGCTCCTCCAAGGCTGCTAACTCTGCCCTCCTCTGGTCTCCTACACTATCTGGATCAACAAGTATCTCAGTGACTGCCCAAAGTAACTTGTGTCTAAGCTCAACATGTAAATGGCATGGCTTGCCATATACGAGGCGAAAGGGAGATGTGCCTAATGGTGTCTTGAAAGACGTCCTATATGCCCACAAGACCGAGTCCAAAAGCTGAGACCAATCCTTTCGGTCAGGGCGGACGACTTTCTGCAAAATAATCTTGATCTCCCTGTTCGACACCTCGGCTAGACCATTCGTCTGTGGATGGTATGGAGTGGCAACTCGATGGTCTATGCCGAACTCGCTAGCAAGGGCCTTCACCTGGTCATTGATGAAATGAGACCCCCCATCTGAAATCAATACTCGAGGTACCCCGAACCGCGTGATGATGTGCTTCCTCAAAAATCTGCAAACTGTCCTGGCATCAGCGGTTCGGGCAGGGATGGCCTCAACCCAACGACTCATATAATCAACGGCCAACAGAATGTACTCAAATCCCTGACTCTTAGGGAATGGACCCATGAAATCGATGCCCCATGCGTCAAAAACCTCACAGAAATGAATGTGTTGCATCACCATCATATCACGCTGTCCACAAGTGCCCATCCTGTGACAGTCAGTACACCTCTTCACGAACTCATCAGAGTCCTTGAAGAGAGTAGGCCACTACAAGCCAGATTGGAGCACTTTCTATGCCGTTCTCCACCCAGAGTGATGTCCTCCTACCTCAAGCTTGTGGCAGTAAGTGAGGACGCTATGGTGCTCCTCCGGAGGAATGCACCTACGTCGGACGCTATCCCCTCCTTCGTGGTAAAGGATGGGATCCTCCCAGTGGTAGGACTTGGCCTTCACGAGGAAGGTCTCAAGCCTCTGCCTGGGCCAATCTTGTGGAACTTTCTTAGCAATAAGAAAGTTCACAATATCGGCATACCATGGGAGAGAGGCGATAGCAAGGATCACCTCATCTGGGAAGGTCTCACAAATGGGATCTATCTGCTCAGAATCCTCAAGATGCTCTAATCGGGAGAGATGATCCACCACCACATTCTTGACTCCAGGCTTATCCTTGATCTCAACGTCGAACTCCTGGAGTAGAAGGATCCATCTAGTCAGTCTGGACTTGGCATCCTTCTTTTCCATGAGGTATCGGATGGCGATATGATTAGTAAACAAGGTCACTCTAGATCCAACAATGTACGATCTGAACTTATCCAATGTACGATCAGTAAACAGGGGTTTTTCATCTCCTTCTCTATGACTGTGTAGTTCCGCTGCGGAATCCAATGTGCGGCTAGCGTAGTGGATAGCAAATGGGACTCCATCCCTCCTTTGTCCCAGCACGGCCCCCACGGCAAAATCGGAGGCATCCGTCATGATCTCGAATGGGAGAGACCAATCAGGCGGCTGAAGAACAGGAGCCTCAATAACACACCGCTTGAGAGTATCAAAGGACGAAAGACACTTGTCATCGACAAGGAACTCGGTGTCTTTCGTCAGCAGGTCAGTCAAAGGTCGGGCAATCCTGCTGAAATCATGAATGAATCGTCGGTAGAAACCGACGTACCCCAGGAATGACCGTAACTGCCACAAATTGGACGGCGGTGCGAGTTTTCTAATGACATCTACCTTGGCCGAATCAACCTCCATGCCCCTATTGGAGATGATATGGCCAAGCACCGTCCCTTGAGTCACCATGAAGTGACTCTTCTCCCAAGATAGCACCAAGTGAACCTCTATACATCGCTGAAGGACATGGTTTAGGCAGTCAAGACAAGAGTCGAATCCGTCGCCGTAAACCGAGAAATCATCCATGAAGACCTCCAAGCACTCCCCTACCATGTCCGAAAAGATCAACAGCATGCATCTTTGAAAGGTTGCATGGGCATTGCATAGCCCAAATGGCATGCGTCGGAAGGCGTATGTGCCGAAGGGACAGGTAAAGGTGGTCTTGTCCTGGTCCTCGGGAGTGATGGCCACCTGGTTGTAGCCCGAGTACCCATCCAGTAAACAGTAGTGTCTCTTCCCTGCCAGTCTCTCAATGATCTGATCAATAAAGGGAAGGGAAATGATCCTTTTTGGTGGCCTGGTTGAGTCTCCTGTAGTCAACGCAGACTCGCCAAGAAGTGGGTACCCGTGTAGCAATCTCCTCTCCAGACTCACTGACCACTGTAGTGATGCCCGTCTTCTTGGGCACCACATGCAAAGGGCTGACCCACTTGGAGTCGAAGATGGGGTAGATAAAATCAACGCTCCACCATTTTGAAATCTACTTCATGACAACCTCTCTCAGATTCGGGTTCAGCTGCCGCTGGAACTCATGTGACGGCTTCACCTCATCCTCGAGATAGATATGGTGGGAGCATAGGGCCGGACTTATCCCCTGGAGATCTGCTATGCTCCATCCGATTGCCTTGCGGTTCTTTTCAAGAACCCCCATCAGACAGGATTCTTGCTCTCCAGTCAAATCGGCAGAGATAATCACTGGGTATATCTCAGGCTCACCCGCAAGGAATCTATACTTCAGCGAAGTAGGAAGCGGCTTCAGCTCTGGACAACTGGGTGCTGGTGGATCTGGCCTCTGAAAAGTCTGCGTGAACGCTGCCAAATCTGCATGGGAGAACTGAAATTCTATGTCACTCTCAAGAACTGGAGAAGGCTGCCCTGCTGGACTGTCTCTACTCTACTCAGCATCTACCTCCTCCCTATCTGCAGGCTTAGTGGAAGTCAGGTATGGCATATAATCATCACAATCTGCCCAATCAGACTCTGACTCTGAGGGATCTATGTCCTCTAAGGTGGCATCAGCACCACCATCATCACACAAATCTATCTCATGGTCAAGAACCGGCTCTGCTGCCTCTGAAGTATCCTGTACCAGGAATGTGCTCTCCAAGCTCTCCTCTGCTGTCGTCTCTGCATCAGCGGAATCTTAAAATGAGAGGATGGCATGTGTCGCTGGGTCTGCCGAAACTGCCTTGTCGTCTGTGATCACAAAGTCACAGTCCTGGTGGATGTCTAGCCCGGCATCTGTCATCTGCTCTGTGTCTGAAGTGGTCTCTGAGCATGATCTGTCTCTGGCGCGACTGTCCTCAACCGTCTCTATTTGTACACTTTCGCCCTCGACGCGAAAGTATACCTTGCCGCTATCATGATCAGTCACCGCCTTGGCTGTGACCAAGAACGGACGACCGAGAATGATGGGGGTATCGGTCACTGAATCAGGGATCTCCATGTCCAACACTACGAAGTCCACGGGGAATTGTAGGCCCTAAATCGTGACGACAACATCTCGCAACAACCCCTTCGGCCTCTTGACAGATCGATCAGCAAACTGAAGGACTATCCAGCTCTGTCTAAGAGTGCCCAACTCGAAGCGGTCGAGAAGGGCTGCCGGAAGGAGGTTGATCGACGATCTGCTATCTAATAGAGTGCGGTCGAACCTCTGCTCACTGATATGGCATCTGACATACGGGGCTCCTGAATCTGGCCACTTGGCCGACAGACGGTTCTGGATCGCGAAACAAGTGGCTTTCGTCAGCACATGGATCTCTGAGTGGTGTTTCCTCCTCTTCCTCCTGATTGTAGTCCTGTCTCTAAGGGAACACTGAAGATGGGGGATGTGCTGCAAAGCCTCCTGAAGAGTCAGCTGAATGTGGAAACGATCTATCATCTGCTGGCTGAACTCTTCCTGCTCTCTTTTTTTTTTGGATTTTCTTTTTTCTTCCCCTTCCCCATCTGAAGGGCTCTAGGGAAGAGGATCACATGGTCCTTCTCAGATGAAGGACTAGGAAAGGGTCTAGACGGTTCGATGACCGGATCCACACATACATCTTGCACCATAGTGGGACCAGAAGAAAATAAACCCTTTCCTTTATTCACAGAAATGTTCCGAGATACATCAGTAACAACAGGAAAAACAACAGGAATCTCAGAAGACTTGGTGGCATCAGCACCACCATCGGCTAGAAGACTGGCGGCCTCAGTACCGCGCTCTGGCTCGGCATCCTGGGTGGCCTCAGTACCACCTCCTCCAACTGGTGAAATGGTGGCCTTAGTACTGCCAGTAGGATCAGCATCCATGGTGGCATCAGTACCACCGTCATCATCTCTAGCGGCCTCAGTACCTCTCTCCTCCTCCTCGTCGGGCGCTCTGTGTGTATCCTCATGGTGTCGCTCAGACGAGACGCCGCCTGCTGGCATCCTACCGCTCCTAAGTGTGACAAAATCAATATCAAAAAGATATGCAGACATATCACCAAATGCATCACTAGGAGTGGCATACTCAGTACAAGCTACCTGCTAAGATTTCCTCTTCAGATTGTTGTGGTTCGGCTCAATCTGGGCAGGGATGGCGGCCTTCCCTCTCACGATGTCCCGTATCTCCTGGTGGAACTCGTCCATCTCTCGTCGAAAAGTAGCCTGCTGATCTGTGAGAAGGCGGGCTATATCATCCAAGATGGGGCTCTCATGGGAGCCCGACGGGTAGCCTCTTTGGTAGTGAGGCTGCAAGAATTGCTGCTGTGGCTGAGAGGGGTAAGAATGTGGCTGATGCTGTGACTGGTGAGGCTGATCACGCCTCCAAGATTGTCCCTGTTGATAGGGACGAGGACCATACTGTGACGACTGCTGCTGCTGCTGTGGGTACACTAGGGGCTGCTGCTGCTGGTGATCCCTCTGATGGCCGTACTGACCACCCTGTCCTGATGGCTGCTGCTGGGGCTGGGCACCTCCGGTCCCCCAACGGAATCCGGTATGGTCTCGTCGGATACCGGGCTGGGGGCGGTCATACCAATTCCCGTTGACATCCATCAACGACTCTGCATCATACTGGGGTGGCGGGAGTACTGCTAGAGGCTGATCCGGCTGGTATACCACCATCTGCATGTCTGGAGATGGCGGTGACTGGTAGGTGGGCTGCGGCTATTGGTACGGCTCCGCCTGTACAAGGTGAACCTGTCTAGGCTGCTGGTGGGAGCTGGAGCGCTGGGACTGGTTGCCGGAGCTGCTCGGATCGCCTCGGGCATGAAGACGAGGCTGTGAAGCCGTCTGTGCCTCCTGGAGTCACATGAGTTGTGTCTTCAGGTCACTCAAAGGCTGTGCCATCTGCTCCATCTGCGTGATGCCCTAGAACTGCTTCTTCTCTATAATCTCTATCCAGTCCAGCTTCTCGTTGATGATCCCCATGTCCGCGACCGATGACTCGGCCTGTGCTGCTGCTACTGCGGACGAACTGGAAGGACCGACGTCGACTCGTGCTATCCTCTGGTACTGCACGGTTTGTGGCTACTGGGGTCTGCCCTGAGTGTACAACCGGGTCTGGGACATCACCATATAGTTCTCAGCCATCTCCTCGTAGATGGCCCAGACCTGGTCGTGATCCTTGGTGAAGTAAGACCCGCCACAAGAAGCGTTCACCAAGCCCTGCAGCTCCGGTGTCAGCCCGCTGAAAAAGCTCTGAACAAGGTTCGGCTTGGAGATATCGTGGTGCGGGCATCTATCTGTCATCTCTTGAAACCTCTCCCATGCCTCGTGAAACTGCTCGTTGGGGAGCATGGAGAAGTTGCTGATCAGGGCTCTAGCGGCATTCGTCCGTCCGAGTGGATAGTACTTATGCAAGTAGTCGGTGCATAGCTGCTCCCAATTGTAGACAAACTTCCTCAAGTGCTTCAGCCAGGTGGCTGCTCTGTCAGCTAGAGAGAAGGGGAAGGCAATCATCCTGATGGTGTCCTGGTCCACCTGATGGTCGTGGACGGTGCTGCAGATCATCAGAAACTCCTGGAGGTGGAGATGGGGCTCCTCGGTGGCGAGCCCATGGAAATGGGGGAGGAGCTGCAAAGTGTTCGGGGGGAACTTGAAGTCCCCCACGATAGCTAGTAGCACAACCCAATGGTGCGTCAGTGTCGATCCGGGGTTGTGCAACTCCCGCATCGGTCTCGGCTGCTCTGCTCCTGCTGCGGCGGCAGCGGCCGCGGCTGCTGCGGCTGCGGCTGCGGCTGCTGCTGCATCATATGGGATCCTCGGCCCGTCTCTACGCTGCTCTCGCTCTGCTCTCATCTGATCCATCTCGCGCCTCATGTCTAACATAAACGCTCCATGATCCCTCAACTGATGCTGCACTGTCTCGAGGGAGGTGATCAGGGTGGAGTTGATCGCACCCTGGTCCAAAACAAAATGCTTGGGTTGTGAACCTCTAGTGCGATCATCGGAACTGCCGGCCATAGTCTCTGCAAAATCAAATGATCCAAACTCAGGTGTCGATAAATCTGATAGTCTCTCCTCTGGCATTGGCCTCTCGGAAACGAAAGAAAGGGGGTCGAGGGGGAACAAGGTGGAATCATACTCGGGTTCGGTGAGCAGGTCTCGGCTCTCGCGAACCAACCTAGATGAATGGGTAGACGCGCCCAAAAGTGGTGCACCCAGAGGCTGCCTAAGAGATCGTCTGCCCATCATCTTGATGTGGCGAGTAAGGCGGATGAGATCTGGAAAAACTATGATCACAAGCAAGCCCCCAGTTCACCAACGCAACACGAGCTGAAGACCGTAAAGGCTCGGTCAATTATCTTGTCAATTATATTTTGGTGAGCAATCAAGGTATCAGAGCGATTACGTGACCTGTTGGGATACCCGATACTCTCCCAACCGACTGTCCCGCACAGAAGTAGTCAGTAATCAGTCGAGAAGAGTATCGGAGGGCTCTACATAGTGTGCGGGGTCACTCTCTCGCACAATCAAAACAATCAATGAGAGGGTTGCTCTCCCCAAGACAAATTTTTAAGTCAGGTGTCTTTTAGGGTCAATAGTTTTAGCAGTCCCAATTTTATGATTTTTCTTTTTAGATTTTTTTTCAATAAAAACAGAAATGCCTAACAAATTTTTTGGTTCTCCTGTTTATTAAGTCAAAAACAGGGGGAGAAGACGAAAAAGCCGATGCGCGATGAAATCAATGATGCATGCAGAGAAAGAGATGCGTACCAAACTCCAGTAGTCTACATGCAATATGATCCGTGTAGAATTGAAAGACAGAAATAAAACTACCTATATGGTGCAGCGGAAAACCCGAGTCCCTAAATAGCAACTTCTACACGAAAGAACCGTCTAGCTGGTCACCAGCTTCCGATCCAAAGGGTCCGGTCTCGGTCTACCCCTCCTCCTCCCTACAAATCAGGTTGAGGAGCAGCGCTTGGCAGGGCAGGCTGCGGCACGTAAGCTCGAAAGAAGTGAGTCCGCTATTTTTATTAATTTTTTATTAGTAGGTCCAATTAACGAACTATAGGCACAAGCTGTCTATTAGATGTTTGGATCCTACTGAGTAGGGCACAGTCAACCAGAAATTCCTAAGGCTAGGGGCTCGATAAAAACCGTGTGAAACCGGAAAAGGCAGTAAAAAAATGAAAACCGCGTAAAAAGCTGCGAAGAAAACTGACTAACTACTGGGTCCTTCGAGCACACCGGTGCTCGGCGAAACAGACCCGAAAAAGTATCAAGTCCAAGTCCTGTTGTCCCTGTTTTATTACAATAATCAAATAGCAGAAATAAAACCTAATCTAAACCTCTCCCACTCAGCTACTCTCTCACGCTCTCCTGCGGCTCCGTGCAGAAGGGAGCCATCTCCGAATCCTGCGGTTGTGCCGGCGTCTCGAGAGTCACCGCCTCGGTCCTTGGGCCCTCGCAAGAAAGCAACAAAGTGTCAAATACCAAATAAAATAATGCAACTAAAAACAAGAAACTAAGCAGGGGTATATGTGCGAAAATAGCAATAAAATAAACAAGCAAAATAAAATGAAAACAAAAACAAAAAAAAAACAAAAATAAATAAAAAAACAAAATAAAATAAAAATAAAACAAAAAGCCGCGAAAAGCCGCAGACTCAGAAAGAGCCGCGGAAAGCCGCGAAAAAGAAAACAAAACAAAAACAAAAACTACTAAGCCGTGCTACCCGGCAACGACACCATTCTGATGACACAAAAAATTCCAAGCAACTAAGGTAGAGAAATATAACCAAGGTCGTTGCGACCTCAGTCGCTCGAGAAATCCGGATCAACAAGAAAATAAAGGGATCAGACCACCAAAATAGGATAAAAATCAAATAAAAATAATAGCGGTCCTGGCTATTAGATTAGCCTGGTATAGCAACCAGGGTCAGACTCTGGGAGCACGTGATGGCCTCGTGGCCTACGAAGTAGTCTAAAATAAAAAAAAAATAAAATAAAAGGGTTTTTTTGGTGGATTTTTAATTTTTAAATTTTTTTTGGATTTTTAATTTAATTAAGAAAAAAGAAAAGCAATAAACAACTAACTACAAACAATTATTAAACTACTCAAAAATCATCCAAAAATTCAAACAAAAATGTTTTTATGTTTTTTTATAATTTTTACTGTTTTTGGGTAATTTTTTGTATTTTTCTGATTTTTATTGAATTTTCTAAAAATCAAACAAGACATGAAAAGAGAGGTATTGTCCAGTCAGACTTGGAGGGCCAAACTAAAATGTAAAATGGCCCTATCAAGGTCTGAAGGTAATTTTCCTGTAAAGAAGAAAACGCAAGGAAAGTTTGGCCACTGGAATTATTAATTTTTTATTTTTCTTTTAATTATTAGAATTTTTATGGGGTTTTTAGTGTTTTTCAATTTTTATGGTATTTGTAAAACTAAAAATGACGAAAATTGGTCAAAAAATCAAACAAGGCAAACAAACACTATATAATTTTTTTGTAATTTTTAAAGGTGATTTAATATATTTTTGTGATTTTTAAAGTTAGACAGTAAAGAAAATGTGTGTTTTTGAATTTTTAAAAATAACAAATGAAATAAAAAATGTCTCCAAAATTTATAGAAAATTTTAAGCCATGGCAGGAGCCATGTTCCAATTTTCATCAAATTTGAAGTTGGTTTGCTATTTTATTAAAAATAAAAATAAGGGTATAGTGCACAGGGACCTGTACGCAGTTTAGACAAGTTCCAGGCGGTCCGGTGCAATTTCTCCAAGGTTCCACGTGCAAAGCGTGTGACCTGGGCACTCAGGGACCTATTTGAAAGAAAACTAAAGTTCCTAGACTATTTAGTAACACGTACTAAAAGTCTAGGGGTTTCAATGTAAATTACCCACTATATAAAGCACATGCACAAATAAACCACGCACATGGGTATTTCTGCAAATATCAAAAGTATAACTTCATTCATTAACACCCTAGAACATAAGGCCTATCCATGCAAATAACCCACAAAAGCACGTGTCGAAACACGTGTTCCACTACACGCAGGGGTATAAATGCAAATACCAGGAATAACAGGGTCCTCTATGCAAATTACCAAACTAAAATAAAACGTCTAAAATATTTACAGGGCTAAACACAAACAACTGAAAAGGACAGGGGCCTAAGAACAATTACCCCTTTATTTAAGCCGGTCGTCGGATAGTTGCCACGTGGAGATCTGACGGGTGAGAAGCGGCGCGGCTACCCTTCGACGATCGGACGGTCCGGGTCCCTCCTCTGATGATCGAACGGCTGGCGTGGCTCCTCTAATGGACGTCTGAGATCTAATCTGGAGCTGGAGCGGGATCGAATGGCTCTGGAGGGTACTCGAAGAACTGGACGCCGGCGAGGTTCGTCGGGCTCGTGCGCGGACAGGGGAGCTCCTCGGAGGCTACTGAAGATCGGAGGTGCTACGCCTTGGCCTCCTGCGTCGAATGGTCCACTTCGATGGTGGCGAGGAGCTCTAGAGAGCTCCGGCGGCACTGGCGGAGGAGGAGCTGCTGCTCGAATGGACGAAGCCCTCAGATGGGCTCGGATGAACCTGAAAAGCACAGCAACAGACTCGCGGGTCGAGGGCAAGGTGCCTCGACCCTATAAGCGGAGGTGAAGGTGAACGGTGCGGCAGGGCGTGCGAGCTCCGGCGGAGCGACGACGATGGAACTCGATACCCAGTTCCAGTGCGAACTAGGGTGAATGAGTGGGCGAAGAGGGTGCGCGAGGGAACGACGAATATGTGGGTCGACTCCGATGATCGAACGGGTGGCTAGGGTGGTCGGAATCGGCGATGAACGACGACGTGATGAATTGGGCGTAAAGCAAAATTAGAGAAATAGGGAAGGAGTGAGGTCTACCTACTGGATGCTGTCGACTGTGGAGGAGCAGAGGATGCTCCAGGTCCTAGCCTCAAGGGCTGTCGGTGCCCGAGGCTCGAGCACCACCTTCGGGCGGCGCACGGCAGCGCATAGCTGCCGGATTAGTGGTGCGGTCTCCCTTTCCTCGCTGCGACATGGCCGGGAGTGAGCTGTCACTCTCGCGGAGGCTGTGGAGGTCCTGGGGTGGAGAGAAACGATCCAAAGATGAGTGACGAAGGAGGCGGAGCTCGGACTAAGTACATCTAGGGGTCTGGCTATCGGGGAGTCGGGCAAGAAGCTCGGAGCGCGGATCCCCAAAATCCAACCCGGGCGTGGATAAGGGATGATCAAGCTTGGATTAGGACCCGGGGTTAACAGATATGGTGATCGGATCGAGTGTGCAAAAGTTCGAGAAATCGGGTCGCGGGCACGGATCCGAGGTTCAGTGGTCCAAGGGGGGGAGTCGGCTGGGGGGGTCAACGTCCCCCGTGGACCAATCAGAGAAGGCCATGTGGAAATGATTTGAAAATTCATTTAAAAATAGAAGATGGTCGAATTATTAAAAACTTAAAACATGAAAAATGTTTGTTTTATTTTTTTTCTATTTTTTTGTGATTTTTAATTAATTTTATGAAATAAATATAAGGTATGTACACTATAGTACTATACATAGGTATATACACAATATTGATCTTTAATTTTTGCTTTTTAATTAATTAATTTTGTACTGTTTTATTCCCATTTTATATTTTATTTATTTAAAGCATAAAATTAGGAATATTTTAATGTTTTTATTTTATTTTTATTATTTATGTATAAGGGTTTAATAAATAGATATATACATCTATATACATGGTATATGTACAATATTCTTTTTGGTTTTTAATTTTGTTCTTTTTATTTGATTTTTGTTTTTATGGTTTTTATTTTATTTATTTACAACATGAAATGTGGAATATATACAAATTTTTAGGGATTTTAATTTATCTATTTACAAGGCTAAATAAATAAAAGTGAGGTCTTATGTACATGGTGAATATGCACAAGGAAAAGTATTTTTGTTTCTTTTTAATTTTTCCATTTTTATCTTGATTTTGATTTACAAATATTTACAAATATATACAAGCCCATTTTATTCTATTTTTAGAGGAAAATATTTTTATTATATTTACGGGTATACTTACACACATGAGCTCCCTATCTCTCTCTACTTTGTCTTTTATGCAGTCAGGCCCATGCTTTTATTCATCATGCTTCTCCTTCGTCTTCTTCTTCCTCACCGGGCATAGACGCTGGATCGATTGATGTAGAAGAAGATAATGACTTACCTAGAGAAGATTTATTCTTCTCCTTCATGGTTGTAGTCGGTTGCAGGTCCCTACCACTCCTGAGAGTGACAACATTAGATAAAAACAAATCATGCACATCTAACTCTGTTAGACCGGAGAGAACATCGCAGACTACCTGCTCTTTTTTCTTGAAATTATTGGGGTTTGCTTCGACCTGCGCTGGAATGGGAGTTTTGGCGGTGGTGAGGTGATTGAGCTTCTGGCTCATTTTAGCAAGGCTCTTCACTAATCCCTATTAACTTTGGACATTGAGCTTCTGGCTCATTTTAGCAAGGCTCTTCACTCCTGCGACATCTTCTCAATGATATTAACTTTGGACAAGTGGCTCCCTATAAGGCTCAGGTTGGAGCTCTCATCCTTGTCCTCTGCATGAGTAGCCATGTTAATTGGCTTGTGGCTGGTCGGGGCATCTTCATGTAAGCCAAGATGAAGATTGAGCAGCCTCTCCTTCGACCATCTTCTAAAAATGTCGCAAACAACATCCTCATCCTTGTAGAAATGCGAGCCACCACAAGCAGTGTCGACGTGCTTTTGGCATTCTAGTGTTAACCCACCGAAGAAATGTTGAACAAGACTGGTCTTGGGAATATCATGGTGGGTGGCACTTCTCTTGTAGATCTTTAAATCTTTCCCACTCTTTGTGTATCATCTCATGGGTCTACAAGATGAAGCTGGAGGTGCGGACATGCATCTGGTTTAATAGACCAAGAGGGTAGAAATTGTGAAGAAAGCAGATTTTTATTCCTCCCAGGTCGTCACTACCTTTCCCAGATGGATAGTACAGGGCCTTGTCTTGAAGTCTGAAAGGGAAGACAGTCATCTTGATTACCCTAGTGGAATATTAGAGAGTATCTTGTGGCACAGATGCAGCCGAACTGTAGCAGGTGGATGTAAGGTTCCTAAGTTGTTTTTACATGGAAAGTTGGGAGCAAAGACAAGAATTGTGGCTTCAGCTCAAAGTGGGTGTGGATGGATGGAATTTGAATCCAGTCGGTGATATGGCCCGCCCCAGGATTATAAGTTTGCTTCATTGTGGGCTTCGGCTGCGGTGGTCTTGCCTCTCTCTCTCTCATCGTCACGGGGTCCAACTACAGAATAAATGTCTTCTGCATCATCCCTGTGAAAGTCATCCTCACGACTAGCATCTCTCTCATTTGTTCTCCTCCTCAAGTCATTTAATATGTCCTGGAAAGTGGCCTTGGCTAATGCCTGATTGGTCTGTTGTTGTCGGATTGCCTACATAGATGCAAGGAGTTGGTTGTTGACCTTGTTATGATTTGTGTGTTGCGCATCTCCCTGTTCAGCTTCTTATGTTGGTTTGGGTTGCGATCGCTTTCCTCTTCTAGTAGGAGTCATTTCGGTTTCTGCTTGTGACTCTTGCTCGAGATTGGGTTCTAGGTCTGCAGATGGAAGAATTCTTCGATCAGTCTGAATTGCTGCACCAGATGTAAAGAAGTCTTCTGTGTTAAGGTCTACACAGAACTTCATTAAGGATGGCTATGTATATAAAGTGAAATTAACTGCCATCCAAAATGGGTAGAATTCGGGACAAGAGTGATCCCAGTTATTGAAGAAAACATGGAGTATGAAGATCGACTCATGACATTCGAACCATATTCTAAGGAATCGTCCCAAATTATTAGAGAAGTCGAGCATGTGGAATCATTGTGGGTGTCGACAGAGTCATGAGTAAGCCATTCGTGAGTCACCATATCGAAGATCAAGAGGAATATCAATATGGAGGAATGATACGGAGGTCAATGAGAAACAAAGGAGTGTAAAATAGTAGAATGGCTCAAAGTGAGCAAGCGTCAAAGAGGATAGAAGAAAGCAAAATGGCGCAAATACGTGATATTTTTTATTTTGACCATAATGAAACTAAGAAATCAAACCTCAAAATAATGGATTTGCCAACTCAACTCATGAAGCCATGAAGGTTCAACAATTATCTTTATAGGTTTTAGATTTTATTTTTATGCAATTGTCTTTTAACAAGTCCTTAGAGCACTAATCCAATAGGAGCGAGAGTACTACCAGAAAAGTATCATGTACTTGTCCTCCTCCTTTGTAACATGTAGTCTACACTTTTTAAGGTTCTTTGATCCCTACACAACAAAATAAATAGAGGGAGGAAACCGATATGAGAAACCACTACTTCAAACCTCACTCGCAACAAAAGCACCTACGAGCGTGCAAGAACCTACTAGGATGCAAGATGATGATACATACACCCCTATGATGGCGTGGCCTAAGATCAATACTTTGGACAAGGTTGACGTTCTACACAAGCAAGAACAACATCATTGACCAAGCCATACTCGTCCACGTACGATATGAGCGTCATTACTTCAAAATTCCGGGGGATACGCAAGGCAACCACAGACTGTGTTGTAGGCTATAATTCTTTTGGTGGGTATTTTTGCAAAAGAAGTACAAGAAAGAAACAATTTAACAGGGATGTATACTTACAAAGGGATTTATGTTATATGTTTTATGTATAAAAGGATTTCAATTACATGATCTCAAACAGACTTTATTAAGGGTTTTTATATACAAAGCATTGGTGGTAGATTATTGTTCTTTATGTACATATATACAAGTGGTTTTCATACCCCATAAGTTATTTCCCATGTGAGAGAACATTTCGGCAAACTTTTGTACATTTTTTTCAAAAGTTTTTCAAAACTATTTTTATAAACATTTACAGACAATTTTACAAACTATTTTTGCAAACATTTTGTTTTCATAAAATTTTCAAAAATGTTATACAGTATACATAATTTTGATACATAAAATAATTTACAAATCTTTTTAAAACAAATATTTTTTGGAATGATTTTTACAAAATTTGTACAAAAATATTTTCCAAATGATTTTACAAACAATTTTTACAAGGCATTTTGAAAACATTTTTCAAACATTTTTTTATTCCTATTTTATAGCCATATAATTAACACACACAAAGTATGAGTTATGGGTAACGTATATATACAATATATACAACACCCCCTTATACTTAGCTCGAACAATGCCCTTATAATGATCAGAGAGCGATGAAGGAAGACATTACTCGTACATAGTATAGAAAAGTGAAAAGAATCACATACTACAATAACTAGAAAGAATGAAAGAATAAAATCAATAGTAGTCGGTGATCACCCCTATACTTAGGATAAAGTAATCCTTAGTGTAGAAGATTGTACACAAAAGGGGAAAACCGATGATTAGAAGGTACATACATTGCCTCCCCTTATACTTAGTTTAAAATACCCCTAATTATAGGCATCAAAAGTAGATATAATGGACAAATGAATAATCATAGGTCTAATACCCCCTATACTTAGGATAAAATGCATCCTAGTATAGCAAAATCATAAGATGGATCCATGGTACTAAATGAAATGAATGAATGATATAGACAATACGGATCTATAAGGAGCAGAGTAGAGATGAAAATCAGGCATGAGATGCACGTGATATGGGTCAAGGAGCACATCTCACACAAAATGAATAGGTGCAATCATGATAACCGTGAAGGACAACAAGGGTTAAGTGTAAAATTAAGTTGTCGTTATAACCCTAATTAATCAATGAGACTAACAAGAAAATATTTCAAACAACTAATAAATCAAAACAGAGAAAACGAGCGTGTTTGTTTCTTTCTTAACCTGGTATTGCGACCAGGGTCGAACCCAAGGAGCATAATTAAATACTAAGTAGTCAATTCGAAAATATAAGGATTTTTATTGCCTTTTTAGTGGTTTTTAGTTTTTCAAAATTTAAATTTTTCAATATAAGGAAACTAGGAACAAGGGATAATAGTATACACAAGCAATCTTTTTGTATTTTTTAAATAAGCAAAAATGCTCAGAAAAAGAAACAATTCATTTCGATTTTATATATTTTGTAATATTTTTGAAAATTTTAGGGAATTTTTAGATGTTTTTGTGATTTTCTAAAAATCAAAAATTACCGAAACAAACAGTGCACTATTTACCTCCTTGATGAGTGGTGGGGGTGGACAGAACTGCACGGAATAGACTTGTGGTGACTCTGGCTGATAGACAACCATCTGTATCTGGGATTGCGAGGGCTACTTCGGAGTCTGCACGTAATATACATGCTGGACTGGCTGGGGCAACATGGCTCTTGGTTGAGGAGGCTGTATCGGTGTTGACTCCTTCATCTCAGTGTATATATCAATAGTGGCAGACACCGAGTTGTAGGCATTGACATTCAGTGCTCGAACAAGCTGCTCCAGCTGCTGGGAAATCTAGTCGAGCTTCTCCAAGCCCTGGGTTCTCTTCTCAATGACAGGATGTTTTTCAAGGTCCTGCGACATCTTCTCGATGATATTAACTTTGGACAAGTGGCTCCCTATAAGGCTCAGGTTGGAGCTCTCATCCTTGTCCTCTGCATGAGTAGCCATATTAAATGGCTTGTGGCTGGTCGGGGCATCTTCATGTAAGCCAAGATGAAGATTGAGCAGCCTCTCCTTCAACCATCTTCTAAAAATGTCGCAAACAACATCCTCATCCTTGTCGAAATGTGAGCCTCCACAAGAAGCGTCGACGTGCTTTTGGCATTCTAGTGTTAACCCACCGATGAAATGCTGAACAAGACTGGTCTTAGGGATATCATGGTGGGTGGCACTTCTCTTGTAGATCTTTAAATCTTTCCCACTCTTCGTGTATCATCTCATGGGTCTACAAGATGAAGCTGGAGGTGCAGACATGCATCTGGTTCTAGAGACCAAGAGGGTAGAAATTGTGAAGAAGCATATTTTTATTCCTCCCAGGTCGTCACTACCTTTCCCAGATGGTCGACCTAGTACAGGGCCTTGTCTTGAAGTCTGAAAGGGAAGGCAGTCATCTTGATTACCCTAGAGGAATATTAGAGAGTGTCTTGTGGCACAGATGCAGCCGAAGTGTTGCAGGTGGATGTAAGGTTCCTAAGTTGTTTTTAAATGGAAAGTTGGGAGCAAAGACAAGAATTGTGGCTTCAGCTCAAAGTGGGCGTGGATGGATGGAATTTGAATCCAGTCGGTGATATGGCCCGCTCCAGGATTATAAGTTTGCTTCATTGTGGGCTTCGGTTGTGGTGGTCTTGCCTCTCTCTCTCTCTCATCGTCTTGGGGTCCAACTACAGAATAAATGTCTTCTGCATCATCCCTGTGAAAATCATCCTCGCGACTAGCATCTCTCTCATTTGTTCTCCTCCTCAAGTCATTTAATGTGTCCTGGAAATTGGCCTTGGCTAACACCTGATTGGTCTGCTGTTGTCGAATCACCTAAATAGATGCAAGGAGATGGTTGTTGACCTTGTTCTGATTTGTGTGTTTCCCATCTCCCTGTTCAACTTCCTATGTTGGTTTGGGTTGCGATCCCTTTCCTCTTCTAGTAGGAGTCATTTCGTTTTCTGCTTGTGACTCTTGCTCGAGATTGGGTTCTAGGTTTGCAGATGGAAGAATTCCTCGATCAGTCTGAATTGCTGCAACAGATGTAGATAAGTGTTCTGTGTTAAGGTCAAATCAGAACTACATTAAGGATGGCTATGTATATAAAGTGAAATTAACTGCCATCCAAAATGGGTAGAGTTCGGGACAAGAGTGATTCCGATTATTGAAGAAGACATGGAGTATGAAGATCGACTCACGACGTTCGAACCAGATTCTCAGGAATCGTCCCAAATTATTAGAGAAGTAGAGCATGTGGAATCGTTGTGGGTGTCGACAGAGTCCTGAGTAAGCCATTCATGCGTCACCATATCGAAGATCAAGAGGAATACCAATATGGAGGAATGATACGGAGGTCAATGAGAAACAAAGGAGTGTAAAATAGTAGAATGGCTCAAAGTGAGCAAGCGTCAAAGAGGATAGAAGAATGCAAAATGGCGCAAATACGTGATATTTTTTATTTTGACCATAATTAAACTAAGAAATCAAACCTCAAAATAATGGATTTGCCAACTCAACTCATGAAGCCATGAAGGTTCAACAATTATCTTTATAGGTTTTAGATTTTATTTTTAGGCAATTGCCTTTTAACAAGTCCTTAGAGCACTAATCCAATAGGAGCGAGAGTACTACCAGAAAAGTATCTTGTACTTGTCCTCCTCCTTTGTAACTTGTAGTCTACACTTTTTAAGGTTCTTGGATCCCTACACAACCAAAGAAAAAGAGGGAGGAAACCGATATGAGAAACCACTACTTCAAACCTCACTCACAACAAAAGCACCTACAAGCGTGCAAGGACCTACTAGGATGCAAGACGATGAGACAGATACCCTTATGATGGCGTGACCTAAGATCAATACTTTGGACAAGGTTGACGTTCTACACAAGCAAGAACAACATCGTTGACCAAGCCCTACTCGTCCACGTACGATATGAGCGTCATTACTTCAGAAATCCAGGGGATACGCAAGGCAACCACAGACTGTGTTGTGGGCTATAATTCTTTTGGTAGGTATTTTTGCAAAAGAAGTACAAGAAGAAAAAATTTCACAGGGATGTATACTTACAAAGGTATTTGTGTTATAGGTTTTATGTATAAATGCATTTTAATTACATGATCTCAAACAGACTTTATTAAAGGTTTTTATATACAAAGAATTGGTGGTAGATTATTGTTTTTTATGTACATATATACAAGTGATTTTCATACCCCATAAGTTATTTCCCATGTGATATAACATTTCGGCAAACTTTTGTACATTTTTTTCAAAAGTTTTTCAAAACTATTTTTATAAACATTTACAAACAATTTTTGCAAACTTTTTTTTCATAAAATTTTTAAAAATGTCATATAATATACTTAATTTTGATACATAAAATAATTTTCAAATCTTTTTGCAAACAAAAAATTTTTAAAAAGATTTTTACAAAATTTGTACAATGATATTTTCCAAATGATTTTACAAACAATTTTTACAAATTTTGCAAACATTTTTCAAACATTTTTTATTCATATTTTATAGCCATATTTTTAACACACACAAAGTATGAGTTATGGGTAACGTATATATACAATACATACGACACCCCCTTATACTTAGCTCGAACGATGCCCTCATAATGATCAGAGAGCGATGAAGGAAGACATTACTCGTACAGAGTATAGAGAAGGGAAAATAATCATCAATTTAAATCCAAATTAGACAAAATAAATTTTCAAAGATTGCTAATTTGATTTAGGACAGAACCTAAGTGATATTTCATGCATTTTGAGGCAGATCATAACAGTAATTAACTCATTAATCATGTTAAGATTTGCAGTTCCCGCAACAGTGCATACATATTCAAAAAAAACAGCCATATCTCGAGCAAACGGAATCCAAATTACGTAAACTCAGATCCTATGGTTTCCTTATTTAATTGGGAACAAAATCTATGTGATTAATTCGTGTTTAAACAATTTAAACAGGGCCGAATTTATTCACTAAACAGAAGTGCGAAAATCAAATGCGACAAAAACTTTCGCGACCTCTACGAACCCAAGTCGTCCTAGGTTTCCGGATCGTATCCAAAACCTTAGACCTAAGGCTCTGACACCACTTGAAGGATACGGAATAATCCTCAAACGCATCACGGAAGCGTGAGCATCGTATTGAATACGACGAAGAACGACCAGTCGCACTAGTTGTTCGGTGCAGCGGAATTTAAAATTTTCATGCGATGAAACCACATGATCCAAGAGCGATTCTCGGATCGTTTCATCTATAACCACAAAAAGTATAATGCAATACTTCTTGAAGCGTGGTTGATCAAGTCTCTACTATGAAAAGAGACCTCTTGTCTCAAGTCCGATCGTCGGAGAAGTAGCTTGCGAGCACGGGGATGAGTCGCGTTGTCCTCGCAATCCAACGAGTTGATCCAAGCACGATGATCCCCTGATCTCGTCGTACGAGATCGAACGTCTCCTTCGTGAGTGCAGCACTCCAATAAGACGAAGAACCGAAGAACATCGAAGCGGCGGCTCGGTGGCGTAGGCGACGACGATGATCTCCTCTAGGCTTTTGGTGGACGGCCACAAAGTAGAGAGAGAGAGTTGGCGTGTGTGGAGAGAAAGAAAGAGAGAGAGAGAGAGATGTGCTTCCAAAAGCATGTACAAGAGAGCATGGTATGCCTCTTTATTTATAGGGTTTTAGGATCCATGGATCTCAATCCATGGTACATATAAAATCAATGGATGAGATTGATTTATGTCAATCAAATGGTCAAGATTGTTGTTGGTAAAAACCAACAACTTATGATTTAATTTAGATCAAATATATTTGACAATTAAAATATACATCAATCCTAAAATTAAATCAATCAAATAAGGAAGCAATGACATGGAGATTGCATCTCCCATGTCAACATGGTAGACGGCCACAAATTCCAAGTAGGACTTGGTAACCGTCCACATGTTTCCATGTGGATGCAATCTCATGAGATTTCATGAGATTACATATCTCCACGTATTTCTCCTTTATTTAATCTCAACAACTTTTATTGTTATTTATTCTCCAAAATAATTCATAATTAATTTTGAGAATATTGCAATCTTACCATTGGAAAATTATGAAACACATTCACAACCCAAAAAAAAATATAATTTACATTTTCAATTAATTAAACAATGTGTATCCAATAAACATTAATAATTATTCAACAAATATAAATTATAATTAGCTCTCTCTAATACATTATAAATCACATTTATAATATATTATGAATAATTGGATATTACTATCCACATTATTCTTATCCATAATAATTAAATCACATTTAATTATATTGGATAATTCCACATGCATTATGATAATTAAATCACATTTAATTATCAACTTCTTAATGCTTAGATCTTATGGAACTATTCTTGAACCCTTCAAGAATAATGCGATTTCTCCTTAGATACTTGGAGATAAGGACAGGGAGATTGTATTGTTCCACGTATAGTGACTTGGATATTGAGATCACATCTCAAATCCAGATCCCATGGACCTCTCATAGATGCTTGATTAATTCAAGGCCGTAATCCTAATCTTCTCATTGCATCTAAATCTCATTCAGATCAATGTCCAATACAAGTACTAAGATTAGGTTACTTCTCTACTGAGAGGAGTCACTAAAATTCAGACCTGTTTCATCACTCCCTCGGAATGGAAGCGTCATGGTTATACAATCGTTTATGATCAAATCACCCTTAGGTATTCCCAATACCTGTACATCCTGCATACTGGAAGACTTATGACAATCTTGAGGATATAGATCACTTTTACACTGTCATCTTCATGGTTTGATCAGTAAGTTTCTCAATCTTGGTCCTTGGGATTTGGTACAGATCATATGCTTTCATAAAGCATATATCTTACCTTCAAATTCATGTCATGATTCCATAGCATGATGACCATGCATGGAATTTGATCAGTTCCAATACCTCATGAGTGAGATCATGTCTCCCGGTTCACAAGTGAACCTGTATGATCCCTTTGAGAGATCGCATTACTCATATGCCCTTACATGCACACCAGCTCGCCGGTGTATAGACCTTGGTTAGGACATCATCCTAATGGTCTGCCAAATGTACACACTCAGACATATAGCAATACATCTGTCTTTGGTCAGAGAATGTTTTCCTATGATGTGACAGTATTCATCATAGGTCTTTGGTTATCTCGATCTCATTAAGTCAACCCATTGACTCAACTAATTTGATACCTCCAAATAACTATTCCCATGCAGAGGACATGCATCAAGAGGTCGATCAGATATCAGCCTAATGAGAAAAGGATTGCCATCTCCTACTCAGGCTGGAGATCATCACTTGACAATCATTTGATGATGTTTGATGAGTCCTCTATCTAACTCCTTAGATATTCATCCAAGCATCATCCTCTATGATTCAATCAATGAATCAACAACTGTATGATTATCAAGTTGGTCATGGTACATAACCCTTATAGTACATAGGGACCTTATAGTGCATTCATTCATTCAATATCAAAAAGGGAGTGAATCACAATCAATAACTTTTGTTGATAAATCATTTATTACAATAACATATATTGCAGGAATGGTTCGCCTCGGGCTCACATTGCTAACACTTTCTTGCTCTGGATCGACTCCTGTGACAGGGGAGTCTCCAGCAACATCTAGCTAGCCCGATGAAGCTATCGGTGGCTTTCACCATCTCCGTGGCCATGCCGCTGTGAGGTCTGATCTCTGGTCCTTAGGCCATTGAGGTCTCATGTTTCTTCATCTTTCTCTATAATTTATTCTCATGTAGTTCATAGCCTTCATTTTGCATTTTTACCCGCACTAATCATGCTTGTTTCACTTTTGCTACGACCTCGTCGGAACTTGCTCCGGCGAGCCCCTTTTTTCATTACCTCTGCCTCATTCTGTCATCAGGAAGGTCTAGGCACTTTGCTCTAGACCTCCTTAACGTATCTTGCAGGTGCCAGGAGCGAAACGTTCGCCTGGAGGGTGATTTTGACTGCGCTGGACGCACCCGGGGCCTCTTTTCGTCTCCGACGTCGCGGTGGTGCCCTGGTGCAACCCTCACCTTTTAGAAGCCCTGAGATGCCAGAGAACCACCACAGGATCGTCGGGCACCCTCTCCTAGCTTCCCAGAAGGAAGGAATGGGTTAGGAGAGCGGATTAAAACTCGAATCCTCTGAGTTCTTGAGCTGTTCGTCCTGACTCGTTCTGTGTCGTTCGATCTTCAAGGAGCCCCAGACAAAGCAACAGCTGTCGGATCGTGTCCGTGGTAGCCGTCAGATCATCAAAGAAGCATATAATCTTGACCATCTTATTTGAACTGGTATCGAGCATCCCTGTGGAGACACATGTCTTAAGTGGTATAACATCCGTCGTCCAATCAGCCTTTAGCTCTGGGTATTTTGCTTACAAACCCAGGCTCTTTTTGTATTTAATATTTGGTCTTAAATCTTTCATCTGTCATTTAAAAAATTTTGTAATATTTATAACTAGGCTCCGCTACATTCTATTATTACATTTTCGTCCCTAGCCACGTCATCTCACGTGCCAGACGTACGTGGGGCGAAGACATTTTGCGGAGAGGACCACGTGCATTTTTGTATTATTATTCAGTCCTAAAACATTTTTTACGTAGTTATAAATTTCTAGTAGTTTTGCATTTTAGCCCTCAGGTTTTTGATAATAACCAAAAGGTCCCTACCAACACGTGACTGTCACGTGCGACTGTGGAAATTTTACACGGCTACCCCTGGGGTTTTGTTTGTGATTGGTCTAGAAAATTTTTTATTTAGTTATAATTTTGTGGAAAAATTACGCTCAGGCCCTCAGACTTTCATCTTTTTACAAAAATGCCCCTGATAGTGTGCATTTTTTTGTTTTCTCTATTTATTTCATGCATCTATAAAAATCTAAAAAATCTGCAAAAATAGATTTAGGCTCTTGTTTTACTGCACATTAACACCATATTTTTTTCACATTTTTGCAGCATTTTAATATTTCTAAAAAATCAAAATCCTGCATTTTCATCCCTGATTGCATTATAAAATCCATAAAAATTATAAATCTCTTCAAAAAATTCCCAAAAAATATATTTTATTTATTTCTGTATGTTTTCTCTTCAGACCAAAAATCACTAGAAAATATAAAAAAACTCCTAAAAATTGAAAAACCCTAAAACCTTTATAAAAATATAAAAATCCATAAAAAATCCTAAAAATATAATTTATATTTCTAAATTTTCTTTATTTTCTTATCTTTATTTTAAAATTAATTTGGAGAATTTTTTTCTCTATTTTGTAATTTTTTCCCATTTTAATTTCGGTTTTATATTTTATTCCCTCTTTGAGTATTTTGAACTTTAAAAATGCCAAAAAAAAAATAGCAAAAATATCAAAAAATCACAAAAACATTAGATAAATATAAAAAGCACAAAATATTTTATTTGCTTTATTTTTACCTATTTTTACTTATTTTTGTATATACATTATCCCTCTCTTATCTTTATTGTATTTATATTATTTTATATTTAATAAAATATTATACGAAAAAATATAAAAAATAAAAGGAAAATACAAAAAAAGAAAATTAAACAGAAAATAAAATAAAAAAATAAAAAAATTAAAAATTAAAAACCCACAAAAAATAACACATATAGACAAATTGATCACACTCATTTTTGTGCATTTATTGCCCCAATCTGCCTGCTTACTCCTTGTGTTCGACCTCTACATGCTTGCACACTATACACATCCATTGTAGAGTTATAATAAATTTTAAATTCGTATTTACTTTCATTGATTGATTCTGAATTTTGGGTTAATTGTTGATTGACCCGGGTTTCGTGACCGGTCGCTCAACGACACTATGGTCCTACCTTGTGTGGACTACTTCAGACCCTCACAAAATCCTTGTTATTAGGCGTCTATTGACATAGACCATTCGATCGATGACCTTGGATGATGTTCTATCCAGGAATTGGTCTATTGTTCTTGTTCTTACCCCTTTTTATCTGCAGGCGACAATTATAATCCCGATCTCGAGCATTTGTTTTCATGGCAGGTATTGATCAAATCTTCCCTGATGACATCCGAGTAGTCGACCTCAAATGATACTTCACCTTATGATGCTATGGCTTCAAATGATTGCTCATGAAGATTCGGATCTGGAGGAAGTTTTCAAATGCTCTTATCGTTAATGGACTTGTTTCCTCCCTCGACCTGCAGTTGAACAAGGGACTCGGGGAAGAAACCTCAGTGCTAAATGATATAGAAAAATGTACATAGGTGCTGACGAAGGTAGAGGTGATCAGTGGGGAATCAAGGTTTATGGATTTCAAATCAGATAAAAATCAACAAAGAAGATAGGGGTGAAGATGAGAATGGATAAGGTGAAGAGAAGAATAGAAGAAGGAGATTAAAAGAGGAAGATAACCTCGAAAACTACTGGACAAATGGGTTTGTGGATGGGGCGAATTGACGAAGTGGTCGCATGTAGATGGATGGACGATCCTCCTAGGGAGATGGCCTCGATGCACCGGTGACGGACGCAGAGTCTAATGCGGCGGAGCTTGGGCTGTACGCCGATGGCATTCTCACCACTCCTCCACCCCTCTCGCTCGACGACAGGAACGTAATCCTATCAAACTCGCCTCACTTTCTTATAGCTCAGAGGTAGTGAAGGTAGCAAATGGTAGATGGATCCCATAATTGAATGTTAAGGTTTTTCGTGGGATCATGACCGGAGGTGTGGTCACCGACATATGAGGGTAGGATGGTGAGGCGGTTGGAGAAACGACCCAACAGTCAGGCCATTGGGCGGAGGAAGAAGGAGGAGGAGAAGAGGGAGCATCCGGCAGTGGAGAAGAGGAACAAAGGAGAGAGGAAGAAGGACGAGAGAGGGAAAATTAATAATAAAATTAATTAAATTAATTGATTGAATTAAGATAACTAAGTAATTAGAATCATAAATAAATGATTAAATAAATAATTAGATAATTAAATAAATAAATAAAAGAGATTTTTACCCAGCAGACCTTATAAACTTTGCCAATCACCTCCATGACCTTTTGCATAACGTAATTACCCTATCGACCCTATAAATTACCTCAATAACCCTCGCAAGCTTCATACGGAGTAACCACAAGGTTCATAGGGTAAGAGTTGGCAAGATTATGGGGTCGAGGGGAGAATTATGTTGTTTCAAAGGTCGTGGAGGCAATTGACAAAGTTTATAGGGTATGTCGGGTAAAAATCCCGTGAAATGGAGTTAAGAATAATTAAATATAAAATAAGGAAGTTCTTTATATAGTGCAACTATACAAAGGGGTCCAAACGCCAAAACGCACACGTTTTTTTCTAATATTTTTTGATATTTTCAATAAATAGTTTTAGTTATAAAATTATGTTTAAAAGTGAGTTTGGTTAATTCGGAGTTTTCTATAAATAGTTATGAACCTTGGACGTAGGCATTTATGGCTTTTTTGGTTCATCGTAATTAATTATTTATACATTAAATAGTTTTATGATATTTTTATAAATTAGTATATATTGTTATAAACAACTTTCGTGAAGAAAATATTTTAGTTTGAGAATTTCTGAATGATAAATAAAATAGGTTGAATATTTACAATGTGAAAAAAGTATTATGTACATTTATGATCTTGATTTCTAATATTTTTATAAATTAGGATCATTATCTCTCCCTACTTATTTATTTTGTTGACCATGACAATATTGAAATGGTCTCGGGGTTAGGATCAGTCTGTATATATTAAATATCTACATCCTTCTTTTATTTTATTTTTCTTTTTCTCTTTATTGTTATTTTTGGATAGAATAAGTGTTAAATATATTATATCAACCAATGTAATTAGAATGTTAATTAGTGATAACTAATTAATATTAACATGTATTCTACCAAGGATTTTAACCAAAATGAAAGAATAAATACGATGGATAATAGATTCATCATTCCCCTATACTTTACCTTTGCTAGTCCCTTAGCAAACACTTATTCTATAAATAAGTGCAAGCAAAAAGAAAAAGGAAAAGGAAAATAAAAGAACTTAGTACATGCTTGTTTCTTTAAATTGAATCTAACTTCATCTGAAATCAAGAACTTGGAGTACGCCTTTGGATTAATAGTTTATCGGGACTTTATTAAAATTAGGATTTAAGTCTCAAGAGCCCTCAAGTTCCACAAATCCCTATCTAGGTTCACCTCAATAGCCATCTCAGATCCACCCATCCATCACACAAACTATTCGGCTTTGAAGTCAATTCGTATTGTGTGTGAAAGGTGTTAGCTCTTCCTGCTTACAAAAGCAAAGAACCCGTCCATCCTAGTAATACACTACCATTGGGCCCTCATCTAGCTACCCGATCCTCGAGGAGGTGGGTATTTCCTTCTTAGGTCATGTGTTGTGTCCACAATCGAATAGAGAAAGAAAAAGATGAATGGGAAGTGAATTGGGGTGTGACCAATGTAGTCACATCTCCTTATGAAGCTTGGCCAGTTTAGCCAAGTCTCCACTAAGACATGCGGGCTATCTAAAGCTTGGACCATTGTGGTCATATTTGTGTTTGGTATTTGGCTTCTTTTTGGTAGAAATGATTATTGCACTGCAATGATCTTTTATGCCCTGACGGTTATAGAATCTTTTCTTTCCGTCCATTTTTTGCGATCTTGGAAAAAATTGTGCCAACAGATCCTTCCCTCATTCGAAGCTTTATTACAACCCCACACTCCCGTCTTTAGATGTTTGCACCACTAGACAAGTATGAAAATGCACCACCAAAATGGAATGCCATTAGCAACCCCATGCAAGTTGAGCTAAGTGTAAAGTGCATGAGTTCAAAATTGTTTTAAATGAAGAAGAGTTAAATGGATGACACCAGGTTTCCTACTTAGGAAAGTTTAAGTTGAATTTCGGACACGGTCACATGGAACCCAAATAATTAAGTTCAATGACCTCAAGAGTCTTAATTCCATTTCCTAATAAAGTCCTTTTAGAATTAAGTGGACCAAGGCCTAAACCAAGATCCATCTTTCAAATTTAGATCCGTTTGGTTCAATAATCAATCTTGTTCTGAAAAATGCTAATGAATGCCATAATTTTTTTATGAAGTGATTTTCTTGGATTAATCTTTTTATGTATTTTTTAAATATTTTTGTAAACTTTTATTGAAATTTAAACTTTTAATTTTTTAGAATTTTTTGATGGAGTTAGTAGAGTAAATCAATTTACACAAATTTACAAGAATTATGCAAGTTTTATAAAGAATTTTATACATATTTTATATACACAAGGTTATACAGATTTTATACAAATTTTACTGATGAATTTTATTTACAACTTTTATATAATTAATAATTTTATCCAAGTATTCAACAACACATTTTATATTCAATTTTTAAGACATCTCTTTTTAAAAGTTATATTTACGGTTTTCTATTAGCTTTTCAAAACCCAAAATATATACCCATACTTTTAGAGCATATTATAAAAAAATACAATAAATTATGAGTTATGGCTTCTAAAGTACATATAGAATATATATACGACACCCCCTATACTTAGTGTGAACTATGTCCTCTTAGTGACCAAAGAAGCGACGAAGGAAGACATAACTCGAGCTAAGTATAAATTGGTGAAAAGAACTCTATAATACAATGACTCAAAAGAACAATGAATAAAAGAATGGAAGTTAATCATCCCCTCTATACCCAGGATCAAATAATCTTCATAATAGTAGACTCAAAAATGAAGATGATTGAGGTCAAGAGAATGTACACAATCAACAACTCGTCTTGCCCCCTATACATAGGGTAAAATATCCCTAAGTATAGAGAAGAATATCAACATTTGAGGACAAGTAAGAGAACAGATTATCCAAAAAATCGAAAACAATCAAAGATGTAACGAACGATATTACCCCTTTATACTTAGTGTAAATCACACCCTTATTATAAGCAACAACATGGGTAATAGAACAGAATGATATGAACAACACAATGTCTACACTCCCTATGCATAGGATAAAGTACATCGTATATATAGCAAAAATCCTAAGCGAGACCTAGGGTATAAGACAAACGAAAAAATGGACGAATAAAATTGAAAACACGTATGTAAAAATCATAACGTGGAACTCAGATATGATATATATAATGTGAAGATTGAAGAACACATCTCATACAAAATGAATGAGGGCAACCTCAATGGTCGGCGAGTCATGATCAAGAAATGGTTTCAAATGCTGGCCATTGACTCGAAAGGTGGACTCGGAAGACAACTCGGATATATAGGTTCTACCATTGTCATACACCGTTCGAACTATATGCGGGCCTTTCCACTTGCTCTAAAGTTTCCCTAGAATTTAATTGAGTCTCACATCAAATAGCAAAACTTTCTAATCAGGCTCAAACTGCTTATGGCTGATGTATGCATCATATCATTCTTTCATCCGCTTTTTATAATGAAGGTTATGCCTAATCTCTTAAGTCCTCCAAGGATGCCAGCTATATCTGCCTCTTATTTGAATCCTCGGCTAGACCATTCGTTTGAGGATAATATGGAGTAGTAACTCGATGGTCTATACCGAACTCGCTAGCAAGTTCCCTTGCCTTGTCGTTGATGAAGTGGCTATCCCCGTTTGAAATCAGAACTTGAGGGACCCCGAACCGCAAAATGACATGCTTTCTCAGGAACTAGCAAACTGTGTTCGCATCAGCAGCATGGGCAGGAATAGCCTCAACCCGTGACTCACATAATCTACAACAAACATAATGTACTCAAATCCCTGACTCTTAGGAAATGGACCCATAAATTCGATACCCCATGCATTAAAAACTTCACATAAATGAATCGGCTGCATCAGCATCATATCTCTTTGTCCACAAGTACCCATCCTTTGACAGTCAGTACATCTCTTCATGAATGCATGAGCATCAGCAACGAGAGTAGGCCATGACCGGATTGAAGCACCTTTTGTGATGTCCTCTTCACAGAATGGTGTCCTCTAGCTTCTAATTTATGACAATACGTGAGGACACTATGGTATTCCTCATGAGGAATACACCAACACCATACACAATCCGCTCCTTCATGATAAAGGACCGGCTCCTCCCAAAGACTTGGCCTTCGCAAAGAAAGTCTCAAGTCTTTGCTTGGACCGACCTTGTGGGACTTTCAAGGCAATAATAAAGTTCACAATGTCGGCATAGCATGGGAGTGAGGCAACACTAAGAATCACCTCGTTTCAGAAAATCTCAGTGATAGGTGTATCAAACTCAGAAGTCTCAGGTAACTCTAACTGGGAGAGATGATATGACACCACATTCTTGACTCCAGACTTATCCTTAATCTCAATTTCAAACTCCTAGAGTAGTTGGATCCATTTGGTAAGCCGAGGCTTGGAATCCTTCTTATCCATAAGGTACCTTATGGCGGTACGGTCTGTGAAGATGGTAGCCTTATATCCTAAAATGTGGGACCTAAATTTATCTAAGGCAAAATCTACAGCTTGCATTTCTTTCTCTGTAATAGTTTGATTCCATTGGGTGGAATCCATAGCCTTGCTAATGTAGTGTATGGCATATAGAAGGCCATCCCTCCTCTGTCCTAAAACAACTCCAACGGCAAATTCGGAGGCATCCGTTATGATCTCAAATGGGAGAGACCAATTAGGTGGCTGAAGGACATGAGCCTCTACAACCATGTTCTTGAGAGTTTCAAAAGCTGAGAGACACTTATCATCAACAAAAAACTCGATTTCTTAAGCTAGAAAGTCAGATAACGATCAGGAAATTTTACTGAAGACAAGAATGAAACGTCCGTGGAAACCGACATGCCCTAGAAAAGACCTTAACTGCTTCAAATTAAGTGGTGAATTGAGCTTCTTTATGATATCCAACTTGGCCGAATCGACGTCCATGCCCCTGTTGGATATGTTATGACCAAGGACAGTCCCCTGAGTCATCATAAAACGATTCCTCACACAAGAAAGAATGAGGTTAACCTCAGCGTACCTCTGAATAATGCGGTCTACACTAGAAAAACAAGAATTGAAATCATCGCCATAGACCAAAAAATAATCAATTAAGACCTCTAAAAGTTCACACACCATGTAAACAAAGATTGAAAGCATGCACCCATGGAATGTGGACAGGGCATTACATAATCCAAAGGGCATCCGTCTAAAAGCATATGTTCCGAATGAACATGTGAACGTCATCTTTTCTTGGTATTCAGGTGTAATGGCCACCAGATTATATCCCAAGTACCCATCAAGAAAGCAATAATGGCTTTTCCTAGATAATATCTCGATGATCTAATCAATAAACAATAGCGGGTAGTTATACTTCTTGGTCACCTGATTCAATCGTTTGTATTCCACACAAACTCGCTAGAAGTAGTTACCCGGTAGCAATCTCCTCTCCTTCCTCATTTATAACTGTAGAGATACCCATCTTCTTGGGTACCACATGTAATGGACTGACCAACATAGAGTCTGAGATGGGATAGACAAAATTGGCGCTCCACCACATGGATATTTCCTTCATATCCACCTCTCGAAGATTTGGGTTCAACCTACGTTGAAACTCACGAGATGGTTTGGCATCATCATCTAGAAAAATGTTGTGGGAGCATAGAGCCGGACTAATCTCATGGAGATCTGCTATTGACCACCTGATTGCCTTGCAATTCTTTTCAAGAATCTCCATCAGAAGGGATTCTTGATCTTTGGTCAGGTCGGATGTGATAATGACCGAAAACATTTTTGGCTCTCTAGCAAGAAATCGGTATTTCATGCTTTGAGGTACATATTTAAGCTCAGGGGGAGAAGGAACATGTAGAGCTGGTTTAGTGAGGGCCTAGGAATAGGCTACTAAGCTTATGTGTGCAAGCTCATCTTGCTCTGAATATGACTGATCTGGAGACTGATCATCTGATAACTGACTATTCTGAACTACCTCGGTCTCCAGGCTAGTTGTAAGCTCTATAGAAGAAGTCTTAAGTGAAATAAATTTAGAAGAGCACTGCCAATCGGCATCCTCTAAAGCTAACTTTACTGGAGTCTGATCTATCTCATCATGATACTTCCAATGGACATTCACTTCTGACTCGAAGGGATCAAAAATTTCATCACAAATTATAAAGGTACCAGAATCATCTTTACCAGCCTCGTCACTAATCGTCTCTAAGATTATGCTAACCAATCTACCATCATCTAACATCTGAAACCCAGATTCTCATGAAAGCGTGATGAAAGATCTTGTACTCGGTTCAGCCTAAACTACCTCATTATCTGTCTGTACAAAGTCATAGTCCTTGTGACATTCGGGCTCATTATAAAATGCTTTCTCTGATTCAACTGATCTAGCTTTAAGGTCCTAGACCGTCTCTATATGTATACTCTTGCCCTGGACGCGAAACTACACCTTCTCGGTACCATAATCAAATACGGTTATTGTTGTTGCAAGAAAAGGTCATCCTAATATGATTGGGGTATCGACCACACATTCAGGGATCACCATGTCCAACATGACGAAGTCCACGTGGAATTGCAAACCCAGAATGGTGACAATAACGTCCTCAATTAATCCCTTCAGCCTATTGACCAATCTAACAACAAACTGCAAGACCGTCCTACTTGGTCTAAGAGGTCCAAACTCGAGCTTGTCGAGCAACGAAGAAGGAAGGAGATTAATCAAAGAGTCGCTATCTAGTAGAGTACAATCAAATATGTGATCTAAAAACTTGCATCTGTCATACTATGCTCCCTTGTCTGAACACTAGGCTTGGAGACGGTTCTGGATGGCATGATAAGTTTCCTTGATCGACACATGAATTTCTGAGCAATAATTGCGTTGCCTCTTCTTTCTACGAACTATAGTGCGCTCTTTAAAACCTTTCTGTATGAGGCATGTGTGCCTAGGCTCCCGAAAGAGTGAGATGGATAGTGAATTTATCTAACATTCTTTCGTCAAATCAGGCATCTAGGTCTTTTTGGGATTTTCTTTTTCATCTCCTTTTTCCATGCAGAGTGCTTGGGGAAAAGGAATCTGTACATACTCCCTATCAGTCTGTACACCATGAGGATCAGAGGAAGAAGAAGAAGAAATTCTTTTTTCTAAAACAGGGACTAGCTCCATGTACATCATCAGAAATAGACACATGAGATCTAGCTGAATCAACTGTCTTGTCTTTATTCTTCTTTTTGGTATTTCTCTTTTGTACATTTTTTGTATTTTTCTATCATTATCACTATATACAAAAGATTGGTAAAGCAGTTGCATCAGCGGAAGACTCTGGGAGCTTCTTATCATTCTTGGTGGCTTGAGAGTTCGATATTGCACGTGTTAAGGAATATGAATGTTGTGAGTTAAAAATTAATTTGTCATTTCGTTGTAGACGGCAATTGGAATCGATCAAGAAAATAACCACAAATATTTATTCATTTTTTAATCACATGGTTTTATGTTTATTTTACTTGGCAAGTCCCAAGGACAAACACAAGGAGGCAAAGGAACAACCTAGAATTATATCTATCAAAGTTCGTGTGTGGTTTTCGATGCGGTCTTTTTGTGGAATTTTTAATGCAATTAGAGATGCAAAATGCAATTTTTGGCCTATTTTAGGGACTAATATTTAAATGACACTCAAACCATGTCCGAAAAATATGAAACTTGGCCACTATGGAAATTATGATGAATGTATGCACTGTAATGTTTTCGGAATTTTTGGATGCACGATGAATTTTTTATTAATTTTTAAATGCAAATAAGATGAATTTCAATATTTAATTATAATAAATACTAAATCTAATTATTTTCAAGGAATAAAATTATCTAAGATCTATCACTAGGTAATGGACTTCAGAAAAATCCTAAACCTCAAAAATACAAGATTTAATACCTATTAAAAATCAAATATTGAAATATCCAAAATAATTTTTACAGGGCAATCTACGTATGCAAATGCAATTCTTTTTGGGTACAATGTTCATCCCAATTAATTCTACAATATATGATTTTCCGGGAATTTTTAGAGTAACGGTTTATTAATTATAAATTTAAGAGCACAAAATCGGTAAAGTATGCAATTGTCCACAAAACAATTATTTATTAATTAACAAATGATCACAAAAATGTCCACAATATGTCAAGACGTAGAGAATTAGATGAAAAACAAAATACTATTTTTGGATAATTAAATTATGCAATGTAGCTATCTGAAACAAAGGGGAAAGACATGGGTATTTCTGCAATTACAATAAATAAAATAACTATAAAAATGTAATGGGGGACCTAGAGGTAATTAACAGAAAGATGGGGGGTAAGAGTGCAAAATTCCCAAGGTAGTACGTGCGTCGCACATGCTTCTTGGGGTCTGGATGAATCTGCAATATAGGGTACTAGCAGGGAGGTCTCCGCAAATTGCCCACGGTCATGTGCATGACACGTGACCCAGGGATGACGGAGATGCTGACGTTGATCCCCCGCCTCACGTGCGCGGTACGTGGCGGGGGCCTCGGGATGGGCGCCCGACTGCCGTGTTACGAGAGGCGGAGGGGGAAACTGGCGGTCGTAGGAGGGCCTCCCGGCAGAGCGATCAGAGCTGGTGGAGGGGCACGACAGTTGTAGGAGGGCCTCCCGGCGGAGCGATCAGAGCTGGAATCTGCTTGCGTTGAAGTCGTGGTCGAGGTGTGTTGGCAGACCAGCAAAGGATGACGCGTGAGGCCGGTCGGCGGTAGAGATGGCGTTGAAGTCATGGCGTTGGCGTAGTCGAAGAAGATCATCGTTGAAGGCGGTTGATGAATCTGTGATTCATGACTCTAAAAGTTGAAAATAAAGCTTTGTTCTCGAGTAATTAGCTGCATATTTCTACTTATATTGCATAATTAGCATTCATGCATGCATTGATAAATCTGCATTTTAGCATTCATATTCATTAAATAAGAAGCCAAATTCATCTGTAAAAATCACCTGTATATTCTCCATATTTCATCTATTTGTATATATTTTATACTAACTCCGAATCCAAAAAAATCAACTCCATAGTGTATATATGACTAACACTAATAAAGAAAAAATATCTAAAAAATACTAACTTGTAAAATTGACCAATAAAACCCCAATCCAAGTTTGAAGCTGTAAACCTTAAAATGTGCATATCTCTCTCATACAGCCCCCGAATTAGGTCTACTTACTTTTAAAGTAATATACATTCAAAGACCTTCAAAACAAGACCCATTTCACTAAAATCGGAGCTCGTATGCAAAACTTGGGTTTTGGGCCCCTTTTGTATAGTGTACATATTGACTGTTTTGCCCCTGGATTTATCTTTTTATTTTCTTAATTATTAAAAATCTAAAAAATTTAGATTAAGTTGTAAATATTCCTTTCATATTTTTCTTAACTTTATTTTGATTTTTTTTCTTATTAAAAAATGAAAAAAAAATTACAAAAGATAAAATGTGGTATTTTATATCTATAAGGTACCACCCAAAAAAACATTTTTTACAGATGATTTCATTTAATTTTCGGCCCTTCAAAAAAGTTGTAGATCTCGTCGAGACGAGCAACTTTTGTGTTGACCATTTTTTTGATTTAATCCCTTTTTTATTTCTTTTGATTTTCTTTACATTTAATTTTTGAATTTTATAGGAGCGACATGTGGCAGCTCCTGGAGCTGCCACATGTCACCCCATTTTTTTATTTATTTTCGGATTTATTTTATTATTTTCGGATTTATTTTTATTATTATTTTATTATTATTATTTTAATTATTTTTAGTAGTCTTCTATTTTATTTTGTTACTTTATTTATTTAATCTCCCTTTTACCTCTTCCCTTACTTGCCTTCCACTCCAAGCCACCACTATCACCACTTCCTCCATCTTCTCCATCCCTTCTCCAACTTCCCTCTCCTCTCTCTTTCTATTCCTATCTTCTCCTCCATTGTTTTTCATCTTCTGTTTTCGAGAGAAGAGAGATTCGAACCCCGTTTTAAATTAAGAGGTGACAGCACCCCCTTATACGTTGAGCGACGACGACCTGCAGGCGAGATCTGCGGCATCACCATTGCCGCGTCACGAGATTCCCATCGAACTCGCTCAGCTTCGAAGGACTCCACCATCCTTCTCGAGGCCACAACCGGAAGCCGCACTCCGTGGCTCCACAATTCGGCGAACCACACAAGTAAGTATTCTCTCATTTCCCTTGTCAGATTTTTATCTAACGATTTTTTTTCTTGTGATTTCATCCACAAATCATCACAATATCACAAGCATCAATATCACGATCACCACACCACAATCACCTCACTTTTATCACCACCTGAATATTTTCATTCACCACCAACATAATTCACCACCTATTTTTATTTCATTTCCACCACTATAATCTCTTTACAAAGAAAATCACAAAAAAAAAATACAAAGAAAAAAAAAGAACAGGGAAGAAGCTGTGGCCGTCCCCTCCCTGGCCGTTCCACCTCCGCCTCCACGCGTGGCCGCCAGCCACGCATCCTGTCCGCCCGCGCGACGACTGCCGGCCGCAAGCAGCCGCCATCTCCACCGTCGGTCCCTCCTTGGCCGCGGCCTGCCATCTACAGCCACCTGCCGCGTGCCCCAGCAGCCGGCTGTGCCCCCCTCTGCTCCTGGAGTGCCGCGCGCCGACCACCTCTCAACCGCGCTCCGCCCCGCACGGTGACCCACCTCGCTCAGCCACCACCAGCGGCCATCTCCGAACCAACCACCCACGCCTGCAGGCACCGCCCTCGCGCGCCTACGCAAGCACACCGTCGCTCCAGCGCGCCCCCGCGCCTCCGTTCTCCCTCGCCCAGAACCGCCCCGTGCGGTCGTCCTCCTTGCAGCCACCGGCCCTTCACAACGCTGCGCGGCCTCCATCTCCTGCCTTGGAGCCGCGCGCCTCCCGTGCCGCCCGTCAGGCCGCACCCCTCCTCTCCTCCGCCTTCCGCGCCCCTGCGCGGGTGCACGCCGACGCACCGCCCAGGCGCCCTCCATCCAGCAGCCTGCAGCCGCCAGCCCTCGACCGCGCGCGAGCGCACAGGTCACCGCCCTTCTCCCCTCGCAGCTCCACGCCGCGCCTCGTGTGCGCCGCCCTCGTTGCCGTCAGCCCGCACCTCGCCATCGCCGTCCCGACCTTCCCCACGCACGCCGTCGTCACGACTTGTGCCCTAGCCGCCCCTTGCGTGGGATTAAGCAAAGGTTCATTTGTTTATTTTTGTTATCACTGTGAAAATTGCATTGCTTTGTTTCAAGTTATTTTTATTTACAGAAGTGTCCATGTGCGCGTTTTAAGTTATTTCATTTCATTTTCTGTCTTGCAAAGATACCCTTGACTTTGCGTGATTATTTGGACTGTAATTTTGCATCAAATTTTACTCAAAAAAATAACATGCTGTAGAAAAACTCATTCTTTATCTCCTGGCAATTTAATTTCAATTTTTTGAGCATCTATTTATTTATTAAAAATCAAAGATTGAAAATCAGTGATATTTTGCCTAATTATGCTCTGAAATTCGCACAGGCCTATATCTTGCTCTAAAAATTGTGAAAAAATTGTGAATGATGCCTTTTAGTGTGCTTTAATTACTGTCCATGTTTCATCAAAATTGGACTTGTCGATTGAATAAAATAAATTGTAGAGTGATTTAAGTAGTTGATTTTTAGTTAATTCCACGAATAATATTATTGAGAAATTTCAAGTCTCCTGAATTCCTTATTAAAATGTCTATTTGAGATAAATCAATCTCTGGATAATTTGATTTTGTGGATTTATTAGAAATTAAATACTCGTTATTGCTCTGATTTCAGTAAAAAATTCATAAAAAATCAAAAAGTGTCAGAAAGTTCTAAAAATATTAGTGTAGCTTCAATGCATCATATTTAACTTCTAGTAAATTTTTCATAATTTTTACATATTGTTTGCACAAAAAATTCCATAAAAACCCCAAAAAAGTTTGTATTTTTCATTTGCGCATTTTAACCCAAAAATTACAAAAAATCCATTTTACATTCATTGTTGGATTCGGTTCTTAGGAAAATTATAACTTGGTCGATTTGAATCAATTTGACATCAAAAATTAAATTTGGCTAAGTGATCGTTCTCTTAATAACCTTGTTCATCTGCATTTGTGCATTGGCATTTTTATCGCATAAAAAAATTACGACAAAATCGCGCTTGGAAAACCGTAATCTAATCACTCTAACTGATCCCGTGTTGTTCCTTTGCCTCCTTGAGTCGACCTTGGGGCTTGCCCAGGCTAAACAAACATCAAACCGCACATAATTTCATTCGACGATTTAATCGAGTTGTGCGGTTATTTTTTATAGATCGCAGATCTATCCGACTGCAACGCACTAGTCTACTAGACAACATTTTATAGGGTAGATATTCGCTTCGTCAACGGTGGAGTCGACCGTTGGCGGTGGCGGTGATGTTGTTGTCGTAGGCTCCTGGCTCCGGTTAGGAGTTGTCAAGGTCGGGGTGAGGCATTGGCGCATGCTGGTTGATTGAAGTTGACCGGAGAAGAAGTCGTAGGGGAGTCGTTGGCTCAATGGTGGAACATTGGAGCGGGATCAGAGGCGGCAAGGAAAGTTGCCGACGCGCTGCAACAAGGTCTCGAGACCTTGGATCTTGCCGTCAATGGTGACCTTACCGTGAAGAAGATAAATATCGATGGATAGGATTCCCAGGAAGGCGGCGGTGGTTTAAATAACATGAAGGGGGGTTGTCGGAGATGGAAAGAATGAGTCGTCGGGGTTGGAGAAGGAAGGTCGGTGATGGGGGATCCGATTGACGATTTGACAGGATTGGATGGCTACCGATGACGATCGGGGATGCGATGATTTTGCGGGGGATTGATCATGGCTGCGATGGTAAGATTTGTGGGATCGGAGTGATCGGCACGAGATACGCGGGATGCGGCGGTGCAGCAATGGGCAGAGAAATCGGAGGAGGAAGACGAAGGGGCTGGGTTGTCCGATCAGCCGAGATCGGACTGACAGGCGGTTGACATGTGGCGAGAAGAAAGGGGGATAGGGTGGTGCACGTGCTGGGCAAGTGCTTAGAGGCACGTGCCTCGTACGTGCGGTGGCTTTGAATTTTTTTTAATAAAAACTAATTATAAAAACTTCAAAAATGGCTGACACGTGGCGGCTCCATGAGCGGCCACTTGTCAGCCCATAAAATTCGTAAAATAAAGATTTTCAAAAGTCCAAAATAAATAGCAAACAGCCTCAGATCGAAAAAGTTTCTTCACCCAAATTCGATGAGATCTACATCTTTCATGAAGACATCAAAATCAAAATCGGTCAATTCCTTATAGTGATATTTTTGGGGTATCCCATGTACATAGAATACCTTGATTTTTTGGTTTTATAATTTTTTGTCATTTTTAAACTAGATAAAAATCCGGAAAAATATGGTAAATCAAAATTAAATATTTACACATTAATCTATTTTTTTGGATTTCTATTTTTTAAGAAAAAGAAGAAATAAAATAAAACACGAAAAAGACCAATTTTGTACAGACAGTTAGTGAAGACTTGGACTCAATTTGTTTCTTTGATTTCAATCTAAGTTTGAATTTGGATTTTTGTTAATTTTAATAAAACTTTCATCAAAGAAGACAAATGAAAAAGAAATGAACTAAAATAGGTTAATTATGTACATAAAATAATAGGTAAAAAATCCGCTAAAATATAAATGTACAAAAGAGGCCCAAAACCCAACTTTAACATATGAGCTCCGATTCACTTGAACTTGATCTTGTTTTGAAGGTATTTGAATGCACATTAGTTCAAAAGTGAGTAGGATCAAAGGAGACACTAGATGAGGAAGATATGAGGTCTTTATTCTGGAAATCCTGAAACTAGGGTTTGGGTTATTTGTCCACTTATTTGGGTTAGTGATTTTTTTGTATTTTTCATTTATTCTTTTTAGTGATATGTACATAGTGGACGTGGTTTTGGGTCATTCGGAGTTAACATGAATGAGTTTAAAAAATCGGGGAAGTTAGGCTATTTACAGGTCAATTTTGGCTGGGATTTTTGGCTCCTTATGCTGTGCAGAAATAATGGATAAAATGCAATTCTTATAAAAACATGCATTAATGCTACTTATGCAGAATATATGAAGAAATGCTGATGATTTTGAGGGATTTGAGCTTAATTAATGAGATTTAGAGTGATGAATCCGAGATTCATCATCCTCCTATACTTAAACCATGCTCGTCCCTGAGCATCAAAAAGAAATGCCATGAGGTGAAATGAGATTGGGTTCCATACCAAGACCATGAGCTGAAGGTGAAAATGAAACTAAACTCAACCTTTGGATTATTGGTTTGGAGGAACTTCTATGAGACTTAGAATTTCAAAATCAACAGCCTTCATGTTCTACACATCATTGACACAATTTCAGCTCAGAAGTCATCTTAGATCAATCCTCTTCCCAAAGTATACCCTATGAACATTGAACAATCGACTCATGTGTGTAAAAGGTTCTAGCTCTTCCCATCCTGAATGCCGGACTACCATGCTCATCTCCTCTCCAGTAACTTGTCCTCGAGGAGTCAGGTATTTCCTTCTAAGGTCTATGGTGCTGTGTTTACAATCGAATTGGGGGAGAAGCTAGAAGAATGGGAAAAGAACTGGACGGTGGCTAGTGTAGTCACCTCTCCTTGTGAAGATGGCCAGTGTAGCCGAGTCTCCACGAGGATTTACAGGTTTTCTTTGAAGCTGATCATTTTGGTCAGATATGTATTTGTAGTGGCTTCTTTGTATTTGTATTTTATGTGGTTCTGCTTGGATCTTGTTGTGCCCCTACGGATGTAGAATCTTTTTGTTCCCGTACATTTTTTGGGGTCTTAGAAAAATTGTGCCCAGCCATCCATCCCTTTTCTGAAGCTTTATTTCAACCTGTACTCCGGTCTTTAGATTTCCACGCTACGAGAAAAGAAACTCACACAGACTTCCAACATCTTGTCTGAGTTGAGATAAGTGCATAGTGCGAGAGTACAAATTAATTCCCTATTCCAGAGTTGTACCTAAAATGAAGAGACCAGGTTAGACACTAAGAGTCAAACTCTGCACATTGCCATGTGGAACTCAAAGAATTAAGTCAAAGACCTGATGTTTCTAAAATCCTATTTCTCGGTGAAGTTCCTCTGAAAATTAGGTGGATTAAGGTTAAGTCCAGACCACTCTCGGTTTCTGCTCATAACTCGGTTCAGAACCCAAAGACTTTTCACAGATGCAAATGAATGTGATGCTGGATGAAGTGCAGAAGTGTGAAATGCAGACACAATTTTTTTGTGATTTTTTTTATTTTTTATGCAAGTGATTTTTGGTTTTTTTTTGCAAAAATGAATAAGAAGCCATTTTTTTAAAAAAATTGGGCACAGTCAGTGTAAGTAGCAAAACTCTTTTTATTTTTTTTTCTTTTTTTATGAATTAGTTAACCCCCTGTAAATACATATAGACTTACGCGTAAGTACGAGATATGGGTAAAATATATACAAAGTATATATACAAACCCCCTGTACTTAGCGAGTGTTGTGTCCTCAGAGCACAAGAAGCGTAAAGAAGACATAGCTCGGGCTAAGCGTAAGAGGGTAAAAAAAAGAAAAAGATGGATCGGAACACCCCCCTATACTTAGGCTGTGAACAATCTAAGTAAAGAAGAAGAGCGAGAAAAAACGAGC
Source organism: Ottelia alismoides (assembly GCA_037367405.1). Classification (NCBI taxonomy): domain Eukaryota; kingdom Viridiplantae; phylum Streptophyta; class Magnoliopsida; order Alismatales; family Hydrocharitaceae; genus Ottelia; species Ottelia alismoides. The sequence continues at coordinate 1,326,133 of JAZKJV010008205.1, read as the reverse complement.
TAGTCGGGATATGTGGATGAAGAGAGTATATACAAATTGGCATCGGTTCCCCCTATACTTAGGCTCTGGTCAGCCTAAGTATGGAAGAATGGTGGAAATGGAGTGATCATGAGAAGGAGTGTTATGAGGGAAATGGTATACCCGGATGGCATTAGCCCCCCCTATACTAAGGACATGGCCTAAGTAGAGGAAGAGTTGTACAAGGGGATCGATGTGGTCGGGAGGGAGGGTGGTTATCTAATGATAAGGCGGTTTTCGGCTGATCTTCTTGTGAGCCTATGGTGGCAGATCGTAATTGCGAGAAGGAGAAGAAGCATATGATTTCCAACTATTATCAGTGTCATCCTTAGAAAAATCATGATGGATTTTAGATGAAGCTTTTGAGTCAGATGAAAGGTAGCCATCATCAGAGTTATCCTCAGAGGAATAATATTTGAAAGTGGACATACTCCAAATATTCTGGTCTTTTTATTTCTTCAGTTGTTTCCTCAGAATTCGTTCCTTCTTGGGATCAAGCGGTTTGTCCTCGGATGAATACTCTGAAGCACCAGTCTCAATTAGCTCATATGAAATAATTCCAGTGTACTTGATGAGGGCAGGAGCATCAGCTTTTGACGAATAATAGTTAGGAACGAGAGTTGTCCAACGAGAATCGAATTTTGGATCCTTGAGAAGATATGGTTTTAGAACTGCCGAACAGACTTCGCTTATGTAGATTACCTTTTACGGACCTGATGAGGGATCATCAGTTGATTCCTCTTCCAAAAGGTCAAAGATGACTTTCTTTTTCTTGTTTCGTGAAGGTGTCGGTCCACTTGAGTATCTAGATGAATAACCATTGGAATTCTTCTCCTTGGCCGGTGTTCGTCCTGCGTATTTTTTCTTAGTCTTCTTAATGTTGGTACACTCTTGATTTGGGATGACTTGGTCAAGGTATTCAGAGAAGGTTGCTCTAGTAAGCAATCATGCATATGTCTCAGGATCATATAATAAACATTCATCCATTTTGAGATCCGCGGGAGTTGAAAAACTTGGGAGAGTCTCTGCATGTTTGTTCTCAATTGATTTGACATTGGAGCATTCTTGTGTCAAGTTGATGCGATCCATGTAGTTAGAATAGGTTGACCCAGGGTGGGCCCATGCTTAAGTCTCCGCATCATATGATTCATATACTTGATTCTCCATGGTAAGAGAGACTGGGAATGGAGCAGGGGGGATTCTCTAAACCAATAGTCTCATCAACAACCGGTATCTCAAGTGTAGCACCAGGGTAGGGCTCTTCCACCGCTTCATGGTTACGGCTGTTGGGGACTTCATGGGTCGCCTCAAAAAATCGTGGTTCCTCAAAGACTAGGTCAGATCGAAGTGCTTCCAATGTTTTGAAATTGATTTTCCGTGTCTCACAATCAATAATTGCCTTAGCCAATGCTAAGAATGGCTTTCCGAGAATAATTGGAGATTGGTTGAATTCTCCTTAATGCTCAATATCAATGATCGTGAATTCTACTTTAAGCGGAGCACCTTGGGATATCATGATGACAGAAATGATTCCTCTCGACCACTTTATCGATCGGTCAGCTAATTGAACAATCTCTCGTATCTTCCGTATCGGTCCGAGTTTGAGTTCGTGAAATAGAGAGGTCGGGAGGATATTGATTGGTGAATCATCGTCAATCTGAGTATGGGTGAAAATTGTGCCTTTGATCATGCAATCAAGTCTGGGCAACCTCTTCACTATGCGGCTCTTGGTTTTTCACCTCAACACAAGGAGGAGGCTATTGACATGATATGTATTTCAGTCTTTGTTCTAATCCTGCCCGACGTTTTCATCATTAATTTGTCCATTACAAATCCTTTATGGTCGGGGAAGTGTTCAATGGCCTTTATAAAGGGAATTTCAAAAATCAATCTTTTCTCCAATGCTTCCCGTAAAGCAGGATCCAAATTCTTCAGATCTTCTTCAGATTCAATTTTTATGTATTTTTCGAGATTTTCGATTTTTTGTGGTTTTCGAATATTCCAATTCTTTTAATATTTTTTGTGTGGTGTGGTTATGTGTTGTGTTCCTCAGATGAGCAGGGGTTCTGATTTACAGAGTAAGAGTGAGAGGCAAAGTCATTTCTAGGGCAATAATATGCAGAAGTGTTGTTGTCAGAGTCGTCCCTAGGTTCCTGAATATCCTCAAAATTTTCAACACTAGATCCAATCTTTTCCTCATTCATTTTTATGTCCGAGCCACCAGAGATTGAAATTAATCGATCGGCAAACTTTCTGAATCTTTCCTCCATTAAATGGAATTTCTTATTTATCCTCGATATATCATCCTCCAAAATCTTTTCACGATCAATCATGGGAGCATTCAGGGTGAGTTTTTGTATTTGAGATTCAATAATTTCCTCTTCGATTTTCCTGTATGTGCTAGGAGAAGAGTCTTTTGAAATATCTAATATATGACAGTTATTTTATGCAAATTTCTCCTCAAAAATTCTGGAAGGAGGCTGCTCATGTGATCCAGGCCTATGGAGTTGGTCTGAGTAGAGTTCAATCCTTTAATCATGATTGGTCAGACCTTGATATTGTGGAGTCAGCATACAGGATTTATGTGTTTCTATATAGTAAGTCCAGTCCTCTGTGTGAGTATCATGTCTTAAGAGGGGGTTGTCATGGTCAATCCAAGATAACAATTGTTCATTGGTGTTCAAGGGTGGGAATGATGGAATATGTGAAGAAGTGTTGAGTTCGATCATGTGGTTATAATCTCCCATGAATGATGGATTGACATTTACCGAATAAGAAGGATGAATTGTATGATCGGAGTAGAGTGGATTGATATATGAAGAAGTGGAGACCTCAGTAGGTTGTTGGTTTGTTTGATCCGAATACAAAGGGTTGTCATTCATGAAGCAGATCGGATTTGTAGAGAGTGATGGATCTATTGATCGTTGAGAGTCTCTTGTGGAAGTTGGAGGAGGTGTTTTGGGACTAACCGATACAAATTCATTTTCATAGTATAGCTCTGATGGATTCTCAGATAAATGTTCGGCCATTTTTGAAAGAGATGAAAGGAATGATGGGTTGGGTCTGCAATGATTTTTATGATATGGATTCGAAGAGTTTTTGGACAAAAGTTCCATAATGAGGTTTAAATCAAGAAAGGAGAGAGATGGCACAATTGTGCGATTGCACAAGATTGTCAAAAGAAATTTTATCAAATGTGCGGCTTTTGATATTTGAAATCGGTTCATGCACACCAATGCAAACACAAATCAAACCCCGGGTTCACCAACTTACATGATGAAACCGTAAGACTTCGGTTATTATCTTTTTAATTTTAATTGGTGATAAGACAATCTTGGAAAGAATTTAGCGAGTTGTTAGGTACCGGAAACTTTCGTAATGACTGGCTTGAATTCTTATGACTAGTTGCATCTACTTTCATCCAGTATGGGTGTAAGTACGGACCGTAGAACGGCTACCCCTGTTACTTGAGGACGGAACCTTACGCAGTGTCCTCTAAACCACCCACTCTGCTAAGGACATCCGGACCGTTTACCGGCTACCCGTTAGATCCTCACAGAGAAGTAGCTAATCATTTTTGGTAGAATCAGTAGTCAGCATGAAAATCCGGGTTTGGGCTCTACCTTAAGTGTCATCTCTCGCTCACTCAGAAAAAAAACATCCAAGGTCGGGGTTGCTCTCCCGTAAAAATTCTTGATTTTATGGGTTATTTAGAACGGCTATATTTAGCAGTCCCAATATTAATTAGGCGATCACTGGAGATTTAAGTGAGCACAAATACACATCTACCGTCCAGTCCCAATTTTCTTTAAAATTTATGTGATAAAAGAAGAGGGAGAAATTTGATAAAAGCCGATGCACGCGAAAACAATGATGTATGCTCAGTTAGATGACTTACAGTGAATCCTCGCAATCTCCATGTGGAATGCTATACAGAAATTGAGAAATTTATTCTATATGGATGAAAGCCAAAAAACCGCACTTAGCGGAACGTTCTACTAGCAGGGAAGAATTGAATTGAGTTTGGCTAAGTTGAGCTATGTGTGTCTCAAATAATAGTGATGTGTGTCCTAATTCTTACGAGCACAATCAAAAATTAGAATTCTCTGAGAGTTGTATGTGCAGGTCTATCCTAATCGCCACTCAAGTTGTTGGAGAGACTCGCAGGAAAAGAGTTCTTCCATTTTCTTGATGGGTACTCAGGCTACAACCAGGTGGCCATAACCCCTGAGGACCAGGAAAGGACCACATTCACATGTCCATTCGACACTTATGCTTTCAGACGCATGCCATTCAGGCTCTGCAATGCCCCGGGCACATTTCAGCGGTGCATGATCGCCATATTTGCCAAGATAGTGGGAGATTTCCTGCAAGTGTTCATGGATGACTTCTCAGTCCATGGTGATTCTTTTGATACATGTTTAGCGCACTTGGACCGAGTCCTCATGAGGTGTAGAGAGGTGAATCTGGTACTCTCCTGGGAGAAGAGTCACTTTATGGTGACGGAGGGTATCGTGTTGGGGCATGTCATCTCCAAAAGAGGAATGGAGGTTGACCCAGCCAAGGTGGAGGAGATCAAGAAACTCGATCCACCTACCAACGTAAAGTCAGTGAGGTCTTTTCTAGGGCATGTTGGATTCTATAGGAGATTCATTCAGGATTTTTCAAACATCGCCCGCCCACTGACTGAGCTCTTAGGAAAAGACACAGAGTTCGTTATAGATCATAGGTGTCTAGAGGCCTTTGAGATCTTGAAGAGGACGATTTTTGCCTCGCCTATCCTACAAGCTCATGACTAGTCTCTCCCCTCTGAGATCATGACTGACGCTTCAGATTTCGCTATAGGAGCTGTGTTAGGACAACGACGAGAGGGGATCCCATTTGCGATCCACTACGTGAGCAAAGTATTAGATCCTACATAGAAGTATTATACAGTGACTGAAAAGGAAATGCTCGCGGTAGTATGGGCCCTCGAGAAGTTCAGATCATATATTTTAGGCTCTAAGGTGATCATTTATACTAATCATACATCCATTCGATATTTAATGGACAAGAAGGATGCGAAGGCGCGTCTTCTTAGGTGGATTTTACTCCTCCAGGATTTTGATTTGGAGATAAAAGATAAACCTGGAGTAAAGAATGTTGTGGCTGATCACCTTTCTTGGATTGAACTTAAAGATTCTCCTGATTATGAGCGGATTAGAGAGACCTTCCCAGACGAGTCAATTTGTGTTATTGACTCACTCCCGTGGTATGCCAACATGGTGAACTATCTTGTCTCCAAGCAGGTTCCCCATGGTTTGACTAAGAGCAGCATTGACCGACTTATGTCGAATTCGGGGAGATACCACTGGGATGATCCTTTCCTTTTCTTCGAAGGACCGGATTGTGTTTGGAGAAGGTGTATTCCTCGGGAGGAATACCAGAGTGTCCTCACATATTGTCATTCACTTGAAGCTGGATGATATCATTCGGGAAAGAGAACTGCTCACAAAGTACTTCAACGTGGATTGTATTGGCCGACCTTGTATAGAGATGCTATTGATTTTTTATGGTCATGCCCAATTTGTCAAAGAATGGGAGGGACAGTTGGACAGAGAGATGAGATGCCCATGAAACCGATGATTATTTGTGATGTTTTTGATGCATGGGGCATAGATTTTATGGGTCCCTCCCACAATAGCCAAGGACATGAGTACATATTGTTGGCGGTTGACTATCTATCTAGGTGGGTGGAGGCTATCCCAACCCGAACCGCAGACATCAAGACTGTCTGTAAGTTTGTGAGAGATCATATTATTGCTAGGTTCGGGGTGCCAAAAGTTTTGATATCTGATGGGGGTAGCCACTTTGTAAATCAAGATATGAGATCTTTAGCTAATGACTATGGATTTGATCATAGAGTTACTAGTCCTTATCACCCACAATTCAACGGCATGGCAGAGGTTTCAAATAGAGAGGTGAAGAGTATTTTGCAGAAGTTGGTTCGTCCTGATAGGAAGAACTGATCCCAGCTCTTGGACCAAGTTCTATGGGCCTACAGGACAGCCTACAAGACACCATTAGGAACTTCACCATTTAGAATGATTTATGGCAAGCCATGCCATTTGCCCGCAGAGCTGATTCACAAATCCGAATGGGCAATTAAGCAGATTAATTGGAGTTGTCACCTAGGGAAAATTTGTCGAGACTTGAATTTGAACGAGCTCATGGAAATCTGAAATAGGGCATATGACAACAGTTTGATTTATAAGGACAAAGTAAAGACATGGCATGATCAGCACATTAGGTGTAAAGACTTTGTCCCTGGAAAAAAGGTATGGTTGTTCAATGCCAGGTTGAAGATGTTCCATGGGAAGCTCAAATCTAAATGGACGTGTCCCTTTGTTGTTAAGAAAGTGCACGGGAATGGATGTGTAGAGATAGTTGATCTCATAGATGGTACACAATCTCATGTGGTAAATGGACAACTGTTGAAGCATTTTGTAGATTCTAAAGAGCAGTTGGTCCAAGTCGAGGTCATCAACTTCATGCAGAGTGAGCACAGAACAGATACATCATATTACTCTCATGAAGATGCAGCATCAAGATTCAACAGCTTTGAAGATTCAATCACTCTTGTAAATATTCTCCCTTCTTTGTATATTCTCCAGATCACATCGGTTCCCACACTTAATCCTATCCTATACTTAGGCTGACCAGAGCCTAAGTATAGGGGGAGCCGATGCCCGCCATGTGTATATACTCATTCATTTCTCCTCTTGACCTCGTCCGCCTCATTTTTTGCTCTTCTTTCACACTTAGGCTGACTATAGCGTAAGTATAGGGGGGACGGATCGACTTCTATACTTTTTATTATTTTAGCTTTCCTATGCTTAGTACGAGCTATGGCTTTTTGTCACCTAGTGCCATGAGGACATATCACAAGCTAAGTATAGGGGGCATGTATATATTACATATATACTTTACCCATAACTCGTGTGTTCGTGTCTTTTTGTATATATTATACAATAATTACGGGTGTTTTTTTATGGGTAATTTATTTTGTACAATCCAATATACAACAATTAGTGTGTTTTATTTACAAGAGTCATTTTATTAGGGAATTTACTCGTGAATTTTGCTAAGATCAAGATATTGAGATGATGAATCGTGGATTAATCAGGCCTCACCCTCACCGAAGAGTGAAACAGGCCACGATACACCACAAGAATAGTTCAAGGTCTTTTTACACACGCGAGAGTCCAAACGGACACTGCTATAAAAGAGCAATTATTTACAGAAATTAAAAATTTGCAGAAATTAAAATCCTAGACTCTACGCTCTCTCACGACTCAACTCGATCTTAAATTAATTGTAGCTTTTTCGGAAGTCAGTGAAGATGGGTCGGTTCTTGAAAAACCGCTCCACGTACGCCGAGTACCTCACAAGAAAAATAAGAGAGAGAATGCAAGAGAATGACTAAAAAATAAAATAAGAAAAATAAATGCGGAAAATAAAATAAAAAATAATGCAGGAAAAAAATGGAATTTACAATAAGAAATTTGGGGGTCAGACTATCTGAATGCGAAAAACCGAACGAAAATTTTCAAAACACAAAACTAAGCTGTTTTCCTCCCTGGCAACGACGCCATCTGACGAGTCCAATATTGCACGTGGTAAGGAATATAAATGCCATGCGTTAAAAATTAATTTGTCATTTCGTTGTAGGCGGCAATCGGAATCGGTTAAGAAAATAACCACAAATATTTATTCAATTTTAATCGTGTGGTTTTATGTTTTTTACTTGGGCAAGTCCAAGGTCGAATACTAGGAGGCAAAGGAACAACCTAGAATTATGTCTATCAAAGTTCGTTCGTGGTTTTCGAGGCAGTCTTTTTTTTGGAATTTTTAATGCAATTAGAGATGCAAAATGTAATTTTTGACCTATTTTAGGGACTAAAATATAAATGACGCTCAAATGATGTCCGAAAAAATATGAAACTTGGCCACTATGCAAATTATGATGGAATGTATGCACTGTAATGTTTTTGGAATTTTTGGATGCAAGATGAATTTTTTATGAATTTTTATATGCAAACAAGATGAATTTCAATATTTAATCATAATAAATATTAAATCTTTTTATTTCCAAGGAATAAAATTACCTAAGACCTATAACTAGGTAAATGGACCTCAGAAAAATCTTAAACTCGAAAATACAAGATTCAATACCTATTGAAAATCAAACATTGAAATATGCAAAATAATTTTTACAGGGCAATCTATGAATGCAAAATGCAATTCTTTTTTGGCACAATGTTCATCCCAATTAATTCTACAATCTATGATTTTTCAGGAATTTTTAGAGCAATGGTTAATCAATTATAAAATTAAGATCACAAAATGGGTAAAGTATGCAATTGTCAACAAAATATTTATTTATTAATAAACCAATGATCACAAAATATCAACAATATGTCAAAATGTAGAGAATTAATTGAAAAACAAAATGCTATTTTTGGATAATTAAATAATGCAATGTAGCTATCTGAAACAAAGTGGAAAGATAGGGGTATTTATGCAATAATAATAAATAAAATAACTATAAAAATGCAGTGGGGGACCTGGAGGTAATTACAAGAAATATGGGGGGGTAAGAGTGCAAAATTCCCAAGGCAGCACGTGCATTGCACATGCTCCTTGGGGTCTGGACGAATCTGCAATATGGGGTACTAGCAGGGAGGTTTCCGCAAATTGGTCACGGTCACGTGCGTGACACGTGACCTGGGGATGACGGAGATGCTGACGTCGTTCCCCCACCTCACGCGCGCGGCACGTGGCGGGGCCCTCGGGATGGGCGCCCGGCCGCCGACTTGCGAGAGGCGGAGGGGGAAACTGACGATCATAGGAGGGCCTCCCGGTAGAGAGATCAAAGATGGAGGAGGGGCACGACGGTCATAGGCGGGCCTCTCGGCGGAGCGATCGTAGCTGGAAGCTCCTGGCATTGAAGTCGTGGTCGAGGCATGTTGGCAGACCAGCGAAGGATGATGCATGAGGCCAGTCGGCGGTGGAGATGGTGTTGAAGTTGTGGCATTGGCGTAGTCAAAGAAGATCGTCAGTGAAGGCAGTGGAGTCGACAGTTGGCGGTGGCGGTGACGTTGTTGTCGTAGGCTCTTGGCTCCGGCCAAGAGTTATCGAGGTCGGGGGGAGGTGTTGGCGCGTGCTGGTTGATCGAAGTTGACCGGAGAAGAAGTCGAAGGTGAGTCATTGGCTCGACGGTGGAACACCGGAGAGGGAGCAGAGGCGGCAAGGAAAGTCATCGTCGCGCTGCAGCAAGGTCTCAAGACCTTGGATCTCGCCGTCAATGGAGACGTTGCCGGGCTGTCACCACTGGCTTGGCTGTAAAGAAGATAAATTTTGGCGGATAGGCTTCCCAGGAGGGCAGTGGTGGTTTAAATAGCATGAAGGGGGGTCATCGGAGATGGAAAGAATGAGTCGTCGGGGTCAGAGAAGGAAGGTCGGTTATGGGTGATCCGATTGGCGATTTGACGGGATTGGATGGCTACCGGTGATGATTGGGGATGCGGCTATTTCACAGGGGATTGATCATGGCGGCGGAGGCAAGATTTGTGGGATCGAAGCGAGATATGCAGGATGCGGTGGTGCATCGATGGGCGGAGAAATTGGAGGAGGAAGATGAAGGGGCTAGGACGTCCGATCGGCTGAGATCGGACGGCCTGGCATTTGACATGTGGCGAGCAGAAAGGGGGCTGGGGCGGTGCACGTGCTGTGCACGTGCTGGGCACGTGCCTGGAGGCACGTGCCTCACATGTACGGTGGCTTTGAATTTTTTTTAAAAAAACTAATTATAAAATCTTCAAAAATGGCTGACACGTGGTTGCTTCAGGAGCTGCCACTTGTCAGCACCACAAAATTCGGAAAATAAAGATTTTCAAAAATCCAAAATAAATAGCAAATGGCCTCGGATCGAAAAAGTTTCTTCACGAAAATTGCTCGTCCCGATGAGATCTACAACTTTCATGGAGACATAAAAACCAAAATCAATCAATTCCAAAAAAGTGATATTTTTGGGGTATCCATTGTACATAGAATACCTTGATTTTTGGGTTTTATAATTTTTTTGTCATTTTTAAACCAGATAAAAATCTGGAAAAAATATGGTAAATCAAAAATAAATATTTACATATTAATATAATTTTTTGGATTTTTATTTTTTAAGAAAAAGAAAAAATAAAATAAAACACTAAAAGACTAGTTTTGTACAGATATTTAGTGAAGACTTGGACTCAATTTGTTTCTTTGATTTCAAGCTCAATTTGGATTTGGATTTTTGCGCATTTTAATAAAACATTCATCAAAGAATACAAATGAAAAAGAAATGAACTAAAATAGGTTAATTATGTACATAAAAAAATATTTAAAAAAACCGTTAAAATACAAAATTTACAAAAGAGGCCCAAAACCCAACTTTCACATATGAGCTTCGATTCACTTGAAGTTGGTCTTATTTTGAAGGTATTTGAATGCACATTAGTTCAAAAGTGGGTAGGATCAAAACAGACAATGGATGAGGAAGATATGAGGCCTTTATTCCAGAAATCCTGAAACTATGGTTTGGGTTTTTGGTCCACTTATTTGGGTTAGTGATTTTTTGTATTTTTCATTTATTCTGGTTAGTGATATGTACAGAGTGGAGGTGGTTTTGGGTCATTAAGAGTTAGCATGAATGAGTTAAAAATCGGGAAAGTTAGGCTATTTACAGTTCAATTTTGGCTGGGATTTTTGGCTCCTTATTTTCTACAGAAATAATGGATAAAATGCAATACTTATCAAAACATGCATGAATGCTACTTATGCAGAATAAATGAAGAAATGCTGATGATTTTGAGGGATTTGAGCTTAATTAATGAGATTTGGAGTGATAAATTCGAGATTCATCGTGGCTTCTGTACCACCATCATCCTCAAAGTGAAATGGGGCATCAACACCATCATCATCATGCTCAATAGGCTCGCTTGTGTCATCAGTTGCATCATCATGCAGCCTAGTTGTGTCTCCACCTACGGGTATCCTACCGCTCCTAAGAGAAATGAAATCAGTGTCATCACAATAAAAGTAATCATCTGAAAATACTTGTAACTGGAGGGCAGGCTCTATCAAGTGTACCTGCTCTGACTTCCTCTTCAGATTATTCAGATTTGGCTCTATCTGAGCAGGAATGGCGGACTTTTCTTTAGCAATATCAATAGTAGAAGTTTTGAACTCATCCATCTCTCGCTTAAAGGGGACATGTTGGTTGGCTATCATATTAGCGAGATATTGTAATGCTGGGTTCTCATGAAAAGGACCATGAGACCCAGGCTGAGTCGCCTCAATGGTATTAAGGCTGATGTTGCGTTGACTGGGAATTGAACTGTTATTGTTGTTGCGGATAAGATTGTGGATACTGAGAATGATACGTATTTTGTCTCCACTGAGTGGGCTGGAATGGACGAGGACCTGACTGACGATGCTCTCTAATTTGCTCCATATGTGCTTGTGGTGGCTGCTAGGATGAAGTACCTCCTGAAGACCAACAAAAACCAAGATGATCACGACGGATCCCTGGTTGTTGTGACTGATTATACAAAATCCCATTGACCTCAATCAATGGCTCAAACATCTCTATGTAAGCTGGGGACATTGAAGCAAGGGGTTGATCACTCTGATACACCGCCATCTGAGTGTCAGGTAATGGTGTATGTTGGGTTTGAGTGTACGCAGGAGGCTATTGAGTCGGCTCAGAATGCACATGATAGATGTGTTGAACTGAAGAATGTGGTCATGGAAGTATGCCTCGGTCTGGAGACGACTTGGAATCTGTATGTATCTCATAAAGGTACATAATATGAGTCTTAAGATCACTCAAACATCTTTCAAACTTGTCCAAATTTTGACACTTCTTTTCAATTATCTCCATGCAATCCAACTTCTGACAAATGATCCCTATATCATCTGATGAGGAATCCGAATGATTAGAAGTAGAAGAAGATGGAGTCCCCTCAATTTTTGGCACTAAGGACTGCTGGTGATAAGCTGGTGGCTTAGTCTATGTGTAGAATCTAGTCTAGGACATCGTGGTATAGTTCTCATCCATTTCCTCGTAGATAGCCTAGACTTGATCCTCATGCTTGGAAAAGTATGAACCACCGTAGAATATGTTCACCAATCCTTAATTCTGGAGTCATCGCACAAAAAAAGTTCCGCGCTAGGTTTAGCTTCGAGATATCATGATCGGGACACCTACTGCTGAGCTCCCTGAAATGGTCCCATGTTTCGTCAAACTGCTCATTTCCTAACATAGTGAAATTACTAATCATAGATTTGGCAGCCTTATTACGACAAAGTGGGTAGTATTTATTCAGGTATTCAGTGTGAATCTACTCCCAAGTCAAAACATATCTCCCCAAATGCTTCAGCCAGTAATCTACTCTATCCACTAGAGAGAATGGAAATGCAAATAGCTTGATCATATCCTCTTTCACATGTGGGTCATGCACCGTACTGTAAATCAGCTCAAAATCCTGTAGGTACAAGTGTGGCTCCTCAGTAGAATGCCCATGGAACTTGGGAAACAGTTGTACATTTTGAGGTCGAAGCTCAAAATTGACGTGAATGGTAGGGAGACGAATCCACTGATGGGTAGTAGTAGCTCCAGGTTACAGAGCTGCTTCATTGTGCGGTTAAGACCAAGTGGTGGTCTCTCCTCTCCATTCAGTCTATCAGCCCCCACTGCACCTGAGATCTCAGTATTCGGAATGTCTCTTATTGCTCTTAGTTGCGTCAACACAGCTCGAACATCATTCATCAATCTACCTTTCTCCCTAGTCTGGTTCTACATAGAGTCGAGGGAAGCAAGTAGACCATTGTTGATAGCTGCCTAATCGATCATTATGGAAGTAGACTATTGTTGCTGCAGTTCTTTTCTAGCCATGGTACCTAGGAAAGAAAAAGAATCCAGATCAGTTTCTTCCAGGTAAACATGCAACTATTGAGATAGAATAGGTTTTGTCGAACTGAACGTGATGATGATAATGGAGAAGAAGATGGAGTGGGAGAAGATCTTCCAGGGTCGGGGTCATGACTAGAAGAGGAGACACGATGGGACTTTGGTTTGGGAAGAGGGACATCCCGAACCGACCTAGATGAATAGGCCGGTGTACGAGAGAGAGGATCGACCAAAGTCTACCGAGCGATCGCCTACCCATCATCTTGATTAAAAATAAATAAACAGACTCTAGACAAGACCCGGACGATGAGTGACTGCTAGATACTCATATATTAGACTCACACCACACAATCAAACACAAAGCAAACCCATATTTCACCAACACATCTCGGTGATTACCAAGAAACCTTAGCCATTAGTATGTTCAAATTTATAGTTAAATGACAATGTGGTCTTATCAACAGATTACGCGAGTTTATAGGTGCCTGAATTTATCAGAAGAATGTCCTGAGTTAGTTACACCTAATTTCAACCATTTTGTGAGTAAGTACTGACAGTTTCCTGCTACCCATTATTTGAGGACGAAGCCTTACGTAGTGTCCTCTATACCTCCCACTCTGCTAAGGAATTGGGACAAATTCTAGCTACCTGAGAGTCCTCAATGAGAAGTAGCTAATTGTTTTTAGAAACAATAGTCTTGATGGAAATTCTGAGCTCTGGCTCTAACCTTAAGGGTTGTCTCTCACTCACAAATTTGGAGAGTACCTGCAAACTATCACGGGAATTGCTCTCCCAAAACAAGTGGATTCATTTACGTTTAGTTTTAAAGTCGGATAGATTTTAGCAGTCCCGATTTTAATTTTCGATTGTCACTTTTTTTCCAGAACAACGTCTAATGTATTTTTGTCTTTTTAAATTTTCCTATGTGAAAAAAAACTAGGTTAAGCGTCCCTAGATATAATGAGACCTATGGATGCTCAATCAAAAACAGAAAACCTAATCCAAGTACTTAGCCACCACAAACATCTGCAGAAAACAACGAGTAAATCACAAGGAAAACTGCGGTGAGTGCCATGTTCCACCACATGCATGCCACGTGGTGAAACAAACCTTGAGAGAAAATAAGGTGGGGTACTAGTAAGAAAACCTTTAATGAGCCCCTTCTACCAAAAAGCAAAAACAATCAAGTGCTCTTTATTTTTTTACAAAGGGAATACAAAAAGAAATCAGCTTCTCGACTCTATCTCATGCTGCTCTAATCCTACAACACAAATCAGAAACAAAATGCTGCAAAATGAAAAAATGAGACATGCAATAAGATGACAAAAAGGACAAGTAGAAACCCTAAAACCTAAGGCTCTAAAATCTACCCTAGCGCTACCTCCCTGGCAATGGTATCATCTGAAAAATCAACCAATCGGGTCGTCTAAAAACATAGACAACTATCATTGAGTTGATCAATTGAAATTTATAGAAAAATTTATTTTTATTATTTATACTCTTAAACTAAATGTGTATAGTGTTAGTATGGGAGTGTCGAACTCAGGGAGGTAAATTGTGGAGAACTAAGAAAAAACAATAGAAAATCTAAAATATAAGGGTTTCATAATTTTTATTTGATTTTATTTGAAATTTATGGATTTTTATTAAATTTTATGATTTTTATATTTTTTTATGATTTTATTGTACCTTTGTAGAAATATAGGTATAAGTTTTGTATTTTTATAGTTGCTTTTATATTTTGAAGTGTTTATATGTTTTGAGTATTTTGTAATTTTATGTAATTTTGGAAAATATTTTGTATTTTTTAATTTATTTCTCAAAGTAGAAACAAGGTTTTTATTGAAAACAGTGAGGTATTTTGAATTTTAAAAAGACTAATTAGTAAGAAATTATTTTAAATTTATTTTTATCAAAAAGTATATGAAAATCCCTTGAAAACGAGTTATTGTGCGTGTTTTTTTTTATTTCCTTGAATTAGTTATGAATGTTTGAGGTTTTAATGTATTTTTTATTTTTAATTTGTTTTAATATTAAATTTTTATTTTATTTTTGGTTTCATATGTAGAATATAGTAAACTATACTATAGGTAATTTTTTATAGAATTTTTAAAAGTTTATTTATACTTTTTATGTATTTTAAATTTTGTTATATTTTTTTAGTTTTAAATGAATTATTAAAAGTAGAAAATATTTTCTAAAAAATTACAAAACTGATTTAATATTGTATAGACTATATTACTAAGTATTTTTATGTGATTTTTATTAATAGTTTTATATTTATTATGTAGTATAATAGTGTTGTATTATATGTACTGAATAAAGGTACTTGTATAGTTATCAAGAAAAATTGGGGTGCATAAGTAAAATGTGAGAAATCTGAGAGTTGATAACGCAAAATTCACAAAATCCACGTGCCCTTGCACATGATCCAACCTGCAGGGACCTATTCGTAATATGATGAAGTATGAGGGATGTCGATGCAAAAATTCTAGAGACCACATGCCTGAGCACATGCAGTATCTCGACCTGGACATGATTGCAAATAACAGAAATTCGGGGGCATGACTTCCTGTTTTGCCAAAAATATCCCCAGCGCACATGCGGTCACGTGCACCTTTTAACGAAATGGCGGTGCGGCTTTAAATGCGACGTGTGTTGAGATGAAATGTGGGTGTCTATTGGCTTGGATCGTTCATTTGATGGCCAATTGAATGGATGACGTTGAATCTGGGAATCGGTCGATTGGTCTTGTTCTTCCCCCTTTTTATCTACATGAAACGGTTATAATATCGATCTCCAACAGTTGTTTTCATGGCAAGTGTCGATCAAATCTTTCCTGATGATCTCCAGGTTGTCGACCTCAGATGATACTTTACCTTCTGATGCTATGTCTTCAGATGATTGCTCACGAAGATTCGGATCTAGAGGATGTTTTCAAATGCTCTTATCGTTAATCGACTCATAGTCTTCCTAACCTAGATCCTAAATGATACAGAAAAATAGATAGATGAGCTGATGGAGGTCCTAAATTATTATATAATAAATTAAATTGAATAAATAAATAGTTAAATAAATAAATAATTTAAAGAAAAAATTAAATAAGTAATAATAATCTATTTATTTATTAAATAAATAATTAACTAAATATGTAATTAATTAAATTTTTTTAAGACTTAATAATAAAATATTAATAAAGTAAAAATATTAGAAATGACATATATTAAATAAAGTAACATTAAGATACATTATACAATTTACACCAATAGGGTCCCAAAACCTACTTTTTGCATATTACCTTCGATTTTAGTGAATTCAATTTCATTTGTTAGAAAATTCTATACAATGAACTTTAAAAGTGACTATGCCCAATTGAAGTTCATATGGTCGAGTTATGAGGTCCGGAAATTTAGGGTCACGATTTTGAGGTTTTGGAGTTTATTGGCGTTTTATTTTAATTTATAGTTTTTATATTTTTCTACTGATTTTTATAAACATATTAGAAAAATAATTAAGTTAAATGGAGTTAAGAATAATTAAATAGAAAATAAGGAAGCTCTATATATAAACATATAAACAATGGGGTCCAAACCCCAAAACTCACATGTTTTATTCTAATATTTTTTGATATTTTTAATCGACAATATTAGTTTTAAAATGAAGTTTAGAAATGAGTTTGGTCAATTCGAAGTTTTTAATAAATAGCTATGAACATTGGAAGTTAGCATTTATGTATTTTTCGGTTCATCATAATTAATTATTTATATATTAAATATTTTTTCTGATATTTTTAGAAATTAGTATATAATATTATAGACAACTTTTGTGAAGAAAATATTTTAGTTTGAGATTTTTTGAATGATAAATAAAATCAGTGAAATATTTACAATGTGAAAAATATATTTATGTACATTTATGATCTTGCTTTTCTGACATTTTTATAAATGAGGATCCTTATCTCCCCTACTTATTTATTTTGCAAACCAGGTCAATATTGACCTGGTCTTGAGGTTGGGATCAATCAGTATATATAACATATCTAAATCATTCTTCTCTTTTATTTTTTTGTTTCTTTTTATTATTTTATTTTTGATAAAATAAGTGTTAAATATATAATATTAACAAATGTGATTAGAATGTTAATTAATGAGAATTAATGAATATTTATATGTAATTTACCGAGGATTTTAGCCAAAATGAAAGAATAAAAGCTATGAACCATATATTCATCATTATAGTAATCACTCATAAATTTAGGAATCTTAAAACATCTTAATTCCCTAAATTGTAGTCATATCAAGCAAACAAGTTGATTTTACATGTAAATGTTGAACTACAACTATTGTAGTTTGAAACTGGGATTTGAATTCATTCAATATGAGTTGATGGTTGTTAAATATTTCTCTAAATATATGAATCATCATCTAATCAGGGCAAATTCATAATTTTCATGATTAATATTGAATGATAATCACAATAATCAAAGTCATCAAGATGATCTATTATTCTTCTGACCTATCCCCACTAAATATCGTATATCTAAGGCAAACAGAGTCAGAATCATAAGAAACAAGTTTGAGCAGTTTGCTGGTTTGATTATTATCTTAATTAATATATTTTTATCATGTTTCATGAAAGAAAATTTGTAGCAAAAATTCATTTAGTTATAGATCCGAGTTTCCATGCAAAATCAACAAATTGCGGGAACTTTTTTGTCTTTAAAACGATGCTCGTTTGTTGCCAACCTTTGGTGAATCCTAAGATAGAAGTTCAGACATTCTAAGCACATTTTAGTATCCAAAAATTTGTTTAAACAAGGCCAAAACAGTAGCTTTTTCATACGAGCAATAATTAATTTGCGATGAATCCACGATTCATAACCTTTATTCTTTTATTTTAGCTTCATTTCCGTAGTCAAACACCTGTAAATACCCACTAATTTCATGAATTTACCATTTTACATGCATTTCTTAAATATGCATTTTTAACACTTTTTGTACATAAATAAAAGAATAAAGAAGAAAAGAAAAATAAAAGGAAAATAAAGGATGAATTTATGTAATAAATATAGAATGGCCCGAACCCCGAGAGAAGGTCAAGAACTGACCTGATCGACCAGGAATAAAGTAGGGGAAGATAGGGTCTTCAATCCAAAAATCCAAAAATATTTTGTAAATATTTTTCTTGTATATACAAAACTTACACTATTTTATTTGTACCCAAACTGACCTCAAATTAATTATTTTTGTAAACAAAAGTTGTAAATTAAAATATGTTGTAAATAATAAAAATAATTGTAAAATAAAACAAAGTACATATTGGAAATAATCACACTCAGAAAAATCGCAAAGCAATAATTGAAATACCAATTCCAGCTCCATATGAACTCAAATTTAATCAAAATTGCTTCCATTATACAATAAATTAAATTATCTTTCAAATGGTTGTGGTTTCATAATTTTTATATCTTACGGATAAAAAGTCGGTTTTCTGGTGTGTTTTGAAACAGTTTCACCACTTACATATTTGTATAATTATTCATATTTATTTTTAATGAACATAATTTTAAATTTTATATTCATTATACAATGTAAATAAAGAAATATTTTAAAAAAGATATAAAAATTATTTTCTTATATGTACATATGTATATTGTATTATATGTACATAATATTTGTATACAACTAATTTCCTTAAATAAAAATTACAAAAAAATTATCCAACATTAATTAATTAATTTAATTTAATTATGAAACTTGTATTTAATTATTTGATTTATTTGATTTAAAGAACTTACCATGTATATAGGATTTTATTCCATACCTTTACTGGCCACCATTAAGGCGGCCAATTAATTTTTAGAAATTATTTAATTTATTTAATTCCAAAATTCGTAATTAATTAATTAATCAATTAATTTAATTATTTTATTAATTAACCAATAAAAACCTTCATCTTGTATACATTTCTTCCTTTTTTATTTTGTCTTCTCTTTTTAATGGGCTCCTCCTCCTTCTTTCATTTTTTGATCAACCTTTGGTGGAGAGGAGCCCGATCTCCGAGAACTTTCTTGTTGAAGAAGGGTGCCCAGCCTCCGAGCCGTCCGGTGACAGCGCGTTGACCTTCATCAAGGCCATCACGACATTTCCGAACCCCGAGGTGAGATCTGTTTTATTTCCCATCTTATTCTCCTAGATAAATCGTAGGTATAATTTTTGCTACGTGATTAATCTTTAGGTATTGAAAATTCCAAAATCACAAAAAATTCACCACACATAATCTACGTGCAACACCGATTTCCATCTCATTTCCCGATCCCTACGATTATTTTTTTACCTCGCACAATCTCTCATATCCGATCACGTTCGGTGACCGGATCTCTGGATCCATTCCATCATATCGCAAGATCCACCCATTCACACATCCCATTTTTATTGATAAATAAATATATAAAAATTAAAGGAAATATAATTGTTTTTTCCTATTTCTCTATCTCACATTTGTTTTTGCAGGAAAAATAAAAAAATAAAAAGAAAAGAAGTATGGTTTTTCTTTAACATATGTTTTGCAAGAAATACAAAATAATAAAAAAAGAATAAAAAAATTTTGTTTATAGTTTGTTTTAAAAAATATAAAAACAAACTTTATTTTTGTTTTTACATATTCAAAAATAAAAAAAAACAAAAAAATAAACAGCATCTTCGTGGCGGTCCCATCCGCTCTCCGCCCCTGCCAGCCCGTCACCACCACACCAGCCCGTGTTCATACCGATGCCACTACCTTCACAGGCGTTGCCCCTATCCCAGATCACCCCGCTCCTGGCCATCTCCAACGGCACCGCCAGATCAAGACACCTGCTGTCGAGCTCAGCCCATAGCCGATGCGCCTTCGTGCGAACCAGCATGCAACGGTCCACCACAGTGAGCCCACTGCCCCCGCGACCAGCCTCCACCACGGAGCTCCACCCATTGCCATGCTGAACACTCCGTGGTGCGTGTTCACCGCAAGAACTGTCCTCCCGTCTACCGGTCGTGCCTCTCCAGCTTCGCCGCATGATCCCCCACGTACGTCGCCAGCCGTTCATCTCCGCCGACAGGGTCCCACCACAGATCCAAGGGATGGTGGCGGCCCCCTCTCTCCATTGGCACCCCTGCTGCTTGAGAACGAAGAACCCTAGAGGGGAGGAATTAAAATATTGGAAATTTACAAACACACCCCTAGAAGTTTTCAAATGTGCAAAGAAGACCCATTCCGCCTCAAGTCACGTGAATTGCACATTTTCATTTAGGTGATTTGCGATTTCAACACCATTTTTTTCCATTAATATTTTGCGCAAAACTTCAACTATTTGCAATTCTATCCCTCTCTTCCAGATACTGATTTGGCAAGTTCTTTGTGCTTAAATAAATGTTTTTATTATCTGAAAAATGCTCTAAAAATTTGTGTATGTTCCTGCTATAGTTTTTATCATTATATAAAATTTTCATCAATTTTTGTTGTCATTTGATATAAAAATAAAAAAACAATGACTTTTTCCTATCTGGAATTAGCAAATTCATAAAAATTCAAAAATTCGCTTAAAAATTCCAAAAAAGTTACTATAGGTGTGTTTTATTGTTCTTTAAAATCTATCCATTTTATGTACTAAGATCATTTATAAAACCAAAAAAATTACGAAAAATAAAAAGCTTACAAAAATTGTAGAAAATTCTAGAAAATCCAAAAAATCTGATTTCAGTGTCTATTTGTAGATATGTCTTTGTAGTTTAATTTAAAAATAATTTCCAGGAGTATTGGGCACTTAAAGTATTTTTAAGTTGTAGAATACTCTTGGCTGTGCACTATTTTTTTTTTATTTTTATAAAATCACAAAAAAATCAGGAAAACATAAAAGAAATTAACAAAAACATTTTAAAACTTGTATAACACAAAAATATTTTTCTATAATTTCTTGAGCATTTTTAACTAATTTGGAAAATACAAAAAAAGTGTGGTTTAAATGTGTTTTTATCATTTATGCTTTACTTGAAAATAAAAAAAATCAAAATTCAAAAACCACTAAAAATTATTTTAGAAATTTGACTACTTAGTTTTTCAATCGTGCTCCTTGTGTTAGACCCTGGTCGCTATACTAGGTAAATAGAATAGCAAAATCGCTTACATTTTCTTATCATTGATTTATCTTTTATTAAGAGGTAAAAACATATTTTTACGTTGACTGCGCTTGGTGATTCGGGTCACAACGACCATTGTTTATTTACATACTTAACCCGAGTTGGCATGCGTGTCATCAGAATGGCGTCGTTGCCAGGGATCGCGCGGTAGGGCCTGAACTGTCCTCCCGTCTATCAGTCATGCCTCTCCAGCCCCACCGTGCGATCCCCTACGTCAACCATTGATCTCCACCGACAGGGTCCCACCACAGATCCAAGGGAGGGCGGCAGCCCCCTCTCTCCATTGGCGCCCCTGCTGCTTGTGAATGAAGAACCCTATACGGGAGGAATTAAAATATTAGAAATTTACAAACTCACCCCTAGAAGTTTTCAAAAGTGCATTCCATAGGCGATCACACGGAGCAGTTGCGAGTTTTAGATGCCCACAATTATGGGATGATTGGACATTATTTACGAGACGAGCAGCCACACTTAGGAGCTTAGTCAGGGTCTACATTGAGTCCCTTCATTTTGGATTTAGAGGTCATTAATCTACTGTTGAAGTTTTTAGGGGAAGTACACGAGGAGTCATATTTGATATCGATGAGTTTGAGGAGATTTGTGGATCACGATCATATTCTGATATCGCTTCTGATGACATGATGATGATTACCTTCCCATTTACTCTTCAGAGTAGAGGCAAGAGTTGGCACAACAATTGGGAAGGAAGATTGCTACGTGGAGAGATTTACGATGGTTGTTTTTGCAGAGATTTTACCCCCAGCGTAGAGTGGAGATGATGTGGTCTTCTATTCGTGATTTTTCATTTGACCCCCAGGAGCCCTTGATAGAGTCATGGTTGAGGTTACATGATATTTTGAGGCGATTTCCATATCATGGATTTTCGATGACTGGCCTTATCCACATCACCATGAGGGGGATGATCGTAGAGCAGATTGCATATGTCATTACCTCGTGTGGTGATTCACACCACAGTCTCGACCTGGATTTATTTGAGACCATCTTGGATACACTTTCAGACATTTCACATTAACAAGATGATTTATTCGGGACAACACATGAGGGAGATATGACACTAGATGAGTGTGTGACACATCATGCCGATTTTGACAACATACATCATTCAGAGGATATGGACGCTACTACTTTTTCATATGATGGATGTGTTGACTACCACTGTGAGTTCCAAGAGATGGACATTGGTCGAGTTTCCATTGGATTTACAGCCAAATTTTGAGCCAGTCCTGCACTTTCACATCGAGGATTCTTGGATTGTAGATCTGCTTGTATCCCAAGTAAAAGAGGAGGAGCCCACATCTCAGCCATCCTTAGAGTCATTTCAGTGTCCATTTCCAGTTGATTCAGTTTCTTTTCTTTAGGAGATCTTCTCAGATTCAGAGATACATTTGGATTCATCTCAGCACAGAGAACTTGATGAGGGACCGATTTTTGATTTGACAGACCTTGATAGTCCCATATTTGAGCCTTCTGTCCTCCCATTGGATAAGGTCGATAAATTTTTGGAAGACTTGATATTTTTGAAAGCATAGATCCCCAATTTCCTGATGATTACGCATTAATCCCCGAGGGTTATCTGCGGGAGGATGTCATGGACCCTGTGTACTCCGTTTCACTTGTTGGGAGTGCATCCGATCTGTCGGGTCAGGAGACAGAGTATTTTGATATTTCTGATCATGAGTTTGAGGTTTCTCTCCTCGACGACCCTCGCGAGGATGACCCAATCTTTGAGGTATTCGATGATTTCACTAATTTATCTGCATTATATGCATCGGGTATCAACCTTTTTAGTGAGTCTCCTGATCTTGATCTTCCTTATCTATTCGAGACGGTGATTGACATGGAGAATTCCATGACAGATCCTTCCTTCTCCACGTTTGACTTCTTCGGCTGTACCCTTTCACTCCATTCAGACCTTGAGCCAATGATTCATTTTGTGCTACCAGAGCTCGATTTCATCTGCTCATATCTTTACCCGGTAGAAGACACCCGCCTTATTGTTTATCTGGGTGTTATCATCTACATTGTTGAGTACGTTGTTGTTCTCCCATCGAGACTGCAACGACAGTACGATATACGCCTGATAGATACCATCCTGAACCTTGATACAACATTATCCTAGCCTTTGCGCCCAGCTAGGGGTGTAAACTCTAGCGCTTGTTGAGAGGCACCTCAACAATGTTCACAGCTGTATAAATCCATCTGTCCATTCATACATTCTTTCTGTCTCACACCCCATCTTCATCTTATGGTTATTCCATACTTAGGGTCTACTTTACCCTAAGTATAGGGGGGTGTCAGACTTGTGATTATTCTTCTGATTCTTTTTACCTCTGTTTTGTTGCATATACTTAGGGATATCTTCCCCTAATTATAGGGGAGGTAGACTATGTACATCCTATCACTCGGTAGTCATCTTGTGTACAGTCTTCTATACTTAGGATTACTTGATCCTATGTATAGGGGGATCACCAACTTCTATTGATTATATTCTTTTATTTGTCGTTGTAGCATAGCATTCTTTCCACTTCCCAGTACTTAGCATGAGTTATGTCTTCTTTTGCAGCTCTTTTATCACTATGAGGACATAGTTCGAGCTAAGTATAGCGGGTGTCGTATATATTGTATATATACTTTAGCCATAACTCGTACTTTCATATCTTTAATATGTCTAAAATACTGTATAAATACTTGTTAAAAAACTAACTAATAAAAAGATGCAGAAATTTCCTCAAATTTTTTTTGTATTTACTGATTAATAAATCTGGTTAAAATTTTCAACCTTTGTAAAAATATTGTGGCTTGTAAAAATTTTTTTCTTTGTGTGAAATAAAATCATTTTGTAAAACTAATTGCAAATGTTTTGAAAGAATTTGAAAAACTATTTTGAAAATCTATATATATTGTTTGAAAATATTTACAAAATTGTTTTCAAATGTGTATAAATGTTTGTAAAATTGTTTGAAAAATTATTTTAGACTATAGTCTTCAAAATTGTTTGTAAAATTTTTCAAATAAGTTTGCGGAATATATGCGTCACAAAAAAAGGATAAAAAATTCCAACTGTATGTATATACCTGTAAAAATTACTCAGGCTGTAAATCCTTTCATCTAATTCTTGTAAATAATTAACTCACTCTTGTGTAAATGTGTATCTCTCCCTAACTCTTATTTTTAAAAAACAATTTTTTTATATTCTTGTATATGTTACTAACCTTCTGTTTTAAAAAATGCATAAAAAACTACTCTTTTTGCATGTGCATCATTTTTCAAAGATCCATAAAAAGTTTAAAATTTGAAAATTGTTTAACAAAAAGATTTTGCTTTGTTTTGTACTCATATCTTGCATTAGCATATGCATTTTTCATGATAATTTTGACATTTAAACTTTCTGTAATAAATTTGAAGAATGGAGCTTAGTTGGACCTTAATCCAATTAATTTCAGAGGAACCTTATAAGAACTGGAGTTAAGACTTTTTAGGTCCTAGTGTCTTAATTCTCTGAGTCCATAAGATTATGTTCACATGTCATCTTGATTAGTCTAAGTAGAATATTTAACAACACACGTATGATTCTTTCAGACATGGCTTACCTTGGACAAAGCACTCTACACGTAGCTCTTCATGGAGGAGGTAGTGAGGGGGCATAATCTTTTGGCTTGGGGTAGCATACGAGGGTAGTACATCTAGGCGGAGCCTCTCGTACTCCTCTAGGGAGGGAAATGCGTCTCAACCTGGTTTAGTGATGTTGAGGTCTAAAGACAGGATGTTGTGGGGTTGCAATAATGATTCAAAAGAGGGATAGTCTACTGACTCAAGAGGAAAAACTCCTTATGTACATGCTGCACCTTTTATATATTGTAAAAGAAAAAAATGCAAAATCTCCAAAAGTGGACATGCCTGATAGAAAAGTAAAATATCTACCGGAGTGTATATACAAGTGAAAAAAAAAGAATAAGAGCTTCAATGTCAAATGTTTGTAAGCTTGCAGCGGATGACTTGGCTACAATGATCATGCATCCAAGCATAGGTAACTACACCGGTTACCGTCCATTCTCTTCTACATCCCCCCTTCTTGAGATGGTTGTACTTGAACTTAGAAGGGAATATCCCTGCTCCTCGAGGAAAGAGTTGCTAGACCAGGGGATTAGAGTTACCTTGTTGAGAGAGGTTGTTTCTTTGCTTCTTTTGAGATTAGGAGCTATATTTCACTTACACCGTACAAGAAAAGATTCATAGTCATAAGAATTTGTGTATGTAGACTTGTTCTGATCTGACTATTGAGGAGACCTGAATAGGAGTCTTATGGAACTTAGAGGCTGTTAGGTTTTAAATCCATTTCCCATTAAGGTTCCGATACACTAATAATACAAAGGTCTGACAGAGCTCCATACTACATTTTTATGAAGATAAGTTTAAAAGTCAAGATTGTTCTAACTTTTTTCCTTTTTCTTTTCTTTATTTTTATTTTCACTTATTTTCCAAAAAAGTGTTTGCTAAGGGACTAGCAAAGGTAAGGTATAGAGGAATGATGAATACACGATTCATTGCCTTTATTCTTTTATTTTAGCTTCGTTTCCATAGTAGAACACCTATAAATACCCACTAATTCCATGAATTTACCATTTTGCATGGATTTGTTAAATATGCATTTTTAACACTTTTTGTACATAAATAGAAGAATAAAGAAGAAAAGAAAAATAAAGGATGAATTTATGTAATAATACAGACTGACCCGAACCCCGAGAGAAGGTCAAGACTTGACCTGATCGACCAGGAATAAAGTAGGGGGAGATAGGGTCTTTAATCCAAAAATCCAAAAATATTTTGTAAATATTTTTTTTGTATATTTGTAAAAAACTTACATTATTTTATTTGTACATAAACTGACCTCAAATTAATTATTTTTGTAAACAAAAGTTGTAAATAAAAATGTGTTGTAAATAATAGAAATAATTGTAAAATAAAATAAAGTACATATTGCAAATAATCACACTCAGAAAAACCACAAAGCGATAATTGAAATACCAATTCCGGTCCATACGAACTCAAATTGAATTAAAATTACTTCCGTTATACTCTAAATTAAATTATCTTTCAAATGGCTATGGTTTCATAATTTTTGAGTTACGGTTAAAAGTCGGTTTTCTGGGGTGTTTTGGTGCAGTTTCACCACTTACATATTTGTATAATTATTTGTATTTATTTTTAATGTACATAATTGTAAATATTATTTTCATTAAAAAATGTAAATAAAGAAATTAAAAAATAAAAGATATAAAATTATTTCCTTATTTGTACATATGTAGATTGTATTATATGTACATAATATTTGTATACAACTACTTTCCTTCTATAAAAATTACCAAAAAATTAATTATCTATCATTAATTAATTAATTTAATTTAAATTTGAAATTTGTATTTAATTATTTGATTTATTTTATTTAAATAACTTACCATATATATAGGATTTTATTCCATACCTTTAATGACCACCATTAAGGTGGCGAATTAATTTATTTGATTTAAAGAACTTACCATGTATACGGATGCGTTTTGACATCTAGGCCAGTTTTATATATGTACTATATGTAGAAACTTCACATATTTTTAATTAGTTAATCGTAACTTTGATTAGTTTAATTTCTTTTCTAAAAATCAATATAAAAATATAAAAATATAACTTAAGTCAAAATACCAATAAATCCTGAGGCCACAAAGCCATTACCTAAATTTTTTGAACCTCATAAGTCGGTCGTATAAATTCCGAATTGGGAAACTCAATCTTAAAATTTATATTAATTAATTATCTATCAAATGACATTGATTTCGCTAAAATTAGAGTTAATATGCAAAATGTGGGTTTCGGGACCGTATTTGTATATATATTGTACAATGTACCATAATATACTATTTAATATATTATATCCATATATTTTATTAACATTTTATCAAATAAAAATCATTCAATTATTTATTTAATAATTTATTTTTTATTTATTCAATTATTTATTATGTAATTATTAATTATCATTTAATTATTCATTAGGTTACTTAATTAATTCATTAATTCATTATTTAATTACTTATTTAATTACGTAATTAACCCTCTAATTATTTCTTAAATTAATATAATTATTAAATTAATTAACTTATTTTTTAATTATTCTTTTATTCTATTCTCTCTCTTCTTCTTTCTCTTCTCCCCCATGTTTTCTTCTTCTTCCTTTCTGCCCACCACCCTTCTTCCCCACTTCCTCTTCCTCCCGCACCTGCGAACGCTGTCGTCCTCCTCTTCTCCATCAACCGCTCAACAACTCGATCATTGGGTTGTTCTTCTAACCACCTTCATGTCCGCATCCCACCGGTTGGTGACCATATCCCCTTCCTTGAAACCCAAGGAAATTCATCTCCCCCGATCCATCCAGTTTCATCCTTCACATCCGCCTATAAATAGGGCCATACCCCTACATCGGCCACATCAGCCTTTATCACCTCATCGTTCCAAGCTCCGTGTGAGAGAGAGATCTATGACAGAGGTCTCCGCACCATTGAGCAAGGTTGAGTAATGAGGAGTAAATGTGCCTGATCTACCGCCGGTGAGCCTCCGTGCATCGCTCTGGCCCGAGCCTCCGCGATTATCGTTGTCGCATCTTGAGGCGAGGAACATGAGCTTATACTCCTCAATAGTGATAGAAAAACAAAGGGATATTTGGGAGATGGATGGGAGATGGAGAGTAGGGAAGAAGCACTAAGAGAAGAAGAGAACTCTTGTTGTATTGCACTTGATGAATGTGTGCTTTGGAAGGTTGAAAGCACATGCTTTTATAGCTACATCTCATGGATAAAAATAGAATGCAAATAAAAAATAATAAAAAGTAGAACCTCCTCCATGCAAGGAGGACCATCCACCTAATCCTAACTTGCTAGATAATAGCTCTACCTTCAACCAACTAAGACTAGGCTAATATATGGCTTTTTTTAAAACACTTAAAATAATTAGAATGCCAAGAATAGCATTCACATTCTCCCCCTTAGTCTTGGCATACCCCGAGATCACGGACTCCAAGTAAATGACGCATAGTCGCTAGTCTTGCTATCGGTAATGCCTTTGTCAGCGCATCGGCCCGTTGGTCTTCGGTGCGAACGAACTCGACGCTAATCAGCCTTCTTTCGACACAATCACGAATGAAATGATATTTTGTGTCGATGTGCTTACTTCGTCCATGGAAGACCAGATTCTTCATAAGAGCTATTGCAGACTTGTTGTCAACGAACAGCTTCACCATCCTTGATTCTGTTCCGACCAGTTCAGCCAATAATGCTCTAAGCCAGAGGGCTTGGCATGCTGATGCAGTTGCCTCCATGAACTCAGCCTCGCAGGATGAAAGAGCTACTGTCTTTTGTTTCTTTGAGTTCCATGAAACAAGACAGTTGTTGATGTAGAATGCCATGCCACCTGTGCTCTTCTGATCATCCATATCACCAGCCAGATCATTATCTGTATAGCCAATGATTACTTCTTCCCCGCCATCTTTCTTGTAGACAAGTCCGAAATCGATGGTGCCTTTGAGATACCTGAGAATTTGCTTCACAACCTTGTGATGCATCATTGTAGGCTTCTCCATGAATCGACTCGCCACTCCAACAACGTAGGAGAGATCCGGCCTAGTGTGAAGAAGATAGCGCAAACACCCGATGACACGACGGTAGTA
Source organism: Ottelia alismoides (assembly GCA_037367405.1). Taxonomy (NCBI): domain Eukaryota; kingdom Viridiplantae; phylum Streptophyta; class Magnoliopsida; order Alismatales; family Hydrocharitaceae; genus Ottelia; species Ottelia alismoides. The sequence goes on along the minus strand of JAZKJV010008205.1, from coordinate 1,297,215 downwards.
GGTGGCATCAACAGGTTGTCCGTCTGGATCCTTGTGCAGATGGGATCTTGGCTCCATGGGAATCTTACAAGGATTACAATCAGACATGTTAAATTCATTTAGTACCTTCTTAGCATAGGCCGTTTGCTTGAGTGAGATGCCACCGTCTCCTTGTTCCACCTCAAGTCCGAGGTAGTATGTGAGTGAGCCGAGATCGCTCATATCAAACTCCTTCATCATCTGCCTTTTGAAGTTCGCAATTGACTCTGGATCTTCTCCCGTGACGATCAAGTCATCGACATAGACGTCGACGATGATGCTCATCGCGGCCTCACCCCTTCTATACATGGCCTTCTCCTGTGTACATCCTGTGAAACCGAGCTTCTTCAAGCTTTTATCAAGGCGCATGTGCCATGCGCGTGGTGCCTGTCGAAGCCCATAGAGCGCTTTGCTCAGCTTGAGCACCATATGCTCTTTTCCTTTTACTGTGAACCCCTCAGGCTGGGTCACATAAGCTTCTTCTTCGAGTTCACCATTCAAGAATGCTGACTTGACGTCAGGTGATGAACTTGCCATCCTCGATTGGCTGCAATAGCTAAAATGACACGTATTGTGTCAAGGCGAGCAACCGGAGCAAAGACTTCTTCAAAGTCAATGCCTTGTTGTTGTACAAACCCTTTTGCAACAAGGCGGGCCTTGTATTTGATAACTTCGCCATCTGAGTTCTTTTTGAGTTTGTACACCCATTTAAGCCTATAGCTTTATGTCCCGCCTGTAACGTGGTGAGTGACCACGTCGCATTTTTCTCGATGGCTTCAATCTCTTGGGCCATGGCGTCATCCCATGCTGGATGACCAACAACCTCCTGGAAGCATGTAGGTTCCTCCGTCTCTGTGAGCATCGCTTCCTCTTCTGTTAGATCCATGTGCGGAGCATCACGCATGATGTCAGCCATGGACCTATAACGGACATGTGCACCGTCGCTGTCGACTTGTCCTCCTGACCAAAGTGTAGGTGAGTGCCTACCCTGGTCAACATCTTCTGTCGTGGATGGCATGACCTCCGGAGCATTCCTGGGTGTTGATGACGAGCTTGATGCAGCACCTATTGGAGAGGTCGGTGTAGATGGTTCGAGCACCGGTGTTGGCTCATCTGCCGAAGTGCCCAACAATGGAGCTGAGCAGACATCAACCGGTTCGGTGTTGACATCCTCCTCAATCACAAAATTGGGTGATTAACCACTTTCCACATCAACAGACCATTTCCACTCCACATTTTCTTCAAATATAACATCACGACTTACATGGATTTTTCCTCGATGGGGGTCCAGTAGGCGGTGGGCCTTGCAACCTTCTTCGACACCCAGGTATACCATCGGTTGACTGCGATCATCGAGCTTCTTGAGGTTTGGCATGGTCACCTTGGCATGTGCCATGCAGCCGAACACTCGAACATGTGCTAGATGTGGCTTCTTTCCCGTCCATGCCTCGAACGGAGTGCGATCGCCCATCGCTTTGGTTGGGAGGTGATTGAGGAGATAGATGGCATGCCGTACTGCCTCCCCCCAAAACTTGCTTGGTACGCTCATACTTTTGAGAAGTGAGCGTGCCATATCCATCACTGTACGGTTACGTCGCTCCACCACACCATTTTGCTGGGGTGAATATGGTGCGGTGAGGTGACGCTCGATCCCTGCCTGCTCGCACATCTTTACGAACTCGCCTGATAAGAACTCTCCTCCGCGATCAGATCGGACAACCTTAACACGATAATTTCTCGTGTTCTCTGCTAGCAACTTGGTCTTCATGAATGCTGAATATGCTTGATCCTTTATTTTGAGTACATGTAGCCACATCCACCGAGAGTAATCATCTACAATTAGCATAAAATAGTGATTACCACCTGGAGTCGAGGGCGTGATCGGTCCACACAAATCAATGTGTAGAAGTTCGAGCGGCTTCTTTGCTTGGTACTTGGCTGCTTTCGGGAACGTTAATCTTGTCTGCTTTGCCGCTAGACAAGTCCGGCACACCTGGTCGGGATGCGTAATCAGCGGCACACCAGCCGCCAATCCTTTGTTGGAAAGAATCTTCAATGCTGGAAAGTTGATGTGGCCAAGGCGAGCATGCCACAACCATGCAGGATCATCGAGGCTTGCTAATAATGAAACTGGCCTTGCCATTTGTATCTCGATGCGGTAGAGATGGTTTTGTGTTCGCTTTACTTTTATAATCAAGCGAGAGGTATTCTTGACCGATACTCTGAGCGTATCTTCATCCATAAGCACTTGGTGACCAGACTCAGTGAGTTGACCAAGGCTTATTAGATTGCTACGAAGTCTACGGATAAAAAATACCTCTTGAAGAAGCCACTGATCACCATTCTTACATGCGAAGAGGATTGATCCCTTCCCCTTGATCTGCACCATCGAGCCATCGCGAAATCTGATGCTTCCAATGATTGCTCTATCTAACTCGTGGAACTTAGCTTCATCACCGGTCATATGGTTGCTAGCGCCGTTGTCGAGGTACCATACATCTGTTGGTCCCTCAACATGCTCGGTAGCATGCAACTCCGGCCACACCTTCTCCTCATTCAGCATCACGACTTACTGCCGCTCTTCCTCAACCAACAAAGTCTCATTTGAGACCGCTAGTAGAAGTGTTGGTTCAACGTCCTCAGCACGTGCAAAGTGGGCTTCCTCCTTCTTCCTCGGGGCTCGACAATTTATCGAGTAATGTCCCATCTTGTTGCAGTTATAGCACCGAATGTGACTCTTGTCACGGCCACCGCCGTTGGAGCCACTCGCCTCATCTTTGCGCGGTCCTCCTCGACCACCTTTATAACCTCCTCTGCCACGTCCACGACCTCAGTCGCGGTTCCCGCCATCTGCGGGAGCTTTGTTCTTCGACAAATCTCCTCCGGTCTTCTTAGATCGTGCCTCCCACTCGGCCTGAGTGAGAAGCAGTTGTCCGTCTACGCTTCCACCTGCGCTAGTGTTCTTCCTGCATGTGCGCTCCTCAAAGGCTTTGAGTCGGCCGACGGCCTCCTCAAAAACCAAGGTTTTGAGGTCACAAAATTGCTCGATGCCGGCTATCACACTGATAAACCGTTCTGGAACCATGTCGAACAATTTTTTTACTAGCATAAGATCCGTCATCGTCTTGCCAAGAGTTGCATACCTGACAGACATGGCGGTTAGTCGACCAGTGTATTGGTCGAGGGATTCTCCATCATTCATCCGCATGACGTCGAACTCCCGCTTCAACGTCTGCAACCGTGCGTCCCGAACTCGGTCCACACCGACGAACCTCGTCTTGAGGCAATCCCAAACTTCCTTCGCTGTCGTCTTCTTGGCCACCAACATGAGGAGGTCCTCCAAACGCGCTTGGAAGAGATGCATCTTCGCCTTCTTGTCGAGCCGGACGTCGACTTGAGTTCCCTCTGCCGGAGCAACAGCCCCCCAGAGGCCTTGATCCTCCATTATGGCCTGAACACGAATCACCCAGCTGGTGTAGTTTGTGTTCGTCAACTGAGGGTACTGGAGCGTACGACTCAGTTGCTGCGCCCATGACGATTCTCCAGGGACGATAGCCATGGAAGTGGCTCTGATACCAGATGATAGAAAAACAAAGGGATATTTGGGAGATGGATGGGAGACGGAGAGTAGGAAAGAAGCACTAAGAGAAGAAGAGAACTCTTATTGTATTGCACTTGATGAATGTGTGCTTTGGAAGGTTGAAAGCACATGCTTTTATAGCTACATCTCATGGATAAAAATAGAATGCAAATAAAAAATAATAAAAAGTAGAACCTCCTCCATGCAAGGAGGACCATCCACCTAATCCTAACTTGCTAGATAATAGCTCTACCTTCAACCAACTAAGACTAGGCTAATATATGGCTTTATTTAAAACACTTAAAATAATTAGAATGCCAAGAATAGCATTCACAAATAGGAGACCTTCAAATGTTTAATTTCCAGGTTACTTCCTCTCTTTCTTCCCTTTTGCTATCCTTCCTTCATTCTCTTCTCAATTCATCCCTTCTGTGCTATTTCTCTACACTTTTCTCTCTAGAATCCGAGCCAAATCCACGTTTGGCCATCACCTTCATCTATTTGATCTAGACCAAGTCGTCGAACTCGATTTCGACCTTCTTTTGCAGGTCACCGACGAAGCATCCACTCATCTATCCTGGCTTGGAAGATCATCGAGGTTGATTCATCTGAGCACTACTAGACGATCTGCATCGAGGAGAATCACATACAAAATACGAATCACCTGCAAATCATATCGAGATCCGTTGCAATCCCATAGCCGAACCTCTTGGATTTTAGTCAAGTCATCATTTGTAGCATCAGACTCAAGCATCTTCATTTCAGTCGAACAACATCGAGAAGCAAAACTTCCAGATCCATCAGAATCGAAGAACATCACCTTTCATTTTGCCTTCGATAATCCTTTCCGATCGGTATCTGGAGCAGATAGTGTTAGATTGTTTCGAAACAAGTCACTGCCTACGGATTTGATTTGGGGAAGAATAGTGATCCATCCAGACTAAACATCAGCCCTTCGATCATCCTTGATCGGACGCGGGATATAAATCTATGCATCGGCATCATAACACAACACTGACTCACCGCTGACGACATTACATGCTTCGCATGTGCAGTCCGATATTTTAGGAATTTTGCAGGATTTGCCTCGGTGTTTTTGAGAATCACATAAATGTCCCTTACAGGTGGTGCTCATGTAAAGAGCAATGACAAATTGGGTTAATTACACAGCAATCCCAGATATCCTAATATTTCTAAACAGGTCATTTGAGCAGCGAGCCACGTAATTATACACGTGTATCTCTGGGAAATTTCCGCGTGATCCCTTCGCTTTTCTGAGATTTTATCATCCATACGCCTAGATTTCCTTTTAATTACATATCCTTATAAGTGTATATAAATAAACTACACAGTAAATACATGATAAATAAGAATATAAATCATAAACATAAAAAAATTCCTATAAATACCATATACTATATGGGGGGCAGGGAGCCTGCACCCTTGGGTGTAGGAAACTCCACGCACCCACCTCATTTTTTGACTATTTTTTTATTTTTTTTGAAATAAAAGTTGGGGGGATTTACTTAGTATGTTAAGGGAAGTATATGTTTCAAGTTTAATGCAAAACAAACATTCCTATCATGTTCATCTAGACATGGTCAATTTCAGCAATTCTGAGATCATTAAAATTTGGTAGCCTTGATGGTGATGATAGAAGTCTCGAATTGAGTTGAATTTGGAATGACAACATGGTGATACATGGTGATCTAAATCCCCTAGAGCTTCTTTTCAAAAAAATATAAAATAATGAAAAATTAGGTCGGGTGTAGGGAGTTACCTGCACCCGCCGAGGTAGGCTCCTTTTTCCCATACTATATTATGTATAGTATTAAATATATTCTAAAAAATAAAAAGATTTTCTATTAATAATAAATCATTTAGAACACCAAAAAAATATAACAAACTTTAAAATTGATTAAAAAAATATAAAAAACATCTTTAAAGATCTAATAAAAATGACATGCAATGAATTTTTAATGTATTTTTTGCATAAACCCAAAAACAAAATAAAATTTGAATATTAAAATCCATAAAAATTACAAAACAAATAAAAAATTCAATAATTCATAACTAAATAAATAAAAATCACAAAAATATGTATTACATATCATTTTAAAGACAATTTCATCTACTTTTTAACAAAAATAAAATAAAAATATTTCGTACTGTTTACAATCTTAAAAATCAGAAATACCCACAATTTTCAATAGAAATCAATTTTCACCTTAAAAATCGACCAAAATCCATAAAAAATCTAAAATCCCCTTAAATATTCGTAAAAACAGAAAATAAAAATAAAATCATAAAAATAATAAAATACAAAATACAAAACATTTTCTAAAATAATAAAAAATTATAAAATACTCAAAATTAAAAAATAAATTTCATAAAACATAAAAAATACAAGAAATACCTAAAAATAAATAAAATTAGAAAACCCATAAAACATTAATTCTCTATAGTTTAGCCCTACTTTTCCAACAGTTTGCCTCCATGAGTTCAACACTCCTGTACTTTAACTATACATCTAAGGGTAGGAGTATAAATAATAAAAGATAAAATTTTCTATTAAAAAATCTACTGATCGGTACAACAGCAGTGGTCTATTTTCAGACAACTAGATTGGTATGTTTTTCATATGGTGTTGTTGCCGGGGAGGCAGTGCTAGGGCATACCGTAGACTTAGGTTTAGGGTTTTGTTTTCGCCCTCTTATTATTTTCTAACTCCACGGCTTCTAATTTCTTATTTGTGCAGTGCAAGCTTTGAGCCGCACATTTGAGAACGACGAGCTGACGCATTTTTTTACCTTTTTGTAATTACTTATAAATATAAAAAATATCAAGAGCACTTGCTCATCTTTCTATTTTTGTAGAAGGGTCTCGTGAGGGCATCCCAGCTTGTACCTTTCTCCCTCTCTTACTCGTGGTCTATTTCACCGAGTGTCGTGCACTTGGGGGAGTAGAGCACCACCATGGTTTTATCGCATCACGATTTTTATCGAAGGTTTTCTGCAACTTTTTTGAGGCTAGGTGCTTGCTTAGGGAATTCGATTTTACTTTGGTTGTGCATTAGTAGTAAGAGTTAGGGCATGCGACCTAGATGCATGTTTGATCACCTAGGTTAAATAGAAAAGATAAAAATCATTAGACTTTGTTTGAAAATATCAAAAAAAGAGATAACCGAAAATTAAAATAGGGACTACTAACATTATCTGACCTTAAAACAGAATGTAACGAACTGACTTCATTTGGAGAGTGATGAGTCCCGAAATTACGCGTGTTAGATATATGTTATTTGATTGTGCGTGGAAATAATGATTTTGTCGTTTCATTGTAGGCGGCAATCATAATTGGTCAAGAAAATAACCAGAAATATTTATTTAATTTTTAATCTCGTGGTTTTATATTTATTTTACTTGGGCAAGTCCCTAGGTCGAACACAAGGAGGCAAAGGAACAATCTAGAATTATGTCTATCAAAATTCGTACGTGATTTTCGAGGTGGTTTTTTGTAATTTTTTAATGCAATTAAAGATGCGAGATGTAATTTTGGCCTATTTTAGGGAATAAAATGTAACTTACTCTCAAACGATGTCCGAAAAATATTGAACTTGGCCACTATGCCAAATATGATGAAATGAATGCACTATAATTTTTTTGGAATTTTTGGATGCAAGATGAATTTTTGTGAAATTTTAAATGCTAAAAGAATGGTTTTCAATATTTAGTTATAATAAAAAAAATCTAGTTATTTTCAAGGAATAAAATTATCTAAGATCTATCACTAGGTAAGATACCTCAAAAAAATCTAAACTTCGAAAATAAAAGATTCAATACCTATTAAAAATCGAATATTGAAATATGCAAAATAATTTTTTATAGGACAAACTATGCATGTAAATGGGTGTTTCTTTTTAGGCACAATGTCAAGCACAATTAATTCCACAATATGTGATTTTTCGGGAATTTTTAGAGCAACGATTAATCAAATATAAATTTCAGAGTATGAAATGGGCAAAATACGTAATTTCCCAAAGAATAATTAATTATTAATTAACCATCGATTACAAAAATGTCCACAATATGTCAAAATGTAGATAATTAAATGAGGAACAAAATGCCAATTTTTGATAAATAAAAGATGCAATGAAGACGTTTAAAATAGTGGGGGAGTACATGCGTATATCTGCAAAATTAATAAATAAAATAAATATAAAATTGCAAGGGGGGACTTAGATGTAATAACCAATAACCAGAGGGCGGCAATCTGCAAATTTTCCAAGGGGAGACGTGTTGCGCACGTGCCCTTGGAATGGCTGGACTGAACTATGATTATGAGGATCTCCGGGGGGCTCTTTTGCAATTGACCCAACGGTCACGTGCGGGGCACGTGACCCTAGGGTTAAAACGTGAATAGTTGAAGGCCCGGGGGTGTTGTTGTAAAAGTCTACGTCCCACGTGAGACCCACGTGTTGAGCCGACTTGGAGAGAGGCTTGGGTGCGGGCCTCCACATGGTGCTTCCTTCGTGCTTCGGGCCGGTCAAGGCTCCTGGCATGGTCGTTAGTTCGGAGAAAGCCTCGGAGCGGATCAGATCCGTTGATGACGATCAGGATCTATGGCTGAGGCTGCTGCGTCATAAGACGGTTGCGATTTGGGGCTCTCCTCAATCGGACAATGATGAAGATGGCCGACACACGACCGATGGTCTTCGGTGGAGTGGCGGTCAGCGGGGCGTTGACCGGCAGTGAACGTGGAAGTCTGCTTGTTGTGCCCGGCCTTTGAAGTGGTTGCATGCAGGAGCTCTTGGGCGGAGAAGCTCAGGCCGATTCTTCGATGGCAGCAGAGCCGTAGATGGAGGTTCGCTCGATGATGGGCAGAGACATGTCAGTTGAAGTAGACCAATCACGTATAGTCGTCGTGGAGTAATGGAGTCTGGCGATCGGAGATGGGAGGTTGGGTGGTATGTCGAAGAAGATGGTCGTAGCAGCGACGTTGGTGGCGTTTGAAGGTGGTGAAGATGATGTCGAAGAAGAACGAAGGGTAGGCTCGACGGCTGGTCGATCGGAGCGAAGGCAAGTGCGGCGGAAAAGAGCCGTGGGTTGCAACGAGGGCTGGGAGAGGTCCTCGGATCTCGCTGCTAAGGTGCCTCGCCGGCACTGTCACCGCAGCGAGGGGCGACCAAGATGCTATCGGCGGATGGGTTACTACGAGGTTGGCAGCAATGCTTTATAGGGCAGGGGTCGCAGACGGAGATGTAAGGGTTTGGCGATGGATGTGCTCGAAATCTGTGGGATTTGATTGAGACGAGGATCCGATCGATTGGCGGCGGAGATCTGTGACGATCAGGGAGATCGGGGTGAGGCGGCGAGAGATCTGATTAGGGGGTGACACGGTGGAGAAATCGGGGGTGATGTGGCATCTGATTTGGCAAGGCTTGGAGGTAGACGATGGTGCTGGGCCGTCCGATCGGCTGAGATCGGACGACCCAGAAGGGGCCACGTGGCAATGAAGGGATAAAGGGAGGTGGTGCACGTGCATAGCGCATGCCTGGGAGGCATGTGCGACGCACAAGCATGGCTTTAATTTTAATTTTATTTTTTTAAAAAAGAAACTAATATAACCTCAAACGTGGCGGCTCCAGAAGCTGCCACGTGTCAGCACCACAAAAATCTGAAATTAAATTCTTTGTAAAATACTAAATAAATAGCAAACTGCCTCGGATCGAAAAAGTGTCTTCATGAAATTTCTCATCTCTATGAGATCTACAACTTTCATGAAGACATTAAAACCAAAATCAATCAAATGCACAAAGTGACATTTTTGGGGTTTCCCATGTATATAGAATACCTTGATTTTTGGTTTTTATATTTTTTTGTCATTTTTAAACCAGATAAAAATCCAAAATAGTAAAATCAAAGATAAATAATTACAAATTAATCTATTTTTTGGATTTTTATTAATTAAGAAAAAGAAGAAATAAAATATAATACGAAAAAGACTAATTTTGTACAAGTAGTTAGTGAAGACTCGGACTCAATTTGTTTCTTTGATTTCAAGGTCAGTTCGGATTTGGATTCTTACGCATTTTAATAAAACTTTCATCAAAGAAGACAAATGAAAAAGAAATGAACTAAAATAGGTTAAATATGTAAATAAAATAATATGTCAAAAACTGTTAAAATACAGAATGTACAAAAGAGGCCCAAAACCCAACTTTCACATATGAGCTCCGAATCACTTGAACTTGGTCTTGTTTTGAAGGTAATTGAATGTACATTAGTCAAAAGAGAGTAGGATTAAAACGGACACTGTATGGGGAAGATATGAGGTTTTTACTCCGGAAATCCTGAAACTCGGGTTTGGGTTTTTAGTCCACTTATTTAGGTTAGTGATATTTTTTGTATTTTTCATTTATTCTGGTCAGTGATATGTACATAGTGGTGGTGTTTTGTGTCATTCGATGTTAGGATGGATGAGTTAAATATCCGGGAAGTTAGGCTATTTACAGGTCAATTTTTGTTTGATTTTTGGCTTCTTCTTTTGTGCAGAAATAAGTGCTAAAATGCAATTCTTATTAAAACATGCATGAATGCTAATTATACAGAATAAATGAGGTAATGCTGATGATTTCGAGGGATTTGAGCTTAATTAAAGAGATTTAGAGTGATGAATTCAAGATTCATCATCCCCCTATACTTAAAACATGCTCGTCCCTGAGCATCAAAAAGAAATGCCATGAGGTGAAATGAGATTGGGTTCCATACCAAGACCATGAGTTGAAGGTGAAAATGAGCTAGACTCGACCTTTGGATTATTAGTTTGGCGGAACCTTTGTGAGATTTAGAATTTCAAAATCAACAGCCTTCAAGTTCTACACATCATTGTCACAGTTTCTGCTCAGAAGTCATCTTAGATCAATCCTCTTCCCAAAGCATACCCTATGAACATTGAACAATCGACTCATGTATGTGAAAGGTTTTTAGCTCTTCCCATACAGAATGTCGGACTACCATGCTCATCTCCACTCCAGTAACTCGTCCTCAGGGACTCAGGTATTTCCTTCTAAGGTCTGTCGCACTGTGTTCACAATCGAATTGGGGGAGAAGTTAGAAGAAGAAGAAGAAAAGAAGTAGAGGGTGACCAGTGTAGTAACCTCTCCTTGTGAAGCTGGCCAGTGTAGCCGAGTCTCCACTAAGATCTGCAGGTTTTCTTGAAGCTTGGACCTTTTTGGTCAGATATTTATTTGGTAGACTACTTCTTTGTATTTGGAATTTTTGGTGGTTCTGCTTGGATCTTGTTGTGCCCCTACGGATATAGAATCATTTTGTTTCCGTACATTTTTTTGGGGTCTTAGAAAAAATTATGCCCACCCATCCATCCCTTTTCCAAAGTTTTATTTCAACCCGTACTCCAGTCTTTAGATTTCCACGCTACCAGAAAAGAAACTCACATAGTCTTCCAGCATCCCGTCTGAGTTGAGCTAAGTGCATAGTGTGAGAGTACAAATTAATTCCCTATTCCAGAGTTGTACCCAGAATGAAGAGACTAGGCTAAACACTAAGAGTCAAACACTGCACATTGTTATGTAGAACTCAAAGAATTAAGTCATAGACCTGAAGCTTCTAAAATCCTATTTCTCAGTGAAGTTCCTATGAAATTTAGGTGGATTAAGGTCAAGTACAGATCACTCTCAGTTTATGCACATAACTTGGTTCAGAACCCAATGACTCTTCACAGATGCAAATGAATGTGATGCTGGATGAAGTGCAGGTGTGTGAAATGCAGACACAATTTTTTTTTGATTTGAAGTTTTTTTTATGCAAGGGGTCTTTGGTTTTTTATGCAAACAAAGAATAAGAAGCCAATTTTTTTTCAAAAATTTTGGGCACAGTCAGTGTTAGTAGCAAAACTCTTTTTTCTTTTTCTTTTCTTTTTTTTGAATTAATTACCCACCCTGTAAATACTTATAGACTTACGCGCAAGTACGAGATATGGGTAAAATATATACAAAGTATATATGCAGACCCCCCTATACTTAGCGAGTGTTGTGTGCTCAGAGCACAAGAAGCGTAGAGAAGACATAGCTCGGGCTAAGCGTAAGAGAGTGAAAAAGGAAAACAAAAAGAATAAGATATACAGGTCTGCCCCCTATACATAGACTGTGAACAGTCTAAGTATAGAAGAAGAGCGGAAAAAATGAAGTGGTCGGGGTATGTAAATGAGGAGAGTATATACAGGTGAGCGTCGATTTCCCCCTATACTTAGGCTCATGTCAGCCTAAGTATAGAAGAAGGGTGGAAATGGAGCGATCGTGAGAAGGAGTGTGATAAGGGAAATGGTATATATAGATGGCATCAGTCCCTCCGCTACACTTATGCCTTGGCCTAAGTAGAGGAAGAAGCTGTACAAGGAGACCGATGGGGTCGGGAGGGAGGGTGGGTAGCCGATGATTAATGCGGTTTTCGGCCGATCTTTTTATGAGCCTACGGTGGGAGATCATAATGACGAAAAGGCGATGAAGCATATGATTCCCAACTATTATCAGAGCTATCCTCAGAGAAATCATGATGGATTGTAGATGAAGTGTTTGAGTCATATGAAAGGTAGCCATCATCAGAGTTATCCTCAGAGGAATAATATTTGAAAGTGGACATACTCCAAATATTCTGGTCTTTTTGTTTCTTCAGTTGTTTTCTCAAAATTTGTTCCTTCTTGGGATCAAGTGATTTGTTCTCGGATGAATATTCGGAAACACCTGTCTCAATCAGCTCATAAGAAATAATTCCAGTGTACTTGATGAAGGCAGGAGCATCAGCTTTGGATGAATAGCAGTGAGGAACGGGAGTTATCCAATGAGAATCAAATTTTGGATCCTTGCGAAGATATGGTTTTAGAACTCCGAACATACTTCACTCATGTAGATTACCTTCTCCAGACCTGATGAGGGATCATCAGCTGATTCCTCTTCCAGAAGGTCAAAGGTGACTTTCTTTTTCTTGTTTCATGAAGGTGTCGGTCCACTTGAGTATCCAGATGAATAACCATTGTAATTCTTCTCCTTGGTCGGTGTTAGGCATGTGCGTTTGTTCTTAGTCTTCTTAATGCTGGTGCACTCTTGATTTGGGATGATTTGGTCAAGGTATTCAGAGAAGGTTGCTCCAGGGTGCGACCATGCTTATGTCTCAAGATCATATAAGAAACATTCGTCTATTTTGAGATCCACGGAAATTGATAAACTAGGGAGAGTCTCTGCATGTTCATTCTCAATTGATTTGGCATTTGAGTATTCCTATGTCAAGTTGATGTGATCCATGTAGTCAAAATAGGATGACCCAGGGTGTGCCCATGCATAAGTCTCCGGATCATATGATTTATATACTTGATTCTCCATGGTGAGAGCAGTTGGAAATGGAGTACGGGGGAGATTCTCTAAACCAATAGTCTCATCAACAACCGCTATCTCAGATGTAGCATCGAGGTAGGGCTCTTCTACCGCTTCATGATTACGGTTGTCGAGGACTTCATGGGTTGCCTCAGGAAAATCATGGTTCCTCAAAGACAGGGTCAGATCGAAGTGCTTCCAATGCTGTAAAGTGGATTTCATGTGTCTCACAATCAATAATTGCCTTAGCCAACGCTAAGAATGGCTTTCCGAGAATAATTGGAGACTGGGTGAATTCTCCTTGATGCTTAATATCAATGATCGTGAATTCTACTTTGAGCGGAGCACCTTGGAATGTCATGATAACAGAAGTGATTCCTCTCGGCCACTTTTGTTGGACATGCAAGCCCTCGACGAGCCATTATGCGATAAATGTTATTACAAATATCATTCCCTGATCTGAAATGAAGAATAATTAATTTGCATAATAGGTCCCTTAATACAATTAGGGCTATGTACCATGGCCATCTTGATGATCATACAATTGTTGATTCAATTATTGAGTCATAGAGGTTGGTGCTTGGATGAATATCTAAAGAGTTAGATTGATGACTCATCAAGCACCATCAAATGATTGTCAAGTTATTATCTCTAGCTTGAGTAGGAGATGGCAATCCTTTCTCATTAGGCTGATATCTGATCGATCTCTTAATGCAGGTCCTCTGCATGGGAATAGTGATTCAGAGGTGTCAGATTAGTAGAGTCAATGGGTCGACTTAACGAGATCAAGATAACCAAAGACCTATGTTGAATACCGTCACAGCATAGGCACACATCCTCTGACCAGAGACAGATGTGTTGCTATATGTCTGAGTGTGTACATTTGGTAGACCAATAGGTTGATGATCTAACCAAGGTCTATAGACCAGCGAGCTAGTGTGCATGTAAGGACATATGAGTAATACGATCTCTCGAAGGGATCAAACAAGTTCACTTGTGAACCAGGAGACATGAGCGCACTCATGAGGTATTGGGACTGATCAAATTCCATGCATGGTCATCATGCTTTGGAAGCATGACATGAATTTGAAGGTAAGATGTATGCTTTGTGAAAGCATATGATCTATACTAAATCCCACAGACCAAGATTGAGAAACTTAGTGATTAAACCCTGAAGGTGACAGTGCAAAAAGTGATCTATATCTTCAGGATTATCATAGGTCTTCCAGTATGCAGGATATACAGGTGTTGGGAATACCTAAGGGTGATGTGTGTTGGACATGCGAGCCCACGGCGAGCCATTATGCAATAAATGTTATTGCAATTCACTCCTTAATCTGAAATAAAGAGTACATAATTTGCATAATAGGTCCCTTAGTACAATTAGGGTTATGTACCATGGCCGTCTTAATGATCATACAGCTGTTGATTCAATTATTGAATCATAGAAGCTGGTGCTTAGATGAATATCTAATGAGTTAGATTGAGGACTCATCAAGCACCGTCAAATGATTATTAAGAGATGATCTCCAGCCTGAGTAGGAGATGGCAATCCTTTCTCAGTTAGGCTGATATCTGACCGACTTCTTGATGCAGGTTATCTGCATAGGAATAGAGATTCGGAGGTGTCAGATTAGTTAGGTCAAAGAGTTGACTTAACGAGATCGAGATAACCAAAGTCCTATATCATATGCTATCATGATATAGGCACACATCCTCTGACCGGAGACAGGTGTGTTACTATATGTCTGAGTATGTACATTTGGCAGACCAATAGGTTGATGACCTAATCAAGGTCTACACACCGGCGCGCTGGTGTGCATATAAGGTCATATGAGTAATACGATCTCTCAAAGGGATCATACAGGTTCACTACTGAACCGGAAGACATGACCTCACTCATGAGATATTGGGAAGAATCAAATTCCGTGCTCACGGTCGTCTCGCTTTGGAAGCTTGACTGAATTTGTTGGTTTGATATATACTTTTGGAAAGTATATGATCAAGACTTAGGTATGATATATGCTTTTGGAAAGTATATGATCAATACCGACTCCCAATGATCGAATGAGAAACTTACTGATAAAACCCTGAAGTAGATAGTGTAAAGTTGATCTAATACTTCTGGTTTAATCTGAGTCTTCCAGTATGCAGGATGTACAGGTATTAGGAATACCTGAGGGTGATGTGATCATAAACGATTGTATAACCATGACGCTTCCATTCCTAGGGAGTGATGAAACGGGTCTGGATTTTAGTGACTCCTCTCAGTAGAGAAGTAATCTAATCTTAGTCCAAATGTTGGACATTGATCTGAATGTGATTCTGATGCAATGAGAAGATTAGATTTGCGGTCTTGATTTAATCAAGCATCTATGGGAGGCCCGTGATCTGGATATGAGATATAATCTCAATATCCATGTCACTATACGTGGAACAATACAATCGCCCTGTCCTTATCTCCAAGTATTCGCGGAGAAAGCGCATTATCCTTGAAAGAGTTCATGGATAATTCTATTGTTGATATATGTATCCGAGCATTAAGAAAATGGATAATTAAATGTGATTTAATTATCATGAACAATATGAATTTGATTCATATTATAAGGAGAGTTATCTTAGATAACTAAATGTGATTTGATTATCAAAGATGTGAATAATGTGAATGTGATTCATATTATTTGAACACATGAGATAAAGAGATCCAAGATGATTAAATATGATTTAATTATCAAGGATAAGAATAATGTGGATAGTAATATCCAATTATTCATAATATATTATAAATGTGATTTATAATGTATTAGAGAGAGTTAAATATAATTTATATTGGTAGATTAATTATTAATGTGTATTGGATACACATTGTTAAATTAATTGAAAATGTAAATTACATTTTGTTTTGGGTTGTGAATATGATTCACAATATTCCAATGTCAAGATTGCAATATTCCCAAATTTAATTGAGAATTATTTTGGTGAATAAAAATCCCAACAAATAGTTGTTGGAAAATAAGTAGAGAGAAAATCAAGGAGATGTCCAATCTCATGGGAAATCCATGAGATTGCCCTCTAAAGGGGAAGGTTGATCTCCTCTGTATTTTCTCTCCTTATTTGATTGATTTAATTTGGTATTAATATTTATTTGATTTATCAAATATATTATATCAAAATTAAATCACAAGTTGTTGGTTTTTACCAACAATAATCTTGACCATTGGATTGACAAAAATCAATCTCATCCATTGATTTTATATGTCACATGGATTGAGATCCATGGATCCCAAAACCCTATAAATAGAGAGGCATACCATGCTCTCTATTTTACACATAATGCTTGAGAAGCATCTCTCTCTCCCTCTCTCTTTCTCTTTAGAGGTCAACCCTCTCTCTCCCTCTCATGGCCGTCCACCATGGATGCCATGGAGAGGTTCTCCATCGCCGCGGCATCGTCGTTATGCTGCCCGTTCTTCTGCTCGTGGATCTCCGTCTCCTTCGGTGCGCCTCGCTCGTGAAGAAGATGTTGGATCTCGTGTGTCGAGATCAGGAGATCCGCCGCTTGGATCATCAACTTGGATTGCGAGAAACACGCGGTTCATCCCCGCGCTCGCAAGCGTCTCCTCCGTCGGATCGGACTTGAGACAGGAGGTCTCTTCGTTTAGAGACTTGATCGCAACCACGCTTCAAGAGATAATCCTAATTACTTGTTTGTGGTTTAGACGAAACGATCCGAGAAGTGTTCTTGGATCATGTGGTTTCGTTGTAAGAAATTTTTTAAATTCCGTTGCACCGAGCAACTAGTGCGACTAGTCGCTCCTCGTCGTATTCGATACGACGCTCACGCTTCCGTGATGCGCTTGAGGATCTAACCATATCCTTCAAGTGGTATCAGATCCTTAGGTTGATGGTTTCGAATAGTGATTCGCTAACCGAGGACAACTTGGGTTCGTTAAGGTCGCGAAAGTTTTCATCGCATTTGATTTCGCAGATCTGTTTAGTAAAGAAATTCGGCACTGTTTAAATTTTTTAAACACGAATTTTATACTTGGATTATGTTCCCCATTAAATAAGGAAACCATAGGATCTGAGTTTGCGTAAATCGGATTTCGTATGCTCGAGATATGGTCGTTTTAATGAACATGTATGCACTGTTGCGGGAACTGTGAATCTGAACGTGATTAAAATGTTAATTACTGTTTAGACTTGCCTCTAAATGCGTGAAACATCACTTAGTTCTGTCCTAAATCAAATTAGCAAACTTTAGAAATTGACTTTGCTTAATTTGGATTTAATATGATTGAGATATGCCAATTTTAGTAAGTAGGTCACTGCTGAAATTGCTTTCCTAATCTAGAACCAAGTGATTGTCAATTAGTGAAATTAATTGTTAATTTCGTGAAATAATCTTGAAAAATATTTGTGAAATATTGAAACATGATTATTTGCCTAATTTACTTGGCCCCAACCAATTAGTTGATTAGATTTGATCTAAACCATAATTGGAATTACAATCATCAAACTTCTTGCTTGAGTAGGACATGGGAATTTGCCTAGCAAATTTCCTTAAAATCAAAATTGTTTTGATTACTATATGGTATAATTTCGGTTGAAGGACCGATAATCATCTCAAGTACAAATTAATCAATTTGGCATTATCCTTTCCCGAGGTGGATATGGTGTCTAGTCGGGGATCGCTGGGTCAGCGGGTTGCAACGTATGTGGTCCGCCCCACTCCCGCCGGTACTGGCCATGACAACGGGTAGGGCCGGGATAATGTCCGAGGGATTATGATGTATTTTTCTAATTATTAAAATACGAATTAATACGTACTTTGAGAATAATACCATATATATATATATATTCAAGCATAAAATTAAGTTTGATTGATTAAATTGGATTGATAATTAATTTAATATGATTAAGTTAATTATATCCAATTAAGAATACTCTAATATGATTAGAGTTAATAATTCCCTTGGAAGAATTAATTATATGAATGTGATTCATAGTAATTAATTAAATTTGAATAAGAGGTGGAGGATCACATAAGTGACATCCATAGTCTCACGTCAAGGCGAAGGGTTTCCGTCGCCAGGGATTGTATATAGGAGACGCCTGTACGTAGTGACATCTCCTATATACAAGCGCATCTGGATCGGACTCTTTGCTTCTCGAAAGACTAAGGCCGTATGCGTAGTGACCCCAATATCGGATCCTCATATTATTGGGGCGATATTGGATTGCGCATAGCGAGTTCTATTCCTGTTGACGGTTGGTTCAATTAACGACGGGTCAACATCACCTTAGGGGTGGTGGGCCCGGGTGTTAAAGACCGAATTGGGAGATGCAAGTTGGACTTGTAAGGCGGAATGTGTTCCCGCTTCTCTTTATTGGAGTTGCAGTTTCTCATATTATTGGGATGTAACAAAGATAAAGAGGAGATCCCAGATCTTGCTGAGATATAATGGTAAGTATATCTCTTACATTGAAAGTGATTAAGGGAATGAACTTTCATTGTTGACATGGCAAGACAACTTTGATATAAAAACTCCTAAATCAAAGTATAATATGTGTATATATATAAATATATACCCTTATGCAAATTACTTATTTCAGATAATCCTTCATTAAACCCACTCAATGTTATACTCATTAATAACCAGTAGAATATCATGGATTGGACCCTTGATCCAGATATTGTACTTGCGATTGGACACATAATGTATGTGGTTGCAATGTGCAAGATTCCTCATAATAATGAGAAGTGATAATTAAATAAGACAATAGGACTAAAACCCTAGGGTTTATATGTCTCTATAAGTCTTGATCTTATCGAATGTACTTTTGAAGTGACATGTCGATGATGATCGTAATTATCAAATTAATCCTTATAAAATCAATAAAGATATTCTGGCATATATATGTGCTCTTGACATTTAATCATGAATGACATGGTTCTCTACATCATGTAGAATGGTAGCTCTATTAGAGATAATGTATTCAAATTGTTTGAATACCTACCTGAACCAATGCTTCAAAGAGTTTAGATGGATGTAGATGATGAGTGTCATCATTCTACTGTCTATACTCTAGTCATTCATGAAGCTTCATAATATTCATATTATATGAACTTAAATGAAGCTTGTATAAATGTTGAAATACTCTTATATTGAAATTTTTGATTTTAACATAAGAGATCCTTGGTCTTGAGCAAAGGTTGCTTATAGACAAAGGGAGCGCAGTGGAAGCATGGGTTGGACCCAAGTAAGAGGTATAGTCAAAGAGTTGACTGTACTTCTGTGACTTCCATATGACATCCAAAGAGTTGGATGAATGCCAATACTGCAATAAGTTGATGTGTTGATAGTATGACTATCAAGTCTGTCTAGAATCCTCAGAAAAGGACTCGGATGGAGCATCAGTATAATCTACATATAATCATTGATATTGACTTACTTATTTGATAAGATAAAGTCTAATAATTGTATCTCAAATTTTCTAATGACACTTGCAATTGGTTGCATATGTATTAGAAATTTGATCTTAAGGTTTATTGGTCATCCATGATGAAAGTGATGCAAGTGTTGCAACAATTTCCATGAGATCAATAGACTTCATATTTTCAGTGGGAGCCCTTAGTCTTAGAGAATGTCTCTATGACCTAGATATTAGAATACACTCATTGTTTATTTCTAATTGTTGGATATGAACATGAATTCTGTAATAAATCTATCATAAAGAGTTATGATGGAAATATTTCAGATAGTAATCTAAAATCTAGAGGATTCTATTAAATTAGAAAATTATTGAATGGTTCATTAAGATTTCTAATACTGAAAATTAAACCTTTAAAAGATCAATAGGAAGATAAAAATCATTTGACAATGATCTGGCATCAAATTTTGGACATATGTCTGTTGATGAAATCAATGGACTGGTAAGAAATGAAACTTTAGATTGTCTAAAGATTCAAATCTCACATACTTGTGAATATTGTATTAAAAGTAAAAATGTCCAATACACCCTTCCTTGGGAAAGGTGTAAGGTGTCAAGGTATTAAGGATCTCATACATATTGAAGTATGCAGATCATCTATATCATAGTAAACATTATGGATATGTGATATCTGTTAATGATTATGTATGATATGAGATTTCTTCTCTTCACCTAAGAAACCTTTGAAATGTTCAAAGATTTCGTAATTTTGGTTTAGAACCAAAGTTTGAGGGAAGATGAAATGAATTTGATCTAACCAAGGTAGCATGTACCTATTAGATGAATTCAAGAAATACCTTATGGAGATATGAATATCATTCATATCTCAATCCTCCTAATGAATCTTAACTCAATAGAGTTGTAGGGAGATACAATTGATCATGTGTGACATGATTTGATCAATGATTAATCATAGCATAATTATCTCTTAGTTTCCAGGTATATATATGTGGTAGAGACTACATTATATATCCTTAATAAGGTTCCATGTGATTAAGCTGGAATCTGGCACTAGAGAGTGCTACTTCATTGGGAAAATAAAGGATGGTATTGGATACCTACTTTATGACCTTGAGATTCTTAAAAGATCTAATCTTTGAGAATATGATTCTTATAAGATGACTCTCTTGAGAATCAAGATGAAAATGAAGTGAAGGAACTCATTTAATCTTGAAAAGATAATGAGGCTCCTGATATTGGAAACTGAAAGGACAATTAAAGATGAAACACTAATACCTCTTCAAATAAGTTTGAAGATGAAAACCATGTGTCAGTTAAATCTGAAAATGATCGGACTTCATGTGATGAAGCTCCTGAGGATCATGACATGGAAAGATGGATGTTAGCAATAAAAGTCTAATGTAGACTTCATATACAAGTGTTTGTATATGGACCCTCGAGGATCCACCTATATGGGTCAGACCCAGTAAGGTGTAAATGGATCTTCAAGAGAAAGAGGGAACCTGATGAGAAGGTATAGACCTTCAAAGCATGGTTCGTAGCCATGATCTACACACCGAAGAGAAGGCATCGCTTGCGATAATACTTGCTCTCCAGTGACCTTGCTTTAACCCATCAGAATATTGCTAACTATAGCTAGACAACTTATTTATGACATCTTCATGATGTAAGTCAATATTGCATTCCTCTATGAAAACCTCCCTGAGGATATTCATATGAAGTAGCCCTATGGCTTCATGGTTGAGGAAAGCAAGGTGTGCTAGCTAAAGAACTCCATCTTTGGACTCCAATAAGCTTCCTGTAGTTGGAAAGTAAGATTTGATGAAATTATAAATGTTATGATTTCAGATAGAATCTTGATGAACCATGTGAAGCTTGGTGGGAGTGCCATTGTGTTCATCGTGCTAAATGTAGATATTATTCTAATCATTTTGAATGATGTAAGGATAATAATAAGTGTTTTAAAATTTGGTTGTTTCATACCTAGAGATACGATCTCAAAGGATACCTCTTAGATCTTAATTCTGAAGTTGTTCAAAATCAAGGAAAAGAGGGTATTGGAACCGTCACATTAGTAGTACACCTTGGGCTTATTCAATTCCTGGAAAATTCCAAGAAAGGCTTCTTTCCCTTAAGATGTGGTAGTGACCTGTCTAAAGGGATAGCACCTCAAAGAGTTGAGGAAGTGAACTGCTTGCACTTGTGCATCAGTTATGAGAAGCTCGGTATATGCTAGATGTGTACAAGAGCCAGATGTCTGCCATGCAGTGGGAGTAGTAAACTGTTACTAATCCTACTATGAAGATAAAACACTTGATTGCAGTAATAACAATATCTTCAATGATGATGGAACTTAGAGATAGTAATCTCAAAGTCTTATCTTCAAAGGTTTAAGACCTTGTAGATAGTGATCTATAAGGGTCTTAACTGTAGATACCTTAGGAGATAGAGATCTCCAGGAGTGAAGGTATTCTGATAAGGATTATGGGAATATTGGTTATGATAATTAATAAGATGTAGTGTCAAGGACACTATAACCGACAAAAATTGAGTATCTGTTGCATAAGATGCAACATTCGCATTGGATGCGAGCACTGTTACTAGGAGATATGCAAGTGCCGTAAAAGGACTTGGCGTAGTCTCTTGGGAACGGAGTGACTGATCAGCTTACCTAGCTATTTTCTAAATAGCCTATGATTGTCACATGAGTGTGGGTTTAAATGATTAACCCATTAATGGCTCTTTGGGCTAGTGGGAGATTGTTGGACATGCGAGCCCACGGCGAGCCATTATGCAATAAATGTTATTGCAATTCACTCCTTAATCTGAAATAAAGAGTACATAATTTGCATAATAGGTCCCTTAGTACAATTAGGGTTATGTACCATGGCCGTCTTAATGATCATACAGCTGTTGATTCAATTATTGAATCATAGAGGCTGGTGCTTAGATGAATATCTAATGAGTTAGATTGAGGACTCATCAAGCACCGTCAAATGATTATTAAGAGATGATCTCCAGCCTGAGTAGGAGATGGCAATCCTTTCTCAGTTAGGCTGATATCTGACCGACTTCTTGATGCAGGTCCTCTGCATAGGAATAGACATTCGGAGGTGTCAGATTAGTTAGGTCAAAGAGTTGACTTAACGAGATCGAGATAACCAAAGTCCTATATCATATGCTGTCATGATATAGGCACACATCCTCTGACCGGAGACAGGTGTGTTACTATATGTCTAAGTATGTACATTTGGCAGACCAATAGGTTGATGACCTAATCAAGGTCTATACACCGGCGCGCTGGTGTGCATATAAGGGCATATGAGTAATACGATCTCTCAAAGGGATCATACAGGTTCACTACTGAACCGGAAGACATGAGCTCACTCATGAGATATTGGGAAGAATCAAATTCCGTGCGCACGGTCGTCTCGCTTTGGAAGCTTGACTGAATTTGTTGGTTTGATATATACTTTTGGAAAGTATATGATCAAGACTTAGGTATGATATATGCTTTTGGAAAGTATATGATCAATACCGACTCCCAATGATCGAATGAGAAACTTACTAATAAAACCCTGAAGTAGACAGTGTAAAGTTGATCTAATACTTCTGGTTTAATCTGAGTCTTCCAGTATGCAGGATGTACAGGTATTAGGAATACCTGAGGGTGATGTGATCATAAACGATTGTATAACCATGACGCTTCCATTCCTAGGGAGTGATGAAACGGGTCTGGATTTTAGTGACTCCTCTCAGTAGAGAAGTAATCTAATCTTAGTCCAAATGTTGGACATTGATCTGAATGTGATTCAGATGCAATGAGAAGATTAGATTTGCGGTCTTGATTTAATCAAACATCTATGGGAGGCCCGCGATCTGGATATGAGATATAATCTCAATATCCATGTCACTATACGTGGAACAATACAATCGCCCTGTCCTTATCTCCAAGTATTCGCGGAGAAAGCGCATTATCCTTGAAAGAGTTCATGGATAATTCTATTGTTGATATATGTATCCGAGCATTAAGAAAATGGATAATTAAATGTGATTTAATTATCATGAACAATATGAATTTGATTCATATTATAAGGAGAGTTATCTTAGATAACTAAATGTGATTTGATTATCAAAGATGTGAATAATGTGAATGTGATTCATATTATTTGAACACACTAGATAAAGAGATCCAAGATGATTAAATATGATTTAATTATCAAGGATAAGAATAATGTGGATAATAATATCCAATTATTCATAATATATTATAAATGTGATTTATAATGTATTAGAGAGAGTTAAATATAATTTATATTGGTAGATTAATTATTAATGTGTATTGGATACACATTGTTTAATTAATTGAAAATGTAAATTACATTTTGTTTTGGGTTGTGAATATGATTCACAATATTCCAATGTCAAGATTGCAATATTCCCAAATTTAATTGAGAATTATTTTGGTGAATAAAAATCCCAACAAATAGTTGTTGGAAAATAAGTAGAGAGAAAATCAAGGAGATGTCCAATCTCATGGGAATCCATGAGATTGCCCTCTAAAGGGGAAGGTTGATCTCCTCTGTATTTTCTCTCCTTATTTGATTGATTTAATTTGGTATTAATATTTATTTGATTTATCAAATATATTATATCAAAATTAAATCACAAGTTGTTGGTTTTTACCAACAATAATCTTGACCATTGGATTGACAAAAATCAATCTCATCCATTGATTTTATATGTCACATGGATTGAGATCCATGGATCCCAAAACCCTATAAATAGAGAGGCATACCATGCTCTCTATTTTACACATAATGCTTGAGAAGCATCTCTCTCTCCCTCTCTCTTTCTCTTTAGAGGTCAGCCCTCTCTCTCCCTCTCATGGCCGTCCACCATGGATGCCATGGAGAGGTTCTCCATCGCCGCGGCATCGTCATTATGCTGCCCGTTCTTCTGCTCGTGGATCTCCGTCTCCTTCGGTGCGCCTCACTCGTGAAGAAGATGTTGGATCTCATGTGTCGAGATTAGGAGATCCGCCGCTTGGATCATCAACTTGGATTGCGAGAAACACACGGTTCATCCCCGCGCTCGCAAGCGTCTCCTCCGTCGGATCGGACTTGAGACAGGAGGTCTCTTCGTTTAGAGACTTGATCGCAACCACGCTTCAAGAGGTAATCCTAATTACTTGTTTGTGGTTTAGACGAAACGATCCGAGAAGTGTTCTTGGGTCATGTGGTTTCGTCGTAAGAAATTTTTTAAATTCCGCTGCACCGAGCAACTAGCGCGACTAGTCGCTCCTCGTCGTATTCGATACGACGCTCACGCTTCCGTGATGCGCTTGAGGATCTAACCATATCTTTCAATGTGATCATAAACAATTGTATAACCATGAAGCTTCCATTCCGAGGGTGTGATGAAACAGGTTTGGATTTTAGTGACTCCTCTCAGTAGAGAAGTGGCCTAATCTTTGTCCATGTACTGGACAATGATCGAATGAAGATTTAAAACACATTGAGAGGATTAGGTTTATGGTCTTGATTTAATCAAGCATCTATTGGAGGTCCCTGAGATCTGGATTTTAGATGTGATCTCAATATCCGAGTCATTATACGTGGAACAATACAATCGCCATGTCTTTATCTCCAAGTATCTGCAGAGAAATCACATTATTCTTGAAAGGGTTCAAGAATAATTCCATAGTTGAAATATATGTAAGCATTAAGAGAATGATAACTAAATGTGATTTAATTATCTTGATGAATGCAGAAATTATCCAATATAATTAAATGTGATTTAATTATTGTGGATAAGAATAATGTGGATAGCAATATCCAATTATACATAATATATTATAAATGTGATTTATAATGTATTAGAGAGAGCTAATTATAATTTATATTTGTTGATTAATTATTGATGTGTATTGGATACACATTGTGTAATTAATTGAATATGTAAATTATATTTTTGTTTTGGGTTGTGAATGTGATTCACAAAATTTCCAATGGCAAGATTGCAATATTCTCAAAATTAATTATGAATTATTTTTGAAGAATAAATCACAACAAAAGTTGTTGGATTAAATAATGGAGATTTCCATGGAGATTTGCAATCTCATGAGATTTCATGAGATTGCTCCCCACTTGGAATCAGGCGGACGACTACCAAGTCCAATATGGAATTGGTGGCCGTCCACCATATTCCATGGGAAATGCAATCTCCATGTTGATTATCTCCTTTATTCTGATTGATTTAATTTAGGATTAAATTGTATTTGATTTATCAAATATATTTGATCTAAATTATGTTATTAGTTGTTGGCTTTTACTAATAACAATCTTGACCATTGGATTAAAGATAAATCAATCTCGTCCATTGATTTTATGTGTCCCATAGATTGAGATCCATGGATCCCAAAACCCTATAAATAGAGAGGCATACCATGCTCTCTAGGGTTATGCTCTTGAATCACATCTCTCTCTCTTCTCTTCCCACACGTCAACTCTCTCTCCCTCTCTCCTTGGTGGTCGTCCACCAAACCCTAGAGGAGAAAGCCGTCGTCGCCTTCGCCAACGCGGCCCCGCTTCAACGTTATTCAGATCTCCATCTTCTTTGGAGTGCTACGCTCATGAAGAAGACATACGATCTTGTGCGACGAGATCAGGGGATCACCGTGCTTAGATCAACTCGTTGGATTGCGAGGATCACGCGACTCATCCCCGCGCTCGCAAGCTTCTTCTCCGACGATCGGTCTTGAGACAGGAGGTCTCTTTTCATAGAGACTCTATCAACCATGATTCACGAGGTATTCCTATATACATGTTATGGATATAGATGAAACGATATGAGAATCGTTCTTGGATCATGTGGTTTCATCGTATGAAAATTTTTAAAATTCTGCTGCATAGAACAACTAGTACGACTAGTCGTT
This sequence comes from Ottelia alismoides, assembly GCA_037367405.1. Classification (NCBI taxonomy): domain Eukaryota; kingdom Viridiplantae; phylum Streptophyta; class Magnoliopsida; order Alismatales; family Hydrocharitaceae; genus Ottelia; species Ottelia alismoides. The sequence goes on along the minus strand of JAZKJV010008205.1, from coordinate 1,270,839 downwards.
CTTCGTCGTATTCGATACGACGCTCACACTTCCATGATACGCTTGAGTATTATTCCATATCCTTAAAGTGGCATCAGAGCCTTAGGTCGAAGGTTTTTGAATACGATCCGCAAACCTAGGACGACTTGGGTTCGTTAAGGTCGCGAAAGTTTTTGTCGCATTTGATTTCCGCACATCTGTTTAGTGAATAAATTCGGCCCTGTTTAAAATTTTTAAACACGAATTAATCACTTAGATTTTTTTCCCCATTAAATAAGGAAACCATAGGATCTGAGTTTACGTAATTTGGATTCCATTTGCTCGACATATGGTTGTTTTAATGAACATGTATTCACTGTTGCGGGAACTGCGAATCTTAACATGATTTATGAGTTAATTACTGTTTTGATCCACCTAGAAATACGTGAAATATCACTTAGGTTCTGTAATAAATCAAATTAGCAATCTTTGAAAATTGATTTCATCTAATTTGGATTTAAATTGATTGAGATATGTTAATCTTAGTAAGTAGGGGTCACTGCTGAAATTACATTCATAATCAAGAACCATGTGATTGTCAATTAGTGAAATTAATTGTTTATTTCATGAAATAATTATGGAAAATATTTGAAAAATATTGAATGATGATTATTTCCTTTATTGACTTGGCCTCAACGCATAAATTGATTATATTCGATCTAGATCATAATTGGAAAACACAATCATCAAACTCCTTGCTTGAATAGGATTGGGAATTTGTCTAGCAAATTTCCTTATAATAAAAAATGTTTTGACTATTACTATATGGTATAATTTCAGTTGAAGAACCGATGATCATCTCCAGTACAAAGTGATTGACTCGGCATTATTTTTTCCCAAGACGGATATGGTGTCTAGTCGGGGATCGCTGGGGTAGCGGGTTGCACCGATTGCGGTCCGTCCCACTCCCGCCGGTACTGGCCATGATAGCGGGTTGGGAATGAATGATGCCTGAGAGATCATGAAGTATTTTTCTAATTATTAAAATTCAAATTAATGCGTACTTTGAGATGATACCATATATTCAAGTAAAATCAAGTTTGTTGATTGAATTGGATTGATAATTAATTTAATATGATTAAGTTAATTATATCAAATTGAAAACACTCTATTATGAATAGATGTGTATTTCCCTTGGAAGAATTAATTATGTGAATATGATTCATGATAATTGATTAAAATGAATATGTGGTGGAGGATCACATAAGTGACATCCATGGTCTCCCCTCAAGGCGAAGGGTTTCGTCACCAGATATTGTATGTAGGAGATGCCTGTCCGAAGTGATAGCTCCTGCATATTATCCATTTGGATCGGGCTCGTCGCTTCTCGAAAGAGTAAGGACATATGCGTAGTGATGCCAATATCGGGTCCTCATATTATTGGGGCGATATTGGATTGAGCATAGCGAGTTGTATTCCTGTTGACGGTTGGTTCAATTAATGACGACTCAACATCACCTTAGGGGTGGTGGGCCCAGGTATTAAAGATGAAATTGGGATATGCAAGTTGGACTTGCAAGGCGGAATGTGCTCCTGCTTTTTTTTATCCGAGTTACAGGTTCTCATATTATTGAGATGTAACAAAGATAAGGAAGGAGATCCCAGATCTTGCTTGAGATATATTGGTAAGTATATCTCTTACATTGAAAGTGATTAAGGAATGTACTTTCATTGTTGACAACGCAAGACAACTTTGATATAAAATTCCTAAATCAAAGTAGAATATGTATATATATACACTTATGCAAATTTCTTATTTCGGATAATTCTTCATTAAACCCACTCAATATTATATTCAATAATAACCAGTAAAATATCATGGATTGGATCCACTATCAAGATATTGTGTTTGCAGTTGGACACATATTGTATGTGGTTGCGATGTGTAAGTTTCCTCATGATAATGAGGATTGACAATTAAATAGACAATAGGACTACAACCCTAGGGTTTGTATGTCTTTATAGTCTTGATCTCTCATCGAATGTACTTTGGAAGTGACATGTCGATGATGATGGTAATTGTCAAATAATCCTTATAAAATTCTAAGAAGATGTTCTGGCATACATATGTGATCTCGACATTTAATCATGAATGACGTGGTTTTCTGCATCATGCAGAATTGTAGCTCTATAAGAGATGATGTATTCAAAAATTGTTTGAATACCTACCTGAACCAATTTTTCTTAAGAGTTCAGATGGATGTAGATACGATGAGTGTCATCACTCTACTATCTATACTCTAGTCATTCATGAAGCTTCAGAATATTCATATTGTATGAATTGAATGAAGCATGTACAAATGTTGAAATGCTCTTATATTGAAGTTTTTTGAATTCAGCATAAGAGATCCTTCGTCTAAAGCAACGGTTGTTTATAGATAAAGGAAGCGCAGTGGAAGCATGGGTTGGACCCAAGTAAAAAGTAAAGTCAAAAGAGTTGACCGTACTTTTTTGACTTCCATTTGACGTCCAAATAGTTGGATGAATGCCAATACTGCAATATGTTGATGTATAGATAGTATGAATATCAAGTCTATCTAGATCCTTAGAGAAGGACTCGGATAGTGCATCAGAATAATCTACATTTAATCATTGAAATTGACTTTCTTATTGGATAAGATAAAAGTCTAATAATTGTATCTCATTCTTCTAATGACACTTGTAGTTAGTTGCATATATATTAGAAGACTATAAAATTTGATTTTAAGGTTTAATAGTCAATCACATTGACATTGGTGCAATTGTTGCAACAATCTCTATTGGATATATGGACTTGTTATTTTCAGTAGGAGAGCCCTTAGTCTTAGAGAATGTCTCTATGACCTAGATATTAGAATACACTCACTGTTTATTTCTATATGTTGGAAATAAACATGAATTCTGTAATAGACCTATCATAAAGAGTTATGATGGAGATATTTCAGATAGTGAGCTAAAATCTAGTGGACTCTACTAAATTAGAAAATTAATGAATGGTTCATTAACATTTATAATACTGAAATTTAAACCTTAAAAGATCAATAGGAGGATGAAGATCATTTGACAATGATCTGGCATCGAGTCTTGGACATCTGTCTGTTGATGAGATCAACAGACTAGTAACAGATGAATTTTAGAATGTCTAGAATTTCAAATCTTACATACTTGTGAATATTATATTTAAAAGTAAAAAATGTCCAATACACCCTTCCTTGGGAATGGTATAAGATGTCAAGGTATTCAAGATCTCGTACATATTGATGTATGTGAATCATCTATATCAGAATAAACATTATGGATATGTGATATCAATTGATGATTATTGGTGATATGAGATTTCTTCTCTTCACTTAGAAACCTTTGAAATGTTCAAAGATTTCACAATTTTGGTTTAGAACCAAAGTTTGAAGGAAGATTAAATGAATTTTATCTAATCTAAGTAGTCCATACCTATTAGATGAATTCATGGAATACTTTATAGAGATATGAATATTATTTCTATCTCACTCCTCCTAATAAACCTGAACTCAATGAAGTTGTAGGGAGATACAATTGGATCATGTGTGACATGATATGATCAATGGTGAATCTTAGCATAATTATCTCTTAGTTTCCAAGGTATATGTATATGTAGTAGAGACCACAAATATATATATATATATATATATATCCTTAATAAGGTTCCAGGCAAATAAGCAGGAATCTGGCACCAAAATGTGCTACTTCATTAGAAAATAAAGGATGGTATTGGATACCTACTTTATGACCTTGAGATTCTTAAAGGAAATCATCTCTAAGGATAGGATTCTTAGAGGATAAAACACTTGAGAATCAAGATAAAAATGAAGTAGAGGAACACATTTAATCTTGAGGAATATAATGAGGCTCCTAAAATTGGAAACTAAAAGAACAATTAAAGATGAAACAATAATACCTCTTGAAATAAGTTTGAGGATGGATTCCATGTGTCAGTTGAGTCTGGCAATGATCTGACTTCATGTGATGAAGCTTCTGAGGATCATGACATGGAAAGATGGATGTTAGCAATAAAGTCTAAAGTAGACTTCATATACAAGATGTTGTATATGGACCCTCGAGGATCCACCTATATGGGTAAGACCCATTAAGGTGTAAATGGATCTTCAATAAAAAGAGGGAACCTGATGAGTAGGTAGAGACCTTGAAAGCATGGTTCATAGCCATGAGCTGCACACCGAAGAGAAGACATCGCTTGCGATGAGACTTGCTCTTCAGTGACCATGCTTGAACTCATCAGAATATTGCTAACTATATCTACGCAACTTGACTATGACATCTTCATGATGTGAGTCATTATTGCATTCCTCTATTAATACCTCTCAGAGGATATTCACATAAAGTATCCCCTGGGCTTCTTTATTGAGGAAAGCAAGATGTCCAAGCTAATGAATTCCATCTTTGGACTCAAATAATCTTCTTGTACTTGGAACATAGGATTTGATGAAATTATAAATGATATGATTTCAAATAGAATCTTGATGTACCATGTGAAGCTTAGTGGGAGTGCCATTGTGTTCATAGTGCTAAATGTAGATAATATCCTAATCATTTAGAATGATATAAGGATGATGATAAGTGTTTTATAGGCTGACTATTCCATATCTTGAGATATAATCTCAAGGATACCTCTTAGATCTTAGTTTTGCAGATGTTCAGAAGCAAAGGGAAGAGGGCATTGGAACCATCACATTAATGGTACACCTTGGATATATATTCCATTTTCTGGAAAATTCCAAGAAAAGCTTCATTCTCTTAAGATATGGCACTGACCTGTCTAAAGGGATAACACCTCAAAGAGTTGAGGAAGTAAATTCTAGAACTACTTGTCCTTGTGCATTAGTTACGAGAAGCCGAGTGCATGCTAGATATGTACGAAAGTTAGATATCTACCATGCAGTGGGAGTAGTAATTATTACTAATCCTACTAAGGAGATAAAAAACTTGATTGTAGTAATAACAATATCTTCAAAGATGGAAAGATTTTTGAGATGGTGATCTCAAAGTCTTATCTTCAAGAACTTAAGACTTTATAGATAGTGATCTAAAAAGGTCTTAACTACGAATACCTAAGGAGATAGAGATCTCAAGGAATAGGGGTATTTCTGATAAGGATAATGGAAAAACTACTTATAATAATTATTAAGCTATAGAGTCAAGGACACTATAACAGACAAAATTGAGTATTGGTTGCATAAATATGCAACATTCACATTGGATGCGAGCACTGTTACTGAGGGATATGCAAGTTTCGTAAAAGGACTTGACGTAATCTCTCGGAAACAGAGTGACTGATCAGCTTACCTAGCTATTTTTCTAAATAGACTATGAATGTCACATGAGTGCGGGTTTACATGATTAGTCCATTAATGGCTCTTTGGGCTAGTGGGAGATTATTGGACATGCGAGCCCACATCGAGCCATTATGCGATAAATGTTATTGCAAATATCATTCCCTGATCTGAAATGATGAATAACTAATTTGCATAATAGTTCCCTTAGTACAGTTAGGGTTATGTACCTAGGCCATCTTGATGATCATACAGTTGTTGATTCAATTACTGAATCATAGAGGCTGGTGCTTGAATGAATATCTAAAGAGTTAGATCGAGGACTCATCAAGCACCGTCAAGTGATGTTAAGTGATGATCTCCAGCCTGAGTAGGAGATGGCAATCCTTTCTCATTAGGCTGATATCTGATCGACCTCTTGATGCAGGTCCTCTGCATGGGAATAGTGATTCGGAGGTGTCATATTAGTTGAGTCAATGGAAAGACTTAACGAGATCGAGATAACCAAAGATCTATGTTGAATACTGTCACAGCATAGGCACACATCCTCTGACCAGAGACAGATGTGTTGCTATATGTCTGAGTGTGTACATTTGGCAGACCAATAGGTTGATGACCTAACCAAGGTCTATACACCGGCGAGCTGGTGTGCATGTAAGGACATATGAGTAATACGATCTCTCGAAGGGATCATACATGTTCACTTGTGAATCGGGAGACATGATCTCACTCATGAGGTATTGGGACTGATCAAATTCCATGCATGGTCACCATGCTTTGGAAGCAAGACATGGATTTGAAGGTAAGATATATGCTTTGTGAAAGCATATGATCTATACCAAATCCCAAAGACCAAGATTGAGAAACTTAGTGATCAAACCCTAAAGGTGACAGTGCAAAAAGTAATCTATATCTTCAGGATGATCGTAGATATTCCAGTATGCAGGATGTACAGGTGTTGGGAATACCTGAGGGTGATGTGATCATAAACGATTGCATAACCATGACGCTTCCATTCCGAGGGAGTGATGAAACAGGTTTTGATTTTAGTGACTCCTCTCAGTAGAGAAGTGACCTAATCTTAGTCCATGTACTGGACATTGATGTGAATAAGATTCAGACACAATGAGAAGATTAAGTTTACGGTCTTGATTTAATCAAGCATCTATGGGAGGTCCCTGAGATCTAGATTTGAGATGTCATCTCAATATCCAAGTCACCATACGTGGAACAATACAATCGTCCTGTCCTTATCTCCAAGTATCTGCGGAGAAATAACATTATTCTTGAAAGGGTTCAAGAATAATTCCATAGTTGAAATATATCTAAGCATTAAGAGAATGATAATTAAATGTGATTTAATTATCTTGATGTATGTAGAAATTATCCAATATAATTAAATGTGATTTAATTATTGTTGATAAGAATAATGTGGATAGCAATATTCAATTATTCATAATATATTATAAATGTGATTTATAATGTATCAGAGAGAGCTAATTATAATTTATATTTGTTAATTAATTATTGATGTGTATTGGATACACATTTTGTAATTAATTGAAAATGTAAATTATATTTTGTTTTGGGTTGTTAATGTGATCCACAGATTTCCAATGGCAAGATTGCAATATTCTCAAAATTAATTATGAATTATTTTTGAAGAATAAATCACAACAAAAGTTGTTGTATTAAATAATGGAGATTTCCATGGAGATTTGCAATCTCATGAGATTTCATGAGATTGCTCCCCACTTGGAAACAAGTGGACGGCTACCAAGTCCAATATGGAATTGGTGGTCGTCCACCATATTCAATGGGACATGCAATATCCATGTTGATTATCTCCTTTATTTTGATTGATTTAAGTTAGGATTAAATTATATTTGATTTATCAAATATATTTGATCTAAATTAAGTTATTAGTTGTTGGCTTTTACCAAAAACAATCTTGACCAATGGATTAAACATAAATCAATCTCATCCATTGATTTTATGTGTCCCATGGATTGAGATCCATGGATCCCAAAATCCTATAAATAGAGAGGCATACCATGCTCTCTAGGGTTATGTTTTTGAAGCACATCTCTCTCTTCTCTTGCCACACATCAACTCTCTCTCCCTCTCTCCTTGGTGGCCGTCCACAAAACCCTAGAGGAGAAAGCCGTCGTCGCCTTCGCCACCGCGGCTCTGCTTCGACATTATTCGGATCTCCATCTTCTTTGGAGTGCTACGCTTGTGAAGAAGACGTACGATATCGTGCGATGAGATCAGCAGATCACCGTGCTTGGATCAACTCGTTGGATTACGAGGATCACACAACTCATCCCCACGCTCGCAAGCTTTTCTCCGATGTTCGGACTTCAGACAGAAGGTCTCTTTTCGTAGAGACTCTATCAACCATGCTTCAAGAGGTATTCCTATATACTTGTTGTGGTTATAGATGAAATGATCTGAGAATCGTTCTTGGATCATGTGGTTTCATCGTATGAAAATTTTTAAATTCTGCTGCATATAACAACTAGTACGACTAGCTGTTCTTCGTCGTATTCGATACGATGCTCACATTTCCGTCATGCGCTTGAGGATATTTCCATATCCTTCATCTTTATCAATCGGTCGGCCAATTGAACAATCTCTCGTATCTTCCTGATCGGTCCGAGTTTGAGTTCGTGAAATACATAGGTCGGGAGGATATTGATCGGTGAATTGTCATCAATTCGAGCATAGGTGAAAATTGTGTCTTTGATTCCACAGTCAAATCTGGGCAATCGCTTCACTATACGGCTCTTGGTCTTTCTCCTCAACACCAAGGAGGAGGCAATTGACAAGATATGTCATTCAATCTTTGTTCTTATCCTGCTCGACTTTTTCATCATTAATTTATTCATTAAAAAACCTTTATGGTCGGGGAAGTGTTCAATGGCTTATATAAAGGGAAGTTCAAAAATCAATCTTTTTTCTAGTGCTTCCCGTAAAGTAGGATCCAAATTCGTCAGATCTTCTTCAGTCTCAATTTTATGTATTTTTTGGGATTTTATATTTTTGTGGTTTTCGAATATTCCAATTTTTTGGTATTTTCTGTGTGGTGTATTGATGTGGTGTCTTCCGTAGATGAGTAGGGTCTTTGATGTTCTGAGAAGAAGTTAGATGCATAGTCATGTCTAGGGGAATAATAAGCAAAAGTGCCGCTATCAGAATCATCCCTAGGTTTTTGAACATACTCAAAATTGTTAAAATGACCAATCATTTCCTCATTCATTTTTATATCTGAGCTCCCATAGAGTGAATTAGTCGGTCGGCAATTTTTGAAATCTATCCTTCATTAATTCGAATCTTTTATTTATCCTCGAAATATTATCCTCAAAATTCTGTTCATGATCAATCATGGGAGCAGTCGGTGTGTTTTTCTTGAGATTCAATAATTTCGTCTTCCATTTTCTTGTATGTGCTGAGAGGAGAGTTTCTTGAAATATACATTATATGATCATTATTTTATGAGAACTTCTCCTCAAAAATTATGGAAGGAGGCAGCTCATATGGTTCAGGCATGTGAAGTTGGTCTGAGTAGAGTTCAATCATTTGATCATGATTGGTCGGATCTTGATATTATGGAGTCAACATACACGGTTTATGTGTTTCTATGTGGTCAGTCCAGTCCTCTATATGAGTATCATGTCTGAAGAGGGGTTTGTCATGGTCAATCCAACGTTGATGATCATTAAGTGCAGGTCTTTCCATCTAGGTTTGGTTTCTCAGCCAGTCATGAGACTCAAAGGTATTTTGATATTGAAATGGTTCATTAGCGAGAAACTGAGAATAAGACGGTTCTGTCAAAGATGGTATGTGGTCATGTGCGGTAGGATGATTCGAGTAGGAAGTCAATGAGGGGGTCGAATTCATCTGCAGGTGAAAGTCTCCCGTAAATGCTGGAGGAATATTGAAAGAAGATGATTTAGTTGATTTGGGCCTAACCGAGACAAATTCATTTTCATAGTATAGCTCTTATGGGTTCTCGGATAAATGTTCGGCCATTTTTGAAAGAGCTGAAAGGAATGATGGTTTGGATTTGCAATGATTTTCATGATCTGGATGCGGAGAATTTTTGGACAAAAGTTCCTTGATGAGGTTTAAATCAAGAAACGAGAGAGATGATTGCACGAGATAGTCAAAAGAAATTTTATCAAATATGTGGCTTTTGATCTTTTATATCGGTTCATGCACACCATTGCAAACATAAATCAAACCCCAAGTTTACCAACACACACAATGAAGCCGTAAGAGTTCGGCTATTATCCTTTTAATATTAATTGGTGATAAGACAATCTTGGAAAATAATTAAGCGAGCTATTAGGTGCCAGAAATTTTCTTAATGACTGGCCCGAATTCTTACGACTAGTTACACCTAATTTCAGCCAGTATGGAAGTAAGTACGGATCGTAGAATGGCTACCCGTTACTTGAGGACGGAGCCTTACATAATGTCCGTTAATCCACCCACTCTGCTAAGGAAATTTGGACCGTTTATCAGCTACCCGTTAGATCATCACTGAGAAGTAGCTAATCGTTTTTGGTAGAATCAGTAGTCAATATGAAAATCCGGGTTTGGGCTCTAGCCTTATGTGTCGTCTCTCGCTCACTCAGAAAACTAAAAGCATCCAAGGTTGGGGTTGCTCTCCCGCAAAAATTCTTGATTTTATGGCTTATTTGAAGTCGGCTATATTTAGCAGTCCCAATTTTAATTAGGCTATCACTGAAGAATTAAGTGAGCACTAATGCACGTCTACCATACAGTCTCAATTTCCTTCAAAATTATGTGACAAAACAAGAGGGTGAAGTTCGGGAAAAGCCGATGCATGCGAAAATAATGATGTATGCTCAGTTAGAAGACTTACAGTGAATCCTCGCAATCTCCATGTGCGATGCAATACAGAAATTGAAAAATTAACCTAGATGAATGCAAGCCGATGAAAAACTGCACCTAGCAGATAATTCTATTAACGGGGAAGAATTGAGTTAAATTTGGCTAAGTTGAACGATCTATTTGTGTCTCGATTAATAGTGAAGTGTGGCTTTAGATCCTAAAAACACAATCAAAATTCTAAATGCTTTAAAACCGTATGTGCATGTCTATCCTAATCGCCACTTAAGTCAGGCTTCACCGTCACCGGAGAGTGAAACAGGCCACGACACACCATAGAAAAAGTTCAGAGTCTTTTTACACACACGAGAGACCAAAAGGACACTGCTATAAATGAGCAATTGATTACAGAAATTAAAAGTTTGCAAAAATTAAAATCCTAGACTCTACACTCTCTTATGACTCGACTCGGTCTTAAATTAATTGTGGTTTTTTCGGAAGTCGGTGAAGATGCGTAGGTTCCTGAAAAACTGCTCCACGTACGATGGGTATCTCGCAAGAAAAATAAGAGAGTGATTCAAAAATAAATCAAAAATAAAATAAATGCTGAAATAAAATAAAATAAATACAGGAAAAAAATGGAATTTACAATGAGAAATTCGGGGACTAGACTACCCGAATGCGGAAAACTGAACGAAAATTTCTAATACAAAAAACTAAGTCGTTTGCCTCCCCGGGAACGGCGCCATTCGATGAGTCTATAATTGCGCTTGTTAAAGATGTGCTATTTGATCGTGTGTGGAAATAATGATTTTGTCAATTCGTCGTAAGCGGCAATCGTAATCGGTCAAGAAAATAACCACTAATATTTATTCAATTTTTAATCTCGTGGTTTTATGTTTATTTTACTTGGGCAAGTCCCAAGGTCAAACACAAGGATGCGAAGGAATAACCAAGAATTATGTCTATCAAAATTCGTGCGTGGTTTTTTAGGTGGTTTTTTTTGTAATTTTTTAATGCAATTAAAGATGCGAGATGCAATTTTGGCCTATTTTAGGGACTGAAATGTAAATTACACTCAAACGATGTCCAAAAAATATGAAACCTGGCCACTATGCAAAATATGATGAAATGAATGCACTATATTTTTTTTGGAAATTTTGGATGCAAGATGAATTTTTTATGAATTTTCATATGCAAAAAGAATGAATTTCAATATTTAATTATAATAAATATTAAAGCTAATTATTTTCAAGGAATAAAATTATCTAAATCTATCACTAGGTAATGGACCTCAGAAAAATTCTAAACTTCGAAAATACAAGATTCAATACCTATTAAAAATCAAACATTGAAATATGCAAAATGATTTTTACAAGACAAACTATGCATGTAAATGCGATTATTTTTGGGCAGAATGTCAAACACACTTTATTCTACAATACTTGATTTTTGGGGAATTTTTAGAGCAACGGTTAATCAAATATAAAATTCGGAACATGAAATGGGAAAAATACGCAATTTTCCAGAGAACAATTATATATTAATTAACCATCGATCGCAAAAATGTACACAATATGTCAAAATGCAGAGAATTAAATGATGAACAAAATGCCAATTTTTGATAAATGAAAGGATGCAATGAAGATGTTCAAAATAGTGGGGGAGTACATGGGTATATCTGCAAAATTAATAAATAAAATAAATATAAAAATGCAAGGGAGAACATAGATGTAATTACCAATAACCAGAGGGGGTGCAATCTGCAAATTTTCCAAGGGGCAGGTACTGTGCACGTGCCCTTGGAATGGCTGGACTGAACTACGTTTATGAGAATCTCCGGGGGCGCTTCTACAATTGACCCAACGGTCACGTACGGGGCACGTGACCCTGGGGTTAAAACGTGATTAGTTGAAGCCCCAAGGGTATTGTCGTAAAAGTCCACAACCCACGTGAGACCCACATGTTGAGGCGTCTTGGAGAGAGGCTTGGGTGTGGGCCTCCACGTGGCGCTTCCTTCGTGCTTCGGGCCGGCCGAGGCTCCTGGCATGGTCGTTGGTACGGAGATAGCCTCAGAGTGGATCAGATCTGTTGATGATGATCGGGATCTATGGCTAAGGCTACTACATCATCAGACGGTTGCAATTTGGGGCTCTCCTCGATCGGACGGTGGTGAAGGTGGCCGACATACGGCTGGCAGCCTTCGGTGGAGCGGCGGTCGACGGAGCGATGACCGACGGCGAACGTGGAAGTCTGCTTGTTGTGCCCGGCCTTTGAAGTGGTTGCATGCAGGAGCTCCTGGGCGGAGAAGCTTAGGCCAATTCTTCGATGGCAGCAGAGCCGTAGATGGATGTTGGCTCGATGATGGGCAGAGACATGTCGGTTGAAGTAGACTGGTGACGTATGGTCGTGACGGAGTAATGGAGTTTGGTAATCGGAGATGGGAGGTTGGGTGGTATGTCGAAGAAGATGGTCGGAGCAGCGACGTTGGTGGCATTTGAAGGTGGTGAAGATGAAGTCGAAGACGAACGAAGGGTAGGCTCGACGGCTGGTCGACCAGAGCGAAGGTAGGTGTGGCGGAGAAGCGTCGTGGGCTGCAACGAGGGCCGGGAGAGGTCCTCGGATCTCGCCGCTAAGGTGCCTCGTCGGCGCAGTCACCACAGCGAGGGGCGAACAAGGTGCTATCTGCGAATGGGTTACAACGAGGGTAGCGGCGAGGCTTTATAGTGCAGGGGGTCGCAGCCGGAGATGGAAGGTTTTGGCGATAGATGTGCTCGAAATCTATGGGATTTGATTGAGACGAGGATCCGATCGATTGGCTACGGAGATCTGTGACGATTAGGGAGATCGAGGTGAGCCGGCGAGAGATCTGATTAGGAGGTGACACGGCAGAGAAATCGGGGGTGACACGGCGCCTGATTGGGCAAGGCTCGGAGGTAGACGGTGGTGTTGGGTCATCCGATCGGCCGAGATCGGACGACCCATAAGGGGCCACGTGGCAGTGAAGGGATAAATGGAGGTGGTGCACATGCGTTGTGCGCACTTGGGAGGCAAGTGCGACGCACATGCGTGGTTTTAATTTTATTTTTTTTAAAAAAGAAACTAATATAACCTCAAAAATTGGCTGACACGTGCCGGCTCCATAAGCCGCCACGTTTCAGCACCACACAAATCCGAAATTAAATTCTTTGTAAAATACCAAATAAATAGCAAACGTCTTGGATCGAAAAAGTTTCCTCACAAAAATTTCTCAACGATGAGATCTACAATTTTCATGAATACATCAAAACCAAAATCGATCAAATGCGTGAAGTGATTTTTTTGGGGTATCCCATGTATATAGAATTCCTTGATTTTTGGGTTTTATATTTTTTGTCATTTTTAAACCAGATAAAAATCCAAAAAAAATATGTTAAAATCAAAGATAAATAATTACACATTAATCTAATTTTTTTGGATCTTTATTAATTAAGAAAAATAAGAAATAAAATTGAATACGAAAAAGACTAAATTTGTACTAGTAGTTAGTGAAGACTCGGACTCAATTTGTTTCTTTGATTTCAAGCTCAGTTTGGATGTGGATTTTTATGCATTTTAATAAAACTTTCATCAAAGAAGACAAATGAAAAAGAAATGAACTAAAATAGGTTAAATATATACATAAAATAATTGGTCAAAAACTGCTAAAATACAGAATGTACAAAAGAGGCCCAAAACCCAACTTTCACATATGAGCTCCGAATCACTTGAACTTGGTCTTGTTTTGAAGGTAATTGTATGTACATTAGTTCAAAAGTGAGTAGGATTAAAATGGACACTTGATGGGGAAGATATGAGGTTTTTAGTCTGGAAATCCGAAAACTAGGGTTTGGGTTTTTGGTCCACTTATTTGTGTTAGTGATTTTTTTGTATTTTTCATTTATTCTGATTAGTGATATGTACATAGTGGAGGTGTTTTGGGTCATTCAGAGTTAGGATGGATTAGTTAAAAATCCGGGAAGTTAGGCTATTTACAGGTCAATTTTGGTTGGATTTTTGGCTTCTTATTTTTGTGCAGAAATAAGTGCTAAAATGCAATTCTTATTAAAACATGCATGAATGCTAATTATACAGAATAAATGAGATAATGCTGATGATTTTGAGGGATTTGAGCTTAATTAATGAGATTTAGAGTGATGAATCCGAGATTCATTAGAGAGCAATCCTGAGCGCATGAATTGCAAATACTGTCAAGATTTGTGAGTGAGAGATGAAGAGCCTTCGTCTACCCTACATAATTCAACTAGATTAATGATCGAATTAAATGTGTCGTTCGTTGCAGTTGGGTAATCGAGACTATTCAAAAACCACTCAGATTAATATTCAATTAAACACAATCGGCAAATTTATTTTACTTCGGCAAGTCCAAGGTCGAACTCAGGGAGGCAGCTTTCTACTTAGGTTAATTTAAGTTAATTTTGATGTTAGATTTTCAGGAGAATATTTTTGGGTCTTTTTTATGCAATTAAGGAAAATACAATGCAATTTCAAGCTAAATTTTATGGTTAAATCACAAATTATAGTCAAATGAAGTCCAAAATTAATGAAACTTAGCCAGAATATGAAATGCAATGAAACTAAGCTACTACGATTTTTTGGAAAATTTAGACTCTACATGAATTAAATATGAATTAAATATGAATGCAGGGTAGTTTTTGCAAAGTTAATTTTAATAAATACCGAAGTATATTTTTTTCAGATATAAAAATTATCCTAGATATTTCTATGTGAGAGGACTCCAAGAAAATCAATAGACCTAAAAATGATGTATATCAAACCTATTAAAAATTAATTTAGCAAAAGACTAATTAATTTATTCAGGTCTCATGATGCATACAATTAGTTTGATTTTTGGGCACAGTGTAGAACAACTTAAACTAAACCTATTGTGATTTTATGGTGATTTTGAATTAGTGTAAAATATATACAGATGAGTGATTTTTACTAGTTACTTTGGCTTCTTATTTAATGCATATGCGATTGCTAAAATGCAAATGTTATCAATGCATGCATGATTGCTAATTATGCAACATTGGTAGATATATGTCTCTAATTACTCGGGAACAAGGCTCTATTTTCAACTTTTAGAGTGATGACACAGATTCATCAACCCCCTATACTTAAACCTTACTCGTCCCCAAGCAACTAAAATGAAATGCAAAAGTTAAATGAGATTGGGTTCCACACCAAGGTCACGAACAAAAGTTGAAAATGAAGCTTGACTCGACCTTTGGATTAATTGTGTGGCGGAACCTTATTGGGATCTGAGCTTATGACCTAACAGACTTCAAGTTCCACAAGTCTTCTATTCAAGACTCCTCAACAGTCAGGTCAGAACAAATCTTCAAAAGCTAATTTCTGATGACTATGATTCTTACTTGTACTGTGTAAGTGAAAGATAGATCTCCACATCAGAAATGGCTAAGAAGCAGCATCCTCTAACAAGGTAACTCTAATTCCACGATCTAGTAACTCTTTCCTCGAGGAGCGGTGTATTCCCTTCTAAGTTCAAGTGCAATCAACTCAAGAGGAGGGGGTGGAGAAAAGAATGGATGGTAGCCAGTGTAGCTACCTATCCCAAGATGCATGGCCAATGTAGTCAAGTCGTCGAGCTACAAACTTCTTGCTAATATACATACTCCGGTAGGCATTTTATTTTCAATCTGGCCTGTCTAATTTTTTTGGAGTTCTTGTAATTGTTTTTGAACTTTATACAAGGTACAACATGTACATCAGGAGTTTTTCTTCTTGAGCCAGTAGACTATCCCTCTTTTGAAGCATTATTGCAACCCACAGCATCCCGTCCTTAGATATCAACACCACCAGACTAGGTTGAGATGCACTACCCTCCATAGAGGAGGACGGATGTTTCCACTCGTGTGATACTACAAGCTAAAGGATTCTACCCCCTCACTACATGATTAATGAAGAGCTACGTGCATGGTGCTTGTTCAAGTTAGGTCATTGTCTAAAAGAATGGTGCACGTGCACGAGATATTCTACATAGACTAATCAAGATGACATGTGAAGATAGACTTGAGGACTCAAAGAATTAAGTCACTTGACTTGAAAAAATCTTAACTCCAGTTCCTATAAGTTCCCTATGAAATTAGGTGGATTAAGGTCAAATCAAGTCCCTCCTCGACATCTATTCATAACATGGTTATGAACCCACTAACTTTTCACTTTGCATATGTTGGATATGCATATGAGGTGCAAATGACATGTTATGAAGATGAACGCAAGACTCTTTTATTTTCTTTTTGAAAGCAGAGATGACATGCAAGAGTAAATAAGAAGCCTTTGATTGAATTTTTTTTCAAAATTATGCAAGAGTATTACAAATATACAAGTATTTTACATTTTTTTTCATTTTTTACCAACCCCATAATTATTGTATAGTATATAGAAAAATATGCAAAAGTATGAGCTATGGGTAAAGTATATATGTAATATATACATGCCCCCTATAGTTAGCGTGTTCTATGTCCTCAGAGCACGAGAAGCGAGGAAAAAGACATAGCTCGTGCTAAGCGTAGGAGATCAAAAATAACAAAAATGTATAGAAGTCCTCCCACCCCCTATACTTAGGCTCTGGCAGCCTAAGTGTAGAAGAAGAACAAAAATGGGTGGACGAGGTCAATAGAGGAAGTGGAGGAGAATATATGCATGATGGGCATCAGTCCCCCCTATACTTAGGCTCTGGTCAGCCTAAGTATAGGACATGAGTGAGTATGAGAATTGATGGGATCTGGAGGATGTACAATGAATAGTGAATGGACTAGAGACACTCTCCCCCCTATACTTAGGGTCCGTTTTGTTGTCAGGGTACACCGGGGTACCCAGGCATATCCCTAACTCCAACCTTGCATTCCTGGGTTGGGATTGTTTGTATTGACCTTACAATTTCTTTGGTATAATATTTTTTAACCATATTCAAATAAACTTATTAACATAAAAAACATATTATAATCATTAAAAAGTTAATATAACACATAATCAATGTCACATCACATCACAATTATCATTCCAACCCTCCCATCCATCCAAACAACTACTATTCACAGGAGGATACCCCAACCGACCCAACCCAGTAACCAAACAGGCCCTTAGGATCTGACCATCCTAAGTATAGTCATGAAACGGTATGGAATCGAGGGGGGGGGATTAGAGTCGCGGAAGGGAGGGAAAGATTATACAGGAAGGGCGAGTATATACAAGGATCACGATCTGAATCTTTTAGATGATGCTGATGGAGAGATCTCACTGTTGTAAGGTCTCATGCACAGTTTATGCGTGTCTATTCAGTCTGCCTCTCACATGAAAACAATCTCCTCAACATGGATTAACTATTCATTGGGTTCGACAAAGTATTTCAGCAGTTGTCCATTAACTAGGGATGTATGTGCTCTATCTGTAAGATCTGAGATCTCTACACATCCACTATCATGCAAAGCACGGAATATGAATGGACCCGTCCACATGGATTTCAGTTTCCCTTGGTAAACCTTCAGCCTCGCATTGAACAACAATACCTTCTGTACATGAACAAAGCTCTTTCGTTTGATATATCTATCCTGCCAATGCTTTACCTTGTCCATGTACACCAAACTGTTGTCATATGCTCGGTTTTTGACTTCCACAAGCTCATTCAGATCCATCTCTCTATTTATGCCCCAGGTGTGTGTTCCAGTTGACCTTCTTCATTGCCCATTCAGATTTGTGTACTAATTCAATGGGAAAATTGCACGGCTTTCCAAATACCATCCTGAATGGGGAGGTTCCTAATGGTGTCTTGTAACCTATCCTATAAGCGTAAGGGACCTGATACAAGATCTGATACCAGACTCTAGGTGGACAAGCTTTTGCAATATGGTCTTCACCTCCCTATTCTACACCTCTGCCATGCCATTGGTCTATGGATGGTAGGGACTAGCGACACGGTGTTCGATGTCGTAATCCTTTAAGAGCTTTTTCACATCTCTGTTCACAAAATGTCTTCCCCCATCAGATATCAATACTTTGGGGATCCCGAACCTAGAGATGATGTGATCTCTAATGAATTTGCAGACAGTCATGATGTCTGCAGCTTGGGTTGGGATAGCCTCCACCAACCTTTATAGATAGTCTACCACAAGAAGGATATATTTAAATTCATGGCTATCTTGGAAAGGGCTTATGAAGTCGATGCCCCAAGCATCAAAGACATCACAAATGATGACATGCCACATCGGCATCTCATCCTTAGAAGCAACAATTCCTCCCATTCACTGGCATACTGGGCACAACTTCGCAAAGGTGAGCACATCGCGAAATAGAGTCGGCCAGTATAAGCCACATTGAAGTACCTTCCATGCGGTCCTCTTCCCGAAGTGGTGCCCTCCTGCCTACAAATTGTGGCAAAAAGTAAGGACACTATGATATTCCTCCTGAAGAATACACCGTCTCCAGACACAATCTGGTCCTTTAAAGAAAAGGATCAGATCCTCCCAATGGTAATGTCTTGCATCCGACTTGAGTCGATCTATGTGGCTCGGGCCAATCTTCGGGGACTTTCTTGGAGACAAGATAGTTCACGATATTGGCGTACCATGGGAGTGAGTCGATAACAAAAACCGACTCGTCAGGGAAGGGGTCTTGAATAGGCATATCATCAGAAGCATCAAGATTTTTGAGACGGGAGAGGTGATCAGCTACTACATTCTTCTTTCCAGGTTTATCTCAAATATCCAAATCAAATTCCTGGATAAGTAAATTCCACCTAAGAAGACGCGCCTTCACGTCCTTCTTTTCCATTAAGTATCCTAGTGCTGTATGGTCTGTGAACACAATCACCTTAGATCCAATCAAAAAGGATCTGAACTTATCCAAGGCGAACACTACCGCAAGCATCTCCTTTTCGGTAACCGTATAATTGCGCTGAACAATATGAAGAACTTTGCTTGCATAGTGTATAGCAAACAGGACGCCATCCCTCCTCTGTCCTAACACAACCCCAACAACAAAATCTGACGCATCCATCATTATCTCAAAAGGAAGAGACCAATCTACGGCTTGTAAGATCGAGGCGTCCATGATCATCCCTTGTAATTGCTTAAAGGCCTCAAGACATTTATGATCAACAATAAACTCCATGTCTTTGCCTAACAGCTCAATTAACAGTCGGGCAATCTTTGAAAATCCTTGATAAATCTCCTATAAAATCCAACATGCCCGAGGAATGACCGCAACTGTTTCACGTTGGTTGGTGGCTGGAGTCGTCTGATCACGTCCACCTTGGTAGGGTCAACCTCCATTCCTCTCTTGGAGATGACATGCACCAACACAATGCCCTCCATCACCATGAAGTGACTTTTCTCCCAAGAGAGCACTAGATTAACCTCGCAACACCGTTTGAGGTCTCGATCTAGATTCCTAAGACAGGAATCGAAGGAATCGCTGTGGACTGAGAATTCATCCATGAAGACTTCCTGGAATTCACCGACCATTTTGTTGAATACTGCAATCATGCATCTCTGAAATGTACCAGGAGCATTGCATAACCTAAAAGGCATGCGCATGAAAGCATAGGTACCAAAGTGGCATGTGAACATGGTTTTCTCCTACTCCTCAGGAGCAACGGCTACTTGATTGTAGCCCAAGAACCCATATAGAAAGCATAAGAATTTTTTTCCGCTAATCTTTCCAAGATCTGATCAATGAATCGTAGGGGAAAATGATCCTTCTTTGTCGTGGCATTCAGGCGTCTGTAATCCATACACACGTCACGACGTGGGTACTCGTATCACAATCTCCTCTCCATCCTCATTGGTGGTCGTCTGAATTCCCGACTTTTTCGAGACAACATAGATAGGTGCCACCCACTTGGAATCAGAGACGGGGTTAATGAAACCTATGTCACACCATTTCTCTATCTCCTTTTTCACGACCTCTCATAAATTTGGATTCAACCTACGTTGGAATTCACGAGAGGGTTTAACCTCATTTTCTAAGTAGATATGGTGCAAACACAAAGCGAGATTTATCCCGTGGAGATCGGATGCCCCAGCCTATCGCCTTGCGCTTTTTCTCCAGGATCTCTAGCAAGCGAGATTCCTGCTCCTCGGTCAATCACGAACTGATGATAACCGGATATTTCTTCTCTTGTCCTGCAAGGAAGGCGTATTTAAGTGTTGTGGGTAAAGGTTTGAGCTCACGTAAGGTGTGATCATCAAGGAAGTCTGGCTCAATCAGTTCTGGATTTGTGCTAGTAGTGGCTGGATCTATGTTTGAAGTTACTGCCAACAACTCATTCAACTCTAGAGTCAGATCGTCAAAAGTCTCCAAGCAATCGGCAAAAGCCTCGTCCGACTCATTATCCTCGTCTTCTGATTGTCCTAAAGAGGGAAGGACTGACAGGTCCAATTGAGCCTCTACATCATCGAAGATGTAGGGGGATGATTTCTACGACGTACTCGTTCCTAAGGTTCTCGCAAACTGACTTATGCACAAGATCTTCTCCAGAGGAGAGGGATTCATCGGTGCTGACTGGGTTCTGTCTCCATGGCCCAACAGTGTCTACATGAACACAATCTGCTTCAAACGAAGAGTACTCGATGCTGGATTCGGAATATGGCCTCTGCCACCTTCTCTGCTTCATCTCAAGTTCCTCATCTCCACCTGGTGTATGGAACTGAATCTTCCCAATCTTGTAATCGAATAAGGCCCCCGCTATTCTGAGGAAGGGCCTTCCTAAAATGATATGGGAATCTCTCTAATTTTGAGGGTTCTATATATCAAAGACCGTAAAGTCCACCATGTACTCCTGACCCTCGACTCTGATGATAGTGTTCGTCAATTCTCCATGGGACCTCTTGTTTGATTTATCTACAAACTGGAGTAATGCTCTGGATTTCCTAAGAGGTCTTAGATTAAGCCGCTCATAGAGGGATGTCGGCATAAAGTTAATTAAGGATCCATTATCTAGGAGAGTGTGTGCAAATGCGGTGTCATCGACATGACTCGCCACCCAATGGGCACCCATGTCCCTTCGTTTCCTTAGAAACGTGTTCCTCATGGCGCAAGTAGTGGCTACTGACATAACGTTCTTCTCAACACGGCTTTTGGTCTTCCTGCTGACCCTAGTAGGTGTGCATCTCACCTTAAGGTACTTCTGAAATGCAGGTGTCATGTCCACATACTTATGAAAGGGGATTGTGACCTTGATGTACTTGTTGCAGAACTATTCTATCTCAGGGTCATCTTTTTGGATTTTTTAACTTTCTTCTTTCCACCCTTAAGATCACGGAGGAAAGGGATTATTGATGCTAACTCAGATTTTGAAACTGAAAGATCTTTATTGAAATGGGAAACTGAGTTCTTTACAGGACTCTGACTCTGACTCTGACTTAAAAAAATTATGTGGTGAAACATGTGATGCGTCTTCCGCGGTTTCTGGAACGTCCTCCTCAGATGGAGGTGCGGTCTCCTCATCGGTTTCACCAAACTCACTGCTGGTGCTCTTCTCTTTCTTCTTCGAGGACATGGAAATCCTCTTCTTCTGGTGATGGTGGTGGTGGTGCTGCTCCTCTTCCTCCAAGTTCTCCTCAGGTAGAGACTTGGCGGCATATTCCTCTTATGCCTGTGCCCAATCGGGTACGATCAAGGTCCTTCCGCTCCTGATGGACATATGATTAACATTATCGTACGAAAGAAACTCATGTTTTGATAGAGAGTTATCTGAATAGTATACCTGATCTCGTGGTCGGTTCTGACCTTGATTCATGCTATTTGGGTCGGCCTAAACCTGGGTGGGCATTGGGGTCTTTGGCACCATCTGTTGATCCTGGGTGCGTGAAATACGGTTCAGATCAGTTCGGATATCCATGTAATAATTCTATATCTATTGGACCCTATCAGTTAGGGTCTAGATCGCCAAGGAGAGGGACTCCAATTCACCAGTGGGAGGGGCTTGCTGATGCTGACTAGAGGATGAGTGTCTATACTGGCCCTGCTGGCCATGCCGATACTGCTGCTGGTGGGAAGGTGGTGGAGGGCCTTGCTGGCCCGAGTGGAACGTGCGCTGTTGCTGGTGATGCTGAGGCTGGTACCATTGTCCGGGCAGGGACTGTACAAAGAGCAGTGCGAGGATGGAGTTGGTTTCCCGGTAAGCTAGGGAAGGTCGGTGTGGTTGACCGTTACCTATCCCCGATTGTCTGCCGACGGGGTCATGGTTGTACCACAACCTGTTGATCTCAAACACCTGCGGAGGCTCCTCGTAGAATGTCTCTACCTGTGGGGGTATGTGCTGCTCCTGCTGAGTGTATTGCTGCTCCTCAACCCAGCTACACTGAGGCCCATGTACATGTTCCTGTACAAGATGGACTCGATGTATAGGTATAGGTGGTGCAGAAGGGGCAGGTATTCATATCGTGGATACCTTCTCAATCAATTCCTCTACTTGTTTTGGCAGTTGCGAAAGTGCCTCAACGTCGGTGACCCTCTTGTGGATCTGCTCTATCATGGTGAGCTTATCAGCTATTATCCCCATGCTGGGGATGAGGTCATCTGTCAGATCCGCTACAGTCCTCCTAATTGTCTCGTTGGATAGGCTTGAGGGAGACAACTTATAGCACTGGTGTCCTGAGATTTGTCTGTTTCCGCCATCTACTCCAGAATTTTCCATACGACATCCTTGTTCTTATTGAGATAGCTTCCTCCATAGGCTACACTCGCAAACCCCTGCATCTCCAGGGTCATGCCACAGAACAAGGTCTGGACTAAGATTGCTTTGGTAATGCCTTGGTAGGGGCATTTCTGAGTTAAATCATTAAATCTATCCAGGCTTCATGAAATGGATCGTGGGGACCATGGGAAAAACTAGCGATCTTGGTTCTCATCTGGTTTTTCCTACTGAGGTCAATAATAAATCTTTGAACTGCATCCAAGTTGTACATCTTACCCCGAGATTTTTCAGCCAATGAGCAACCTTATCTCCTAAGGCAAACGGGGTAGCCTTCAGCCTGATGTAGTCTTGCTCAACCCTAGGGTGACTAAAGTTGTTGCAAACCTGCTCGAAGTCTCTCAGGAAAGCATAAGGTTCTTCATTAGCATTGCCATTTAACTTCAGTAGCAGACTCAGAAAGTGGGGCTTCAGCTCGAATGCTTCAGGGGGAACCACAGGTACAAGCCAACTATGCATCTCATTTTCTACAGGGTTGTAGGCATCTACCTTGGGTCGGTCGATTCCCTCTGCTTCAATCGCATGTCCCATCCTAGCCATAAGTTCTACATTCAGCTGCTCGGCTCTAGCTAATCGGGCCAGGACTTGGTGCATGGGATCATCTCTGGGTTCCTCTTCATCTGGATGTTCCTTCGGTATCTTGTCCTCTTTTCCTGGGTAAAGAAGGTGGTCTAGGTTAGAGGACGTATCAATGAAGACATTCTCACCGAGGCGATGGTCTTCCTCTGTGAGATTAAAGGAGAGAAAAGGGTTGGTTTGAGGGTAACCACCTTGAGAGTGATGGATCCCGAACTCAAGAGGGTCATGAGCTCGGGTTGGCCCAAATTGCGCTTGGGTCGATGAAGACGAACTTTGTGAGGGGCTCAAGGAAAGATTTGCTAAGCGTGAGTAGATATTCCCCTAGTTAGTCATCTTGGATGGTGAGAAGAAGAAGCAGTGTTATAAATGTAAAGATATGATTTTACTTATACCTGAATCAAGCAAGTGAATCACCAACCCTGATTTTCACACTCAACACGGTGGAGGACCTGAAACCAATTCTGATTAGTCTTGTTCATTTTAAATGTGAATTTTCAAGCAAGTAGCAAAGGTTACGCGGCCTATAATGGGGTCGGCTCAAAGCCGGTTGCATCTCCCTTGTTTAACCTTTCACCTAAGATACCGACGCCCTTCCTTTCTTCACTCCTATCACCAGCTGAGAGTTCAAGGACATGCCCCTATCTACCTACAGAGCAGGCGGAGGCTGAAAAGGCTGTAACTTCACCCCTATCTACCTGCCAGAGCAGGCGGAGGCTACTAGCAACTTGTCGCGGTTCACCGCAATTTCACCCCTATCTACCTACCGGAGTAGGCGGAGGCTACTCGGCACTGGTCTGTTGAACCCATAGTTTAGCATGTGATATTTGCTCGGATCGGGGTACGCGATATGGAAGGCAGGATTTTTGGCTCTACCTTAGGGTGTGCACACACACTCTAGTACCCTCACTCAACCTGAAATCAAGGTCGAGGTTATTCTCCCGCAAACAGAATTTTCGATTTTATTTGATTTTTTTGGTCAATTTTGCTTAGCAATACCAATTTTAAGTTAGGTGATCACTTGCCTTTAATCCTATGTTTTGAAAAACCAAGATGGAAGGAGTCGAGAAAAGCCGATGCACGATAAACAATGACGAATGCCAAGTTTAGAAGACTTACAGTGATCCTTTCGCTTATATGCGGGATGCAAAACAGAATTGATTTTTTTACACTATATGAAATGCAAGCGAAAAAGCCATTCCTAGACAAGCAGTTCTATTAGCGAGTGAAGAACCAGTTAGATTTGGCTATAGTCCCGTGGTCTAAATGCGTCTTTTAAGTGTGAAGTGTGGTCCTAGAATTTTACGAGCACAAACAGTCCTAAGATAGCTCTAAGATCCGCAAGTGCAGGTCCTATTCTACGTAAAGCAACCACACAGCATGCGAGGACACGTTTTATTATGATTTACACGTGCGAGAACTGAAACGGGAACCGCTGGAAAAATGCAAAATAAAAGAAAAGAAAAATTACAAGTCCTCACAAAAATACTCAAATATTTTAATGCAGGTTCCTCGGCTCGCATGGCGAAGCGCCTTCGACTCCTCATATTTCTTGCACAAAAATAAATGGAGGTCAGATAAAGGATGACACAAAATAAATAAATAAAAATTGAACAAAAATTATTCACAAGAAAAGCCGGGAATCAAAATAGCCAAGGATAGAAAATCTAAAATCAAAACATCCTAAAAATTAACCAAAGTCATGCCTCCCCAGCAACAACGCCATTTTGAAGAGCCTTCGTCTACCCAACCTAATTCAATCGTATTAATGATTGAATTAAATGTGTCATTCGTTGTAGTCAGGTAATCGAGGCTATTCAAAAACCACGCAGATTAATATTCAATTAAACGCAAGCGGCAAATTTATTTTACTTGGTCAAGCCCAAGGTCGAACATAGGGAGACAACTTTCTCCTTGGTTAATTTTAAGTTAATTTTGATGTTAGATTTTCAGGAGAATATTTTTGCATCTTTTTTATGCAATTTAGGAAAATACAATGCAATTTCAAGCCAAATTTTAAGGTTAAATCACAAATTATAGTCAAATGAAGTCCAAAATTAATGAAACTTGACCAGAATATGAAATGCAATGAAACTAAGCTACTACAATTTTTTGGAATTTTTAGACTCTAAGTGAATTAATGATGAATTGAATATGAATGCAGGGTAGTTTTTGCAAAGTTATTTTTAATAAATACCGAAGTACATTATTTTCAGATTTAAAAATTATCCTAGATATTTCTATGTGAGAGGACTCCTTGAAAATTAATAGACCTAAAAAATGATGTATATCGGACATATTGAAAATCACTCTAGCAAAAGACTAATTAATTTATTCAGGCCTCGTGATGTACGCAAATGGTTTGATTTTTTGATACAATGTAGAACAACTTAAACTAAACCTATTGTCATTTTATGGTGATTTTGAATTAGTGTAAAATATATACAGATGAGTGATTTTTACAAGTGACTTTGGCTTTTTTCTTAACGCAGATGCAAATGCTAAAATGCAAACGTTATAAATGCATGCATGAATGCTAATTATGCAACATTGGTGGATATATGCCTCTAATTACTCGGTAACAAGGCTCTATTTTCAACTTTTAGAATGATGACTCACAGATTCATCAAGAGACGACCCTTAAGGTAGATCCAGAATCTGAATTTCTTTCGAAATACTACTTAGTTCTTATATTTAATCACTTGCTCTTCAATGAGGACTCTCGGGTAGCCAGAAACGGTCCGAGTTTCCTTAGTAGAGTGGGAGGTTTAGAGGACACCGCAATAGCACGATCCTCAAGTAACACGGGTAGCCCAAAACGGTTCGTACTTACTCCTATACTGGCTGAGAATAGGTGATTTTCTGTAAGAACTCAGGACAGTATTCCGGAAATGTTTCGGGTACCTATCAGCTCACACTAATTTGTGAAAATACCAGTTTACCAAGTAACCCTAAAATTGAAAAGATATATGACCTTACTTTTACGGTCATCACCGGGTTTTGTTGGTGAATCCGGGGTTTGCTTTGTGTTTGAATTTACGAGTGGATCCTATCTTCCAGATCAATTAATCGATCAGGAGTCATCTATCTTGTCATAATGATGGGTAGGTGGTCTCTTAGGCCGACTCTTACAATACTTCTTCCACGCACACCTACTCGTCTATCTAGGTCGGTTCAAGAGGACCCTCTCTTTGAACCTGAGTTATCTCATTCTCTTCCTTTAATCTCGTCCCCCGAGTTGGTTCCTGAGAACCTCCTGTTTGAGCTGGATTCGGGACATCTTCCCGCTTCTAGGTGTGACCTTGACCCTAGAAGTATCTCTCAATCACTCTGTTCTTCTCCACCTCCGATGACTATTACACAACTATATATAGACTTATTAGATCTCGACATGGATGCATTCTCCTTTTTAGAAACAGTTCTGAGTGGGAAGGGAGCACGGTTGCAGAATGCTTCGAAAATTTCATATTAGGCAAAGATCAATGCTAGCCTTCTTGCTTCCCTTGAGATTATGCAGACTTAAATTAGGGAACAAGACCTTCTGATAACCAAGATCTGATCTGAGTTGAGACAATTGAGAGAGAAGAAACATATTTCAGATGATGATGATCTAGATAAAGAGGAGAAAATACCTACAGAGCCTGTACG
Organism: Ottelia alismoides; assembly: GCA_037367405.1. NCBI lineage: Eukaryota > Viridiplantae > Streptophyta > Magnoliopsida > Alismatales > Hydrocharitaceae > Ottelia > Ottelia alismoides. Next base: position 1,243,671 of record JAZKJV010008205.1, on the reverse strand, counting down.
TACAATGAGATAGCTTCACGCACCTGGAGATTCGTCTGCTAGTAGGTGGATTCGACTTCCTTCTACTTGCGTATCATTTGTCCTCAATCTTGAGAATATTCAGACTTTATTGTTCTTTCATGGGCAATTCACTGAGGTGCCACAATCACACCATCGAGAGTTCTATATGATTTGTAGTATAGTATATGACTCTCAAGTTGACGAGGATACATTTCAATTGATAACATTTCCGTTCTCCCTGGAAGATAAGGATGCGTACTGGTGGCAGCATTTAGGGAGAATAATTACTACATGGGAGCATCTTTGTAATGAATTCTTGAGCAGATTCTACACCATCGGACGTACGAATGTTGCAATGTCTCTCATTACCAGTTTCACCATGTTAAGGAGAGAGTCATTCCACGAAGCATGGGATCGTTTTCGAGACCTGATTGATAGGTGTCTACACCATGATATTTCTAAGGCAAGTTTGGTTCATAGCTTCTTTAATGGACTTACACCTGACCTACAAGGGTTGGTGAGTGCAGATTGTGGTGGCTCATACTTTTCGAAGCTTTGGATGTTGTGTGGGATATTTTTAAGGAGATGGAATCTCATCATGCCACTTTAACTCAGACAGACTCTTATACTCTAATGGAGTCACCTGCATTTCTTCACCAGTCTACCGTGGCAGAAATCAAGGATGGTCCATCGATGCTTACATCTTCAGAATCTTCGTCAGCTAAAATAAGGATTCTTGACCAGAGATTGGACCACCTAGAATATATTGAAATGAGATGCCACTAGTTACACAAGCTCGATAAGATCGACGAGCTTTTAAGAAGCATTAGTGTCATGAAGAACCAGATTGAACAGATGACATCTATCTCATCTTCAAGGTTACTAGCTGATTCATCCAATACACAGTCTCCAATGCAGCAGATACACTACCTTTAGTTGGAGCTTGCAGCTGAATCCTGTCAGATTCAGACTTGCACTCAGTGGATGCCAATTTCTCTTACTCAACAGTTGCCTCAACAGTTTTTAGATTACTCATCCAGTTCTCTAGGGCACTCCTATGAGAACTTGGCTTTAGATGATCTTGCCTATCGGATCACCAGTCAGTATGAAAAGAATTGGTGAGATATGGATGAATTCCAATAGCATATAATAGATCTCGTACTAGATCATACCGCTACACAGACTCAGCAAATAGACTCTACGCCTCAATCACATACGTCACATGTTGATGTGAATAATGTTGATTTCATATATCTGAGGAGTGGCAATGTTCCAGTTGGCAGTAGCTCAACTATGCCTTATATAGAAGCATTGGTAGATTATGCTTTCAAGCCATTTAATCATGATCCAAATAGCGATACTAATGCTGTTACTGTCCATGATGATCTAGATGGTGGTGTTGATGCCACCAAACTTGATGATCATGACGCAGAGATGGTTGTGTTACCATCTCTCATACCTAGTGATGAGGAGATAAGAATACAAAGAAATGGAAAGAGGAGGAGGTCCAGAAAAAGAAATAAAGATAAGATAGCTGATTCGTTTACTTCTGATAATCAACATAAATACAGTCCCCGTTTTCCAAAAATACTTTCTTCTTTCTCCGATCCTCCTAATTTACAGACTGAGAAGGATGATGTACATATTCCTTTTACTCAAGCACTCTGCTTAGGAAAAGGCGATAAAAAAGAAAATACCAAAAAGATTGAATTGTTAGATTTGACAAAAGAGATGCTCTACAAATTCACCATTTAGCTCGCTCTTTCAAAAGTCTTGGGACGTATTCCTCTTCTATAGAAAGTTCTAAAGGAGAGAACTACAGTTTGTAGAAAGAAGAGGCAGTGCAATCAGTGCTCAGAAATTCATGTGCTAACCAAGGAGACTTGCCACGCCATCCAGAATCATCTTCTAGCCAAACGATCAGACACCGGAACACCGTACGTTAGATGCGAGATCCCCAATCAGACTTTTGATCATACTCTTTTAGATAGTAGATCATCGATTAATCTCCTTCCTTCTTCCTTACTTGACAAGTTCGAGTCCGGGCCTCTTCGGCCAAGCAAAGCGGTCTTGCAGTTTGCTGACAAATCTATCAAGAGGTCGAAGGATTTAATCGAAGATGTTATCATCACCATTCAAGGTTTGCAACCGTGGACTTCATCGTGTTGGATATGGTCGTCCTTAAATGTGTGACCGGTATACTGATCATATTAGGATGACCTTTTCTAGAGACATCTAAGGCCATTTCTCATTATGGTACAAGGAAGGTGTACTTTCACATCCAATGCGAGATTATACATATAGAGACGATCCAAGACCTCAGAGCCAAATCAGAAGAGTCAGAGCGAGCATCTGAAGATGGAGCCGATAGTCGTTAGGATTGTGACTTCGTGCATACAAATGATAAGGTTGTCTGGGGTGAATCGAGTACACGGTCTTTCATCACATCTTCAGGAGAGTCTGAGTTTCAGATACTAGATGAAGGAAGATTGGATAGCACAGTCTTGGAGTAGGTACAGTTAGAGGCTGAGATAGATGAGTCTGATGATGATCTTTCGGAATTCCATTCTTATTTTTCAGATCATGATCCCTCTGATGTAGATGTGGACTTTGATAGCTAGATGTTTGATGAGTATGTTCTACATCTCATTTTAGATGAGCCTACAACCAGCCTGCAGACCAAGCCAATACAACAGAGTCAGCAATCAGACAAACAGTCTCCATTTCTTTCTAAGTCAGAGTAGGATGAGTTTACGCATACCGACCTAGTAGCCTATACCCAGGCCCTAGTCAAACTAGCTCTCCCTGTTCCTTCTCCCCCAGAGATTTAACCTCTACCTTAGAGCATGAAATACCAATTCCCTGCTGGAGAACCCAAAATGTTTCCGGTCATCATCGCTTCTGATCTGACTGATGAACAAGAATCATGTCTAATGGAGATTCGTGAAAAGAACCGCAAGGAAATCAGGTGGTCAGTAGCTGATCTCGATGGGATTAGTCCTGCTCTATGCTCCCACCACATCTTTCTCAAGGATGATGCCAAACCATCTCGTGATTTTGAGCGCAGACTGAAGCCGAATCTTCGATAGGTGGTTATGAAGGAAATATCTAAGGGGTGGAGCACCGATTTTATCTATCCCATCTTCGACTCCAATGGTACCCAAGAAGACGGGTATCACTACAGTGATAAATGAGGACAGAGAGGAGATCGCTACCCGAGTACTGACTTCTTGGCGTGTCTGTGTGGATTAGAGTTGTTTGAACAAGCGACCAAGAAGGATCACTTCCCACTACAATTCATTCATCATATCATTGAACGGTTAGCTGGGAAGAGCCATTATTTTTTTCTCGATGGGTATTCGGGATATAATCAGGTGGCCATCGCACATGAAGATCAAGAAAAGATGACTTTCACATGTACGTTCGGAATGTATGCTTTCAAACGGATGCCCTTTGGATTATGTAATGCTCCAGCTACATTTCAAAGGTGCATGCTTTCAATTTTTATGGACATGGCGGGAGACTTCTTGGAAGTGTTCATGGATTATTTTTCAATCTATGGTGATGATTTTGATTCCTACCTTTCTATCCCAGATCGTATGCTTCAAAGGTGCACGGAGGTTAACCTTGTTCTTTCTTAGGAGAAGAGTCATTTTATGATGACTCAAGGGATGGTCCTTGGTCACATCGTATGCAACAACAACATGGAGGTGGACCCGACCCATGTGGATATCATAAGGAAACTCAATCCGCCATCCAATATGAAGCAGTTACGATCTTTCCTTGGGCATGTCAGTTTCTACTGATGTTTCATATGAGACTTTAGCAAAATTGCTCAATTGTTATCTGACCTTCTCACGAAAGACACCGAGTTTACTTTTGATGATAAGTATCTTTCAACTTTTGAAACTCTCAAGATTATGGTTGTAGAAGCTCCTATCCTTCAGCCACTCGGTTGTTCTCTCCCATTCGAGATCATGACGGATGCCTCCGATTTTCCCATTGGGGTTGTGTTGGGACAGAGGAGGGATGACCTTTGATGAGCTGAAATCCCGAGCGACTAAGGGTAAATGGTATCAGTGGTCGTTGAGACCTCAACCACTCGGATCGGACTCAACAAGAAAAAGAAGACCACCAAAGATAAAAAAATCAATCAATCAAGCACAAAGATAGCGGTCTCGCTATTTTATTTTACATGGTATAGCTACCAGGGTCGAACACAAGGAGCACGATATGCGAAAGCTACGAAGTAGTCGAGAATCCAAAATAAAAGAAGTTGGTGGATTTTATATTTTACAAAATTTTTGTAATTTTTAATATTAAGAAAAAGGCTAAAAGGACGCAAAAACTCACAAACAAACAATTATTCAAAGCATCAAAAATACTATGAAAATTCAAATAAAAATATTTTTGGATTTTTAAAATATTTAAATGTTTTTTTAATTTTCTTAGATTTATCTGATTTTTAATTAATTTTCTAAAAATGAAACAAAGCCAAAAATACTAATAAGTGTACAACCGGAATCTAAAGGCAATTTAAAATTGCTTAAATGCCTATAAAATTTAAGCGTCAATTTTATGATAAACTATAAAATAAAAGCTAACTACAGAAACCTAAATTGCTTTTTTTTTATTTTTATGATTTTTTAATAATTTTTCTAAGGTTTTTAGTCTTTTTCCATTTTTATGGATTTCATAAATGTAAATGCAAAAAAATTTGGACTGAAGTCAAATCAATACAAAAAAAGCAAACACTATTTTTTGGAATTTTTCAAGGTTTTTAATATTTTTAATCGATTTTTAAAAATAGAAAGTAGCAATTTTTAGGGTTTTTAAATTTTTTAAAATAATAAATGGAAACAAAATGCAACAAAAAATTTACAGAAATTCCTACACCATGGCAGGAGCCATGTATCAAAATTTTATGAATTTTGGACAATATTTGCTATTTATTATATGAAAAAAAAATGACACAGCACACATGGACCAAATAACAATTATTGAAAAGGTTCGAGCCAAACAGTAACACACAGAAATAATGTAGGGTTTAATCTGCAAAAAGTCCAGACCCTCACATGGGCAGCACGCAAACAAGGCACTCAGGGGTATAAATGCAAATCCTATTTATAAAGATCCATCCATTAACAAACATAAAAATATAGGACGAAACATGCGAATAACCTAGACGTCACATGATAGACCCTGTGCTACACAAACAGAGGGACTAGAATGCAAATAATGGAAGCATATGGTCCCAGATGCAAAATATCCAAAATAAAAAAATGCTAAAAATATTTACAGGACTAATGCGGAAATGTAAACAGGTAGAAGGGCTTAAATGCAAATACCCTTCTTATTAGCGATCAAATGGCTAAACAGATCCACTTATGATCGGACGGCTGAGCGTGGGCGATACCAGTTCGGCGATGGACGGCTGACAGTTGACCCTCAGATGGATCGGACGATCGAGGACTCCCCGAGGATGAACGATCACAATCAAAACTGATGGGAGCCTAGATCCTATGGCAGAGACACCTCCTGGAAGAACGACCAAGAACTCACCTCCAGCGAGCTTCGACAGGCTGCTACGTGCGACTGAGACATCCTCTGGGGCTGCTCAGATGGGGGAAATGATGCTGGCGCCTGTCCGTAGCGATGACGATGCCCCGATGAGGACGAGACCGTCGAGAACGACGTAATGAAGCTAGAGACCTGGAGCGACTGTGCTTCGATGTTTGAACCTCCATATGAGGCTCTTTGACATCAAAACCCGCACAAAAGAGCTACTAGTCGAGGCAAAGTGCTTCGACCCGTTAGTGTGCGAAATGGGTGATCGATGGGGCGAGGCATGGCCCTCCGGTGAGGCAACAGCAGAGCAGGGCCTGGGGGCCCGTTCCTGGGCAAACTATATGAATGAAGGGGCGTAGCAGGTGGAGAGAAGGTTAATGAAGGTGGCCAGGTCATCGGAGCAACGAAAGGGGGGTCCGACCACGGCGAATGGAGCTAAATAACTAAGGTTGACCACGACCTAAAAACTCGAATCTAATGCAACTAAGACTGAAATTAAGCTACCTGATGGGCGAAGTCATCTGTTATGGAGGTCAGAGACCTCCAGGGGTCATTGCCTCGATGGAGCGACGGGTCCATGGGCTGAGCTCACCTCGCGGTGGAGCATGACGGAATGTACACCGGATCTAGGGCTACGATGCTCGAAACCTCGCTGCAACACGCTCTATCGCCAGCTGTCATTCATGGGAAGAGGTGGAGGTCACCGGAGTCGATGGGGGAGGCCAAAGATGGTGAAGAAGATGGAGCTCCAGGAGGCTTTATACTTTGCAGGGTCCGAGAAGTATGGAGTGTAGGAGCGCGAACCGAGGGACGGATCCCTAGGGATTTCATAAGACATGAATCATGGATCATCCCTCAATAATCGGAGCGGCGAAAGGAAGGCGATGGCAGTCGGATCAGTTTGGGAAAATTAGGAGAAAGTCGGGTTGAAACTGGATCTGGGCGAAGAAAGGTCCAGGGGGGGCAGTTGACTGGGGTCAATAGTCCTCCCTGGACCAATCAGAAAAAAGATACATAAAAAATGAAAATTCAATTAAAAATAGCAAACGATTTTGTTATTTTCCAAACCATTTTTATGTGATTTATATTTATTTTTATGAAAACTAGATTATTGTATATACAGTATATTATATTATATACAGGTATAAAATACCTAGGTATTATATATTATTATTATTATTATTTTCTTATTTTTGTACAAATACCCCAATTTAGTATTTTATTTATTTACAACATATTATTTGGAGTTTAAAATAATTTTTATTTTATTTTTATTATTTATTTACAAGTATAAAATAAATAGGTGTATGGTACATATATACATGTGTTATGTACAGGGTTGTAGAAAGAGAATTTTTTTTTTTCATTTTTTTTCTAATTTTTGTTTTATTTTTTATAAATATATACACGGGGTTAAAAACACATTTTTATTTTTATTTTTGTAAACATAAAATATATACACATAGGAAGGAGCATGTGCAAGGTAGAGTGGCCCTACCTCTCTCTACTTATTTTATTTCGCGATCAGGCCCATACTGGACCTTCTCTTGGGTTCAGGTAACTCAATATTTATTCTAAATATTTCCTTCTTTTTCTTTTATTTTTGCACAAACACATGCTAATTATTAAATATTAACAAGTGCATGCTTATTTGATAACTTATTGTATTTACAACTATATACATTGCTTTGCTAAGATAAGTAGATAAAATAAAAGAATAAAGAGTGATGAATGAGTATTCATCACCACCCTATACTTTACATTTACTAGTCCATTAGCAAACACTTATTTGAAAAAGAAGTGAAAAAGAAAAAGAAAAAGAAGAAGGTGAATCAAGGTTGATTATTAAACTTGTCTTCATTACATTGAAGTATGGAGCTCAGTCAGACCTTTGGATTATTATTTTGTCGGAACCTTAATTGTACTTTGGTTTAAAACTCAACAGTCTCTAAGTTCCACCAATCTATGGTCAAGACTCCTCAACAATCAAGATCAGAACAAGTTTATATACACAAACTCTAATGACCATGAATCGTTTCTTGTACTATGTAAGTGATATGTATCTCCCTACCTCAAAAATGGCAATGTGACAACCCTCCTCAACCAGGTAACTCTAATGCCCTATTCTAGCTACTCTTTCCTCGAGAAGTGGGGTATTCCCTTCTAAGTTCAAGTTCAACCGGCTCATGAAGAGGAGGAAGAAGAGAATGGACCATGGCCAGTGTAGCCATGTATCCTAGGGAGCCTAACCAGTGTAGCTAAGTCTCCCTGCTGCAAGCTTCATGAGATGGGCATGGTAACATAAGCTTTGCTTTATTTGACTATATATACTCCGGTGGGTAATTCATTTTCTATCAGACCCACTACTTTTTTGGAGTTTTTTTTTCTTTTTGCACATTTTTTTGATGTGCATATGTACAACATATCTACATGGTGCATCATATATACATAAGGAGTTTTTCCTCTTGAGCTAGTAGACTATCCCTCTTTTGAAGCATTATTGCAACCCACAACTCCTGTCTTTAGACCTCAATGCCACCAGACCAAGTTGAGACGCACTTCCTTCACTAGAAGAAGAAGAGAGGTTCTGCCTAGAAGTACTACCCTCATATGCTACCCCAAGCCAAAAGAAGACTACCTCCTCACCACCTCATCCGTAGAGAGCTAGGTGTAAAGTGTTGATGCAAGTAAAGCCATTGTCTGTGAGAGTCATGTGTGTGTTGTTAAGTATTCTACTTAGGCTCATCAAGATGTCATATGATCACAGCCTAGTGGACTCAAAGAATAAAGTCACCATGGACCTGAAAAGTCTCAACCCTAAGCTCTTCTTATTAGCGGTCCAACGGCTGAACAGATCCACTTATAATCGGATGGTTGAGCGTAGGCGATACTGGTTCGGAGATGGACAACTGACAGTTGACCCTCAGATGGATCGGACGATCCAAGACTCCCCGAGGATGAACGGTCATGATTAGAACTTAGAGGAGCCTAGATCTGACGGCGGAGACACCTCCTGGAAGAACAGACAAGAACTCGCCTCCGGCAAGCTTCGACCAGCTGCTACGTGCGGCTTAGACGTCCTCCGGGGTTGCTCAGATGGGGGAAATGATGCTGGAGCCAGTCTGCAATGTTGACGATGCCCCGATGAGGACGAGACTGTCGGGAATGACCCGACGAAGCTGGAGACCTGGAGCGACTGTGCTTTGATGTTCGAACCTCCAGATAAGGCTCTTTAACGTCAAAACCTGCCCAGAAGAGCTACTGGGTCGGGGGAAAAGAGCTTCGACCCGTTAGTGCACGAAATGTGTGATCGATGGGGCAAGGCGTGGCCCTCCGACGAGGCGACGGCGGAGGAGGGCTTGGGGGTTCGTTCCTAGGTGAACGGGATGAATGAAGTGGCGTAGCAGGTGGAAAGAAGGCTGATGAAGGTGGTCAGGTCGTTGGAGCAACGAAAGGGGGGTCCGACCACGGCGAACGGAGCAAAAGAACTAAGGTTGACCACGACCTAAAAACTCGAATATAATGCAACTAAGACTGAAATTAAGCTACCCGATGGGCGAAGTCGTCTGTGCTGGAGGTCAGAGACCTCCAGGGATCATTGCCTCGATGGAGCGATGGGTCCAGAGGCTGATCTCACCTCGAGGCGGAACACGGCAGAATGTATGCCGGATTTACGGCTACGGCGGAGCACGGCGGAATGTATGCCGGATTTACGGCTACGACGCTCGAAACCTCGCTGCAACACGCTCTATCGCCATCTATCACTCATGGGATGAGGTGGAGGTCACCGGAGACGAGGGGGCGGCCAAAGATGGAGAAGAAGATGGAGCTCCAGGAGGCTTTATACTTTGCAGGGTCCAAGAAGTATGGTGTGTAGGCGTCCGAACTGAGGGACGGATCCCTAGGGATTTCGTCGGGCGTGAATCATGGATCATCCTTCAATAATCAGAGCGGTGAAAGGAAGGCAATGGTGGTCGGATCTATTTGGGAAAATTAGGAGAAACTCAGGTGGAATTCAGATCCAAGCGAATAAAGGTCCAGAGGGGGCAGTAGACCGGGGTCAACAGTCTGCCCTGGATCAATCAGGAAAAAGATATATAAAAATAATTGAAAATTCAATTCAAAATAGCAAAAGATTTTATTTTAAAAAGTTTATAAAATAAAAAATAATTCTTATTTTCCAAACCATTTTTATGTGATTGTTATTTATTTTTATTAAAACTTAATTATGGTATATACAGTATATTATATTATATACAAGTATAAAATACCTAGGTATTTTATATAATTATTTTTATTTTCTTATTTTTGTACATATACCCTAATTTTGTATTTTATTTATTTACAACATAGTATTTGTAGTATAAAATAATTTTTATTTTAATTTCATTATTTATTACAGGTATAAAATAAATAGGTGTATGGCACATATATATGTTTTATGTACAAGGTTGTAGGGAGAGAATTTTATTTTTTTCTTTTTATTTTCTTTTTTCTATTTTTTGTTTTATTCTTAGAAATATATACAAGGGTTTAAAAACACATTTTTATTTTTATTTTTGTAAACATAAAATATATGCACATAGGAAGGAGTATGTGCAAGGTAGAGTGGCCCATCTCTCTCTACTTATTTTATTTGGCGATAAGGCCCATACTGGACCCTCTCTTGGGTTTAGGTCACTCAATATTTATTCTAAATATTACCTTATTTTTCTTTTATTTTTGCACAAATACATGCTAATTATTAAATATTAACAAATGCATGCTTATTGATAACTTATTGTATTTACATCTATATACATGATGCTTTGCTAAGATAAATAGCTAAAATAAAATAATAAAGAGTGATGAATGAGTATTCATCAACCTTCCATATGCCAAACATTACGCTAGCATGACTTTGGATTCCGCCCAGCGGAATTACACGGTTATAGAGAAAGAAATGCTAACCTTAGTATTTGCCTTAGACAAGTTTAGATCCCACATCTTAGGATCTAAGGTTACCATTTTCACTGACCACACCGCCATCAAATACTTAACAACAAGAAGGATTCAAAGCAACGTTTGACCAGATGGATCCTTCTACTCCAGGAGTTCGATGTGATCAAGGATAAGCATGGAGTCAAGAATGTGGTGGTGGATCACCTCTCCCGATTAGAAACGCCCGAGACTTCTGAGTTTGATGCACCTATTACTGAGACCTTCCCCGACGAGGCAATTCTTGCTATCTCCTCGCTGTCATGGTATGCTGACATTGCAAATTTTCTTGTTGCTAAGAAAGTTCCACAAGGTTGGTCCAAATAGAGACATGAGACTATCCTCACGAAAACCAATTCTTACCACTGGGAGGATCCGATCCTCTATCATGAAGGAGCGGATTCCTTCTAGCGTCAGTGTATTCCTCAAGAAGAATACCAGAGTGTCCTCATTTATTGCCATAATCCAGAAGACACTATTCAGGTAAGAGGACAACACCGAAGGTGCTTCAATTTGGCCTTTGGTGGCCTACGCTTTTTGTGTATGCCCATGCATTCGTAAAGAGGTGTACTGACTGTCAGAGAATGGGAACTTGTGGACAGAGAGACATGATGTCAATGCAGTTGATTCACTTCTGTGAAGTGTTTGATGCATGTGTTATCGACTTTATGGGCACATTCCATAAAAGTTAGGGATTTGAGTATATTCTTCTGGATGTAGATTATGTGAATCATTGGGTAAAGGCTATTCATGCATGAGCCGCTGATGAGAACACAATTTGTAAGTTCCTGAGAAAGCATATCATTACATGGTTCGGGATCCCTCTAGTTCAGATGTCAGACGGGGGTAGCCACTTCATCAATGACAAGGTAAGAGCACTTGCTAACGAGTTCGGCATAGACCATCGGGTTGTTACTCTGTATCATCCTCAGGCAAATGGTTTAGATGAAGTGTTGAATAGGGAGGTCAAGACGATTTTGTAATAGGTTGTTCGTCCAGACCAAAAGGATTGGTCGCAGCTTTTGGACTTGGTTCTTTGGGCCTATAGAACATCCTTCAAAACTCCATTGGGTACATCTCCCTTTCGATTCGTTTATGGCAAGTCATACCACTTACCTGTTGAGATCAAGCCTTGATGAAAGAAGTGATCTTTGGTCTATATGATGTAGGAGATCAGAGCCAAACAAAATTGATAGCCCTGTAGGTATTATAAGACGAAGCCTTCTCGAGTAGCCTGCATTATAAAGAGAGGATGAAAGAGTGGTATGATGCTCACATCAGCCACAAGAAGTTTGAGCCTAATCAGAATGTTTGACTATTCGATGAAATACTGAACCTATTTCAAGGGAAACTTCAGAGCAAATGGAAAGGCCCAAGTCTTGTGTTAAAGGTGTACGACAATGGTAGCATCGTCATATCTAAGTTTTCGTCGGATTCCACCTTTTGAGTTAATGATCAATGGTTGAAACCTTTTCTCGATCATGAACCATTTACCATTGAGGTTGCCCCTATCCATTTTGTATGAGATGTGTTGTTCGCTCTGTATACTCTGCGTCCCATACCTGATTTTTCAAATCATCTATTATATACTTTTGATTTTATTCTTTCCTCCTTTAATTTGCCTTACACCCTTAGGTTTCATCTAGAATTTTATTATATTTAGGATGTACTTTATCCGAAGTATATGGGGGTGTAGACACCATGTTGTCCATATCGTTATGTTCTATTATCCATGTCATTGCTTATACTTAGGGCGTGCTTTACCCTAAGTATATGAGGAATATCGCTCATGTGGTCTTTTGATCGTTTTCAATTTTTGTATTGTCTATTCTCTCTCTTGTCCCTCAGTTGTTGATATTCTTCTCTATACTTGAGGATATTTTACCCTAAGTATATGGGGGACAAGTCGAGCCGTTGAGTGTGTACATTCTTTTGACCTCGATCATCTTCAGCTTTGAGTCTAATATCCTTAGGATTACTTGATCCTAACTATAGAGTGGATGATTGACCAGGTGTATTCGTTATTGAGTCATTGTAGTATAGGATTATTTTCAATGATCTATACTTAGCCCGAGTCATGTCTTCCTTTGCCATTTCTTTGGTCACTATGATGACATAGTTCATGCTAAATATAGGGGGGTTACGTATATATATGCTATATATACTTTAGAAGCCATAACTTGTACTTTATTATATTTTTAATAATATTTCTCTCTAAAAGTACGTGTATATATTTTGGGTTTTTAAAAGCCGTAAGAAAATTACAAATATGACTTAAAATGGCTTAAATTTTGTATGTAAAAAACGTTGTAAAATACTTTCATAAAATACTTAAAAAGATGTATATAAAATCCTTGTAAAATCTTATATAAAAGCCGTATAATCTTGTATATAAAATTTGTATAAAATCCATTGTAAAAATGTACAAAATTCTTGTAAAAAACATAGAAATTGAATTAATCCACTAAATCTTTCAAAAAGAACCTAAAAATTGAAAAGTTTTAAAATCCAATAAAAATTTGCAATATTCTTCAAAAATCACTTAAAAAGTTTAAGCTAGAAAATATACTTCATAAAAAATTGTTGCAATCATTCGCATTTTTCAGAACTAGTTTGATTCTTGAACCGAATGGATCTAAGTCTGAGAGATGGATCTAGGCCTTAATCCACTTAATTCTAAAGGGATTTTATTAGGAACTGGAATTGAGACTCTTCAGGTCTTTTAGACTAAATTCTTTGGGTTCCATGAGACCATGTTCAGAATTTAACTTGAAAGTGCTTATGTAGGACACCTGGTGTCATCTATTTAACTCTTCTCTATTTGAACCAATTTTCAACTCATATGCATGTACTTAGCTCGACTTACATGAGGTTGCAAAGGATAATCTATTTCGTTAGTGCATTTCCATCCTTGTCTAGTGGCACTGATGTCTAAAGACGGGAAAGATTGTGGTTGAAATAAAGCTTCGAATGAGGGAAGGATCTGCTGGCACAATTTTTCCAAGACCCCAAAAAATGGACGGAATGAAAAGATGTTATATCTGTCGGGGCATAAAATATATATGCAGTGCAACAATCATTTCTACCAAAAAGAAGCCAAATACACCAAATACAAATTAGACCACAATGGTCCGAGATTGAGAAATACTGCATTATTTTAGTGGACTTCGCTAAACTGGACATGCTTCACAGGAGATGTGATTACACTGATCACATTCCAGTTCTCTTTTCATTCTTTTATCTTCTTCCTATATTCGATTGTGGACACAACACGACCTGATCTTAGAAGAAAATACCACCCTCCTTGAGGATCGAGTAGCTGGATGAGGGTCCAATGAGAGTGTATTACTAGGATGGGTTGTTTCTTTGCTTCTCTAAGCAGGAAGATCTAAAACCTTTCACACACAGTACAAGTTGCTTTCAAAGCCGAAAAGTTTGCGTGATGGATGGGTGGATCTGAGCTGGTTGTTGAGGTGAACCTGGATAAGGATTTGTGGAATTTGAGGGTTTTCGAGGCTTAAATCCTAATTCTAATAGAGTCCCAACCCACTATTAATCCATACACCTAATCCAAGTTCTAGATTTTGGGTGAGGTGAGATTCGGTATAAAGAGACAAATATGTTCTTGCACATATTTATAGGATAAGTGTTTTCTCAGGGATAACAAAGGTAAATCATAGGAGAATGATGAATCCATGATTCATCGCCTTTATTCTTTCATTTTTGCTAAAATCCTTGGTAAAATGCATATAAATATTCACTAACTTATTAATTAACATTCTTACAATAATTATTAATATTATATATTTAACACTTATTTTACCCAAAACAAAAGAATAAAGAGAAAAAGGAAAATAAAAAGAAAAGAAGGATGGACATAATTATGTACAGACTAATCCTAACCTTGAGACCAGGTCAATATCAACGTGGTCGGCAAAATAAATAACTAGGGATTGATAAGGATTCTAATTTATACAAATGTTAGAAAATCAAGACCATTAATTGTACATAAACATATTTCCCACCATGTACATATTTCACCTATTCTATTTATCACTTAGTAAATCTCAAATCAAAATAATTCTTTTACGAAAGTTGATCATAAAAAATATATATTATTTTATGAAATTATCAAAAAAATAGTTCGTCACAAAAATAAAATATTACAATGAACCGAAAAAGCCGACTTCCAAGGTTCATAACTAATTATATAAAAATCTAAACTGACCAAACTCACTTTTAATCTTCATTTTATACATAATACTATTTATTTAAAATATCGAAAAATATTAAAATAAAATGGGTAATTTTGGCATATAGGCCCCAATATATAAATGTACTATATGTAGAAACTTCCCATATTTTTAATTAATTAACCCTAACTCTGATTAACTTAATTTCATTTCTAAAAATCTTCTAAAAATCAATATAAAAATATAAAAAATATAACTTAAGTCAAATGCCAATAAATCCTAAGGTCGCGAATCCATTACTTAAATTTTCTGGACCTCATAACTCAGCAGTATAAACTCCAAATTAAGAGAATTCAGTCTTAAAGTTAATATTATTTAATTATTAAATAAATTAATATTATTAAATTAATTAACTTATTTTTTTCGTTATACTTTTATTCCTTTCTCTCTCTTCTTCTTTCTCTTCTCCCCCATGTTTTCTTCTTCTTCCTTTCAGTCTGACACCCTTCTTCCACACTTCCTCTTACTCCCGCACCTGCTAACACCGTCATCCTCCTCGTCTCCTTCAACTTCCCAACGGCTCGACCGTTGGGCTGTTCTTCCAACCACCTCCGGTGTTTGCGTCCCACCGGCCAGTGACCATATCCCCTTCATTAAATGCCAAGGAACATCATCTCCCCCGATTTCCGTCCAGGTTCATCCTTCACCTTCACCTATAAATAGGTCCATACCCCCCTACATCGGCCACATCTGCCATTACCACATCGTCGTTCCAAGCTCTGAGTGTGAGAGAGTACTGTGACAGAGGTCTCCGCGTCGTCGAGAAAGGTTGAGTGAGGAGGAGCAGATGCATATGATCTGCTGTTGGTGAGCCTCCGTGCATCATCGTGGCCCGAGACTCCGCAATCATGGTCGTCGTGTCTCAAGGCAAGGAACAAGAGCTTCTGCTCCTCAACAGGAGACCTTCATCTCTTCAACTTCCAGTTTACTTCGTCTCCTTCTTCCTTTCTGCTATCCGCCCTTCATTCTCTTCTAAATTCCTCCCTTCTATGATATTTCTCTACTCTTTTCTCTCTGGAATACGAGCCAAATCCACATTTTACCATTACCTTCATCTGTTTGATTTGGACCGAGTCATCGAACTCGAGTCCGATCTTCTTTTGCACGTCTCCGATGAAGCATCCACTCATCTATACTGCCTTGGAAGATCATCGAGGTCGATTCATCTGAGCATTACAACACGATCCACATCGAGGAGAATCACACACAGAATACAAAGCACCTGTAAATCATATAGAGATCCGTTGCAATCCCATCGCTGAACCTCTTGGATCTGAGTCGTGTCATCATTTGTATCATTAGACTCGAGCATCTTCATTTCAATCGAACAACATCGAGGAGCAACACTTCGAGATCCATCAGAATCGAAGAACATCGCCTTTTGTTTTGCCTCCGAGAATCCTTTCCTATTGATATCTGGAGTCTATCACGTGAGATCATCTTGAAACAAGTCGCCACCTGCAGACTTAATTAGGGGAAGAACACGGATCCTTCCAGACTAAACATCGGCCCTTCGATCATCCTTGATAGGACACATGATATAAAGCCACACATCAGCATCATAACACAGCACCGCCCCACTACTGACGGCATCACGTGCTTCACATGTACAGTCTGATATTATGGGCATTTTGCCATATTTGCCTCTTATTTTTTAGAATCACATAAAGGTACCTTACAGGCGCTGCTCATGTAAAGAGCATGTGACAAACTGGGTTATTGCACAACAATCCTTGGATTTTCTGATATTTCCTAACAGGTCCTTCGAACAGTGAGCCACGTGACTGAACGCGTTCACCTCTTGGAAATTTGTGCGTGATCCCTCCGCTTTTCTGAGATTTTATCACGCGTACCCCTATATTTCCTTTTAATTACATCACTGTCCCTATAATTGTATATAAATATACTACATGTTGAATAAATAATAAATAAGAATATAAAATATAAAAATACAATAAAAATTTACATAAATACACTATACTATACTATATACAATATGAAATACGTTTTAAAAAATAAAAAGAATTTCTATTAATAATAAATCATTTAAAGCACCAAAACAATTAAACAAACTTTAAAATTTCTAAAAAAATATAAATACATCTTTAAAAATCTAATAAAAATGACCTATGATATATTTTCCAATATTTTTACATAAACCCAAAACAAAATAAAAATTGAATATTATAATCCATAAAAAATACAAAATACATAAAATCATCAAAATTCATAACTAAATAAATAAAAATTAAAAAATACATATTACATATCATTTGAAGGATAATTTCACCTACTTTTTAATAAATAAATTAAAAATATTTTCATACTTTTTTCAATCTGAAAAATCGAAAATACTCCACAGTTTTCAATAAAAATAAATTTTGCACCTTAAAAATCAACTAAAATCCAAAATTAAATCCGTCAACCACCTTAAAATTCGTAAAAAACAAAAAATAAAAAAACATTAAAATGATAAAAATAATCAAATAAAAACTTCAAAAAAATTTCTAAAAAATTTATAAAATACTTAAAATTCACAAAAACAATATAAATATCTCAAAATTAAATAAAAGTCTAGAAAATACCTAAAATAAATAAAAATTAGAAACCCCTTAAAACCTTAATTCTCTATAGTTTAACTTTAGTTTTCTAACAGTTTGCCTCTCTAAGTTCGACACTACTGTACTTTCACTGTACATCTAAGTTTAGGAGTATAAATAATAAAAGATAAGATTTATGTTAAAAAGTCCACCGATCATTACAACGACATTGGCCTATTTTTAGACGACTAGAGCGATGTGTTTTTCGACTGTGGAAGCACTTTTAGATGATGGTTTATGCCTCACGCATCATGAATGCATGGAGATCCCATCGTCTGCAACCTAGGTCGACTAGTCGTAAGGGGCAACGAAAATTAACATTTTTAAATGAAACCACATGACATGGTAACCATTCCCATGTCGTTTCATCAAGATCATACACAAGTATTAGCGTTATCTTTTGATGCATGATTGTGATCCATGAGTCTTTAAGAGAAGAGACCTCCTATCTCAAGTCCGATCCAATGAAGTGAGCACTTGTAGACAAGCGGATGAGACGCATGCTTCCCACAATCTGTGTCAAGGATCCGAGCAACGAACCTCCTGATTTCCTCTCACCAAAATCTGATGTATCCTTCATAAGTGGAAGACACTGAAAAAGATGAAGATCCACGAGCAGTCAGTTATGAACTCATTCATAAATAATGAATTTTATTTATCTAAAAGTGAAGTCTAGGGTGAGAGGAAATGATTTTTTCTTTGATTTGAGAAAAAAATTCAGATCGATATTTTTCTGGACTGAAGGAATTCTATATAAGAATTATATATATAATATATAAAATACAAAAATTATTTACTACCACTTGATCTTTTACAGTACCCTATATCTGATTGCATTTTCCAACTAAAATGGAATATCACTACCAAAATTGCATTGTACATCCAGAATATACCTAAGAAAAAAATACCAAGTAATTATTTCACAACAATCCCTTAGAGGAAGGGCCAAGCAAGGTGGGAGACAAGTGAGAGAAATTGAAGTTTGGGCTTCAGAAGGAGTTGGTGTTGTTCATATTTTACAAGAGATGTTTGCTTATAAATCTGATCATGTTAGAGTTCTCCAAGAAATACTTGGTATTATTGACGAATCTACAATTCATTACATTAAGAAGCCTGATTAAGACTTTGACAAGCATTATCTTCATCTGTTGGACTGCTTTCCCATGCATTTTTCATGAGCTAATTTTATGGCCGACCGTCAGTATCTGAGCATAATTCGATGAGGTTAGGATTTGATGTGCACTTAACTTAATTTGCGGCATCGTGCTTGATTTGGGGTTTGACACCACTCGTATTTATTACTCTCATCATACTCAACTCTATCTCAACATGACTCTATCTCATTGGACTTTAAACTGCATAATCCTACGACACCTACTTGCAAAATCTCAAGGAATCTTAGGGCCTTTCAACAAATCCACCTATTCTTTTGGCTTTTATGCATATTACCCAAACCAAACCAAACTGTACGACCCCATATCCCATGCACGTCCACTCCAAATCCAAACAATACTTAGTTGTACGTCTCTTTCCTCCCATTTCCATTATATTGCAACCACAAGGCTTTTCACCCCACATTGTTTAACCTTACATCCCATGCAAAACAAGACTGCACGTATTCGAGCAACATGCGGATTTTGATTCAAATAAAACATATAATCACAACCATCCATCTTACATTTATCTTACATCTGATGCGTGTTATTGTTCGTTTAAGTTTGAGATCGAGGTCCCTCTGATTAAAATCTGATTATTACACAAGCTGTCCCCCTTCGGATACATTCCAAAATGCCCATTCGGTATCCAGAGACTACTGCATCATGAACTCCATGGCACAACCCTGTACCCAGATGTAGCTCCATCTCGACCATCATGGGCTGACGTCTCTAAGCCCGAATCAAACATCATTATACTCAATCATGGAGTCGTAAGCACATTTTATTGAGATAGTGGGACACCGAGGGATACACGTAGGAAGTGCATGATGCAAGGAACCACCATCTCGCAAACCTGATCTTCATGAGGATTTCTTTTGATCGAATCCCAGTCCCTGCAATCATGCATATCCCATGATGTACGTCCAAAAAAAGAGAGCATGCAAGCATTCTTATAGCCAAAACCATATATGCTTTGGACCATTCCCATAAAATACCCCGTAGCAGATTTCACGGTACAGATTTGAACACGATTACTATTTTCTCCAAATTGCTATTCTCGGTTGCGTCGTTATTATGGTATGTAAATCTCGCATGAATTATTTGAATGGATCCGAGATCACCCCAATCACAGATGCATCACATTTTACCCATGCCGGGATTGTAACATGCAATAGATATAAAAAGATAAGGTGAACCGACTGTGCAAGGGGGTGGTATTAGGGCTTCTACAAGGAATATAGGCATGCACAAGACAACATAGGAGCATCGGAAGAGGATCCTCTGCTGTAGGGAGGATTGCGAGGTGTTGTAATCCTCTTTAGTTCATTTTCGTGACTTAGATTTCAAAATCCAACCCTATAGATTGAATCTTAGATTAATGTTCTAAATACCCTCCAAATTTCGATTAAAATTTGAGATTATTTATTACTTAATCTTAATTGTCAAACATTCGGTCAAGATCTAAGGAACTTAAACTCTATTTAAAAAAGATCTGAATCTTCAACTATTAAGATAAAATAGCAAATAATCACGAATTTAAAAAAAAATTGAGGGTATGTAGAACATTAATTTATGATTCAATCTATAAGGTTGGATTTTGAAATTTAAGTCACAAAAAAGAATTAAAGAGGATCACAACACCTCTGTTGCAATCCTCTCTAGAGCAAAAGTTCCTCTTCCACGTTAGAAAACTATCTTCTTTATAAGGAGAACAACCATTCGCCCTCGAGTATTGCAACAGCCCATTCGCATGAGTCCCCGTCCATACTCATTTTCGCTTATTATCTAAATCTGCTTTTCATTCCTTTTTTTAAATGCTGATCTTTTTTCTTGTTGTCAGATGCTTTGGGTAGCATGTTATTTATTTAATGCATCATGTTCTATCTGTAGGAGATCAGGTTCTGAAGCTCGATAGAATGCCATCTCCAATAAAGGAACCAATCATGCAGTGAATCACCGCCTAGAGTTGACCAGCACACCGTCGAAGAGATTTGCAGCAACGTCATGATCCCGGAATCTTCATATACACAACTCCATAACGATATGGATTCAGTTTTTTCTTTGCATCATCCGCAGTAGGCAGGAAACCCCGTCTAGTTCATCCCCCATTGCATAGAGACTCTCCTTTCCTATGCACGATCACTCAACTAGGGGGATATCTCAACTCTTTGCTTGCATTCATTTTAGTTAAATATCGTGTTATTAGTTGTTATGTTCTGGATGCAACTCATGATTATTTATTCTTTATGATATTAGCATTCGATTGTTTTTTCCTTCATGCATGTCCTGAGATATTTTTATTTGGGTGTTCTTGTTCTATTCCATTGATTGAATTTCATGAAGTTATAAGTTTGATTCTTACAAAAGAAAAGAAAAGAAAATGTTACTCATCAGATCTGCCTCCCTGTGTTCGATATGTGACTTATCACTTTACGCCCACATACATTGTGTGTTTGATTTGATTTGAGTTTCGGAAAAATTTTATTATTGATTCATCTTCTATCTTCTGTGCACAACGGCTCGGTTTTTTACTGATTTACACATTTCAACTTTCAATGATCAATTCGTATTGTTGGAGGAACCATACCTAGTCTCGAGGATGCTCAAGAATCTTTTTGATTGCTTGTTCGTGAACTACGATCTTTAGCTTTGGAACTGATCCATTTCCTTGTATCTGAAAAGAAACACAATGGCAATGTGACGACGACTGAGCTATCAACAATCCTAGGGTAGACAACCACCAAGAGTTGAGAGAGAGATGACATGCAGAGAGAGAGAGAGAGAGAGATGTTGCTTCAACTTAATTGTGTAAAGAAAAAGGGCCAGGGTTAGCCTTTTTATAATAAATTGGATGACGCAGATGCACTCCTAATCGATATCAATGGCTAAGATTTTGCTGCAATAATTTGCAATATTGTAATTAATTTTAAATAAGAAAATAAGTTGAAGACATTCTTCAACACATTTAATCCAATTAAAAGCAATCTCATTCTCATGAACAAAGCGAAAGAAGAGAAACATCTTCCAAGATGATGAAATGAGATAGCCTCCTTCCTCATTGGGAGGGTGGACACCCCCTTGAGATTGGAGAGAGATTTTCTCTCTCAAATATCCTTTAAATGTAATCTTATCACATTAAATATTTATTTATAGAAATATTTGTAAATAAAATATCACTAAATAATGTGTAAATTATTTGTGACAATTACGACCAAACCATTTATAATTATCAATCATATTGAACCATGCAATATTAAATGTAAATCACATTTACATTTAGTTGTACAATGTGAATACAATTCATATTTGATTGTATAATTTGAATCTAATTCACATTAACTTATAAATTATAAACCATTTCACATATAAATCTCTATGATATTATAAATCACAAATTCATAATATTATAATTATTGTGGATAGTACTATTCACTTTAATTTTATCTATGATAATTAAATCTAATTTAATTATATTAGATGCCTCTCTACATATGATTCAAATAATGTGGATCATATCTATACTTTTAGTGACAATTAAATCATATTTAATAATCAACTTTCCAATGCTTAGATATTGTCAACAATAGGATTATTTTTCAATGCTTTAGAGCATATGTGCCTTCTCCATGGATACTTGGAGACAAAGACAAAACGATTGTATAGTTAATGTATAATGACTTGGATACTGAGATCTAATCTCATATCTATATTTAGAAGATCACTCAGAGATGTCTGATCAAGTCAGATAGGATATCTAATATTCTCATTACATCTGGATCATACTTAGATCAATATCCAACATTTGACCTAAGATTAGATAATTGGTCTACTGAGTAGAGTCATTGAAATCTAAACATGTTTCATCACTCCCATGGAATAGAAGTGCCACAGTTATACAATAGATTAAGATCACATCACCTTCGAGTATTTCCAATACTGGTACATCCTACATATTGGAAGACATAGAATAACCCAAGTTCTGATCATATTAGACTATCTTCTCCAGGATTTTATCATTAAGTTTCTCATTGGATCGTTGGGAGTTGGTATCGATCATATGCTTTCCAAAATCATATATCATGCATATAAATTCTGACATGCTTGCAAAGCAAGATGACCATCAATGGAATTTGTCGGTCCCAATATCTCATGAGTAAGCTGATGAATCCATATTTCTCATTGTTTATTCTTTTATTTTAGCTCTTTCTCTTGGCAAAATACCCTTTAAATATCTGTAAATATAATAATTTAGCTTTCGGCATGCTCCTATAATGTTACAAATTTAGCATGTATTTTTGACAAAAATAAAAGAATAAAGGAAAATAAAAATAATGATGTGTTTAGAATAAATACAGATCCCAAGAGAATGTCAAGACTTGACATAATCGCAAAATAAAATAAGTACAAAAAGATAGGGTTCATTATATATTGTATACATCACCCATACATGTATATATTTATTTTTGATTAAATAAAATTTTATTTTATTCTTTTACATGCTTTTATATAGTATTAATAACATTATAAAAATCAGAAAAATAAAAGAAAAATAAAAATAAAAAACCTCAACTCATTGTATAAAATACATATGTACATATTACATTCACTATTTATTATATACCTGTAATAATTTGTAAAAATAAAATAAAAAATAATTTATACTCCTAAAATTATGTTGTAAATAAAAAAATATAAAATAAGGGTATTTATGTAAAAATAATAAAACAAAAATATTTGTACATAATACATAGGTATAGTATACCTATGTATATTACTATATACTGTACATGCACTAATTTATTTTTCATAAAAATAATTTGAAATCACAAAAAAATACTTTGGAAAATTTTAAACATTTTTTATTTTATACATTTTTTATTTTAAATTCATTAGCTATTTTTATTTTAATTTTCTTGTATTTTGTATATTCTAATTTCCCTATTGGTCCAGCTAGGAACGTTGACCTCAGTCAACATCCCCTTCTAGCCTCGTTGGGTCAAATCCCACTTGCCAGAGCCTCTTCTCTGCTTTTTCTTTTTCTTTATCTTTCGAAAAAAGATGAAATAATTGCAATGAATTTAAAATGAAAATTTATTTATTTTTAGGTAAATGAATTGCGAAACGCCTAACTCCGATTTCATCTTGCCTTGAAATCCGGACCTGAGAATGCTCGCACATCGGAGATTCTCATGGATCACTAGGATTGCCCAGATCCCCTTAAGGTTGTGCGCCTCTTGACGATCTTTCCAGACACCTAGAAAATCCTATGAATCCTCTCTTCCGCTCTGCCAGCAGCTTAGCTTGTTCCTTGCCACCCTTTCGAACCCTAGCCACCTCCAGCTGAGTAACAGCTGCTTGGAGCAACCATCGGAGCTCGGAATGGTGCTGCATCGACACAACTCAAGCTACGCGGCCGAACCTCCGTCGCATTTATCCTCCTTAGCCATTCATATACCGGTTGAGGCCATCACCTCGATGCTCGCCTTGTCCTAAAGCTCAGGAGGCAATCCAGACCTTTAGGTATAGCTTGCAACCCCCTCTTTTCCATGTTTGATTCAACTTTCCCATCTCACACCGGCGTCGGTTCCCTTGCTTCAACTAGCTGGTCAGAGCCTCGTTACGCTCCCCCATCCGTATCGATCGAACCATCAATGCCCACTGCACCTTCCCACACAACCTTTCCCCTTGAGCCCTGCTCATCGGAGCAAGATCAAGTCGGCTCTCCATCCCCCTTGTTCGCCGGAGACCCAAAACCCCGTTCCCCGTCGCTTCTGTCATCTCCAGCTATAATAACCTGGACCGGAGAGTAGACCTGAGTTCCCTTTACCTACCGTAGGAACTAGTTCGCGCTAAGGAGCCAATTAGATCTCCCAACTGCTTAGGAGAAGCAGCTCCACGCCCCCCTTACACCGTCGCACCCCTCCAGCCGTCGTCGCTTCCATCCGAGCATCCCATCTGTCGCAGAGCAGTTTCACAATGTTGTTGTACCTCTCCGATCCTTCATCGGAGCATCGGATAACCTCTAACGCTCAGTTGGAGCTCGTCGAGGTCAATTTCTTACAGATCCCTTTTCCGTCATTGGATGAGTTCCCTCCTGTTAGTTTACATCACAACCACCCGACAAAAGGGTTGCTCAGGCCGTTAGATCATAGTTGACAAGTCATATCCGACCACACATCCGCGACAGCCACTGCACTATCAAATGTACCAGCCGTAGTGATCAGAGTCGTACGCTACAACCGCTCCAGAGTGCACCACGTGTCCTCAGGGTATATTGCACTTTTTATCCTGCATGTTTATCAATTTCACTTTAGTCCAGTAAATAAAATTTGTAGTTTGGAACATCTGCAATTTGGACCTCGAAGTTTTTAATATTTGCATTTTAGTCCTTCTTAGTGTGTAACAAGAGCGTTACCACATGTCTTTTGGGTTATTTGCATTTTGTATCCTGAACTTTTAGAGTGTTATGCTTTGAATGCTAAGTTTTTAAATTTGCAATTATGTCCCTGTGTATATGGATCACGTGTCGTGCATGTTTTGAGTGGGATTTTTGTAGTATTAACCCCGGACTTTTATATTGTGTTTTTCTTTGGTTTGTGAACTTAACGTATTTGCAAATTGGTCCTAGTTAATTGTGCCTAATTACATGTATTTTATTATACTTAATAAATAACATATTACTTCAAAAAATCATTTAAAAATTACCATTAGATCCTATTGGTGTGTAATATTTATTGTAATTTTATTGGATTAATTGCTTTGCATTTCATATTTTTTTAAAAATTTCAAAAACCTTCAAAAAATTCCCTATTTGACTTAGAAAAATTATGGAAATTTGAAAAATACTTTAAAAATTCTATAAAATTTATTGTAGCTGCCTTTCTGTGTGTTTTATTTGCAGCATTAATTTTGTTTGAAAAAACTTTATAAAACCCCTAAAAATTTAAAAAAACACCAAAAAATTCATAAAAATCATAGAAAAATGTAAAAATTCCATTTTTAGTTTCTGTTTCTATATTCTAATTCATATATTATCATAAAATTGTTATCTATGACTTTAGGGCATTTTAAATAATTTTAACTTGCAATTTAGTCCTAGCTATGAATTGTTTGTATTTTTGAGCACCTTTTGATATTAATGAAATTAAAGACATTTACAAAACCTAAAAAAATTACAAAAACATTTCAAAACCTCAAAAACCTAAAAAGATTTTCATATTAATTTTTTGAGTATTTTTAGCCTTATAGAAAAATCCAAAAAAATTGTTATGCTTTGTGTGCTCTTATTTTTGTTGATTTTGCTTCTTATTAGAAATTTAAAAAATTTTGAAAAATTAAAAACAAAAAAAATTGTCTTAGTTTGGAAATCTGACTACTTAGCAGTATTTTCGTGCTCCTTGTGTTCGACCCAGGTGGCTATACCATGTAGATAAAATAGCAAACCACTTACATTTCATGCTTTGATTGATTTCTCCTGATTGGTTTATTTATTCTTGATTGAGCTCGTCTGATCGATTGGGGTCGGAACGAACTTGGATATTTCTTGATACTTAACCCTGATCGATCAGGTGCTCGCTAGAAAGTCGTTGTTGTCAGGGAGCACGACTTAGTAGTCATTTTTCACTTTTATCGATTTTTGTTGTTTCTGTTTGTGACAAATGTTCTCTAACACCTTTCTGTTTCAGTTTTTGTGCGAGGAACCATCTGAGGACGATTTGGTTTTCTTTTAAAGGTACTTGTACCAGCGGAGGAGCTAGAGATTAGTTATAGCTTATAGAGTAGTTTATTTTTGCAGAACCATATTATTATTGTAACTATTAGACTCTAAACTCTCTTGTGTGGACACTTAGACATTTCGAGGTCTATTTCACCGAGTACTAGTGTACTCGGGGGACCCCGCTGCGGTTTTCATGTTTTGTTTTTATCGCCTCTTATTTTCTTTTGATTCTCGAGGATTGAGCCAATAGATTTAGGATTTTTGTTGATTGTAACATAATTAGATAAGGCCCGACACCTAATTTCTTATACGTTCCTATAGATCATAATTGGACCTAGCTAAAAATGAAATTAAAAATCTAACATATAGGGATTAGAGTCTATGTACCGAGAGAGGTCATATACAGCGCTAGCAGGACGCATTGTGGTGGGCACCGATTGGCATCAAAGACCGGACTCTAGACTCTCTTCCCAATAGTTAGCTATTTGTTCTTCACGATCGATAAAAAATGCCCGTCTAAGGTCGATTTCCTCGTTTCGTCATTTAGATAGTTTATTTTCTGTCTTTCAATTATGCGCGGAGCACCCTGCATGTAGAGTGATGGAGACATGTATGCATTTCTATCTCTACATGCATCACAATGTTTGATTGCGCATAGGCTTTTTCGACTTCCTCCCCTGATTTTATTGGACTCAAAATAACCAAGGAAATCGAAAAATTTGTCAGGCAATGTTTTATTTCAGAAAATACCTAAAAAGGTGAAAATAAAATAAAGTTGGGACTACTAATGCAAACTTTATCCTAAAATACAATTCACTCAAAAATCTTATTTTGGGGAGAGTCATACCCTTATTGATTGATTTATATGCAACGAGAGAGTGACTAGCACACTATGCTAGAGCTACATCCAAACCCCTTTCAGACTACTAGTCTTGTAGCTAATTATTCCCCAGTGAGGATTTCACCGGGTAGTCGGTAATCGGTTCAGGACTTCCTTAGCAGATTGGTCAGATCGGGTAGACATTAAACGGTCCGCACCCATACTGTATGGGAAAATTTATTTGTGAGATTTGGGTCAGTCTCTTGGGAGCATTGGATTCCCAACAGCTCGCTTAATCGCTCTGATATCTTGATTTATTACCTAAATAAAATTTGACCTGATTAACGACTGATCTTTCATGGTCATCAGCTCGAGTGTTGAGTAGGTGAAAAAGG
Source organism: Ottelia alismoides (assembly GCA_037367405.1). NCBI lineage: Eukaryota > Viridiplantae > Streptophyta > Magnoliopsida > Alismatales > Hydrocharitaceae > Ottelia > Ottelia alismoides. The sequence continues at coordinate 1,216,184 of JAZKJV010008205.1, read as the reverse complement.
GGTTTGTCTTCTCATCTTGTTTGCATCCAGATCTCATCTTCATAAATACCCACATCAAGATGATGGGAAGGAGGTCCCTTAGGCTGCCTTTGACAACATCGCTTTCGAGAACTCCTTTCCCTTCATTTAAGGCAACTTCAGAGAGCCCAAACGAGCTCTCTGAACCTGAGTTCGCTACCACCGTGTCCCCCCTCGACCACCCTTCTTCCAGTCCTGAGGTGCCTGAGTAGAGGCCAACACAGTTGTATGTTCACTTGACGGCACCTGAGTTGGGGTCTTTTGCCATTGTAGAGACCCGAGAGATGGCCAGCAGTGAGGGACGTACCAATTAAGCATCCATAGCGATCATCATATGTACTTGAAAAGGTTTCCATCAACAACACACTCTTAGCCTCCTTAGAGACGATGCAACGCCAGATAAAAGACCAAGGAGCATTTATGACTGAGGTGTGATGAGAGCTGACAGAGATGAGAGCTGGTAGAGGAGAGCCACAGAGACTAGCCGGTGGAGAGATACCAACAACTAGAGGAGGAGATGGACGACCCGAGGAGCCGTAGGAGCCAGCCAGACAACCACAGATGATGAAACAGTTGCACAAACCTAGTGCAACCCTCACCCACCTTTGGATTCAGCTTCCTGAGATCCTAGGTGACTTCGAGCTTCACCCACAGAATATTCAGTTACTGCCCAAGTTCCATGGGCTAGCCACCGAGGAGCCGCACCTCCATCTCCAGGAGTTCTAGATGATATGAATTTCTATCCATGACAAATTCGTAGACGAGGACACGATCAAGATGATCGCCTTCCCATTTTCTATAGTTGACAGAGCATCATATTGGCTGAAGCATTTTGGGAGGTATGTCACCACCTTGGAGCATCTCTAGACCGAGTACTTGAATAAGTACTACCCACTCGGTCGGACCAACGTAACACGAGCTATAATCAACAACTTCACCACGATGCCAAACGAGCATTTTCATGACGATTGGGATTTATTCTGAGAGCTCATCAAACAGTGGCCACATCATGAGATATCCAAGCCCAACCTAGTCCAGAGTTTCTTTTGTGGGCTGACACCGAAGCTGTAGGGGCTAGTAAATGCCTCATGTGGAGGGTCTTATTTCACAAAGGATGAGGACCAAGTCTAGGGAATCTACTAGGAGTTGGAAGAAAACTACATGGTGATGTCCAAGACTAGGGTCTACACTCAGGGGAAGCCCCTTTCACAGGCCATGTCTTATCAGAGGATTGCACGGGTCGATGTCGGTCTTTCTACTTCGTCAACAATAGCACAGACCGAGTCCTCAGCCGCTGACATGGGGATCATCAGCGAGAAGCTGGACCGCATCGAGATTATTGAGAAGAAGATTTCAGGGCCTTACACAGATCGACCAGTTGGCACAGATACTGATTGACCTGAAGACTCAGATCATGTGTCTCTAGGAGGCACAAACGGCTCCATAGTCATGTCTCAGGTCATGTGCCATTCCTAGCAGCAGCAGCTCCACCCAGCCTTCTGCCACATACCGCTAGGTTCATCACATCCAGGCGGAGGCCATCCAGCAGCTGCAGCACAACTCCCAGCCACCACCATTTCAAGACACTCAGATGGTGGTGTACCAGTCAGATCAACCCCTAGAAGTTCTCCCCCCTTCACCTTTCGAGAAGAGCCATTGATGGAAGTCAACGGGATTTAGTACGACTGGTACCTACAGCAGCGTGGGATCCGTAGCAATCACCCGTGATTTCGATGGTCTATCGGAGGCACCTCATCCCAACAGCAACCTCCAGCTCAGGGTGGATAGAGCAGCCAGCAATCGCAGCAGCCCCATCACTCCCAACAGTACTCGCAGCATCACCAGCAGGGTCCTTGTCCCTACCACTAGAGACAACAGTGGAGGAAGCCACAACAGCCTCCCAGTAGTACTCCCAGCCTCCCCTTCACTACCAGCAGACACATCCTCATTTCCAGCGAGGCAACCCATCCGGTTCTCATGGACATGTTTATGAGAGCCTAGCCCTTGACGACCTCGCCTGCCTACTTTTTAACTAGCAGGCATCCTTCCGGCGAGAGATGGACGATAACTGACAAGAGATGGGTGAAATCATCAAAGGCAAGGCTGCCATACCAGCTTAGATCGAACCCAACTCGAACAACCTGAAGAGGAAATCTGAGAAGGTACAATTTACAGAGACTACCAATCCTAGTGATACTTTGGGTGATATATCTTCCTATGTGTTTGATGATGATTTTGTGACACTTAGGAGTGGTAGGATGCCAGCCGCCGATGCCTCGTCTAAATGACGACCACTTGGAGATTCAGGAGTGCCAGACGAGGATTATAGCAATGTTGATTACGTGCATTATGATGATTATGATGGCGCTAAAGCCACCAAGGATAATGATCCAGAGGATGATACTAAGGCCATCGTGATTCCAGATATAGACGGTGGTACTGACGCCACCAGTATTCTAGTTGCTGAACCAGAGAGCAGTGTTTATGCCACTAGATCAGATGTTGTAGGTGGTACTGAGACCACCATTTTCCTTCAATTGTGTTGTTCTAGAAAAATATAAAAAAATGGAAAAATTAAAAAGAAGGAAAATATGACTAAAGGAAAGGTTTCTATATCTCCTTCGAGTCCACATGTGTTGCATGATGATATTAGTGTGGATTCTACTCTTCTCCATGAACATGAGCCAATTCCTGGCCCTCATCTCTCTGGAGAGGGTACAGCCATCCCCTTCCCTCAAGCACTCTACTTAGTGACGAGCCCGCAAAAGCCGCGATAAGAAGTTGGTTTTAATCGTCAATCGTGCGTGAAATTAATGAAGTCGTTCGTTGTAGGCGGCGATCGGAGACAGTCAAGAATTAACCACAAAATAATGATTCCATTTTAATCTCGTGGTTTATGTTTATTTTACTTGGGCAAGTCCCAAGGTCGATCACAAGGAGGCAAAGGAACAACCTAGATTAATGTCTATCCAATTTTTAGTTCGGTTTTCAAGGCGGTATTTTTTTGTAATTTTTCAATGCAAGATGAGATGCAGAATGCAAATTCGGCCTATTTTAGGGACTAAAATGTAAAATACGTTCAAACGGTGTCCGAAAATTACGAAACTTGGCCGAGATGTAAAAAATGATAAAATAAGCGCACTGTAATTTTTTTGGAATTTTTAGGTGCAATATGAATTTTTTATGAATTGTTGAATGCAAACAAAATGATTTTCAATATTTAATTTTAATAAATATTAAACCTACTTATTTTCGAGAACTAAAAATATCTAAGATCTATCACTAGGTGATGAATCCCAGAAAAATCCTAGATCACAAAAATGTGGGGTCTAATACCTATTAAAAATCAAACATTGAAATGCACAAAATGATTTTTACAGGGCAAATAATGCATGCAACGGCAATGATTTTTGGGCACAATGTTAATCAAATTAATCTCTACGATCAAATATTTTTGAAGAATTTTTAGAGATACGGTTAATTAACTATGAATTTCCGAGCACAGATTGGGTAAAATATTTCAATTTCCACAAAACAATTATTTATTAATCAACCGTAATTCACAAAAATATCCATAGCATGTCAAAATGTAGAGAATTAGTCAATGAACATCATGCTATTTTTAAATAAATAAAATAATGTCTAGAATAGATCCAAAACAGAGGGGGAACACAGGGGTATGAATGCAAATGTAATAAATAAAATAAATGAACAAAAAGTGCAGTGGGGGCCTAAGTGCAATTACCAGCTATAAAGGGGGCGAATCTGAAATTTCTCAAGTGGGTCACGTGCGTTACACGTGACCTGGGTTTGAGGGACTTGGCGGCGAAATGGTGAACTCTCCAGGGACGTCTCTGTAATTTGCCCAACGTCACGTGCAATGCACGTGACTTGGGTTATTTGCTGATTATGTTTCCCTACGCACGTGCGGAGCACGTGCGGGGGACCTCGCGATTCGAGCCCGGCCTTCGGTGGTGTCGGGGCAGAGCTTTGCGCTGGAGGTGGTGGCGTGGCTCCGGTGACGCGGCGGGGAGGGGTGCTGCTCCGTGTCGATGACGGCGAGACTGAGGAGGAGCGGAGCTAGCGGTTGTCGACGCTCGGTGCTGGCGTCGGTCGGAGGCGCTGGAGTACTGGCGGTGGACGAAGTGGATTGTCGGAGAAGACGAAGATGCGGCGGAGCTGGAGGTCGATGAAGATGAAGGAATCGTTGTCGAGGCGGAGTGTAGCCGTCGTTCGGTGGTGTTGAAGGCGGATGAACTCCAGGCGTGAGGCAGCGAGGTTTGTCGGAGATGATGGTCGGTGGAGAAGATCGAGGCGGAGAAGAAAGGTGAAGTCGTGGTGAACGAGGCGTTTGATGGAAACGTTGGCTCGACGACGTTAGGGTTGGCCGGAGCTGGAGCAGATGACGGGGCTGGCCGTGCTGCAACGGTGGCTGGAGGCAACACCACCGGATCTCGCTGCGGAAGAAGGTGGCTCCGGTCTGTCACCCCGGGCCCGTTCCTCGATCGGCGGATGGGCTGCTCTGGTGGCGGCGAGGGTTTTAAATAGGCGAGACGGGAGGCGGCCGGTGGTTGCGTAAGACGCGGGGGAGGTCGTTGGCGAGGGAAGCGGAGGCGAGTGGCGGCGGTGGTTACGAGGGAGATGAAGTGGTTAGCGGCGGCCGTTGCGAGGCGGCGGTTGCGGAATTGGGGGAGACGGATCCGGAGGTGGGAGATGCGGGTGGGCCGTCCGATTGGCCGAGATCGGACGGCCAAGGATGCGCCACGTGGCGCGGAAGGGGCTCCTGGCGGACCACGTGAGGGGCACGTGCGCCGCACGTGCGGTGGATTTTAATTATTATTTTTTTTTTATAAAAACGAGATAATAAAAAGGCGGAAAATAGCTGACACGTGGCGGCCTCTGGGGCTGCCACGTGTCAGCACCAGAAAAATCACAAGAAAAAGAGTTTGTAAAATCAAAAAGAAATAGTAAAAGACCCCGGATCGAAAAAGTTTCTTCACGAAAAATGCTCGTCTCGACGAGATCTACAACTTTCATGAAGACATCAAAGCCAAATTCGGTCAAATGTGAAAAGTGAATTTTTGGGGTATCCCATGTACATAGAATACCTTGATTTTTGGTTTTCTAATTTTTTTTTGTCATTTTTAAACAAGATAAAAATCCGGAAAAATACAGAAAACTCAAAGATAAATACAAGACATCTAAATCTATTTTTTTTTTTATTTTTATAAATGAAGAAAATATACACATGAAATACAGGTCAAAAAGCCGCGAAAATACAATGTACAAAAGAGGCCCACAACCCAACTTTCACATACGAGCTCCGATTCACTTGAACTTGGTCTTGTTTTGAAGGTAATTGAATGTGTATTAGTTCAAAAGTGAGTAGGATCAAATCGGACACTGGATGGGGAAGATATGTGGCTTTTAGTCCGAAAATCCTATAACTAGGGTTTGGGTTTTTGGTCCACTTGCCAGGGTTAGTGATTTTTTTGTATTTTTTATTTATTCTTGTTAGTGATGTGTACACAGTGGAAGTGAGTTTGTGGCAATCGGAGTTAGTATGGAGGAGTTAAAAATAGGGGAAGTTAGGCTATTCACAGGTCACTTTTGGCTTGGATTTTTGGCTTCTTATTTTATGCAGAAATTAATGCTAAAATGCAATTCTTATGCAATCGTGCATGAATGCTAATTATGCAGAATAAATGCAGAAATGCAATTGATTTTGAGGGACTTGAGCTTTAATTAATGAGACTTAGAATGGTGAATTTGAGATTCATCATCCCCCTATACTTAAACCATGCTCGTCCCTGAGCATCAAAAAGAAATGCCATGAAGTGAAATGAGACTGGGTTCCATACCAAGATCATGAACTGAAGGTGAAAGTGAAACTAAACTCGACCTTTGGATTAATAGTGTGGCGGAACTTCTGTGAGACTTAGAATTTCAAAATCAACAGCCCTCAAGTTCTACACATCATTGACACAGTTTCAACTCAGAAGTCATCTTAGATCAATCCTCTTCCCAAAGTATACCCTATGAACATTGAATAACCGACTCATGTGTGTGAAGGGTTTTAGCTATTCCCATTCAGAATGCCGGACTACCATGCTCCTCTCCTCTCCAGTAACTCGTCCTCGGGGAGTCAGTTATTTCCTTCTAAGGTCTGTCGTGCTGTGTTCACAATCGAATGAGGGAGAAGATAGAAGAAAGAGAAAAGAACTGGAGGGTGGCCAGTGTAGTCACCTCTCCTTGTGGAGATAGCCAGTGTAGCCGAGTCTCCACCAAGATCTGTAGGTTTCTGAAGCTTGGACCTTTTTGGTCGGATTTTTATTTGGTAGAATGCTTCTATGTATTTGGAATTTTTGGTGGTTCTGCTTGGATCTTGTTGTGCCCCTACGGATATAGAATCTTTTGTTCCGTACATTTTTTGGGGTCTTAGAAAAAATTGTGCCCAGCCGTCCATCCCTTTTCCGAAGCTTTATTTCAACCCGTACTCCGGTCTTTAGATTTCCACGCTACCAGAAAAGAGACTCACACAGTCTTCCAACATCCCATCTGGGTTGAGCTAAGTGCATAGTGTGAGAGTGCGAATTAATTCCCTATTCCAGAGTGGTACCCAGAATGAAGAGACCAGGTTAGACACTAAGAGTCAAACGCTGCACATTGTCATGTGGAACTTAAGGAATTAAGTCAAAAAGACCTGAAGCTCTTAAAATTCTATTTCTCGGTGAAGTTCCTCTGAAAATTAGGTGGATTAAGGTCAAGTCCAGACCACTCTCGGTTTCGGCTCATAACTCGGTTCAGAACCCAATGACTTTTCACAGATGCAAATGCATGCGGTGATGGATGAAGTGCAGGTGCGTGAAATGCAGATACTTTTTTTTTTGACATTTTATGCAAGGGATTTTTTATGCAGAAAATGGAATAAGAAGCCTCTTTTTCATTCATTTTTTTTTCAGAAAATTTGGGCAAGTCAGTGTCCTTTTTTTTCCAGTTAGTACCCACCCCGTAAATATATATAGACTTACGCGAAAGTACGAGATATGGGTAAAATATATAAAAAGTATATATACAGACCCCCCTATACTAAGCGAGTGCTGTGTCCTCAGAGCACAAGAAGCGTAAAGAAGACATAGCTCGGGCTATGCGTAAGAGAGTGAGAAAGAAAAAAGAAAAGAAGAAAAAGAATGAAAAGAAAAGCGGTCAGGAAATGAGGAGAGTATATACGGGTGGATGTCGGTTCCCCCTATACTTAGGCTCTGAACAGCCTAAGTATGGAAGAAGGGTGGATATGGAGCGAATGGGAGTTAGGAGAAGAATGATATATACAGATGGCATTAGTCCCCCCTATACTTAGACCTTGGCCTAAGTAAAGGAAGAAGCTGTACAAGGAGACCAATGTGGTCGGGAGGGAGGGTGGGTAGCCGATGATTAAGGCGGTTTTCGGCTTATCTTTTTATGAGCCTGTGGTGGGAGATCGTAGTGATGAGTCGGCGATGAGGCATATGATTCCCCACTACAATCAGTGTCATCCTCAGAAAAATCATGATGGATAATAGATGAAGTGTTTGAATCAGATGAAAGATATCCATCATCAGAGTTATCCTCAGAGGAGTAGTATTTGAAAGTGGACATACTCCAAGTTTGCATATCTTTTTGTTTCTTTAATAGTTTCTTCAGAATTCGTTCTTTCTTGGGGTCAATCAATTTGTCCGCAGATGATAGCTCAGAAGCACCGGTCTCAGTCAGCTCATACGAAAGAATTCCAGTGTACTTGAAGAGGGCAGGAGCATCAGCTTTGGATGAGTAGTAGTTAGGAACAGGAGTTGTCCAATTAGAATTGAATTTTGGATCCTTACGAAGATATGGCTTTAGGGCTGCCGAACAGACTTCACTCATGTAGACTACCTTTTCCGGACCTTATGAGGGACCATCAGACGATACCTCTTCCGGAAGGTCAAATGTGACCCTCTTTTTATTTCGTCGTGAAGGTGTCGGTTCACTTGAGTATCCAGATGAATAGCCATTGAAATTCTCCTTGATTAGTGTTTGGTCTGTGTGCTTGCTCTTAGTCTCCCGTATGTTTGAGCACTCTCGATTTGGGATGATTTGGTCAAGATATTCAGCGAATGTTGCTCCAGGGTGTGACCATGCATATGTCTCAGGATCGTAGTAGAAAGATTTGTCTATTTTGAGATCCTCGGGGATTTGAATATTGGGAAGAGTCTCTGCATGTTCTTTCTCCATTGATTTGATGTTGGCGCATTCCTGTGTCGAGTTGATGTAATCCACGTAGTCAGAGTAGGTCGACCCAGGGTGTGCCCATGCATAGGTCTCCGGATCATATGATTCATATACATGATCCTCCCTGGTGAGAGCGGCTGGGAATGGAGCATGGGGGAGATTTTCTAAACCAATAGTCTCATCAACAACTGCTATCTCAGGTGTGGTTGTGGGGTAGGGCTCTTCTACCGCTTCATGGTTACGGTTGTTGGGGACTTCGTGGGTTGCCTCAGAAGATCGTGGTTCCTCAAAGATAGGGTCAGATTTGAGTGCTTCCAATGTTGTGAAATTGATTTCCCGAGTCTCACAATCGATACTCTCCTTGGCCAATACCAAGAATGGCTTTCCGAGAATGATTGGAGACTGGCTAAATTCTCCTTGATGCTCAATATCAATGATCGTGAATTCTACCTTGAGCGGAGCACCTTGGAATTTCATGATGACAGAAATGGTTCCTCTCGGCCGCTTTATCGATCGGTCCGCTAATTGTACAATCTCTCGTATCTTCCGAATCGGTCCGAGTTTGAGTTCATGGAATACAGAGGTCGGGAGGATATTAATTGGTGAATCATCATCAATCCGAGCATGGGTGAAAATTTTGTCTTTGATTTTGCAGTCAAATCTGGGCAACCGCTTTACTATGCGGCTCTTGGTTTTTCTCCTCAACAACTAGGAGGAGGCCATTGACAAGATATGTCTTTCAGTCTTTGTTCGTATTCTGCCCGACTTTTTGTTCATTAATTTATCTGTTATAAATCTTTTAAGGTCGGGGAAGTGTTCAATGGCCTGTATAAAGGGAAGTTCAAATATCAAGCGTTTTTCCAGTGCTTCCCGTATAGTCGGATCCAAATTTCGCAGATTATCTTCAGTTTCAATTTTTATGAAATTTTCTGAATTTTCAATTTTTTTGTGATTTTCAAATATTTCTATTTTTTTGGTATTTTCTGGGTGGTGTGGGGGTGTGGGGTGTTCTTCAGACGAAGAGGGGCTCTGGTGTTCAGGGTGGTGGTCAGCAGTATAAACATTTTCAGAACTGTCCATTGGTCCCTGAATATCCTCAGAATTTTCAATCTCAGATCCAGTCATTTCCTCATTCATTTTACTGTCCGAGCCACCATAGAATGTGATGAATCGATCGGTAAATTTTTGAAATCTCTCCTCTATTGACTTGAATTTCTTATTTATCCTCGAAATATCCTCCTCAAGATTTGGTTCATGATTAATTATGGGAGCAGTAGGGGTATGTTCGATAATTTCATCTTCCATCTTTCTCTTTGTGCTGAGAGGAGAGCTTCTTGGAATATCCGAAATATGCTCCGTATTTTCTGAAAATTTCTCCTCAAAAATAATGGAGGGAATCTGCTCATAAGGTTCAGACATGTGTCGTTTATTGGTCAGACCTTGATATTGCGGAGTAAACATACATGGTTTATGTGTTTCTAAGCGGTCAGTCCAGTCCTTTGTATGAGTATCCTGTCTGACGAGGGATCTATCATGGTCAATCCAATGTTGATGATTATTCAGTGCATGTCCATCCATCTGAGTTTGGTTTCTCTGCCAGTCATGAGGTTTGAAGGGATTTTGATCTTGAAAAGTTTCATTGGCGAGAAACTGAGAATAAGACGATTCGGTCCGAGATGGTAGGTGGTCATTTACGGTTGGATTGTTCGAATAGAAATTTAATGAGGAGGCCGAATTTATCTGCGGGTGAAAGCCTCCTGCAAATGTTGGAGGATTATTGAAATAATGGGATTGAGTTGATTTAGGCTTAACCGAAACAAATTCATTTTCATAGTATAGCTTTGATGGGTGTTCGGCCAATTTTGAGAGGAATGGGGAGTCGGATCTGTGAGAGTTTTTGGACAAGAGTTCCATTATGAGGTTTAAATCAAGATAGGGAAGAGATGATTGCATGGGATAGTCAAGAGAATTTTTATCGAATGTGCGGCTATTGATCTTGAAATCGGTTCACGCACACCAATGCAAACACAATTCAAACCCCGGATTCACCAACTCACACAATGAAGCCGTAAGGGTTCGGCTATTATCTTTTCAATTTTAGTTGGTGATAAATTCAATCTTGCAAGCCGTTTAAACGAGATGTTAGGTATGGAGCTGGGCTCTATCCTAGTGTGCGTCTCTCTCCTCGCTGCAAGACAAAATCAAACAATGTCGGGGTTGCTCTCCCGCAGAAATTCTTGATTTTATGGATTTTTTAGATCGGATATATTTAGCAGTCCCAGTTTTATTAAGGCGATCACTGTAGAATTTAGGTGAACACAAATACACGTCTACCGTCCAGTCCCAATTTCCTTTAGATTTATGTGATAAAACAAGAGAGAGGAATTCGGGAAAAGCTGATGCACGCGGAAAACTTATGATGAATGCTCAGTTAGATGACTTACAGTGCCTCCTCGCAATCTCCATGTGGGATGCAATACAGAATTGAAAATTTATACTAAATGCGTGCAAGCCGATGAAAACCGCACCTAAGCAGAAAGTTCTATTAGCGGGAAGAATTGAGTTGAATTTGGCTAAGTTGAACGATCTAATGTGCGTCTCAGTTAAAGTGCAGTGTGGCTTAAGATCCTACGAGCACAATCAAAAATAAAAAATGCTCTAAGAGCCGTATGTGTAGGTCTATCCTATTCGCCACTCAAGTTGGGCCCCACCCTCTCCGGAGAGTGAAACAGGCCACGACACACCACAAATAAAGTTCAATGTCCTTGTACACACGCGAGAGTCCAAACGGACACCGCTATAAATGAGCAGAAAATAAAAATGCAGAAATTAAAAACCTAGACTCTACTCTCTCTCACGACTCGACTCGATCTTAATTTAATTGCGGTTTCTTCGGGTGTCGGTGAAGATGCGTCAGTTCCTTGAAAAACCGCTCCACGTGCGCCGAGTACCTCGCAAGAAAAATAAGAGAGAGATTGTAAGAGAGTGACTCAGAAAATAATCAAAATTAAAATAAATGAAAGAAATGCTGAAAAATAAATACAAGAAATAAAATGGGATTTACAATGACAAATTTCGGGGGTCAGACTACCCGAATTCAGAAAACCGACAAAAATTTTCAAAACAAAAACTAAGCCGTTTGCCTCCTCGACAACGGCGCCATCTGACGAGTCCGCAAAAGCCGCGATAAGAAGTTGGTTTTAATCGTCAATCGTGCGTGAAATTAATGAAGTCGTTCGTTGTAGGCGGCGATCGGAGACAGTCAAGAATTAACCACAAAATAATGATTCGATTTTAATCTCGTGGTTTATGTTTATTTTACTTGGGCAAGTCCCAAGGTCGATCACAAGGAGGCAAAGGAACAACCTAGATTAATGTCTATCCAATTTTTAGTTCGGTTTTCAAGGCGGTATTTTTTTGTAATTTTTCAATGCAAGATGAGATGCAGAATGCAAATTCGGCCTATTTTAGGGACTAAAATGTAAAATACGTTCAAACGGTGTCCGAAAATTACGAAACTTGGCCGAGATGTAAAAAATGATAAAATAAGCGCACTGTAATTTTTTTGGAATTTTTAGGTGCAATATGAATTTTTTATGAATTGTTGAATGCAAACAAAAGGATTTTCAATATTTAATTTTAATAAATATTAAACCTACTTATTTTCGAGAACTAAAAATATCTAAGATCTATCACTAGGTGATGAATCCCAGAAAAATCCTAGATCACAAAAATGTGGGGTCTAATACCTATTAAAAATCAAACATTGAAATGCACAAAATGATTTTTACAGGGCAAATAATGCATGCAAATGCAATGATTTTTGGGCACAATGTTAATCAAATTAATCTCTACGATATTTTTTTTTTGAAGAATTTTTAGAGATACGGTTAATTAACTATGAATTTCCGAGCACAGATTGGGTAAAATATTTCAATTTCCACAAAACAATTATTTATTAATCAACCGTAATTCACAAAAATATCCATAGCATGTCAAAATGTAGAGAATTAGTCAATGAACATCATGCTATTTTTAAATAAATAAAATAATGTCTAGAATAGATCCAAAACAGAGGGGGAACACAGGGGTATGAATGCAAATGTAATAAATAAAATAAATGAACAAAAAGTGCAGTGGGGGCCTAAGTGCAATTACTAGCTATAAAGGGGGCGAATCTGAAATTTCTCAAGTGGGTCACGTGCGTTACACGTGACCTGGGTTTGAGGGACTTGGCGGCGAAATGGTAAACTCTCCAGGGACGTCTCTGTAATTTGTCCAACGTCACGTGCAATGCACGTGACTTGGGTTATTTGCTGATGACGTTTCCCCACGCACGTGCGGAGCACATGCGGGGGACCTCGGGATTCGAGCCCGGCCTTCGGTGGTGTCGGGGCAGAGCTTTGCGCTGGAGGTGGTGGCGTGGCTCCGGTGACGCGGCGGGGAGGGGTGCTGCTCCGTGTCGATGACGGCGAGACTGAGGAGGAGCGGAGCTAGCGGTTGTCGACGCTCGGTGCTGGCGTCGGTCGGAGGCGCTGGAGTACTGGCGGTGGACGAAGTGGATTGTCGGAGAAGACGAAGATGCGGCGGAGCTGGAGGTCGATGAAGATGAAGGAATCGTTGTCGAGGCGGAGTGTAGCCGTCGTTCAGTGGTGTTGAAGGCGGATGAACTCCAGGCGTGAGGCAGCGAGGTTTGTCGGAGATGATGGTCGGTGGAGAAGATCGAGGCGGAGAAGAACGGCGAAGTCGTGGTGAACGAGGCGTTTGATGGAAACGTTGGCTCGACGGCGTTAGGGTTGGACGGAGCTGGAGCAGATGACGGGGCTGGCCGTGCTGCAACGGTGGCTGGAGGCAACACCACCGGATCTCGCTGCGGAAGAAGGTGGCTCCGGTCTGTCACCCCGGGCCCGTTCCTCGATCGGCGGATGGGCTGCTCTGGTGGCGGCGAGGGTTTTAAATAGGCGAGACGGGAGGCGGCCGGTGGTTGCGTAAGACGCGGGGGAGGTCGTTGGCGAGGGAAGCGGAGGCGAGTGGCGGCGGTGGTTACGAGGGAGATGAAGTGGTTAGCGGCGGCCGTTGCGAGGCGGCGGTTGCGGAATTGGGGGAGACGGATCCGGAGGTGGGAGATGCGGGTGGGCCGTCCGATCGGCCGAGATCAGACGGCCAAGGATGCGCCACGTGGCGCGGAAGGGGCTCCTGGCGGAGCACGTGAGGGGCACGTGCCTGGGGGCACGTGCGCCGCACGTGCGGTGGATTTTAATTAATTTTTTTTTATAAAAACGAGATAATAAAAAGGCGGAAAATAGCTGACACGTGGCGGCCTCTGGGGCTGCCACGTGTCAGCACCAGAAAAATCACAAGAAAAAGAGTTTGTAAAATCAAAAAGAAATAGTAAACGACCCCGGATCAAAAACATTTCTTCACGAAAAATGCTCGTCTCGACGAGATCTACAACTTTCATGAAGACATCAAAGCCAAATTCGGTCAAATGTGAAAAGTGAATTTTTGGGGTATCCCATGTACATAGAATACCTTGATTTGTGGTTTTCTAATTTTTTTTGTCATTTTTAAACAAGATAAAAATCCGGAAAAATACGAAAAACTCAAAGATAAATACAAGACATCTAAATCTATTTTTTTTTGGATTTTTATAAATGAAGAAAATATACACATGAAATACAGGTCAAAAAGCCGCGAAAATACAATGTACAAAAGAGGCCCACAACCCAACTTTCACATACGAGCTCCGATTCACTTGAACTTGGTCTTGTTTTGAAGGTAATTGAATGTGTATTAGTTCAAAAGTGAGTAGGATCAAATCGGACACTGGATGGGGAAGATATGTGGCTTTTAGTCCGAAAATCCTATAACTAGGGTTTGGGTTTTCGGTCCACTTGCCAAGGTTAGTGATTTTTTTGTATTTTTTATTTATTCTTGTTAGTGATGTGTACACAGTGGAAGTGAGTTTGTGGCAATCGGAGTTAGTATGGAGGAGTTAAAAATAGGGGAAGTTAGGCTATTCACAGGTCACTTTTGGCTTGGATTTTTGGCTTCTTATTTTATGCAGAAATTAATGCTAAAATGCAATTCTTATGCAATCGTGCATGAATGCTAATTATGCAGAATAAATGCAGAAATGCAATTGATTTTGAGGGACTTGAGCTTTAATTAATGAGACTTAGAATGGTGAATCTGAGATTCATCACTTAGCAAAGGGGAATAAACCATAAATTCCAAAAAAGACACCATCTAGAGTTCAACCAGCAGATGATCGATCGATTTCAGATATTGCTGACTCTACAGGAGGTACTAGAGCACATCCCTCTCTTCCAGAAGAATTTGAGAGAGAAGTCCACCATCCATAGGAAGAAAAAAATGCATAGATCCATGTACTTACTCATGCCACCTGCTTCGCCATTCAGAACCAATTTCCAGCCAAGAGACCTGATGCAGGAGCTGCATATGTCAGATGTCATATCCATGAGCAGCGGTTCGATCGTACCCTATTAGAAAGCGGCTATTCAATTAACCTTCTTTCGGCAGCCTTACTCGACCAATTCGAGTTCGGCCCTCTTTAACAGAGCAGGACAGTCCTTCAGTTTGCTGATAAGTCTATCAAGAGGCCGAAGGGGTTATTGAAGGATGTGTTTGTCACATTTCAGAGCCTGAAATTCCCCGTGGACTCTGTTGTATTGGACATGGAGATCTCTGAGTCTGTGACAGATACCCCCATCATATTAGGACACCCATTCTTGGCCATAGCCAAGGCAGTGTTCGACCCTGATAATGGGAAGGTATACTTTCAAGTCGAGGGCGGAAGTGTACAAATAGAGATGATTGAGGATACCAAAGCGAGAGATTCAGCCTGCTCCAAGCAGTCGAGCAATACAAAACAGATGACAGATGCTAAGCGGGATGTCCACTAGGAGTGCAACTTTATGATTACAGATGATGAGTCAGTTTGGTCCGAGCCTGTATCACGAGCTTGTGTCATGCCATCAGATACTGCAGATTTATATATTTTGACAGACGAGAGTTCGGAGAGCACACTCTTGGCATCGTACACATTTGAGGCTGATGATCAAGGTCAAGATAGCAAAGCAGAATAAATTACATGTTCTTTTGATTTAGATCTCTCGTATTCGGACATTGATTGGCACGACTTTGATGATTATTTTCCATGCCTGATTCCCACAGAGCAGATAGCTAGGAAGAAGAGTAAGCCAGTACAGATTACAGGGACACCAGCAGGGAAACCTTCGTCAGATTTTCATATACAGCGAGAGTTCTCCCATGCAGATCTGGTAGCCTTCACTCAGACATTTCAGAAGCCAAATTTGCCAGCTCCCAGTTGTCCATAACTAAAACCTTTACCGTAGTCAATGAAGTACAAATTCCTTGCGTGTGAGCCAAAGATGTTCCCAGTCATTATCTTAGCGGATTTGACTGGAAAATCAAGAATCTCGTTTGATGGAGGTTCTTGAAAGGAACCGTAAGGCAATTGTATGGAGTGTATCTGCTCCCATCACATTTATCTTGAAGAGGATGCCAAGCCATCACATGAGTTCCAGTGACGACTGAACCCGAATCTTTGATATGTGGTCATGAAGGAGATATCAAAATGGTGGAGCATCGTATATACCCCATCTCCGGCCCCAAGTGGTTAGCCCATTAAATGTGGTACCGAAGAAGATGGGTATTACTACAGTTGTAAGCGAGTCTGGAGAGGAAATATCTACATGGGTGCCCACTTCTTGGAAGGTCTATATGTATTACAGACGATTGAACCAGGACACCAAGAAGAATCATTTATCACTTCCATGTATTGATCAGATTATGGAGCGGCTAGGTTGGAAGAGTCATTACTGATTCCTTGACGGGTACTCCGGCTATAACCAGGTGGCCATAGCGCTCGATGACCAGGAGAAAACGACATTCACCTATCTGTTTGGGACATATGCTTTCAAGACGGATGCCCTTTGGTTTATGTAATGCCCTGGCTACATTCCAAAGGTGCATGTTGTCCATCTTTTCAGACATGGTGGGTGACTGTTTAGAGGTCTTCATGGATGACTTTTCAGTCTATGACGATGGGTTTGATGCTTGTCTTGACTACCTAGACCAGGTACTTTAACATTGTATTGAGGTCCATTGTATTATCTTGGGAGAAGAGTGACTTCATGGTGACTCGGGGGATGGTGCTTGGACATATCATCTCAAACAGGGGTATGGAGATCGATCCAGCCAAGGAGGATATTTTCAAGAAACTCAATCCACTGTCCAACTTGCGCCAGTTGCGGTCTTTTCTAGGGCATGTTAGTTTCTACCGATGATTCATTCAGGATTTCCGTCGTATTGCCCTACCGCTTACTGATCTGTTGACGAAAGACACTGAGTTCATTGTAGATGATAAGAGTCTAGCATCGATTGAGACTCTGAAAGGTTTTGTTGTCTAGGCTCCTGTCCTTCAGCCACCCAATTGGTCTCTTCTATTCGAGATCATGATAGATGCTTCTGATTGGTCGTAGGGGCTGAGCTAGGATAGAGGAGGGATGGATTACCATATGCCATAAACTATGCTAGCCAGACTTTGGATGTCGCTCAGCGGAACATTACCGTGACTGAGAAGGAGATGCTAGCCGTAGTCTTTGCTTTGGACAAATTCAGATCATATATTCTTGGATCCCGAGTGACGATATTTACATATCACACTGACATCTGGTACCTCATGGCAAAGAAGTATGCCAAATCCAAATTGACCAGATGGATCTATCTACTCCTGGAGTTTGACAAAGAGATTAAGGATAAGCATGGAGTCAAGAATGTGGTGGCGGATCACCTCTCCCATTTAGAGAACCTTGAGGATTTAGATCAGATTGCACCTATGATAGAGTCCTTCTCAGAAGAGGTAATCCTTACTATCGCCTCGCTCCCATGGTATGCTGACATTGGGAACTATCTTGTAGCCAAGAATGTTCCACAAGGTTGTCCAAGGCAATGACTTGAGACTTTCCTTGCGAAAGCCAAGTTGTTCCATTAGGAGGACCCTATCCTTTATCAAGAAGGAGGGGATAGTGTCTGGAGTCAGTGCATTCCTCAAGAGGAGCACCATAGCGTCCTCACATATTGCCACAAACTTGAGGTAGGAGGACATCATTCTGGGAGGAGGACAACACAGAAAGTGCTTCAATCTGGTCTATGGTGGCCTACCCTCTTCGAGGATGCTGATGAATTCATGAAG
Source organism: Ottelia alismoides (assembly GCA_037367405.1). Lineage (NCBI taxonomy): Eukaryota > Viridiplantae > Streptophyta > Magnoliopsida > Alismatales > Hydrocharitaceae > Ottelia > Ottelia alismoides. The sequence continues at coordinate 1,198,678 of JAZKJV010008205.1, read as the reverse complement.
AGTGTACTGACTGTCAAAGGATAGGCACTTGTCGACAGCGTGATATGATGTCTATGCATCCCATTCACTTCTGTGAGGTTTTTGATGCATGGGGCATCGATTTCATGGGTCCATTCCCTAAGAGTTAGGGATTTGAGTACATTCTGCTCGTTGTGAATTATGTGAGTCGTTGGTTTGAGGTCATCTCTGCCTGAACCGCAAGTGCTATGACTGTTTGCAGATTTTTGAGGAAGAATATCATTTCACGGTCCGGGTACCAAGAGTTTTGATATCTGACGGGGGACTCATTTTATCAACGATAAGGTAAAGGCCCTTGCTAACGAGTTCAGTATTGATCATCAAGTTGCCACTCCATATCACCCTCAGACCAATGGTGTTGCTGAAGGATCGAACAGGGAGATCAAGACTATATTGCATAAGGTCGTCCACCTAGACCAAAAGGATTGGTCATAGCTTTTGGACTCGATCTTGTTGGACTATCAAACTTCCTTCAAGACACCTTTGGGTACGTCTCCCTTTCATGTCATTTATGGCAATACATGCCATTTACCTGTGGAAATCAAACACAAGTCACTATGGGCATTCACTTAGTTATTATTCGATATCAAAAGTATATAACATAAGAGGAAAGTAGAGTTGGCAGCCATGGAGGAGATGAGTGATACAACCTTTTTGAGTAGCCTACAATACAAGGAGAAAGTTAAGATATGGCATGATTCTCATATCCACCATAAATAGTTTGAGCCAAACCAGAGAGTATGGTTATTCGATGCTAGGTTGAGATTATTTCCAGTTAAGTTCCAAAGAAAATGGAATGGACCATACGTGGTCCGAAAGGTGGACGACAACAGAAGTATTGATATATCTGAAGTGTCATCTAAATCCACCTTTTAAGTTAACGGTTAGCGCTTGAAACCATATCTTGATCATGATCCGCTGATCATCGGCGTTGCCTCCATTCATTTTGCATGAGATGTGGTCTCTGACTCACATAATTTGCATCTCATGTCTGATTATCACTTCTCTTCCACAACTGTATAGATCTAGTAGTCCATATCATTCATTCTTTGTGGTCTAATATCCTATTTCCATCTCATGATTATGATATACTTACAGTGTTCTTTACCCTAAGCATAGGGGGGTATCAGACTTGTGATTAGCCTTTTGATTCTTTTTACCTCTATTTTGTTTCCTATACTAAGGGATATTTTACCCTAAGTATGGGGAGGTAAACCCTGTACATTCTAACCTTCGATTTTCCCCTTTTGTACAAACTTCTATACTTAGGATTACTTGATCCTAAGTATAGGGGATCACCGACCTCTATTCATTATATTCTTTCATTTGTCGTTGTAGTATTACCTTCTTTTTACTTCCCAATACACAGCACGAGTTATGCCTTCCTTCCTTTCATCGATCTTTGATCACCCTCAGGACATTGTTTGAGCTAAGTATAGGGGGATGTCATATATATATTGTATATACTTTAGCCCTAACTCATTCTTTGTGTGAGTGTGTTAAAAAAATTAATAGGTTAAAAACCATAACATAAAAATTACAAAAATTTTAACATTTTTCTTGAAAATGTTTGAAAATAGCTTTTTGTATAAAAAACTAATTTTGTACAAATGTTTGTAAAAATGTCTTGATTGCAAAGCTTCTATAAATATTTTTGTATCAAAATTATGTATATAGTACAAATTCTTGAAAAAATGATTGGAAAATAAAAGTTTCAAAAATTTTTTTGTAAAGGTTTGTAAATATTTTGTAAAACTTCATCTTCCTTGCATTCAAAAATTTTCATAAAAAAATGCATACGTTGAAAAATTGCATAAAAAGAGTTTTGTACATATCTACTTGTATATTCTTCCGAATCATAGTTGACATTTAAACTAGTCTGGAATTAAATTGAAAAATAGAACTTGGTTAAGACCCTAATCCACCTAACTTCAGAGGAACCTTATAGGATTTGGGGTTAAGACATTTCGAGTCCATAGCAACTTAATTCTTTGAGTCCTCTAGGCTATGTTCGCATGCCATCTTGATGAGCCTAAGTAGAACACTTAACAATGCACACATGACTCTCATAGACAATGACTTGACTTGGACACACACCTTACACATTGCTCAACACGGATGAGGTGGTGAGGAGGTAGAATTCCTCAGCTTGGGGTAGAGCATACGAGGGTAGTACTTATAGGCAGAACCTCTTGTCTTCCTCTAGGGAGGGATGTGCATCTCATCCTGGTCTAGTAGCATTGAGGTCTAAAGATAGGACTCTGTGGGTTGCAATAATGCTTCAAAAGAGGGATAGTCTACTGGCTCGAGAAGAAAAACTCCTTATGTACATGCCACACTAAGCAAATATTTTGTATATATGCAAAATGAAAAAAAGTGAAAAAATATGAAAAACTCCAAAAAAGGGGATAGACCTGATTGAAAATAAAATGCATGCCGGAGTGTATATAGTGAATAAGCAAAGCTTATGTATTGCAGCTGCTCATCTCATGGAAGCTTGCAGATGGTGACTTAACTACACTGGCTTTGCTCCAAGGGTTACGTGGCTACACAGGCCATGGTCCATTATCTTCTTTCTCCTCTTCTTGAGCCAGTTGAACTTGAACTTAGAAGGGAATGCCTCTCTCCTCGAGGAAAGAGCTGCTAGTCTGGGGAATTAGAGTTACCTTGTTGATGGAGGTTGTTTCTTCATCATTTCTGAGGTGGGGAGCTACATATCACTTACACAATATAAGGAAAGATGCATGGTCACTACAGTTTGCGTATGTAGACTTGTTCTTATCTGGTTTATTGAGGAATCTTGACCACAAAATAGTGGAACTTAGAGGTTGTTGAGTCTTAAACCTATTTCTCAATAAGGTGCCGACAAACTAATAATCCAAAGGTCTGACTAATCTCCGTACTACAATTTAATGAAGATAAGTTTAATAATCAACATTGATTTTTTTTCTTTTTACTTCTTTTGCACTTCTTTTCCAAATAAGTGTTTGCAAAGGGATTAGCAAAGGTAAAGTATAGGGGGTGATGAATCCATGATTCTCACTCTTTATTCTTTTATTTTAGCTCTTCTTTGCAAAATACCACGTAAATATATGTAAATATAATAATTTGGCTTACTGCATGCTTCTGTTATTATTGCATATTTAGCACGTATTTTTGGTAAAAATAAAAGAATAAAGGAAAAGAAAAAGAATGATGCATTTGAAATAAATACGGAGTGACCCAAACCCCCAAATAAGGTTAGGACTTGACTTGATCGCAAAATAAAATTAGTAGAGAGAGATATGTTTCATTATATATTCTTTACATCACCCATACTTCTTCCTATTTATTTTTAATTAAATAAAAAATTATTTTATTCTTTTACGCTCTTGTATATACTGTTAATAACATTATTAAAATAAAATAAAAATCTGAAAAATAAAAGGAAAATAAAAATAAAAAACCTCAACTCATTGTAGAAAATACATATGCACATATTACATTAACTATTTATTATATAAATGTATTAATTTGTAAAAAAAATTATTTTATACTCCTAAAATTATGTTGTAAATAGAAAAAATATATAGTAAGGGTATTTATGAAAAAATAATAAAATAAAATTATTTGTACAAAAACATACGTATAATATACCTATATATATTACGATATATTTTACAGACACTAATTTATTTTTCATAAAAATAATTAAAAATCACAAAAAATACTTTGGAAAACAACTAACATTTTTTATTTTATACTTTTTTATTTTAAATTGATTTGATGATTTTATTTGAATTTTCTTGTATTTTGTATTTTCTGATTTTCCTATTGGTCTAGCTGGGAACGCTGACCTTGGTCAATGTCCCCTTCTTGCCCAGGTTGGGGCGAACCCCTCTTGTCGGAGACTCTTCTCTGCTTTTTCTAGCCCGACATCGACCTCCTATTGCCTTGAAATGTGGACATGAGAATCCTCGTAAATCCGAGATTGTCGCAGATCCCTAGGATCACCTGGATCCCCTTAGGGTTGTGCGCCTCTTGTCAATCTTTCCAGACCCCCGGAAGACCTTATAAAGCTTGTCTTCAACTCCACCAGCAGCTTCGCATGTTCCTTGCCACCCTTTCGACCCCTAGCCACCTCCAACAGAGTGACTGCTGCCTGGAGCGACCTTCGGAGCTCAGATTGGTGCTGCATTGACGCTACTCAAGCTACGTGGCCAGACCTCCGTCGTATTTAGACTCCTTGGCCAGTCATAGCCCGGTTGAGGCCATCACCTCAATGCTCACCTTCGCTGAAGCTCAGGAGGCGATCTGAACCTTCAGGTATAGCTTGCAACCACCACTTTTCCCTATTTGGTTAGACTGATTACTCTATAGACTGATTTCTCTTTCCAACGCTTTATATTTGATTGTGGCAAAGGTTCTCACTACTAGGCTAAGCAGGGTACTTGAACACATTATCTCACCACTGCAGTCAGCTTTTGTCCCCAGGAGGCAGATTGGGGACTCTCTGGTTATGGCATCGGAGATCATTACTGATTGGAAGAGGAGTAGGGTGAAGGCGTTACTATGGAAGGTCGACTTTGCGAAAGCTTATGATACGTTGGACTGGTGTTTTCTATGGGAGGCCTTACATAGGAGGGGCTTTCAGGACCTTTGGAATTCGTGGATGAAGCGTTGTGTGACGACTACCTCTCTGACGGTTCTTGTGAATGGTCAGCCAGAGGGGGGCTTCTTTCAGCCTCAGAGGGGAATCAGGCAGGGATGTCCTCTGGCTCCTTTACTTTTTGTCATCGCAGTTGATGTGTTTGCTTGCTTGGTTGAACGGATCCAAAACTACGAAGTCACACGTGGATATTCGCAGAATGACCTGCCTATACCTCTTGTTCAATATGCGAACGATACCATTTTCTTTATCGAGGGAGGTACGGATGAAGCACATGACATGGCAATTACCCTTGATCTATTTAGAGAGATGTCGGGTCTGACACAGAATCATGTCAAATCTACGGTGGTCCCTTTTGCTTTATCTGAGGAGGTACAATTGTGCAGTACTGTGCTGGGTACATAATGTGGCACGCTACATATTCGCTATCTGGGTTATGCTCCGACCAGCTGGTCGGAGCCCAGTTACACCCCCCCCATCCATATCGATCGAATCATCAACGCCCACCATACCGTCCCACACAACTTTTCCCCTTGAGCCCTACTCATCAGAGAAGTATAAATTCGAGTCACCATCCCCCATGTTCACCAGAGACCCAAAACCCCATTCCCCGTTGCTTCTGTCATCTCCAGCTATAATAACAAGGACCAGAGCGTAACCCCGAGTCACCTCTACCTTCTGCAGGAACTGGTTTGCGCTAAGGAGCCCATTAGATCTCCCAGCTACTCAGGAGGAGCAGCTCCAGGTCACCCTTCACCATCGCGCCCCTCCAGCTGTCGTCGCTTCCATCCAAGCATCCCATCTGAAGCAGAGTAGTTACACGATGCTGCTGGACCTCTCCGATCTTTCATCGGAGCGTCAAATCTCCTCTGATGCTCGGTTGAAGCTCGCTGAGGTACTATTCTTACTTATCCTTTTTTCTCCATTGGATGAGTCTCCTCCTGTATGATTACATCATAGCCACCCGACAAAAGGGCTGCTCAGACCGTTAGATCACAACTGACAAGTCTGATCCGACCATACATCTGCGACAACCCCTGCACCGTCAGATGTACCAGCTGCGGTGATCAGATCCGTATGCCACAACCGCTCCGGCGTGCGCCACGTGTCCTCAGGGTATATTGCACTTTTTATCCTATTCACTTTAGTCCAATTAATATTTTAGTTTGGAACATTTGCAATTTGGACCTCGAAGTTTTAAATATTTGCATTTTAGTCCTTCTCAGTCTGCAGCACGTGCGTTACCACGTGTCTTTTAGGTTTTTTGCATTTTGTATCATGAACCTTTAGGGTGTTATGCTTTGAATGCTAAGTTTTAAAATGTGCAATTATGCCCATGTGAATCTGGATCACGTATAGTACACGTTTTAAGTGGGATTTTTGAATTATTGACCACAGACTTTTATATTTTGTTATTCTTTGGTCATTGAACTTAACATATTTGCAAATTGGTCCCTGTTAACTGCACCTAATTACATATCTTTTATTGTACTTAATAAATAGCATATTAATTTGAAAAATCGCCTAAAAATTACCGTTAGCTTCTATTGGCGTGTAATATTTATTGTGATTTTATTAGATTAATTGCTTTGAATTTTATATTTTTAAAACAATGAAAAACCTTAAAAAAATTCCTAGTTTGACATAAGAAAATAATAATTAGAAAAATACTTTAAAAATTCTATAAAAATTATTGTAGATGCCTTTTTGTGTGTTTTATTTGCAGTATTTATTTTTGCAAAAAACCTTTACAAAAACCCTAAAAATTACAAAACATCTAAAACTCATAAAAAGTCATGTAAATTCAAAAAAAATCCAAAAATTCCATTTTTAGTTTCTTTTTATAGATTCTAATTCATATTTTATCATAAAACTGTATCCAGGACTTTAGGGCATTTTAAATAATATTTACTTGCAATTTAGTCCTAGCTGTGCACTGTTTGTATTTTTTAGAACCTTTTGATTTTTATAAAATTATAACAACATTTGCAAAACCCTGGAAAATTATCAAAAATATTTTAAAATCTCAAAAACCCAAATATATTTTTAATTTTTTGAGTTTTTTGCCTTAAAGAAAAAAAAAGATTGTTGTGCTTGTGTGCTCTTATTTTTGTTGATTTTGTTTCTTAATAAAAATTTAAAAAAATTGCAAAATTATAACTTATTTTGGAAATCTGACTACTTCGTAGTATTTTTGTGCTCCCTGTGTTCAACCCTGGTGGCTATACCAGGTAAATAAAAATAGCGAACTGCTTACATTTCACGCTTCGATTGCTTTCTCCTGAGTTGTTTATTTCTTCTTGATTGAGCCCGTCTGATTGATTGGGGTTGCAATGACCTTGGATATTTCTTGATACTTAACCCTGATCGATCGTGTGCTCACCATGAGATCATGTTTATCAGTTCAGTAGTGATCTTGTATTATCTCTTTGAGAGATCATATTACTGCCCTTGTATGCACACCAACTCATAGGTGTATAGATCTTAAATAGGTCATCAACCTAATGGTATGCGTAATGTACATAATCAAATATATAGTAATACATCTTTCTTCGGTCAGAAGATGTGTACCTATATCGTGACAGTATACAACATAGGCTTGGTAATCTCGATCTTATCAATTCAACTCTTTAATCTAACTTATTCGCCGCCTCCGAATCTCTATTCCTATATAGAGGACCTACATCAAGAGTTTGGTCAAATATTAGGCTTTGGAATAAGGATTGAAATCTCCTTCTTAGGATGGAGATCATTTCTTGACAATCATTTGACATACTCAATCTAACTCTTTCGATGTCATCTAAGCACCGGCCTCTACGATTCAACATATAAATCAATAGATGTATGATTACCAAGATGGCCATGGTACATAATCCTAATTGTACTAAGTGACCTTATAAGTGTAATCATTCATTAATTTCATATATGGAGTTGAAAAACCACCCAACTTGGCAGTATTAAAGAAAGAAACTATCATCATTGTATAAGTCAGATAAATTTTACAAAAAAAATATTTTTCTATTATTTATACTCTTAAACTAAGTATAGAGTTAGTGCGGAAGTGTAAAACTCAAGGAGGTAAACTATGGAAAACTAAGGTAAAATACTAGAAAACTAAGGTAAATGTGTTTCCAAATTTTAAATTATTTTTAGGAATTTTTAGTGAATTTTATGTTGTTTTTACGATTTTATATACCTATAAGTAGGAAAATATAGGTATAGAACTTTATATTTTTTATTTGGTTTTTATTTTGTAATTTCTATATTCTTATTTTTATTTCATGTTTTTATGAATTTTTAGAGGTTTTTAGAATTTTTTATATATTTTGAATTTATTTTTAAAATTGAAACTATTTTTTATTGATAATAGGTTTTATTTTTTATTTAAAAAATTGTAAGCAATAGGAAAATATTTTTATTTTATTTTTATTAAAAAGTAGACGAAAATAACTTGATTATTATTTCAAATTAAGGTAATATACATAATTATATAATTTTTATTGAATTAGTTGATTATTTTTGAAGTTTTGATGAATTTTTTATTTTTTCATTGATTTTAACATTAAATTTTTATTTTGCTTTTGGCTTTCTGTGTAAAATACAATAAAATATAATAAGGGTAATTTTATAGGGTTTTTAAAGTATTTTTATAATTTTTTATGTATTTTGAAGTTTGTTATACTTTTTGTATATTTAATGATTTATTAAAACAAGAAAATATTTTTATTTTCGAAAGTACTGAATATATTGTATATTACCGAGTATTTTTATGTATTTTTATTTAATTTTTTATTATATATTTTATTTAATATGCATATAGTAGTATAGGATTTAAGATACTGTATATGGGTATATTTGTAATTATTACAGAAATGTGGAATGTATGTGTATGATAGGCAGAAAAGTTGGGACTTCTACACAAAAATCCAACTAGCACGTTATCATCACGTGAATGCTCAATCGCTTGGACTGTTTGAAATATTTATAATGCATGAGGGTGTTAATGCAAAACCTCTAGTGAGCACGTGTGTTGTCACATGCTAACACTAGCACCAGGACGTACTTGTCAATCAAGAAAGCATGGAGGCGTATTCAAATTTGCCCAAAAATATCCAGGCACACGTGACTCGTACGTGCACCGCTTAGTCAGTTTAAGCGGTAGGGAGGTGGGCTCGGTCTGGTGCCTACATGTGGAAGGCTAACGTCAGTGTGATTGCTAGAGATCGTGCGATGCAGAAGTTGAGGCATTGTGCTATGGAAAGTGTCGATCCGCGAATTATCAAGGGGCTCGTATAATCTATAAAATGCTTTGTTCTTCCCCAAATTATATGAACTAACAATGATTGCTTTGGATCTTCGGTATCCATTCTCGATAGAAGATGTCGATCAAACTTCCCTGATGATCTCCAGGTGGTCGACCATAGATGATACCTCGCCTTTTGATGTGATGGCTTCAGATGATTGCTCACGAAGATCATGATGCATTGATGAGATGTTGTCTTCGATGAAGATCCGACTGTCAGCAAGGAAAATTGGGGATGAGGTTCTCACACAACTGGGCTAAGCTCTAGGTGGTTCTCACAGTCAGCGTTGGAATAATCTTCAAGCTCCTGATGCTGCTTACGATCAATACTTCGTAACTACACCTACAAGTGTTTAGACAAGGTTCGAGGCATAACCCTCGGCTGGAAGTCAGATGGAAGGGAAAGTGAATGCAGAGGCCCCGGAAGCGGTGGATTGGCCTTCAAGTTCTAGCCATCATGCGTGGTGATGAGCGACCAACCAACTAGGGTTAAGTAATAAGATAACTCAATGGTCGTTGCGACCCCAATCGATAGGCGAACTAAATGAGAAAAATAAAACCACTCAACAAAAAATCGAACAATCAAGGAATGTAAGCGGTTTCCTATTTTATTTACCTAGAATGGCCACTAGTCTAACACAATGAGCACGAAAGGAATACGAAGTAGTCAAATTTCTACAAAATAAAATAATTTGTAGAGGTTTTTCAATTATTAGATTTTTAATTTTTAATAAGCAAACAAAACAACAAAAATAGAAGAAAGCCACATAACAATCATTTTGGATTTTTCTAAGAAACCAAAAACAGTAAGAAAATTAGAGTAAAAATATTTTTAAATTTTCTAGATTTAAAATGTTTTGGTAATTTTTTTAGATTTTTCAGTTTTTTTGTGATTTTATAAAAACCAAAAGTGCTCAAAAATGAAAAAGTGCATAGTCAAGACAAGATTGCAAAGAAAAATATTTAAAAGGACCTGAAGTCCTGGATAGCAATTTTATGATAAAATATAACTAAAGGCCTACAAAGAAAAATTGAAATTGTAATTTTTCGATTTTTCTTTGATCTTATACGATTTTTCTAAGTTTTTGGTAATTTTGTAATTTTTAGGGTTTTTAGAGTGATTTTTCAAACAAAATTAATAATGCAAGTAAAACAATAAAAAGGCACACACAGGATTTTTTTGTCGTATTTTTAGAACATTTTGGGAATTTTTATATTTTTTATAATGCAAACAGAGATATTTTTCAGGGTTTTTGAATTTTTTAAAAATAGTAAATGCAAATAAATCAATCCAACAAAATTATAGTAAATATTAAACACTAACAGGAGCCTATGGTAATATTTATGTAATTTTGCGAATTAATTTAATATTTATTAAGTCCAATCAAAAGAATGCAATTAATCACAATTCACAGGGACCCCATTTTATAAATACTTTAAGTTCACAAACAAAATTAATAACACCCTTTAAAAGCTTAGGGTCGATTCTGCAAAAATCCTACTCAATCACATGCACAACACGTGGTTCAGGCTCACAAGGGCATAAATGCAAATTCTGATAACTTGCCATTCATTCAGTAATAATAGAAAAGTGTAGGGCTGAAAGTGCAAATATCCCAAAACTCACGTGAACATGAACGTGCTATAGACTAAGAGGGACTAAAGTGTAAATATATAAAAACTTGACGTCCAAACTGTAAATGTTCTTAACTACAACATTTATTTAATGGACTAACGCAAAATATTAAAACATACGAGGACAAAAGGAAAATATTCCCTTGGTGAGGACACGTGGCACGCTTAGAGGCTGGCGTTATCGTACGGTTCTGATCGTTGTTGCAGACAGATCTGACGGCTACAGAGGATGTTGCAGACGTGCGAGCAGATGCGTCAGGGGGCTCTGATCCAATGACCAAAAGGATGGCCCAGTCTGGCGGCTTAGATTAGATCTGGAAGGAGGGGGCCCATCCGACAACGAGCGAAACGTCAGCAAGAACAAGACCCTGAGAACTTCAACCGAGCATCAGATGGGCTCCGACGCTCCAATGAAAGATCAGAGAGGTCCATATGCATCATGGAGGTGTTCCACGTCAGGTAAGGCGCTCGGAAGGAGGCAATAACGGCTGAATGATCGTAGCGGTGGTTGCTCGCCTGGAGATGCTCCGCCTTAGCAGTTAAGGGTCTAGAATGGTTCTCTTGCACGTGTATGAGCCTAGAAAGGATATGGGACACATGGCTATGCTCCGATCCTGGTTATTATTGCTAAAGATGAAAGAAGCGATGGGTGATGGTGATTGGGTCTCCGGCGGACATGGGGGAAGGAGACCAAACCTAATCTTGACCCGATGGTCAACCCTCAAGGTGAACATGGCACATAGGAAGATGTGGGGTGAGTCGAGGATCTGATCGGAGCAAGTGAATGGGCGTGATGGAGCTCCGACCAGCAGGTCGGAGTAGAGATGATTGTAGTGGTACGGAAGGGAAAGATGTGATCGAACTTAGATACCTGAGGGGTCAGAGGAGTTCCTGAGCTTCTGGAAAAGGTGGACAGATGGGTCTTTGGCCTCAATCTGTTGCGACGGGCGAGAAAGGCTTCACACGGCGGAGCTCCGGTTGCCAGCTACAAGCCTCCAGGCATCTCCTAAAGATCCTAAGCTTCTCCTTGAGTGGTTATCACTACACGGAAGGTGGCTAGGGAAGATTGGGGGTGCGATGGACGAGCTCAAGGGATATGGAGGCGGAAGAAGATCTTATATATGATGCCAAGGGGTCTAGAAGAATCAGGAAAAGGAGTGCAACCCTAAGGCGATTTGACCCTTCCTTGGGATCTGCGAGAATCACAGATCCTAGGAGAGGAACCAGGTGCTGATATCAAGGATAATGGAGGTCGTAGTCGAGTGCAAGAATTCATAGAAGTGCCTCCAGCGAGAGGGAAGGCAACCCGACCCGGTTGAAAGAGATTGTTGACTGAGGTCAACGGTCTGACATGGACCAACGAGAAAATCAAGATTTACAAAATAAAGGGAAATTCAATCAAAAATAGCAAATGAATTTAAAATAAAAAGTGTATAAATTAAAAAATGTTTATTATTTTCTAAAGTATTTTCCCTATTGATTTTCAATTATTTGATGGAAAATAAAATAACATATATACAATATATAGTATTATATAGGTATATTATATCTATTATTATGTATAAGTATTTTTATTTATTATTTTACATAAATACTTTTATTTTATATTTTTTTTAATTACAACATAATTTGAGGACTGTAAAATAAATTTTATTTTATTTTTATATATTATTTAAGGGCATAAAATAAATAGTGGATGTGATATGTACATGTGTCTTTTATACAAAGGTTTGATGAGTTTATTTTTCTTTTATTTTTTGATTTCCTTTTTATTTTTATATTAATATTAAAACTATATACAATGGTGTCAAATAATTTGATTTTATCAAAAATAAATAAATAAATATGTATAAGTATTAGTGATAGATACTATACTTAGTGAACCCTATCTCTCTCTACTTATTTTATTTTGCGATCAGGTCAAGTCTTGGCCTTCTCTTGGGGTTTGGGTCACTCTGTATTTATTCAAAATACATCATTATTTTTTTCCTTTTTCTTTTGTTCTTTTATTTTTGCAAAACTCATGCTAAATGTGCAATATTAACAATGCCATGTAGAAAGCTAAGTTATGATATCTACAAGTATTTACAGGATGTTTTTCCAAAATGAAGAGCTAAAATAAAAGAATAAAGAGTGAGAATCGTGGATTCATCACCCCCTATACTTTGCCTCTGTTAGTCCCTTAGAAACACTAATTTGAAAATGAGGGGAAAATAAAAATAAAAGAAAAGAAAAAGAATCAAGGTTGATTATTAAACTTAGCTTTATTAAATTGGAGTATGGAGCTCAGTCAGACCTTTGGATTCTGAGTTTGTCGAACCCTTTTTGGGAAATAGGTTTAAGACTCAACAACCTCTAGGTTCCACTATTCTATGGTCAAGACTACTTAATAAAGTAGGTAAGAACAAGTCTATATACGCAAACTCTAATGACTATGTATCTTTCCTTGTACTGTGTAAGTGATATGTCGCTCCCCACCTCAGAAATGATAAAGAAACAACCTCCCTCATAAAGGTAACTCTAATCCCCCAGTCTAGCAACTCTTTCCTTGAGGAGCGGGGTTATCCCTTCTAAGTTCAAGTTCAACGAGCTCAAGAAGAGGGGAAAGAAGAGAATGGACTGTGACCAATGTAGCCACGTATCCCTTGGAGCAAATCTAGTGTAGTTGGGTCTCCAGCTGCAAGCTTCCATGAGATGAGAAGGTGGAATACATAAGCTTTGCTTATTCACTATATATATTCCGGCATGCATTTTATTTTCAATCAGGCATGTCCCTTTCTTGGAGTTTTTTTTTCATTGTGCATATATACAACATATTTACATGGTGCATCATCTACATAAAGAGTTTTTCCTCTTGAGCCAGTGGAATATCCCTGTTTTGAAGCATTATTGCAACTAACAGACTCCTATCTTTAGACATCAATGCTACTAGACCAGGTCAAGAGGCACGTCCCTCCCTAGAGGAAGATGAGAGGTTCCACCTATAAGTACTACCCTCGAATGCTACCCTAAGCCAAAGAATTCTGCCTCCTTACCACATCATCTGTGTTGATCTACATGTAAGGTGCATGTCCAAGTCAGACCATTATCCCTGAGAGTCATGCGCGCGTTGTTATGTGTTCTACTTAGGCTCATCAAGATGACATGTGAACATAACCTAGTGGACTCAAAGAATTAAGTCACTATGGACCTGAAAAGTCAACCCAAATCTTATAAGGTTCCTCTGAAGTTAGGTGGATTAAGGTCTTAACGAAGCTATGTTTTCAAATTTAATTATAGACTAGTTTAAATGTCAACTGTGATTCAGAAGAATATACAAGCAAATATGTACAAAACTCTTTTTGTACATTTTTTCAAAATATGCAAATTTTTATGAAAAATTATTAATGCAAGGAAGAAAGGAAATTTTTGTAAAGTATTTACACAAATTTTTGCAAACTTTTATTTTCCAAACATATTTCAATTTTTTTGTACAATATACATAGATTTTATACAAAAAATATTTACAAACATTTTACAACCAAAATAAATTTACAAACATTTGCACAAAGATAGTTTTTACAAAAAGTTATTTACAAACAAATTTGGACAAAAAATTAAATTTTTTTATTTTTAATTTTATGAATTTTAGCCAATTTAATTTACTAATACACTCATATAAAGTACAAGTTTTGTCTAAAGTATATATACAATATATAAAACACCCCATATACATAGCTTGAACGATGTCCTCAAAGTGATCAAAGAGTGATGAAAGGAAGATATAACTCGTGCTGAGTATTGGGAAGTTAAAAGAATGATATACTACAATGACGAATACAAGAATGTAATGAATAGAGGTCGGTGATCCCCTTATACTGAGGATCAAGTAATCTTAAGAATAGAAGTTTGCATACAAGGGGAAAATCGAGGGTTAGGATGTACCTGGATTATCTCCCCTATACTCAGGGTAAAATATCCCTAAGTATAGGCAATAAAACATATGTAAAAATAATGAAATGAATAATCACATATTTGATAACCCCCCATAATTAGGGAAAGCATACCCTAAGTATAGCATAATCATGAGATGGAGATGGAGTGTTAGACAGAAAATGAATGACATGGACAACTGGATCTATACAGTTGCGGAGGAGAAGTGATAATCAGGCATGAGATGCAATTGACGTGAGTTGAAGACCACAACTCATGCAAAATGAATAGGGACAACATCAACGATCAGTGGGATCATGATCAAGATATGGCTTTAGGCGCTGCTCGTTAACCTGAAAGGTGGAATCAGATGACAACTCAGATATGTCAATACTTCCGTTATTGTGCCCCTTTCTGACCTAGTACGGTCCCTTCCATTTGCTTTGCAACTTCCATGGAAATAATATCAACCTAGCATCAAATACCATACTCTCTGGTTTGGCTCAAACTGTTTATGGCTGATATGAGAATCATGCCATAGCTTCACTCTCTCCTTGTACTATAGGATACTCAAAAAGGTTGTATCTCTCAACTCCTCCAGGGCTACCAACTCTGCTTTCCTCTGATCTCCTATACTCTTGGGATCCAATAATAACTCAGTGACTGCCCAAAGTGACTTGTGCTTGATCTCCACAGGTAAATGGCATGGCTTGCCATATAAGAGATGAAAGGGAGATGTACCGAATGGTGTCTTGAATGAAGTCCTATAGGCCCACAAGATCGAGTCCAAAACCTGTGACAAATTCTTTCGATCTGGGCAGAAAACCTTATGCAATTTCGTCTTGATCACCCTGTCCGATACTTCAGCAAGACCTTTGGTCTGAGGGTGATATGGAGTGGCGACTTGATGGCCAATGTTGAACTCCCTTACCTTGTCATTGATAAAGTGAGTCCCCTCGTCTGATATCAAAACTCTAAGTACCCCAGACCGTGAAATTATATTTTTTCCTCAAAAATCTGCAAACTGTCTTAGCATCTACGGTTCGGGCGGGGATGGCCTCAACCAAACGAATCACATAATCCACCGTAAGCAAAATATACTCAAATCTATGACTCTTAGGGAATGGACCCATGAAATAGATGCCCCATACGTCAAAAACCTCACATAAGTGAATGGGTTGCATCGGCATCATATCACGCTATCCACAAGTTCCCATTCTCAGAAAGTCAGTATACCTCTTCACGAATTCATCAGAATCCTTGAAGAGAGTAGGCCACCATAGGCCGAATTGGAGCACTTTATGTGTTGTCCTCCTCTCAGAATGATGCCCTCCTACCTCAAGCTTGTGGTAGTATGTGAGGACGTTGTGGTGCTCCTTCTAAGGAATGCACTGGCGCCAGACACTATCCCCTCCTTCATGATAAAGTATGGGATCCTCATAATGGTACAACTTGGATTTCGAAAGGAAAGTCTCAGGTCATTGTGTGGGCCAACCTTGTGGAACTTTCTTAGAGACAAGTTAGTTCACAATGTCAGCATACCATGGGAGCGAGGTGATAGCAAGGATTGTTTCATCTGGGAAGGTCTCTGTAATAGGTGCAATATGATCGGAATCCTCAAGGTTCTCTAAACGGGAGAGTTGATCTGCCACCACATTCTTGAATCCAGGCTTATTCTTAATCTATATGTCAAACTCCTACACTAGAAGGATCCATCTGGTCAATCTGGCTTTGGCATCCTTCTTTGCCATGAGGTATCGGATGGCGGTGTGATATGTAAATATAGTCACTCGAGATCCAAGAATATATGATCTGAACTTGTCCAAAGCAAAGACTACAGCTAGCATCTCCTTCTCAGTCACAGTGTAGTTCCGCTGAGCAGCGTCCAAAGTCCCTCTAGCGTAGTGTATGGCATATGGTAATCCATCCCTCCTCTATCCTAGAACAGCCCCTACGGCAAAATCAGAAGCTTCCATCATGATCTCGAATGGGAGAGACCAATCAGGTGGCTGAAGGAAATGGGCCTCGACAACTAATCCCTTGAGAGTCTCGAATGACATTAGACACTTATCATCTACAATGAACTCAATGTCTTTCATCAGCAAATCAGTAAGCGGTCGGGTGATATGACTGAAATCTCGAATGAATATTCGGTATAAACTGACATGCCCCAGAAAAAACCGCAACTGTCGCAGAATGGACGGTGGATTGAGTTTCTTGATGATATCCACCTTGGTCGGATCAACCTCCATGCCCTTGTTGGAGGTGATATGGCCAAACACCATCCCCTGAGTCATTATGAAGTGACTCTTCTCCCAAGGTAATACAAGATGGACCTCTATACAATGCTGATGTAAGGTCTAGGCAGTCAAGACAAGCATCAAACTCATCACCGTAGATCAAAACGTCATCCATGAAGACCTCCAAATAGTCACCCACCATGCCCGAGAAGATGGAAAGCATGCACCTTTGCAATGTAGCTGGGGCATTAGATAAACCAAAGGGCATCTATCTAAAAGGATACGTCCCAAATGGACAGGTGAATGTCATTTTCTCCTGATCTTTGGGAGCTATGGCCACCTAATTGTATTCGGAGTGCCCGTCAAGGAAATAGTAATGAATCTTCCCAGCTAGCCTCTCGATAATATAATCAATAAATGGCAGTGGGAAACGATCCTTCTTGGTTGCCTAATTCAATTATCTGTCGTCCACACAGACCCTCCAAGAAGTGGGTAATCGGGTAGCGATCTCCTCTCCACACTCGCTCACAACTGTAGTTATACCCTTGGGTACCACATGTAATGGACTAACACATGTGGAGTCGGAGATGGGATAGATAAAATCGGTGCTCCAACATATCGATATTTACTTCAAGACCACATCTCAATGATTCGGGTTCAGCCGTCATTGGAACTCATGTGATGGCTTGGCGCCCTCTTCGAGATAGATATGGCAGGAGCACACGGCTGTGAAGGATATGGTTAGATCCTCAAGCACATCACGGAAGCGTGAGCGTCGTATCGAATACGACGAGGAGCGACTAGTCGCACTAGTAGCTCGATGCAGCGGAATTTAAAAAATTTTATATGACGAAACCACATGATCCAAGAACACTTCTCGGATCGTTTCGTCTAAACCACAAACAAGTAATAGGATTACCTCATGAAGCGTGGTTGCGATCGAGTCTCTAAACGAAGAGACCTCCTGTCTCAAGTCCGATCCGACGGAGGAGACGCTTGCGAGCGCGGGGATGAACCGCGTGCTTCTCGCAATCCATGTTGATGATCCAAGCGGTGGATCTCCTGATCTCGACACACGAGATCTGTCATCTTCTTCACGAGCGAGGCACACCGAAGGAGACGGAGATCCAAGAGCAGACGATCGGGCAGCATAACGACGATGCCACGGCGATGGAGAACCTCTCCATGGCATCCATGGTGGACGACCATGAGAGGGAGAGAGAGGGCTGACGTCTAGAGAGAAAGAGAGAGAGAGATGCTTCTCAAGCATTATGTCTAAAGAAGAGCAATGGGGTGCCTCTCCTTTTATAGGGTTTTGGGATACATGGATCTCAATCCATGGGACAACACAAATCCAATGGTCCTCATTGATTGTGTTTCTTTCAATGGCTTAGATTTTATTGGAAAAAATCCAACAACAATTAATTTAATAAATAATCAAATATATAATAAATATAATTTGATTTATATCAAATCAATCTTCATTGGATAAATAGGAAAGGAGGCAACCCTCCTTCCATAAGGAGGGTGGACGGCCACCAATTCCTCATGGGAATTGTGGCCGTCCACTCTTCCTATATGGAAGGTGGAGCCACTTTTCCTATTACATGAGATTACATCATCTCATGATTCTATCCAATATTTGCAACAACTTTTGTTGCAAATTATCTCACAAAAATAAATCCAATTTATTTTGTGAACATTGCAATCATGCCATTGGAAATTTGTGAATCATATTCACAACCCAAAATAAAATGTAAATTACATTTTCAATTTAATATCCAATGTGAATCCAATTCACATTAACATTTAATTAACAAATGTAAATTACAAATATCTCTCTCTTATATATTATAAATCACATTTATAATATATATGACTAATATGGATATTGCTATCCACATTATTCATATCCATGATAATTAAATCACATTTAATCATCTTGGATCTCTATTCTCTTGTTCTCAAATAATATGAATCACATTCACATTATTTACATCTTTGATAATTAAATCACATTTAATTATCTCAGATAACTCTCTTTATAATATGAATCAAATTCATATTACTCATGATAATTAAATCACATTTAATTATCCATTTTCTCAATGCTCGGACACAAATATCAACAATAGAATTATCCATAAACTCTTTCGAGTATAATGCGCTTTCTCTGCGAATACTTGGAGATAAGGACAGGGCGATTGTATTGTTCCACGTATAGTGACATGGATATTGAGATCACATCTCAAATCCAGATCTCAGGCCTCCCATAGATGCTTGATTAAAACAAGACCGTAAATCTAATCTTCTCATTGAATTTGAATCATATTCAGATCAATGTCCAACATTTGGACTAAGATCAGATTACTTCTCTACTGAGAGGAGTCACTAAAATCCAAACCCATTTCATCACTCCCTAGGAATGGAAGCGTCATGGTTATACAATCGTTTATGATCACATCACCCTCAGGTATTCCTAATACCTGTACATCATGCATATTGGAAGACTCAGAAAAAAACCGAAGTATTAGATCAACTTTACACTGTCTACTTCAGGGTTTTTTATCAGTAAGTTTCTCATTCGATCATTGGGAGTCGGTATCGATAATATACTTTCCAAAAGCATATATCATACCTAGGTCTTGATCATATACTTTCCAAAAGTATATTTCAAACCTACAAAATCAGTCAAGCTTCCAAAGCGAGATGACCATGATCATGGAATTTGATTCTTTTTAATATCTCATGAGTGAGCTCATGTCTTCCGGTTCAGTAACTGAACCTGCATGATCCCTTTGAGAGATCGTATTACTCATATGCCCTTATATGCACACCAGCGCGCCAGTGTATAGACCTTGATTAGGTCATCAACCTATTGGTCTGCCAAATGTACATACTCAAACATATAGTAACACATCTGTCTCCGCTCAGAGGATGCGTGCCTATATCATGACAGCATACGATATAGGACTTTGGTTATCTCGATCTCGTTAAGTCAACTCTTTGACCTAACTAATCTGACACCTACGAATCTCTATTTCCATGCAGAGGACCTGCATCAAGAGGTCGGTCAGATATCAGCCTAACTGAGATAGGATTGCCATCTCCTACTCTGGCTGGAGATCATCTCTTAACAATCATTTGACGGTGCTTGATGAGTCCTCGATCTAACTCTTTAGATATTCATCCAAGCACCAGCCTCTATGATTCAATAATTGAATCAACAACTGTATGATCATCGAGATGGCCATGGTACATAACCCTAATTGTACTAAGGGATCTATTATGCAAATTATTCATTCTTCATTTCAGATCAGGGAATGATATTCGCAATAACATTTATTGCATAATGGCTCATCGTGGGCTCGCATGTCCAACAATCTCCCACTAGCCCAAGGAGCCATTAATGGGCTAATTATTTAATCCCACACTCATGTGACAATCATAGGCTATTAAGAAAATAACTAGGTAAGTTGATCAATCACTATGTTCCTGCGAGACTACTCCAAGTCCTTTTACGTCACTTGCATATCCCCAGTAACAGTGCTCGCATCTAATGCGAATGTTGCATCTCATGCAACCAATACTCAATTTTGTTAAAGCTATTATAGGGTCCTTGACACTATAGCTTAATAATTTGTTATAACCACTATTTCCATAATCCTTATCAGAATACCTTTATCCTTGGAGATCACTATCTCTAGAGGTATCCAAAATTAAGATCTTTTTGATCACTATCTATAAAGTCTTAAGTGCTTGAAGATAAGACTATCTTATCATCTTTGAAGATTTTGTTATTACTGCAATCAAGTGTTT
The DNA here is from genome assembly GCA_037367405.1 of Ottelia alismoides. Lineage (NCBI taxonomy): Eukaryota > Viridiplantae > Streptophyta > Magnoliopsida > Alismatales > Hydrocharitaceae > Ottelia > Ottelia alismoides. The sequence continues at coordinate 1,178,103 of JAZKJV010008205.1, read as the reverse complement.
TATCTCCATAATAGGATTAGTAACAATTTACTACTCCCACTGCATGGCAGTCATCTGGTATTCGTACACATCCAGCATACACTCAGCTTCTCGTAACTGATGCACAAGTGCAAGCAGTTCTAGCATTCACTTCCTCAACTCTTTGAGGTGCTATCCCTTTAGATAGGTCAGTAACATATCTTAAGGGAAGGAAGCCTTTCTTAGATTTTTCTAAGAATAGAATATGTCCAAGGTGTACTACAAAATGTGACAGTCCCAATATCCCTTTTCTCTTTGCTTCTGAACAACTTCAGAACTAAGATCTAAGAGGTATCCTTGAGATCATATCTCGAGGTATGGGATTACCAGATTATAAAACACTTACTAGTATCATCCTCAGATCATTCCAAATGATTAGGATATTATCTACATTTAGCACGATGAACACAATGGCACTCCCAATAAGCTTTACGTGGTTCATCAAGATTTTATCTGAAATCATAACATTTATAATTTCATTAGATCTTATGATCCAACTACAAGAGGCTTATTTGAGTCCAAATATGGAGTTCTTTAGCTTGCACACCTTGCTTTCCTCAACCATGAAGCCTTAGGGCTACTTTATATGAATACCAGAGAGGTATTCATAGAGGAATGCAATCTTGACTCACATCATGAAGATATCATAGTCAAGTTGTGTAGCTATAGTTAGCAATATTCTGATGGGTTAAAGCAAGGACATCGGAGAGCAAGTCTCATCGCTAGCGGTGTCTTCTCTTCGGTGTGTAGCTCATGGCTACGAACTGTGCTTTGAAGGTCTCTACCTTCTCATCAGGTTCCCTCTTTCTTTTGAATATTCATTTACACCTTGATGGGTCTTACCCATATAGGTGGATCTTCGAGGGTCCATATACAACACTTGTATATGAAATCTACATTAGACTTTTATTGCTAACATCCATCTATCCATGTCATAATCCTCAGGAGATTCATCACATGAAGTCCAATCATTTTTACATGGAATACATCCTCAATCTTATTTGAAGAAGTATTAGTGTTTCATCTTCAATTATTCTTTTAGTTTCCGATTTCAGGAGCCTCATTATCTTCTCAAGATTAAATGAGTTCCTTTAATTCATTTTATCTTGATTCTTAAGAGAGTCATCCTCTAAGAATCACATTCTCAGAGATGAGATCCTTTAAGAATCTCAAGGTCATAAAGTAGGTATACAATACCATCCTTTATTTTCCTTATGAAGTAGCACTTTCTAGTGCTAGATTCCAGCTTACATGCATGGAACCTTATTAAGTATATAATGTAGTCTCTACTACATATATACCTTTGGAAACTAAGAGATAATTATGCTAGGATCAATCATTGATTAAATCATGTCACACATGATCAATTGTATCTCCCTACAACTCCATTGAGTTAAGGTTCATTAGGAGGATTGAGATAGGAATGATATTCATATCTCCATAAGGTATATCTTGAATTCATCTAATAGGTACAGGCTACCTTGGTTAGATCAAATTCATTTCATCTTCCTTCAAACTTTGGTTCTAAACCAAGATTGTGAAATTTTTGAACATTTCAAAGTTTTCTAAGTGAAGAGAAGAAATCTTATATCACAAATAATCACTAATAGATATCACATATCCATAATGTTTATTATGATATAGATGATATGCATACATCAATATGTATGAGATCATGAATATCTTGACATCTTACACCTTTCCCAAGGAAGGGTGTATTGGACATCTTACTTTGAATATAATAATCACAAGTATGTGAGATTTGAATCTTTAGACAATCTAAAGTTTCATATCTTACTAGTCCATTGATCTCATCAACAGACATATGTCCAAAACTTGATGCCAGATCATTGTCAAATTATCTTCATCATCCTATTGATCATTAAAGGTTTAATTTCCAGTATTATAAATCTTAATGAACCATTCAATAATTTTCTAATTTAATAGAGTCCACTAGATTTTAGCTTACTATCTGAAATATCTCCATCATAACTCTTTATGATAGATTTATTACAAAATTCATGTTTATATCCAATAATTAGAAATAAACAATGAGTGTATTCTAATATCTAGGTCATAGAGACATTCTCTAAGACTAAGGGCTCCCACTGAAAATATGAAGTCTATTGATCTCATGGAAATTGTTGCAACACTTGCATCTCTTTCAACATGGATGACCAATAAACACTAAGATCAAATTTCTAATATTCTAACACATATGCAACCAATTGCAAGTGTCATTAGAAGATTGGGATACAATTATTAGACTTTACCTTATCAAATAAGTAAGTCAATTTCAATGATTATATGTAGGTTATTCTGATGTGTTATCTGATTCCTTCTCTAAGGATTCTAGATAGGTTAGATAGTCATACTATCAACACATCAGCATATTGCAGTATTGGAATTCATCCAACTCTTTGGATGTCATATGGAAGTTACAGAAGTACAGTTAACTCTTTGATTATACTTCTTGCTTGGGTCCAACCCATGCTTTCACTGCGCTCCCTTTATCTATAAACAACCATTGCTTAAGACTAAGGACCTCTTATGTTAAATTCAAAAATATTTAATGTAAGAGCATTTCGACATTTATACATGCTTCACCCAATTCATACAATATGAATATTATGAAGCTTCATGAATGACTAGAGTATAGATAGTAGAATGATGACACTCATCATCTACATCCATCTAAATTCTTAAAACATAGGTTCAGGTAGGTATTTAAATAATTTGAATACATCATCTCTTATAGAGCTACCATTCTACATGATGCAGAGAACCATGTCATTCATGATTAAATATCAAGAGCACATATGTATGCCAGAAAATCTTTATTGATTTTATAAGGATTATTTGATAATTACGATCATCATTGACATGTCACTTCCAAAGTACATTCAATAAGATCAAGACATATAGAGACATACAAACCCTAGGGTTTTAGTCCTATTGTCTTATTTGATTATCACTTCTCATTATTATGAGGAAACTTGCACATTGCAACCACATACATTATGTGTCCAATTGCAAGTACAATATCTGGATCAAAAGGTCCAATCCATGATATTTTACTGGTTATCATTGAGTATAACATTGAATGTGATTAATGAAGGATTATCTGAAATAAGAAATTTGCATAAAAACATATAAATATTTAATTTACTTCGATTTAGGAATTTTTATATCAAAGTTGTCTTGCCTTGTCAACGCTGAAGGTTCATTCCCTTAATCACTTTCAATGTAAGAGATATACTTACCATCATATCTTAGCAAGATCTGGGATCTCCTTCCTTATCTTTGTTACATCCCAATAATATGAGAAACTGCAACTCGGATAAAAAGAACGGGAACACATTCCACCTTGCAAGTCCAACTTGCATCTCCCAATTCGGTCTTTAATACCCGGGCCCACCACCCCTAAGGTGATGTTGACCCGTCATTAATTGAACCAACCGTCAATAGGAATAGAACTCGCTATGCGCAATCCAATATCGCCCCAATAATATGAGGATCCGATATTGGGGTCACTACGCATACGGCCTTACTCTTTCGAGAAGCAAAGAGCCCGATCCAGATGTGCTTGCATATAGGGGCTGTCACTTCGGACAGGCGTCTCCTATATACAATCCCTGGCGACGGAACCCTTCTTCTTGACGGGAGACCATGGATGTCACTTATGTGATCCTCCATATCATATTTAAATTATAATTAATCATTATGAATCACATTCATTACGATTAATTCATCCAAGGGAAATAATAACTCTATTCATAATAGAGTGTTCTTAATTGGATATAATTAACTTAATCATATTAAATTAATTTTCAATCCAATTCAATCAACAAACTTGATTTTACTTGAATATATGGTATTATCTCAAAATACGTATTAATTCATATTTTAATAATTAGAAAAATACATCTTAATCCCTCGGACATTATCCCGGCCCTACCCGCTGTCATGGCCAGTACCGGCGGGAGTGGGACAGAATGCATACGTTGCAACCCGCTACCCCAGCGATCCCCGATTAGACACCATATCCGCCTCGAGAAAGGATAATGCCAAATTGATTAATTTGTACTTGAGATGATCATCGGTTCTTCAACCGAAATTATACCATATAGTAATCAAAACAATTTTTGATTATAAGGAAATTTGCTAGACAAATTTCCATTCCTATTCAAGCAAGGTGTTTGATGATTGTGTTTCCAATTATGATTTAGATCAAATCTAATCAACTAATTGGTTGAGGCCAAGTCAATTAAGGAAATAATCATCTTTCAATATTTCTCAAATATTTTCCATAATTATTTCATGAAATTAACAATTAATTTCACTAATTGACAATCACATGGTTCTTGATTAGGAAAGTAATTTCAGCAGTGACCCCTACTTACTAAAATTAGCATATCTCAATCAATTTAAATCCAAATTAAACAAAGTCAGTTTCCAAAGTTTGCTAATTTGATTTACAACAGAATCTATGTGATTTGCACGCATTTCGAGACATCTCTAAACAGTAATTAACAATTTAATTACGTTAAGATTCGCAGTTCCCGTAACAGTGAATACATGTTCATTAAAACTACCATATCTAGAGCATACGAAATCCGATTTACGCAAACTCAGATCCTATGGTTTCCTTATTTAATGGGGAACAAAATCCAAGTGCTATTTTCGTGTTGAAACAATTTAAACAAGGCCGAAAAATTACACTAAACAGATCTGCGAAATCAAATGCGATAAAAACTTTCGCGACCTTAACGAACCCAAGTCGTCCTCGGTTAGTGAATCATATTCGAAACCGTCGACCTAAGGCTCTGATACCACTTGAAGGATATGGTTAGTTCCTCAAGCGCATCACGGAAGCGTGAGCGTCGTATCGAATACGACGAGGAGCGACTAGTCGCACTAGTTGCTCGATGCAGCGGAATTTAAAAAATTTTATACGACGAAACCACATGATCCAAAAACACTTCTCGGATCGTTTCGTCTAAACCACAATCAAGTAATAGGATTACCTCTTGAAGTGTGGTTGCGATCGAGTCTCTAAATGAAGAGACCTCCTGTCTCAAGTCCGATCCGACGGAGGAGACGCTTGCGAGCGGGGGGATGAACCGCGTGCTTCTCGCAATCCATGTTGATGATCCAAGCGGTGGATCTCCTGATCTCGACACACGAGATCCGTCGTCTTCTTCACGAGCGAGGCACACCGAAGGAGGTGGAGATCCAAGAGCAGACGATCGGGCAGCATAACGACGATGCTACGGCGATGGAGAACCTCTCCATGGCATCCATAGTGGACGGCCATGAGAGGGAGAGAGAGGGCTGACGTCTAGAGAGAAAGAGAGAGAGAGATGCTTCTCAAGCATTATGTGTATAGAAGAGCAATGGGGTGCCTCTCCTTTTATAGGGTTTTGGGATCCATGGATCTTAATCCATGGGACAACACAAATCCAATGGTCCTCATTGATTGTGTTTCTTTCAATGGCTTAGATTTTGTTGGAAAAAATCCAACAACAATTAATTTAATAAAGAATCAAATATATAATAAATATAATTTGATTTATATCAAATCAATCTTCATTGGATAAATAGGAAAGGAGGCAACCCTCCTTCCATAAGGAGGGTGGACGACCACCAATTCCTCATGGGAATTGTGGCCGTCCACTCTTCCGATATGGAAGGTGGAGCCTCTTTTCCTATTACATGAGATTTACATCATCTCATGATTCTATCCAATATTTGCAACAACTTTTGTTGCAAATTATCTCACAAAAATAAATCCAATTTATTTTGTGAACATTGCAATCATGCCATTGGAAATTTGTGAATCATATTCACAACCCAAAATAAAATGTAAATTACATTATCAATTTAATATCCAATGTGAATCCAATTCACATTAACATTTAATTAACAAATGTAAATTACAAATATCTCTCTCTTATATATTATAAATCACATTTATATTATATATGACTAATATGGATATTGCTATCCACATTATTCATATCCATGATAATTAAATCACATTTAATCATCTTGGATCTCTATTCTCTTGTTCTCAAATAATATGAATCACATTCACATTATTTACATCTTTGATAATTAAATCACATTTAATTATCTCAGATAACTCTCTTTATTATATGAATCAAATTCATATTACTCATGATAATTAAATCACATTTAATTATCCATTTTCTCAATGCTCGGATACAAATATCAACAATAGAATTATCCATGAACTCTTTCAAGGATAATGCGCTTTCTCTGCGAATACTTGGAGATAAGGACATGGCGATTGTATTGTTCCACGTATAGTGACATGAATATTGAGATCACATCTCAAATCCAGATCTCAGGCCTCCCATAGATGCTTGATTAAATCAAGACCGTAAATCTAATCTTCTCATTGAATCTGAATCATATTCAGATCAAAGTCCAACATTTGGACTAAGATCAGATTACTTCTCTAATGAGAGGAGTCACTAAAATCCAAACCCGTTTCATCACTCCCTAGGAATGGAAGCGTCATGGTTATACAATCGTTTATGATCACATCACCCTCAGGTATTCCTAATACCTGTACATCCTGCATACTGGAAGACTTAGAATAAAACCCGAGGTATTAGATCAACTTTACACTGTCTACTTCATGGTTTTTATCAGTAAGTTTCTCATTCGATCATTGGGAGTCGATATCGATCATATACTTTCCAAAAGCGTATATCATACCTCGGTCTTGATCATATACTTTCCAAAAGTATATTTCAAACCTACAAATTCAGTCAAGCTTCCAAAGCGAGACGACCATGCGCATGGAATTTGATTCTTCCCAATATCTCATGAGTGAGCTCATGTCTTCCAGTTCAGTAACTGAACCTGTATGATCCCTTTGAGCGATCGTATTACTCATATTCCCTTATATGCACACCAACGCGCCGGTGTATAGACCTTGATTAGGTCATCAACCTATTGGTCTGCCAAATGTACATACTCAAACATATAGTAACACATCCGTCTCCGGTCAGAGAATGCGTGCCTATATCATGACAGCATACGATATAGGACTTTGGTTATCTCGATCTCGTTAAGTCAACTCTTTGACCTAACTAATCTGACACCTACGAATCTCTATTCCTATGCAGAGGACCTGCATCAAGAGGTCGGTCAGATATCAGCCTAACTGAGATAGGATTTCCATCTCCTACTCTGGCTGGAGATCATCTCTTAACAATCATTTGACGGTGCTTGATGAGTCCTCGATCTAACTCTTTAGATATTCATCCAAGCATCGGCCTCTATGATTCAATAATTGAATCAACAGCTGTATGATTATCAAGATGGCCATGGTACATAACCCTAATTGTACTAAGGGACCTATTATGCAAATTATTCATTCTTCATTTCAGATCAGGGAATGATATTCGCAATAACATTTATTGCATAATGGCTCGTCGTGGGCTGGCATGTCCAACAGGCTGGACTTATCCCCTGGAGATCATCTATGCTCCATCCAATCGCCTTACAATATCTTTCATGAACCTCCATCAAATGAGATTCTTTATCTCCAGTCAAATCCGCTGAGATAATGATTGGGAACATCTCTTGCTAACCCGCAAGGAATATGTACTTCATCGACTGCGACACGGTTCAATTATGGGCAACTGGGAGTTGGCAAATATGGATTCTGAAATGTCTGAGTGAAGGTTGCCAGATCTGCAGGGGAAACTCTCACTGCATGTGAAAATATGGTGAAGATGGCCCTGCTGGTGTATCTGTCATATGTACGGGCTCACTCTCCGCCCTAGCTGTCGGCTCTAAAGGAATCAGACATGGCAAGTAATCATCAAAGTCATCCCAATCAATGCCTAAATCCGAGGGATCTGAATCAAAAGAACATGACATATATTCTACTTCGCTATCCTGACCACGATCATCATCCTTAAATGTGTCCCACGCCAAGAGTGTGCTTTTTAAGCTCTCTTCTATTGAAATCTGTAAATCTGCAATGTCTGAGTGCGAGATAAGATCACGTGATACTGGGTCTGAACAAACTACCTCATCGTTTGTGATCACAAAATCGCACTCCTGGTGGACGTCTCGCTCTGTATCTTTCATTTGCTCTAAATCACTTGACTGCTCGGAGCAGGCTAAATCTCTCGCTCTGGTCTCCTCGATCATCTCTATTTGTACACTTTCACCCTCGATGCGAAAGTATACCTTCCCACTATCATGGTAGGACACCACCTTGGCTGTGGCCATGAATGGGCGTCCTAGTATGATGGGGATATCTGTTATATGGATCTCCTGCATCAGGTTTCTTGGCCAGCAATTGGTTCTGAATGGGGAAGCATGTGATACGAGTAAGCACTTGGATCTATGCATTGTGGTTCCTCCTCTTCCTGCGGATGGTGGACTTCTCTCTAAAGTTCTTCTGGAAGAGGGGGATCTGCTCTAGTGACTCCTATAGACTCAGCTGTATCTGGAATCGATCAATCATTTGCTAGCTGAACTCTAGCTGATTTTTCTTTTTGGGATTTTCTAATTTATTCCCCTTCGCTAAGTGGAGTGCTTGAGGGAAGGGGATGACTGGCCCTCTCCAGACAGATAAGGGTCAGGAATAGGCTCCTGCACATGTAAAAGAGTAGAATCCACACCAATATCATCATGCAACATATGGACTCTTAGGGGTTATTGAAACATTTCCTTTATTCATATTTTTGTTCTTTTCCATTTTTTATTTTTTTGTATTTTTCTTAAACTGTCCTGAGATATATAATAAGGAAACACAACTAAAGGAAAATTGGTGGCCTCAGTACCACCTATGACATCTTATCTAGTGGCTTCAGCACCACTCTCTGGCCCAACATCTGGAATGTCGGTGGCACCAGCACCACTGTCTACCTCTGGAGTCATGACGGCCACAGTACCGTCAGTTGGATCAACATCCTTGGTGGCTTCAGCGCCACTATCATCATCATCATGAGCGGTATCAGTACCAAATACATTGGAAGAAATATCACCCAATGTATCGATAGGAGTGGCAGTCTCTATAAACTGTACCAACTCAGATTTCCTCTTTAGATTGTTCGGGTTGGGTCTGATATGAGTGGATATGGCAGCCTTTCCCTTGATAATCACCCTCATCTCATGCAGGAACTCGTCCAACTCTCGCTGGAAGGATGCCTGCTGATCAGAAAGGAGGCGGGCGAGGTCATCAACGGTTGGGTTCTCATAGACATGTCCATGAGAATCGTACGGGTTCCCTTGCTGGAAATGAGGCTAAGACTGCTGCTGGTAGTGAGGGGGAGGCTGGGAGTACTGCTGAGGCTACTGTGGTTGCCTCCACTACTATCCCTTGTATGAAAGACGAGGACCCTGTTGGTACTGCTGGGAGTGATGAGGCTGTTGATGGCTGCTATGCCCTGCATGAGCTGGAGGCTGCTGTTGGGATGAGGTGCCTCCAATAGACCATCGGAAACCCGGGTGATCATGACGGATCCCACACTACTGCTGGTACCAGTCGTACCAAATACCGTTGACTTCCATCAACGGCTCCTGCAGCTCAAAGTGTGGCGGGGGAAGAACTGCCAGGGGCTGATCCAGTTGGTAGACCACCATCTGAGTGTCCTGAGAAGGTGGTGGCTGGGAGTAGTGCTGCAGCAGCTGGACTGGATCTGCCTGAATGTGGTGGACCTATCGGTACGTGGTAGATGGTTGGGTGGAGTTGTTGTTGCTGGGATCAGCCAGTGACCTGAGACGGGGCTGAGAAGCCATCTGTGCCTCCTAGAGACACATGATCTGGGTCTTCATGTCACTCAATGTCTGTGCCAACTGATCAATCTGGGTCAAGCCCTGACACGTCTTCTTCTTAATGATCTTGATTGGGTCCAGCATCTTGCTGATGATGCCCATGTCAGCGGCTGAGGACTCAGCCGGTGCAAATGCTGATGAAGTAGAAGAATCAGCATCAACCCGTGCCATCCTATGATAAGACACGGCTTGTGGGAGGGGCTTCCCCTGAGTGTAGACCCTAGTCTGGGACATCACCGTGTAGTTTTCTGTCATATCCTCGTAGATGGCCCAAACATGGTCCTCATACTTGGCAAAATAGGACCCTCCACACAAGGAAATTACTAGCCCCTACAGCTCTGGTATCAGCCCACAGAATAAGCTTTGTACAAGGCTGGACTTGGATATCTCGTGATGTGGAGACCGATCGATTAGCTCTCAGAATCGATCGCAAGCCTCGTGAAACTGCTAGTTTGGAAACATGATGAAGTTGTTGTTCACGGCTCGTACTGCGTTGGTCCGGCCGAGTGGATATTACTTGTTCAAGTACTCGGTCTGGAGCTGCTCCCACGTAGTGACATACCTCACCAAATGTGTCAGCCAATAGGCTGCTCTGTCAACTAAGAAGAACGGGAAGGCGATCATCTTGATCGTGTCCTCGTCCATGAATCTGTCGTGGACCCTGCTGCAGATCATCTCGAACTCCTGCAGATGGAGGTGCAGCTCCTCGGTGGCTAGCCCATGGAACTTGGGCAATAGCTGGATGGTCTGGGGGTGAAGCTCGAAGTTGCCCAGGATCTTCGGAAGCTAAATCCAACGGTAGGTGAGGATTGCACTGGGGTTATGCAACTGCCTCATCGTCCGTGTCGGTCAGGTCGCTGATCATTTGGGCGTCCATATCCTCCTCCAGGTACTTATTTCTCTCCATCGACTGGTTTCTGCGGCTCTACTATGCCAGCTCGCATATGCATTAGCTCTCGTCACACTTCTGCCATAAATACTCCCTGGTCTCTAATCTACGCTGCATGGTTTCAATGGAGGATAATGGTGTGTTGTTGATGGCGGCTTGGTCAAGTACACATGCTGATCCCTGCGGTTGCTGATGAACCCATTATTCTCACTCTTTATTATTTAATTTTAGCTTTTTATCTTGGTAAAACAACACGTGAATACCTGTAAATACAATAACATAGCATTCTGCATGCACATGTTAATATTACATAATTAGCATGTTTTTGTGCAAAAACAAAAGAATAAAGGAAAAGAAAAAGGAAGGAGGTATTTAGAAAAAATACAAAGTGACCCGAACTCCAAGAGAAGGTCAAACCTTGACCTGATCACCAAATAAAATAAGTAGAGAGAGATAGCGTCCACTGTATGTTGTATATATTACCTATGTGTATAAATAATTATTTCAAATAAAATAAAATTATTAGTTTTACTTCCTTATATATATTTCTAGTAATAATATAAAAAGAACATAGAAATCAGAAAAATAAAATAAAAATAAAATAAAAATCCTCCTTTCAATTGTACAATACCCATGTGTGTATATATAGAGGAAAGGGATCATACTTCATGATGTAGGTAACTTACCTACATCATGTTTATTTTTCCCAATTTTTTTATTTTTTTGAAAAATACTTCTGTGGTTTTCATAACTAAATCTCTCTAACATGTCATTCAAATTTTGTCAGAAACAGGGACTCCTATGCCCTCCATCTAAAACAGATATTTACAACAAATCTTAGACCCTTAAAATTACATATTCTAGATGGAGGGCATAGGAGTCTCTGTTTCTGACGAAATTTGAATGACATATTAGAGGGATGTAGTTATGAAAATCCACGAAAGCATTTTTCAAAAAAATAAAAAATAGGAAATAATAAGCATGATGTAGGTAAGTTATCTACATCATGGAGTAGGATCCCTTTCCTCATATATATATATAGACACACACATACACACACACACCATATCTTATTCTATACATCTAAATAACCCATAAAAATAAAGTAAAAATTATTTTGTATCCCTAAAATTATGTTGAAAGTAAATACAATATAAATTCGGGGTATTTGTGCAAAAATAGTAAAACAGAAATTATTGTACATAATACATAGGTATATTATACCTGTATATAATACTACAAACTATTTATACACTAATATATTTATTCATAAAAATAATTAAAAATCACAGAAAAATTCTTTGAAAAATAATAAACATTTTTTATTTTGTACACTTTTTATTTTGAATTCAATTACTATTTTTATTGAATTTTTAATCATTTTGTACATCCCTATTTTTTGATTGGTCTGGAGGCTTTATTGACTCCAGTCAACGCCTCCTCCTAGGTTGGGTCGGGTCGCCTACCTCTTTGACGGATCTTCTTCTCCCCATTTTCACGCCCGACCCCGACCATCATTTGCTCTAATTCTTCTCCCGAGCATCCTCCTAGGATCTGTGATCCTCGCGGATCCCTAGGAAGGCATGTTCCTAGGGTTGCGTGCTTGCTCTCGATTCTTCCATCCCCTGGAGCATCCTATAAAATCCTCTGTTCCACTTCCAAGAACGGTAGCTCGTGCCTCGCCCCTCCCTTCACCCCTAAAAACTTTCAGTTGAGTGACAGCAACCCGAGGGCGTCTTTGGATCGAAGTTTGGTGGTGTGTTCCCGCAGCTCAGCTTTGTGGTTGGAGCTCTCTGCCGCGTTCAGCTTCCCTGCCTGCTGCAACACGGTTGAGACTACGACCCCAACCTTCACCTTTGCATAAAGCCCAGGAACGCGTTCCATGCCTTAGATGACCATCTTATTCTTCACATTTCATATGTTCCCTCAATTCATCCATTTTGCTCCGCCACAGTTTATTTGCTCCAACCACCTGGTCTGAACCTCATCTCACCATCACATCCGTATCGATCAACCCCTCAATGAACACCCCATCTTGCACCGTAGCCTGATCATCCTTGGACTCGACCTTGAGGTTGAGATTAAGGCCAAGATCTCCTTCTTCTAGCCTCACCGAAGATCGATTCCCATTCACCTCGCTTCTTTCATCTTCATCTACAATAACCTAGATCGGAGCGTAGCCCCGAGTCTTATCTTCTATTTACAGGTACCCACGCACGGTAGGAGCCTCTTTTAGATGCTCAACTGCTCAGGCGAAGCAACTGCAGGCAGAGCTAGCTCATCTAGCAAAACTGACCGTTGGCTCCTCCATTGGAACCTCCCACCAGATGTGGACCGCTCCTATGACTTTATTGGACTCTTCCTATCCTCCATCGGAATGGTGGATCTCGATCCTTCTTACGTTGAATCCCATCCCTGAAGAGTTCTTCCAGACCTTCTTTCTGCTGACGATGAGGAGCGCCACCTCCTAGATTTGATCTAGGCCGTACGCCTATGCTTAATCCCTAACGGTCGATCAGAGCAGGGGAGATCTGCACCACACGTCTTCGCCTTTTTAGAGCCGCCCGATCCGTACTATTTCAGAGCATCACAGCCGCACGTCCCCGACATTCTTCCTGACGTCAAATCTTTTTGTAGGGGGCGATCAGAACCGTCAGAGCCCCGACATGCTCCTCACGCGCCTCAGGGTATTTTGCATCTTTTATGCTTTGTTTGTTAGTCCAGTAATAAAGTTGTACGGGAATACATTTTTAGTCAGAACCTTGTAGTTTTGCATATTTGCATTTTATTCCTCCATGTGTGAACTCACGTGACGTCCCACGTGATTTTATGGTGAAGTTGCACTATCTACCTGAACTTCTTCTATGTTATGTTTTGAATGAAATATTTCTGATATTTGCACTTATACCCCTATGCGTGGCGTATTCCGCATGTGCATTTATTTTCTGGACATTTTGCATCTTTAGCCCTTAATTTCTTATATGTGTTACTTTTTAGCCATTGGACTTTATTTGAATTGCAACGAGGTCCCTGTGAACCGTCTCCCTAGTTTTAAATTAAATAATCACCAAATTAAGTCTGAAAATTACTATTAGCTCTTGTTAATGTGTAATATTTATTTTAATTTTTAGGAATAATTTTGTGTTATCTTTTATTTTCTAAAAATAAAAAACCCCATAAAAAGCCTACTGTATATTTTAGAAAATAAATAAAAATTATAAAAATTGTTTTAAAATTTCCAAAAAAATATTCTGTGTTTTTGTTTGCTTTACTTTCAGTATCAATTTTGTTTTGAAAATCATCATAAAACCCCTAAAAATCTCAAAACCCTTAAAAACTTATAAAATCCATTTAATTTCAAAGAAAATCAGAAAAATACAATTTCAGTTTCTGTTGTTAGATCTTTTTATTCGCTTTCTCATAAAATTTATAAGCAGGACATTAGGACACTTTAATTATAATTTTGTCCTAGTGTGCACTGTTTCCTTGTTTATCACTTATTTGAATTTTATAAAATTACATAAAAAATCAGAAAAACCCCAGAAAATTACCAAAAATACCTTATTATTTGAAAACCCCCAAAAATATTATTATTCATGATTTTTGAGCATTTATATACTTTAATAAAAATTCAAATATCTTGCTTATGTGCTTTAGTTTTCTTATTTGCTTGTTTTTCTTCCTTATTTAAAAATATAAAATTTTACAAAATTAAAAATTAATAAAAATATGCATTTCATTGTTTGATTTCAACTACTTCGAAGGTTTCTCGTGCTCCTTGAGTTCGACCTTGGTCGCTATACCGGGCTAAAATAAATAGCGAAGCTGCTGACAATTTTTTTATGTGTTGATTGCTTGATTTGAGTGGTTCTCTATTTTTCTTGTAGAGCTTTGGCCTTGTAATCCGGGTCACAATGCCCTTTGTTTTTATTTCCTAACCCGTGTCGCTCGAGCTGCTCATCGGTGTGTCCCTCACTGCTGGCCATCTCTTGGGTCCTTGCGAAGTCAAAAGACTCCAACTCAGGTGTCGTCAAGTGAACATATAACTGTGCTGGCCTCTGCTCTAGCACCTCAGGACTGGTAGAAGGGTGGTCAAGGGGGAATAGGGTGGTAGCGAACTCAGGTTCAGAGAGTTGGTCTGGGCTCTCTGAAGCTGTTGTAGATGAATGGAGAGGAGTGCTCGAAAATGATGCTATCAATGGAAGCCTAAGGGATCTCCTTCCCATCATCTTGATGTGGGGATTTATGAAGATTGGATCTAGAATACAAGTAAGTTGTGAAGTCAAACCCCTTTTTCACCTACTCAACGCTCGAGCTAATGATCGTGAATGATCGGTCTTTAATCTTGTCCAATTTTATAAAGGTGACAAATTAATCTATTAGAGTGATTAAGAGAGCAGTTGGGAACCCAACAAGTATGGGTGCAGACTATTTACCATCTACCCGATCAACCCAATATGTTAAGGAAGTCACGGACCGATTATCAGCTACACGATGAAATCCTCACTGGAGAACAACTAGCAACAAGACCAGTAGTCTGAAAGGAGTTCGGGTATGGCTCTATCCTAGTGTGCAGGTCACTCCCTCACTGTAAATAAATCAATCAATGAGGGGGTGACTCTCCCCAAAATAAGATTTTTTAGGTGATGTGTATTTCATGGTCAAGTTTGCACTAGCAGTCCTAATTTTATTTGGTTATATATTTTTAGGTATTTTTCTGAAATAAGACAACGCCTAACGAATTTTTTGATTTCCTTGATTATTTTGAGTCCATTAAAACAGGGGGAGGAAGTCGAAAAAATTGATGCGCGATCAAACACGATGATGCATGCATAGATAGGAATGCATACCTGACTCCAGCACTCTACATGCGGTGTGATCCATGCATAAAAGTAAAGACAAGAAATAAACTACCTATATGATGCACGAAAGTCAGCCTTAGACAAGCAATTTCTATTAATCGTGAAGCCCAAATACCTAACTATCAGGAAGAGAGACCAGAGTCCTGTCTTCGATCTCGATCGGTGCCCACCACAATGGGTCCTGCCAGCGCTGTATACGGCCTCTCTCGACACGTGGTCTCTAATCCCAATATGTTAACTTTTTTAGTTTATTTTAGATAGGTCCAATTACTATAGGAACAGATAAGCAATTAGGTGTGGGGACTTATCTAATTACGCCACATTCAACAAAAATTCCTAAGTCTAAGGGCTAAATCCTCGAGAATCGAAAGGAAATAAAAGCTATAAAGCAAAACCACGAAAAGCCGCGGTGAGGTCCCATGATTACATCGGTACTCGGGAAACAGACCCCGAAGTGTCTAAGTGTCCAACAAGTGTCCAAGTCCACAATTATTACAATAATAAAAATGTTTACATAAATAAAACTAATCTATCTAAAATAACTACTCTCCTTCCTTTTTCTTATCCTAGGATGCTGGCTCCTCCAACTGAAAGTCGAAGCGTCCCTCAGGAAGTTCCTCGCACAAAAAGTGAAACAAAAAGATGTCAGAAGGCAGTTATATCAAATAGATACAAAAATGGACAAAAGTGAAAAATGAGCAAAAATGAATGAAGACTACTAAGCCATGCTCCCTGGCAACGACGCCATTCTGATGTGCGACCCACCAACTGGGGTTAAGTATCAGGATAACTCAATGGTCGTTGCGATCCCAATCGATAGGAGAACTCAACGAGAAAAATAAAACCACTCAACAAAAAATTGAACAATCAAGGAATGTAAGCGGTTCGCTAGTTCATTTACCTGGCATAGCCACCAGGGTCGAACACAAGGAGCACGAAAGGAATGCGAAGTAGTCAAATTTCAATGAAATAAAACATTGTTTAGTGGTTTTTAATATTTAGATGTTTAATTTTTAATAAGAAAACAAAACAACAAAAATAGAAGAAATCCACACAACAATCTTCTTGGATTTTTGTAAGCAACTAAAAATAGTCAAAAAATTAGTGTAAAAATATTTTTACATTTTTGTGTTTTAAAGTGTTTTGGTAATTTTTCTAGATTTTTCAAATGTTTTTTTGTGATTTTATAAAAATAAAAATTGCTAAAAAAATCAAAACAGTACACAGTCAGGACTTAATTACAAGCTAAAAATATTTAAAATACCCTAAAGTCCTGGATAGGAATTTAATGATAAACTATAACTGAACGCCTACAAAAAGAAACTGAAATTAATTTTTAGTTTTTTCTTTGATTTTATACAATTTTTATTAGTTTTTGGTAATTTTGTAATTTTTAGGGTTTTTATAGTGATTTTTTCAACAAAGTTAATATTGGAAGTAAAACACATAAAAAAGGCACATCTAGGAGTTTTTGTAGAGTTTTTAGAATTCTTTTCAAATTTTCATAATTTTTTATAAGGCAAGCAGAGATAAATTTTAGGGTTTTTGAATTTTTTAAAATAGTAGATGGAAATAAATTAATCGAACAAAATTACAGTAAATATTACATACTAACAACATCCAATGGTAATTTTTATGTAATTTTTCGAATTATTATTTATTCAGTCCAATCAAAAGCATGCAATTAATAATAGTTCACAGGGACCTCTTTGTAAATACTTTAAGTTCACAGACCAAATCAGTAACACCCTTTAGAAGCTTAGGGTTATTTTTGCAAAAATCCCACTCAATCACACACACAACACGTGGTTCAGGCTCTCAGGGGCATAAATGCAAATTATAAAAACCTAATATTCATTCAGTAATAATAGAAAAGGGCAGTGTTGAAAGTGCAAATATCCCAAAACTCACATGAACATACACGTGTTACAGACTAAGAGGGACTAAAGTGTAAATATCTAAAAACTCGAGGTCTAAATTGTAAATTTTCTTAACTATAACATTTATTTAATGGACTAAAGAAAAATATCAAAACATGCGAGTACAAAAGGGAAATATGCCTTTGGCAAGGACACGTGGTGCACTTTGAGACTGGCTTTACAGTACGGCTCTGATCGTTGTTTTTGACAGATCTGATGGCTGCAGAGGATGTTGCGGACGTGCATGCAGATGCATCAGGGGGCTCTGATCCAAAGACCAAAAGGCAGACCCTGTCTAGCATCTCAGATTAGATCTGGCAGGAGGGGGCCCATCCGACGACGGGTGAAGGGTCAGTGAGAACAAGACCCTAGCAAACTTCAACTGAGCATCATATGGGCTCCGATGCTCCGTTGAAAGATCAGAGAGGTCTGGCTGTGTCGTGGAGGTGTTCCGCGTCAGGTGGGGTGCTCGGATGTAGGCGATAATGGCCGGATGAGCGTAGTAGGGGCTGCTCGCCTGAAGCTGCTCTGCCTGAGCAGCTGAGGGTCCAGAATAGTTCTCTTGCGTGCATATGAGCCTACAAAGGATAGAGGGGACTCGAGGTTATGCTTCGGTCCTAGTTATTGCAGTTAAAGATGAAAGAAGCAACGAGGGATGGTAATTGGGTCTCCGGTGGACACGGGGGAAGTAGACCAGACATAATCTCGACCCAATGGACAAGCCTCTGGGTGAACAGGGTGCGTGGGAAGATGTGGGGTGAGTTGAGGATCTGATCGGAGCTGGTGAATGGGCGTAACAGAGCTCCGACCAGCTGGTTGGAGCAGAGATAACTGTGGTAGTGTGAAAGGGAAAGATGTGATCGAATTGGGCAATACTAAAGGAAAGATAGATACCTGAAGGGTCGGAGGAGTTCCTGAGCTTTAGGCGAAGGTGGACAGATGGGTCTTGTCCTCGATCTGTAGCGACGAGCGAGAGAGGCTTCACACGATGGAGCTCCGACCGTGTTGTCAGTCACAAGCCTCCAGGCGTCTCCTGAAGATCCTAAGCTACTCCTTGAGTGGTTGTCACTCCACGGAAGGTGGCTAGAAAAGAATGGGAGTGCGAGGGGCGAGCTTAAGGGTTATGGAGGCGAAAGAAGATGTTATATATGATGCGTAGGGGTCTAGAAGAATCGGGAAAAAGAGGGAACCCTAAGGCGATCCGATCCTTCCTAGGGATCCACAAGAGTCATAGATCCTAGGAGAGGAATCGAGCAGTGGAATTGAGGAGAACGAAGGTCGGAGTCAGACGCAAGAATTCAGAGAAGTTACTCCAGTGCGAGGGAAGGCAACCCGACCCGGCTGGAAGAGACCTTTGACTGAGGTCAATGGTCTGACGTAGACCAATGAGAAAATCAGGATTTACAAAATAAAGGGAAATTCAATAAAAAATATCAAATGAATTTAAAATAAAAAGTGTATAAAAAATGTTAATTATTTTCTAAAGTATTTTTCTATGATTTTTAATCATTTGTATTTAAAAAATATCATATATACAATATATAATATTATATACATGTATATTATATCTATGTATTATGTACAAGTATTTTTATTTTATTATTTTTACATAAATACCATTATTTCATATTTTATTTATTTAAAACATAATTTTAAGAGTATAAAAAAATTTTATTTTATTTTTATAGATTATTTAAGGGAATAAAATAAATAGCGGATGTGATATGTACATGTTTCTTTTATACAAAGGTTTGATGAGTTTATTTTCATTTTTCTATTATTTCCTAGTTTTTAATTTATTTTTATAATATTATTAAAACTATATACAAGGGTGTATAATAATTTAATTTTATCAAAAATAAGTAAATAAATAATATGTACAAGTATAGGTGATATATACAATACATAGTGAAACCTATCTTTCTCTACTGATTTTATTTTGCGATCCGGTCTAGTCTTGACCTTCTCTTGGGGTTTAAGTTGCTCTGTATTTATTCTAAATACATCATTCTTTTTTTTCTTTTTCGTTTGTTCTTTTATTTTTGCAAAAAAATCATGCTAAATATGCAATATTAAAAATACCATGCAGGAAGCCAAGTTATTATATTTACAATTTTTTACATGGTGTTTTGTCAAAAAGAAGAGATAAAAAAAAGAATAAAGAGTGAGAATCATGGACTCATCACTCCCCTATACTTTACCTTTGCTAGTACCTTAGCAAACACTTATTTGAAAAAGAGATGAAAACAAAAAGAAAAGATAAAAGAATCAAGGATGATTATTAAACTTAATCTTTTTTAAATTGGAGTATAGAGCTCAGTCGGACCTTTGGATTACGAGTTTGTCAGAACCTTATTGGGAAATACGTTTAAGACTCAACAGCCTCTAAGTTCCACAATTCTATGGTTAAGACTCCTTAATAAACTAGGTCAGAACAAGTCTACATACGCAAACTCTAATGAATTCTTTCCTTGTATTGTGTAAGTGATATGTAGCTCCCCATCTTACAACCTCCCTCAACAAGGTAACTCTAATCCCCCCAGTCTAGCAGCTCTTTCATCGAGGAGCGAGGTATTCCCTTCTAAGTTCAAGTTCAACTAGCTCAAGAAGAGGTGAAAGAAAAGAATGGATTGTGACCAGTGTAGTCACGTATCCCTTGGAGCAAGCCAGTGTAGCTAAGTCTCTAGCTCCAAGCATCCATGAGATGAGAAGGTGGAATACATAAGCTTTGCTTATTCACTATATACATTCCGGTGTACATTTTATTTTCAATCATGCATGTCCCTTTTTTTTGGAGTTTTTATGTGCATATATACAACATATTTACATGGTACAACATCTATAATAAGGAGTTTTTCCTCTTGACCCAGTAGACTATCCCTCTTTTGAAGCATTATTGCAACCCACATACTCCTATCTTTAGACCTCAATGCTACTAGACCAGGTTGAGATGCACATCCCTCCCTAGAGGATGATGAGAGGTTCTGCCTAGAAGTACTACCCTCGTGCTCTAGAATCTAGTGATCCAGAATCGCTATTCTCATGCTCCCATAGGATCACTCCACTATATATGTATGCGCATATATTATTTATTTATTTATTTATATATATGGAAAAAAATTTGGCTTCCTCCACCCCATTTTCCCATTTTTTTTATTTTTATAAATATCACCATGTATATTTATATATATCCCTCCTATATGTCATTCGATTATCGTCAAAAATAGAGACTCCTATGCCCTCCATCTAGAACATGTAATTTTAACGGTCTCAACATTGCTGTAATCGACTTGTTCTAGATGGAGGGCATAGGATTCTCTGTTTCTGACGAAATTCACATGACATATGGGAGTGATATATAGATGAATATACATGGTGATATTTTTCTAAAAAAATAAAAAAATGCACAAAAATAAGGATGGGGACAACCCTATTGCACCCTATATATAGGGGTCCTTCAAGTAGGATGCATCCTTCCTGACTTCAGGAAGGCCACCATCTTTTTGTAGAAAACATGGACACTTTAGTAGAATGTGTATACAGTTTGTATTATAACTGCACATTATAAATACAAAACCGTATACAAAACTGCATAGTATAATACAAACATTAAAAATGCACATTATAATACAATATGTATACGTATTCTACTCAAGTCATCATGTTTTCTAAAGAAAAAGGGTTGACCTTCCTGAACTCAGGAAGGAACAAGTCCTATTTGAAGGAAATCATATATATATATATATGCATACATAAATGGGTAAAATGGTGCTGCTCCCTTAGGGGAGCTTACTTGGCTCTTCCTACCCCATTTTTCTCATTTTTTTTATTTTTTTGAAAAATACTTCTATGAATTTTCATAACTATATCTCCATATTATCTCATCCAAGTTCTATGCGAAATAGAAACTTCTACATCCTCTATCTAGACCGTCATTTTTTAACGGTTGCAAATTTGTAGAAATTGATCCCATTTAGATGGAAGCCGTAGGAGTCTATGTTTCGCACAAAACTTGAATGACATAATATAGGATGTAGTTATGAAAATCCACGGAAACTTTTTCCAAAAAAATAAAAAAATGGGAAAAATAAGGTGGGGGAACCAAGTTAGCTCCATGTAGGGGCAACCCCATTCTACCCTACATATCTCCATAGATATGGGTAAAAAGAGGTTGCCCGATGCGAAATAGAAACTTCTACATCCTCTATCTAGACCGTCATTTTTTAACGGTTGCAAATTTGTTGAAATTGATCCCATTTAGATGGAAGCCGTAGGAGTCTATGTTTCGCACAAAACTTGAATGACATAATATAGGATGTAGTTATGAAAATCCACGGAAACTTTTTCCAAAAAAATAAAAAAATGGGAAAAATAAGGTGGGGGAACCAAGTTAGCTCCCTGTAGGGGCAACCCCATTCTACCCTACATATCTCCATAGATATGGGTAAAAAGAGGTTGCCCCTTGGAGGGAGCTAACATGGCTCCCTCGCACCATTTTTCTCATTTTTTTTGAAAAAATGATTCCTTGAATTTTCATAATATATCCCTACAGAATGTCATTTAAGTTTTTTGCGAAATAGAGACTTCTACAACCTCCATCTAGATGGGGTCAATTTCAACAATTATGTGGCCATTAAAAAATGATTATATAGATGGAGGCTGTAGGAGTTTCTCTTTCACATGAAATTTGAATGTCATAATATATTGATATAATGATGAAAAACCATGGATTTATTTTAAAAATTTAAAAAATGGGGGAAAAATGGGGGCGGTAGGAGCCAATTTAGAACCCCCTGGGAGGCAACCCTATTTTACTCTCTCTATATATAAATATACATACAAATGTATATAGAGTAAAATAGGGCAGCCCTAGGGGGACCTAACTTGGCTCCTCCCCCTCATTTTTCCTATTTTTTATTTTTTGAAAAATTAATCCACAGAAATTCATAACATATATTATGGCATTCAAGTTTCATGCGAAACAAATATTCCTACAACCTCCATCTAGATAGTCATTTTTTAACGGTTGTAGAATTGTTAAAATCGACCATGTCTGGATGGAGGTCGTAGGAGTCTCTATTTCATAGGAAATGATGACATAATTCATGGATATAGTTATGAAAATCCACGGAAGTGTTTTTCAGAAAAATGATTAAAAAAATATAAAAATAGGGTAGGGGAGTCAAGTTTGCTCCCCCAAGGGGACAACTCCATTTTATCCATATGGGGTAGCCAACGGGCTGCCACTCAACCATTTTTCTGTATTTTTTTTTATTTTTTTGAAAAATACCACGTATATTCATCTATATATTCCTCCAAAATTTCATTCAAATTTCATCAGAAATGGAGACTCATATGCCCTCCATCTAGAACATATCAGTAACAATAATGTTTAGACCAATAAAATTACCTATTCTAGATGGAGGGCATAGGAGTTTCTATTTCTGACGAAATTCGAATGACATATTATATGTATATATAGATAAATATACATGGTGATATTTTGCAAAAAAAATTTGTTAAGAAATAGTCGAGGGCAGCCCCATTTTTACCTATATATACAGGGTTGATCCTACGTGAACCAAAAACTATGAGAGCATGAGACTGGACCACTAGATTCTATCTTCTCTCTCTTAGTTGATTGGAGGAGGAGAGAGATGAACAGAATCTAGTGGTTCAGAATCATTGCTCTCATGTCCTGATAGTTTCTGGCTCTCACAGGATCAACCTTGTGTGTGTGTGTAAAATAGAGCTACCCCTAGAGAGAGCCATGTTAGCTTCCCCCGCCTTTTATTATAAACATTCTTCTAGTATTTTTTTAGAACACTTAGTGGATTTTTATCACCAAATATCAACATATTCTCATTAAAATTTTAACTCATTTTGAGGTTCATATCCATCCATTAAGCCTATCAAACTTCATCAGTCTTAGAATTGCTGATATTGATCCCTTCCAGATGGATGTGTTAGGAATGTCTATTTTCCATGAAATTTGAATCACATATTCCTCTTGTTAATATAAGTTAATCCCCTCATGTGTTTTAAAAAAATAACATGAGAAAGTTTAAAAAAGGTTGTGGGGGAAGCTAACTTGGCTCCTCCTTGGGAGTAGCCCCATTTTACTGATATATATGTATATATGCACATACATGTGTGTGTATAACATCAAAAGATATATCATCAATTTCAAAAATACTTATCATTATATGCTAAAAAAATTGATCGTATAGATATTGCATTGAGCAATGGAAATATAATGTGGATCAACCATACAAGCAAGCAAGAATGATATAGCCTTGATAAGGATTTACAAGGTTCATCCTTAATGGGGTTAATCTTCTATGGTGATGCTGCATTTCTCTTGAGTATCTCCACAGAAAAATAATAAAAAAAACAAAAATATATAAATAACCATAAGGGAGTTATTTAGCACACCCTCTTATAGATAGATCCCCACTAATAGGTAGATCCACAAATCCTAATACCATTAGGACCCGACTAAAAATTAAATGAATTTTTTGGAATGTTACCTCTGAGCCCTCACAAGGAGGGATAAACCTTGCTCTTCCTAGATCCCTACTCATTGATTGGATAACAAGATCGTCATTTAAGGAAAATAAAATTCCCTCACAATCAATGAGTGGGAGGTCATACAAAGGGCTGGTCGAACAAATGACTAAGTGTTGAAGGCATCTCAATCTAATATAAATTTAGTTCCCTTGAAAGTAGAAAATAACATCTAGACTCCACTGTCACCTTTCTCACAATAGGACTATTGTGAACAATAAATAGTGAGCAAGTCCAAGGACGACCTTCGTAAACATATTGACCGGATTATATGTTTACCATAGTCCTCTTCTCACAAGGAATGGAATGAAATTTGGCATAAATATGCCTAATCCTCTCATGATGCACCCTATCCTTAGCTAGGTATATAGTGCTAAAACTAAAAGAACAAATGATAGCATGCTCTTATTCTAGATGGAAATCTCCTATTAATATTTTCAACAAAATGCCTTCACTTGTAACTTTTACTAAAGCCCATATATAGAATAATTAACCAAAGGTTATAAAGTATCCTTATAAATAGTAAATAAAACTCATTAAAGTAAATACATAACATAATATTGACCTTCTCATATCAACACATGTAGCATAATCTGAATCTAAATATCCATTTCAATTTCATCATAAAAACGCGACCCAATTGAAATAAATCCAAAAATAATTATTAATGTAAAACTTATAAGATATAATATAAAGAAAATATGTTATAGAAGGAATATACAACTCACAATTGACATGATGAATTTAACATTGAAACCAAAGCATGTAGAAAGCACGACCTAGAACTTCTCGTTGCAAGATTTCTCCATTGTACTCTTAACAAAGCTTACTTCCATTATTGCGCTACTTTAAACTCCGTATATCACTATGTCATGTACAATGTATACCTCTCCTTGGACAAATCCCAAGATGATATTATCGTTCATAGAGAAATAAAATCACAACTCGAGTGAGCATGTACAAAGCCTGCAACACAAAATACTTTGTACATAAAGTTAATAGACAGACATACTTGAGTCTTGTAAAGTAAGAACAAGGCGCAACTTGAGTACGAGAGAACTTGAAAGCATAATTGCAATTTTTGAGAGCATGAGAGAAGCATGCATACTTGAGAGGAATAGATCGTGCAACTCACTTAGAGTGTTGGAAGTAGTAAATTTAGCTATCTAGTGCTTAGATGTACTCAGATGTCTTGTAAAGTGACATAGAAGTTCTACTAATAGGTTTAGGATGGCTCAATGACTGTTTATGGTAAAAAAGATGGTAAGGTGAGAGGACACCAACAAGTAGAACATAATATCCAGAACAAAATAGTCGGGTGAAGGAAATGGTCAAACAGATGAATAGAGAATTAGCCAACTAGTATAAAGGTTAGTAGACTGATTGTCTTAATTATCTTCGAAATTATGATCAAAGATGATCATTGTTGAGTCGAGTAAAATGTGGACATAATGAGAATCTTTATGGGGATAGATATTAGTTGACCAGAACTTTAATATGATATACGGATGAAAATTATAGTTTATAGAGGCAAAATAGATAGTAGGTTGAAAAATAGAATATAAAATATTAATTTAGGTACTCATGCATATTCGATTGAAAAAACTTAGTATTCGACTCGAGGTGAGATCGATCAACTAAAGATGTGATTAACTGATAGATGCCCTTTTGACTTGTTTTTTCTTGTAGATTAAGAATCTAAACAATACAACATAGTTCCTTTATTTATATGTATAAACTATAACAATTGTCTAAATTCTTTCCTTTCATAAAATCACCCTTGATTTGTCATGTATATTATTCTTGAGCTTCTGAGCGTCTATATCTTAATTTTATATATCTTAAGATTTGGTCCTTAATTCTTGAGCTTTCTGTATGTTGATGCATTGAGCTTTTTATTTCAAGAGTATTGCTTCTTTTGATGGTTTTGTAGATGTCTTCTAAGGATGTCGTTGATGAACGTCAAATTTGCCTCTATAATATTGTGAAAATATGTTGTAGTTCAGGAGGCGAATTTGGTTCAGCAAAAACCACAGACTTTGAATGCTGTGGAATATTTATACTTGGCAAGTGTACCAAGGTCGAACACAGGGACACGACTGCCTATCTAAGTATTGAATTTTGATTCATGAAAGCACAATGTCGATTAATTTGTATTTCAGGTCCTCATGCAAATTATGATGCACTATGCTATTTACAAAATGATGCCATGATGCATGCATTTTTTATCGGTTTTTATGCAGTTATAAAGGATGATGCATGATCAAATATGCAAGAGAAATTATGTATAGATTTAAAGACTACAATTATACCCTAAAATGTGAGCAACATAATATGAATTGAAATCAGTGTCAATTAATCACAACAATAAAAGTGGTCATCAAATCAAAGCAAGCATGAGTAGAACAGGGTCTCAATTTCCACATAAAATTTCACTTTAATTAAACAGGAGAAAATGAGACAATTAAGCATGCTAAAATGTAGAGGACAAAATAAGGATCAAAATGACACTAAAATCATGCAATTTGGACCTACAATGCTTAAGTTATGCTAAAAACAGTGAAAGGGCATAAATGTAATAAAAATGCAAGAAAAATAAATGATAAATATTGCATTTAGGTCCCTGGAACGACCTAAATGCAATTACCAAAAATCGATCGGGCCTAGTTGCAATTACACCATTTGCGCGTAGGGGCATTTTTGTAATTTCAGAAACTTTTGAGGGCTTCCCTGTAAAATACCCAGGCACGCACGTGAGGCACATGTCTGGGGACCAAAATGCAATTCTTTAAAACTTCTGGGTCTTTTCTGCAATTTACCCAGCACATCACGTGCGCTGCACGTGAGGGCTAGGCTTGGGTCAGCTCCATAGGCTTGGGTCACGTGGCTATGACTGGAGGTTGGGCAAGAAGTTCGGATCACCTAAGCTAATAGGATCAGAGTAGAGGCTCAGGTGACGTTTGAAGTCGCCACGTGGTTCCATCTTAACCGTCCGATCCTGGTGATCAGACGACACCTGTACGCTCTTCTGCCTCCGTGGTCCGCCGGAGAAGACGGGTCTCCGGTGGACATGATGGAGCTCCGTCGTTCCTCGCGTGGTCTGTTGATGGTCGGAGAAGATAGCTGGGGACGCCGCGAAGACGTTGGGGCTCCGGCGATGCTCCAAGGCTGATCGGAGCTGCGGGTCGAAGAAGCGTCACCGGAGGAGAAGAGCTTGAAGATGCTCTAATGTCGCCTCCGGCCATTGAAGGTCATGCAAAGATTAGTATAGCCGAAGCGACTCGAGGCGTGCGTGGAGCGATGAAGAGGGAGTGAATGGGAGCCATATCGGGTGGAGTAGGTGGTGGCTCGAGTGATCCTCCGACGTGTGGTCGGAGGAGATGGATCGAGGCGAAGGGGTTATGAGGAAGAGAGTGGTGGTCGGCGAGGGTATTCGATGTTGGGTGGAGCTCAGGAGCTGGTCGGATGAGGGTGATGGTGAACGTAGGTGGTGGAATAAATAGGAGAAACGCAAAGGAAAGCAAGGAAGAAGACGACCTCATCGGGGAGGGGACCCTGGCGGAGGATGGGCTTGTGATTAGGCTCGGTAGAACCTAGGGGTCGTCGCCCTGCTGGTCAGCCAACCAGCGGGCTCGGTGGTCGCCGGAGCCGCCAGGACACAGCGACGCTCCGCCGTGGGTCGACACCGAGCGTAAGCCATCGTTGCCTCGACGCCCCGCCTCCTCCGCTGTCACCGGAGGGGGGGGGGGAGACTAGGCTTAAACCCAAATTGGTGGACGAGGCTATACGATGGCGGGGCAAGGGCTTTATAGGAGGAGGAGGACGATGGTTATGGTGGTGGGCGAACGTTTTTGCATGGGAGGTTTGATGGATGGGAGTAATTATGGGAAGGAATGGAGGTTACACGAAGGAGACGACAAACATGGCTTCATGGAGGTGGCGTTATGAGCGGAAGGAAGTGACTAGTGCGGTGGCTAAAAATGGAAGGGGGAGGAGGTTCGACGAGGCGTAACGCCTGGGCGAGGGAGTTACTCGAGAAAGAAGATGATGGAGGGTCGTTGGATCTAATGATCCAATGGCTGCGGTTGGAGCGCTTGCGGAGGGCCACGATTAGATCATCGGGATCTGATCGTGTGGCTAGGAGAGAGGCAGGTGTGAGTGGTTAGGATCGGTCGGTGGGAGAGATCCAACGGTGAGGGATAGATAGGCGACGTGGCAAGTTGATGGGCGTTTGATGGATGTAGGATCCGAGGGCTGTGGTGAGGGGAGACGTGGCAGGTTGAGGGGCTTTGGATGGGGATGAGATCGGGCGGTTAAGGGCGAGGCACGAGATAACAGCCGAGATCAGATCAGGGAGATCGATCCAAGGGCTGGAAATGGAGCGCGGATGAACGACGGAGATGGAGGTGATGCGGAGCTGATCCAACGCCCCAGGAAGCGCGCCAGGTGGCGTGAGATGAAGCGGGCCACGTGGCGGCTCCAGAGAGCACCACGTGGCCTAATGAGAAAATTCAGAGAAAAATACAAAGAAATTTAGAAAAGAAATAGTTAAAGGCCGAAGTTGGAAAAAGTCAAAACATAAAAGTTGCTCGTCTCGACGAGATCTACAACTTTCATGTTGGTCAAAAAGCCAAAAGAGGTCATCTGTACAAAAGCAATTTTTGGGGGTATTTTTAAGGGAATAAGAATACCGATTTTGTGGTTTTGAGATGTTTTTGTATTTTTTAGTGTTTTCAAGGGTCAGTGAACTATGGACAATTATTCTATTTAATTCTCAAGGGTTTTTGAGGCTAAAATAATTACAAGAAAAATACGGGAAATTAAATACAAATAATTATAGGTTAATTATACACAATATAGTACGAGATAAAAACAAAGAATTAAAGGTGATTTTATTGGATTAATTAAGACAGGTGTTTTAATATGTGGCTTTTAGCATGATGAATACGAGATTCATCATACCCCTATACTTAAACCGTGCTCGTCCTCGAGCATCTAAAGAATGAAGGATTCAGATTAATTCTTGACAGTGTGCGTGAAATTTACAAGGCTTGATCTTTCGAAGACCCTTGACCTAAGTGATCCTAAAATTCCGGATTTATACAAGCCTTAGTCAGAAGGAATCCAACTTCTCTGATTATCAGACTCTCTTTTTGTACATATAAAATAAGGATATGACATTTAGTGTACTGCATTTCATGAGAGTCGAGTCGATGCATCACTCAAAGTTCCAGTCCCAAAGATCCTCCTCTAGACCTAATCCTCAATACTAGGGAGTAAGTCTGTTTAAGTCTGTTCTTGCTTCAGTCCACCGTCTCATTAGTTTGTCAGACTTTGAAATGTTGATGGACGGTCAGATGATGGAGGTACTGGGATTGTGTCTAATTTTTCTCACCCTCACATTGGAACAAGGGGCCTCTCGAGTGCCTTTTACTCAACACATGTATATTATTATTTTGTTGATCAATGTGTCCATCAAAAGAGTTGGAGTCGTATGCACTTGTTTTTCTGGGAGTACACCGGGGTGTGTCTTTTCTGAGTATCTAAGATACCTTCGACACCCAGACTTGTATCGCTTACGATGCAGGGCCCTTTTTGTGGTGTCAGCCCGACTCCTTGGTCCTAATTAGCTCTTGGTCCAAGTGGATACTTTGAAAATATTTGGGAGCGCTCGCCATTGGTGGAAGCTCATTTGGAATTTGACTTTGGATTTAGAGCTTTTTCTTTGATATTTCATTTCTTTTGTTGGCTAGCTCCACTGTTTTTACCAAGAGATTGACGCACACTGATCAACAAGTTCCTTTAAATTTCATCACACCCTGGCACATAGGTAAATATCAAAGAGATAGCATATGAATCTTGTTCACATACTGGCTAGGGTTTTTGCTGACACTCAGGTTTTCTGAAGCCTTCATTAACTTTATCCCATCCTCGAATATCCTTAGATCGGGTCTAAACTTAAATCAATTGTCCTAGTTCCTCAAGTGATATCTCAACTCAGCTCATCAATCATGCAGTTGTGGAAGTGACTGTGCTGATCATATTTTCTTGAAGGTAGAGATGAAGAGTGCAATATAGCACTCAAATCTTTCAAACCAGAGGAGTGTGGATATTTAAGTCTTGAAAACCCTAATGACTAAGGTATGTTAACTCAGACTCTCAAGATCCCAGAGATCCAGTGTCCACAAAATCCACAAGCCTTGCGTGAGTGTGAATGTGTCAGGAATACACCAACTCCATGGGTTAGTGAATTTTTGTGTGATTTTTGGCTTTTGCAAATTTTTATGGGTTTTAGTTTTTTTTAATTCCTCGGAGAGACAATGACTGGCCCAGGCTTAAATAAAAGTATACACTTTTAGCCAGTATGGGTGTAAGTACGGGCCGAGGCCCGTGTTACTTGAGGACGGGGCCGTATGCGATGTCCTCTAAACCACCCACTCTGCTATGGGAGACCGAGGTTCCCTCACTGAAAATGCCTACTAAACCTAGTAGTCAGAATCAACCTCCAAGAAAGATTTTTAATTTTTCAAAAATTTTTTTAATACAGGAATATTTACAAAAATTAATCCCTCAATTTTTAAGTTTTACAGGTTTTTACTCAGTTCCCAATGTTACCAAAAACTCAACCCGAAAAATAAAATAAAGAATTAAACCGCGAGCTAAGGCTAAAGTAATTATACAATAATATACGATATACCCCCCTATACTTAAAATTTGCTATGTCCTCATAGCACAAGTGCCATGAAGCCAAGGCTCAATTCAAGTACAGGGTGATATAGAGGAACTGAGGAGGAGGGTCCCCCTATACTTAGGCCAAAATCGGCCTAAGCACAAGAAGACAGAACGAGGGAGGGATGAATAGGCAGGTCCCCCCTATACTTTGGCTACAAATAGCCGAAGTAAGGTCTGTGTTAGGGGGGATGTCTATGGTACAAGGGTGAGGGGGAGGGGGTTCGTGAAGAATAGATACACACAGAGAGAGAGAGATAGAGATAGAGAAAGAGAGAGAATGAAATATACAGGGGAGGGTGGGGGTGAGTATGTGCTTGTGCAGTGTAGGGGTGTGTGTGTGTGTGAGGGGGGGGGATTTTTTTGAGTACAATATGCAAGACTGAAAATAAATATGCAGATGTAATGTTTTTTTCCTTTTTTTTACAACATGCAATGCAATTTTATTGATAAAAATCCTAGAATTTCTTCACAACTTCTTTTGCGGCCTCTTCAGCGGAAGCTCCCGACTTCACGCCTCCATGACGATCAGGCATCCCCGATTTTCATGGGCCCTACCACAAAAGAGAAAAGTTAGAAACTCAGAGAAATTAAATCAACAAATAATATGCAAAGAAATGATGCATGAAATGAGGACCTAAAATTTTTTGAAATAATTAAAAAAAATCAAAATTCAAAATTAAGCAAAGCCGTATCCCCGGCAATGGCGCCATTTGATGAACGTCAAATTTGCCTCTATAATATTGTGAAAATATGCTGTAGTACAGGAGGCGAATTTGGTTCAGCAAAAACCACATACTTTGAATGCTGTGGAATATTTATACTTGGCAAGTGTACCAAGGTCGAACACAGGGACACGACTGCCTATCTGAGTATTGAATTTTGATTCATGAATGCACAATGTTGATTAATTTCTATTTCAGGTCCTCATGCAAATTATGATGCACTTTGCTATTTACAAAGCGATGCCATGATGCATGCATTTCTTATCGGTTTTTATGCAGTTATGAAGAATGATGAATGATCAAATATGCAAAAAAAAATATGTACAGATTTAAAGACTACAATTATACCCTAAAATGTGAGCAACATAATATGAATTGAAATTAGTGTCAATTAATCACAACAATAAAAGTGGTCATCAAATCAAAGCAAGCATGAGTTGAACAGGGTCTCAATTTCCACATAAAATTTCACTTTAATTAAACAGGAGCAAATGAGACAATTAAGCATGCTAAAATGTAGAGGATAAAATAAGGATCAAAATGACACTAAAATCATGCAATTTGGATCTACGATGTTCAAGTTATGCTAAAAATAGTGCAAGGGCATAAATGTAATAAAAATACAAGAAAAATAAAGGATATATAATGCATTTAGGTCCCTGGAAGGACCTAAATGCAATTACCAAAAACCGGCTGGGCCCAGTTGCAATTACACCATTTGCGTGTAGGGGTGTTTTTGTAATTTCAGAAACTTTTAAGGGTTTCCCTGTAAAATACACAGGCACGCACGTGAAGCACGTGCCTGGGGACCAAAATGCAATTCTTTAAAACTTCCTGGTCTTTTCTGCAATTTACCCAGCACCTCACGTGCGCTGCATTTGAGGGGCTGGGCTCAGGTCAGCTCCATAGGCTCGGGCCACGTGGCTATGACTGGAGATTCGGCAAGAGTTTCGGATCACCTGAGCCTATAGGATTATAGTAGAGGCTTGGGTGACGTTTGAAGTCGCCACGTGGTTCCATCTTAACCGTCTGATCCTGGTGATCAGACGGCACCTGTACGCTCTTCTGCCTCCGTGGTCCGCCGGAGAAGACGGGTCTCCGGTGGACACGATGGAGCTCCGCCGTTCCTCGCGTGGTCCGCTGATGGTCGGAGAAGATAGCAGGGGACGCCGCGAAGATGTTGGGGCTCCGGCGATGCTCCAAGGTTGATCGGAGCTGCGGGTCGAAGAAGCGTCGCCGGAGGAGAAGAGCTTGAAGATGCTCCGATGTCGCCTTCGGCCATTGAAGGTCCTGCAAAGATTAGTATTGCCGAAGCGACTCGAGGCGTGCGTGGAGCGATGAAGAGGGAGTGAATGGGATCCATATCAGGCGGAGCAGGTGGTGGCTCGAGTGATCCTCCGATGTGTGGTCGGAGGAGATGGATCGAGGTGAAGGGGTTATGAGGAAGAGAGTGGTGGTCGGCGACGGTGTTCGATGTTGGGTGGAGCTCAGGAGCTGGTCGGATGAGGGTGATGGTGAACGTAGGTGGTGGAATAAATAGGAGAAACACAAAGAAAAGCATGGAAGAAGATGACCTCATCGAGGAGGGGACCCTGGCGGAGGATGGGCTTGTGATTAGGCTCGAAGGAACCTAGGGGTCATCGCCCTGCTGGTCAGCTAACCAGCGGGCTCGGCAGTGGCCGGAGCCACCAGGACACGACGATGCTCCGCCGTGGGTCGACACCGAGTGTAAGCCATCGTTGCCTCGACGCCCTGCCTCCTCCACTATAACCGGAGGGGCGGGGGAGACTAGGCTTAAACTCAAATTGGTGGACGAGGCTATACGGTGGCGGGGCAAGGGCTTTATAGGCGGAGGAGGACGATGGTTATGGTGGTGGGCGAACGTTTTTGCATGGGAGGTTTGTTGGATGCGAGTAATGGTAGGAAGGAATGGAGGTTACACGAAGGAGACGGCAGACATGGCTTCGTGGAGGTGGCGTTATGAGCGGAAGGAGGTGACTGGTGCGGTGGCTAAAAATGGAAGGGGGAGGAGGTTCGACGAGGCATAACGCCTGAACGAGGGAGTTACTCGAGGAAGAAGATGATGGAGGGTCGTTGGATCTAACGATCGAACGGCTACGATTGTAGCGCTTGCGGAGGGCCACGATTAGATCATCGGGATCTGATTGTGTGGCTAGGAGAGAGGCGGGTGTGAGTGGTTAGGATCGGTCGGTGGGAGAGATCCAACGGTGAGGGATAGATAGGCGATGTGGCAAGTTGATGGGCGTTTTATGGATGTAGGATCCGAGGGCTGTGGTGAGGGGAGACGTGGCAGGTTGATGGGGCTTTGGATGGGGATGAGATCGGGCGGTTAAGGGTGAGGTGCGAGATAACGACTGAGATCAGATCAGGGAGATCGATTCAATGGCTGGAAATGGAGCGCGGATGAACGGCGGAGATGGAGGCGATGCGGAGCTGATCCAACGGCCGAGGAAGCGTACCAGGTGGTGTGAGATGAAGCGGGCCACGTGGCGGCTCCAGAGAGCGCCACGTGGCCCAATGAGAAAACTCAAAGAAAAATACAAAGAAATTTAGAAAAGAAATAGTTAGAGGCCGAATTTGGAAAAAGTCAAAACATGAAAGTTGCTCGTCTAGACGAGATCTATAACTTTCATGTTGGTCAAAAAGCCAAAAGAGGTCATCTCTACAAAAGCTATTTTTGGGGGTATTTTTAAGGGAATAAGAATATCGATTTTGTTGTTTTGAGATGTTTTTGTATTTTTTAGTGTTTTTAAGGGTCACTTAACTATGGACAATTATTCTATCTAATTTTCAGGGGTTTTTTAGGCTAAAATAATTACAAGAAAAATACAGGAAATTAAATACAAATAATTATAGGTTAATTATACACAATATAGTACAAAATAAAAACAAAGAATTAAAGGTGATTTTATTGGATTAATTAAGACAGGGGTTTTAATATGCGGCTTTTAGCATGATGAATACGAGATTCATCAGTCGTACATCATCCTCATGTTTCCATCCATTTGAAAAGTAAGTCAAACTACAAAAAAAAAATGTACAAAGTAATTCTAAGTCATTATTGATGAATAAACATTCATCTACCAATATTATTTTATTTTGGATTTAAATCAGTTGCAAAATACTTGTAAAAATTACTAGTTTGCATGAATTAACATAAATCGGTAGCAAAATACTTGTAAAAATCTATAACTGGCATGTAAATATCGGTATTTAAATCCAAAATTAAAGAATAAAGAAATAAAAGAAAAATAAAGGAAGTATTAAAGATATTGACTAGCCCTAAACCCCGAGACCAAGTTAAATATTGACTAGGACGATCAAAAATAAAGTAGGGGAAGATAAGGGACATTGTACAAAATACCATAGAAACCCTAATTCTATTTACTATAAATAGCACATTATTACACTATTTTATTACATTTACACACACTTTAGACAATAAAATTTTCAATACAAAACTTGTACATGTTAATATATAGAAATGATAAAATAATAGCCAATATAAATCAAGCATAGTGCACATGCTACACACAGATGAAAAAGCCGTAAACTGAACTTCAATTATCAACATCTATCTCATATGAACTCAAAGTGAACCAAACTCACCTCCATTATCATTAAAATAAATTTGTCTATCAAATAAAGGTGGTTTTATAGAAAATGGGGCTAAGATACAGAAACAGGTTATTTCGAGTACTTTTGTACATACGCACAAATAGCTTATTATTTTAGTATTTATATTTTTATTCTCTTTATATTTTTAAATATTTGTATTCATTTTATAAAATATATTAATGAAATATAAACATAAAAAAACATTTAAATAGACACTGAAATAATTAATACATTATAATGCATAGGTATACTTTACCTATAATGTATATACAATTTACACATACAAACAAAATTATAAAAAAACCATAAAAATTTGTAAATGCATATTAAAAGATGTTATAAATATATAAAACATGTAAATATGGAATTACATATATAAAATACAAAATAAAAATATAATACATAGAATACATGTATATATACCTATATATTTACATGTAAAAATTAACACCTAATAAATAATGTTGTAAAAAAGATAAGATTCATGACAAAATAGTTTATAAATTAATGAACATTTTTCATGTTTTATATTTTGTTTGGTAAAATCATTTACTATTTTTTAATTTAATTTATATGTACTTTTACTCCTCTTTTGTCCTAACTTCGTCCTTGGTGGACCAATTAGGGTGCGGGGAGTTTTGTCCCCTTGTCAACAACTCCCTGCATGGTCAGTAGCCCTCCTCGTACACCTCCTCGTGCATACCACCCTTCTTCTCCAATTTTTCACTACTCCACTATTCTGTTTACCTCAACCCCTTCACCAATTCTGATCACCTTTCTACCCGCCATATCGCTACATCCATATCTTCCACCAACCCCTTCTAGTCTCCATGCAATGTCCAACCAAAATCACCCCATTTCCATATCCATAAAACATCACATCCATCTTCTTTTGATTTTTTGATCCCTCTTTGGATAATGTAACCCCATGAATCCCTAGCTAGTGTGGACCCCAGTAATAGGAGGAAGTCCCCCGACAATCCTACGGCATGGATATGGCGACCGGAGCTCTATCCACCTCGTCGAAGTTCTCTTCAAGCAAAGTTCTGCTCCTTGATCCGTGATGAATATGTAATTCATTACTCTGATTAGCTGAAAATAGAGCTTCGTCCCAGGAAATTAGATGCATTCACATGTTTATATCACAAAATTAACTTTCATGCACTTACAAATAATTTGCATAAACTAGCATTTCATTTTGCATTCATGTTCGTATGTACATTTTCACTTAACTTCAAACATTTCTAATTAGTTTATTTTAACTCCAATTGACATGAAACTGATCATAATATACATCACTAACGTTAATCAATGAAAAATCTTAAACAAATACTAACTTATACATAGTTGAAATAAACCCAAAATCCTAATTTCAAGATAAAAGAACCATAAACATTTGATACCTCACTCATACAGTTTCCAATTTCACTCTACTCACTTTGGAATTAATGTACACTCAATTATCTATAAATCAAATTCGAAAGAATCGGAGTTAATTTGTGAAAATTGAGTTTGGGACCTAACCGTGCATTGTACATATTCACTGATCTTTGACCTATCATTTCATGTATATATTTGACTCTTCTTGATTTATTTCCTTTCATTTCTTTATTTCATTCCATATTTTAACTAACTACATAAAAATCAAAATCCAAAAATAAATCATTAAAAAGGATACACTCTAACTTGAGCACATTGACCATTTTACTTGTAAATATTTCATATTTTCTAGTTATTTGTGACTCACAAAAATACAAAAAAAATACATCTAAGTCCATTCATTATTTCACATCATATTTGATGTTTGTATGCATTTTCATTCATAGAAAATCAAATAAATCTTAGAAAACATAAAAAAGTATATTTTATATTCATAAAATATCATCAAATGTATTCATATCTTACACAATAGGTTTCATTCACATCTGAGTCCTTCATGAACATTGTAGTTTGCATATAGATCTACATTTTTCATGTTAATAAATTTTGTATTTGAATACACTCTTTAGTTTTTATCTATTTATTACAACATTATTTACAGAGGTCAACTGGGCAGTCAAAGTAGTGGTAAAAGCCTCCTCCACATGTATGCATGCCTGATGAATCTCAATTTCGTCACATTTATTCTTTCATTTTGGCCTTTAAACCCTAGCTAAATACTTGTAGACAACATTATTTTGCATGAATTAACATTCATTATTTATTGTGTAAATATTGTATAAATTATTATATTTAATGATAAAATAAAAGAATAAAGAAAAGAAAGAAAAAGAAATAAAACGCCAAAGGTATTTTATGATCCTAAACCCCAAGACCTAGGCACCATGATGACTAGGTCAACAAGGAATAAAGTAGGGGAGATAAGGGTCAAAAACACAGTAAGTACCCGATTTATTTATTCTTCAATATTTCATTTTTGGGACCTATTTTATTCTTCACAATTTATATATCAAATAAATAAAAAATATACATGAAAGCTGTAGAAAAAAATACATAGAAGAATAAAACAAGTATTTCACACAAAAATAATAGAAATTGTACATTATACACTCAAAATAAAAAGCCAAACTCCGAACTTCCCAAACCCATATCTTCTCCATATGAATCAAAATGCATCAAAATCAATTAAATTATATATAACTTTTAAAAAGCTATTTAATGAAGGTGGTTTCATTTGATTTGAAGTTAAGATGCAAAAGTTACACTTTAGACCCCTATTGTACATTATACATGAATAAAATATTCAATTTATTTATTCTTTATATTTTTTATATTTTTTTATTTTTTAATTGTATAAATATTCTTTATAATATTTGTACATAATTAGAATAAAATAAACCCATTAACAATAAACGAAAATAAATAAAGATACAAAATACATAGATTAATTACCGATACATATACCTTTATAATAAATACTTATATTTAATTAAGTATATAAATAAACTCAGAAAAATATAATAAAAATATATTTGTGTATATTTAATTAAGTTATAAAATAAATTATGTATATAAAATAATAAAATCCAAAATACAAAATAAAAATATAATATCTCATACATAGGTAAATATAACTATAATTATACTTGTAAATAATAACTTATAGTAAATTAACTAAAAAATAAATAAATATCATATTAAAATACAACGGAAAATTAAAAAAATTTATCTTATAATGTTTATTTAAATATTCCATTTACATTTTATTTTTATTTATTTATTCTTTCCCCATGTTTTTGTCTTCTTGCATGACGTGGACCAATGAGGTCCAAGGTTTAGTTGACCTAAGGTCAAATGAACCCTCGTCCTAGGCATGCAGATTTGACCGTTCTTCTCCCTTTTTCTCCAGCTGATATGATCATGGATTTGGAATAATTGCTTATTTGACTTTCTTTCTCGATCGAAGGTCTTTTATGCCAACACCTTGCTTCGATTTGACGAGTTCTGTATCGACTTGTTCACCTCGATCTTCCTGTCCCATTCTTCGCATGTACATAAGCCGACCATTCTCCTTTTTGAATTTTGGTCCCCTTTTACTCTGCTTCATACCCTCAGATCGTGCCCTAGGGCTAGATCATGGCGACAGCGAGCTCGCCCCTCCTTTTTGCAGCGAGGAGAGTAGTGTAGAGGCATTCCCAACCATCTCTGTCGCTAACCGTCTTCAAGGTTCACCTTTTTGGCTCCGACCAGGTCTAGGTTAGTTAACGTGATTCTTAGGTATATATAGTCATATTCTTTTGCTTATGTATTTTATTTCTTATTTTAATTATGTTTTTAGGTTAGATTAGGTCGATTTAATCTCGCCAGAGATCTAGAGTTCTGGCATTGTTCCTCATCGTTATACTCTTGTTCAGACCATCACTTCCACCCCATTTTGTTTCCCCTTCATTTCTCCACATTTAGTCTTTTTCCTAGACCCCATACATTCATCAAATCTGAATTTCGAGGCTCGACTCATCCACTTCGCCAGACCTCGACCCATCTCCTCCAATTCCTCCTCGCCATCCACCAATAATAGCCCAAATCTGCTTGCCCCTCACGACCGCTCTTTTGGGTATTTTTGCAGGTCTGGAAGGGGGCATCCGAGCCCTAGTTGAAGTGTAGGTGGAGATCCAGGAAGACCAAGGGTCCAGGCCCCTTCGAAGGGGCCCAGACAATTTTGAAGCATTAAGAAGCTTCGAGGAGGTTGTAGGAACGTATAGAGACCATCGGTGGCATTCTAGGTGGCTGGAGACATGCGTAACGTCATATCAATGTTCGCCAGGCATCAATTCTTCACTTGCTCTTCATGAGCCCTCCAGAGTCGTCCGATCAACATCACCCCCGAGCGTGCATCTGCTGTGGGATTTGCAAAGTCTCAGCCGTCGGATCCCATCTGGGGATCTAGTCTCAACCGCACCTGAAGAAGCGTCATCGCACAAGGAGGAGGTGCCAGATGTCAAGTGAACAATCCATTGTGTTTTTATCCAACGCTTTAGGGGGTAAATTTCATATTATACCCCTAATTTTATTTTATTTTTATCAATTCTTGCATTATTTTTGTTTAGTTTTAACATCTTCTGTAATTTTTGCAAAAAGACCGCGAAACTTCTAGATATTTGCATATAAGACCTTGCCAGCCGAGCTCATGTGGCCCCTAAGTGAGCTGGACATTTTTCATTTTTATCCATGCGGTTTTTGTACTTAATTTAGTATTTAAAATTTGAATATTTGTTGTATATTTTTGGGTAATTTTCATTGTAGCCCCTAACTTTTATTTTAATTGCAAATATACCCATACTTGTTTAATTAATTTTTATAGTTGAATTCTATTTTCTAAAAATAACAAATGTTCTTCAAAAATCATAAAAAATATGGTTTTATTCCTGATTATAATTTTGGTTTTGTATTTTAGAAATTTTTCTTATTTATTAAAAAGCAAACTATCAAATTTTACTCCCTATTTGCTTTAAAAAACCAAAAAAATATAATTTTTTTTAAAAAATTCCAAAAAATTAGTATTTTTTATTATTGTATTTTATACATCTAGACCAAAAATGCCTAAAACAATAAAAGAAAATCACCAAAATTTAAAAACTCCAAAACCTTTATAAAAATTATAAAAAAACATTTAGAAAAAATATTTCTTTCTCTAAATTTTCTTTTTATTATATAATATATATTAAAAATAGTATAAGATTTTTTTTAACTCCATTTCGTATTTTTAAATTCCAAGTCAATTCGGCCTAATTAAAAAGTTCCTGGTTTTTTGTATTTAGGATTTTAAAAATACCAAAATATTTGCAAAAATTCCTACAAAAACATAAAAATATTATAAAAACATAAAAAGTACAAAAATATTTTATTCTACAACTTTAGATTATTTTTAGTAGTATGTATAGTTTTATTACCCTATATTCTATCGATTTATATTTATATAAATATACATTTATCTAAATTATATATTAAAAACAAAATGCAATTAAAAATCAAAAAATTATAAAGAAGAAATAAAAACTATAATCCAAAAATTTAAAAAAAAATATAAACATAAAATACAAAAAAGAATTATTTAATTTAAAACCCATTAATTAATTAAGTGAGTAAATATTGTAGAAAATATACTTATATTATTTATTCCTTATTTATCTATAAATAGTATACCCTCTACACCAACTTATCTCCTTGTGTTCGATAATCCACCATACTTACACTTATAGTAGAGTTATAGTAAATTTTAACTCCTTCGTATATCGCTCAAATTTTCTAGAGGTTGATTGTTGATTAGAGGTATATTTGGTCACACGACGATTGCTAATTGTGTTTAATTAGCAAACTGGTGCAAAAAACTGTCTTTTCAAATGGCGTCGTTGTGGGAGGGGGGGGTGATGAATCCATGATTCTTACTCTTTATTCTTTTATTTTAGCTATTTATCTTGGCAAAGCATCATGTAAATTGGTGTTAATATAATAAGTTAGCATTCAACATGCATATGTCAACTTTGTAAATTTAGCATGTATTTGTGCAAAAATAAAAGAATAAAGAAAAAGGAAGGAGGTATTTAGAATAAATACAGAGTGACCTGAACCCCAAGAGAAGGTCAAGCGTTGACCTAATTGCCAAACAAAATAAGTAGAGAGAGATAGGGCTTATTCTATATTGTACATATTACTTATATATGTAAATAACTATTATTGACCAAATTAAAAATAAAATGTTTCTTTACCTACTTGTATATAGTCCCAAAAATAAAAAAAAATCAGAAAAATAAAATAAAAATTAAAATAAAATCTCTCTCACTTGTACAAAATACATGCATATATATCTCACTCCCTATTTATTATATAGATGTAAATAAACAATAAAATTTTAAAAAAATCATACTCCAAAAATAATTTTGTAAGTAAATAAAATACAAAATTGAGGTATTTGGGTAAAAATAACAAAATAAAAATTATTGTGCAAAACACATAGGTATAATATACCTATATATAATACTTCATATTGTATATAGATTAATTTATTTTTTATAAAAATAATTAAAAATCACGATAAAATAGTTTGAAAAATAATAAATATTTTCCATTTCATACACTTTTTATTTTAAAGCCATTTACTTTATTGAATTTGTAAGTATTATGTAAGTATTGGTCCAAGAGGGTTTGTTGACCCCGTTCAACGCTCCCTCCTAGCGCGGGTCGGGTCGAAAACCCGTTGTCGGAGTCTCTTCTCTCATTTTTCCAGCCCGATTTCGAGCTCCTCTCACCTCGATTCTTGGATCCATGACTCCTTAGACCTCTATGATCCTCGTGGATTCCTTGGATGATCCGAATCGCTCTCGGGTCTCGCGCTTTTCGCCGATCTTTCTAGACCTTCGAGCCGCCTATATAACATCTCATCTGCCTCCACAGAGCCCTAACTCGTTCCTTTCCTCTTCTTCCAGCCCTAGAGACTTGAAGTGGAGTGACATCTACTAGAGGAACCCCTCATATTGGAGTTTGGTCGTCAGGAGACGTAGCTCAGCTACATGGCCGGCAAGCGCCACCACATTCAGCCTCCTCATCTTCTGCAGTGTGGTTGAGGCCATAATCTCATCGACCCCCTCTGCCTGGAGCTCAGGAACAAGTTCTCACCTCCAGGTACCCCTCATTTCCCGTCCATTTCCCTGTTTGATCCATTCGCTCCATCTAGCGCCGATGAACATCCACCTGCTCCGACAAATTGGTCGGAGCCCCGATATCCAAAACCATCTGTTCAGATCGACACACCGGATCACCCTCCATCTTCCCATGCAATATAATCACCCTTAGGCTCGACCGTTAGGTCATGATTGAGGCACGGATCTCCTCTACCCCCTTCGCTGAAGATCGAACTTCACCCCCCATTTCTTCTTTCCTTTCGTGCTCCAATAACCTCGATCGGAGCTTCGCCCTGAGTCCAGCATGCCTTCGCAGGTGCTAACGCCCACGGAGAGCCCAGTTCACGCCTCCAGATGATATGTCAGAGCTGCTCGAGGTCCCTCTCCACCGCCACACACATTCAGCCAGTAGCTTCGCCATCGGACCCGTCCATTCGACGTGGGATCTTCCACGACCATGCCAGACCCTTCTGATCGATCATCGGAGTCGAGGATCTCATCTGAGACTCTGGTGAAGGTCTCTAGGGTCTTGTTCCTCCAGGCCCTCTGTCCGTCGTTGGATCGGCTCACCCCTGCCAGATTTCATCAGAGCCGCCAACCGGGGCAGCTTTTGGGCTATTGGATTAGACGCCCCGACGCATATACGCCTCACCTAGCCGACATTCTCTGGAGTGTCAGATCTGACATAGCAAACGATCAGCACTGCATGTCCTCACTTCCATTAGAGCAAGCCAGCGTCCCCCATGCGCTCTGCATGTGCTCTAGCGAGGGTATTTTGTGCTATCATCCTTGCAGTTTTTATGCTTTATTTCCTAGTCTATTAAATAAAGTTGTAGTTCAAACTTTTTTCTTATTAGTCCCTTATATTTCCAGTATTTGCACTTTAGTCCTCCGAGTCTGAACACACGTGCATGCTTGCGTGCTTTTGTGGGTTATTTGCACACTATGTCCTGCATTTTCTGATTGTTACGTCCTGAACGGAATGTTTATGATAATTGCAAAAATACCCATGTGCGTGATTTAATGAGCATGTGCATTTATTTCGTGGACTTTTTGCACTAGTACCCCTTGACTTTTTACACGTGTTATTGTTTGCCCTGGAAACTTTAGGATAATTGCAAATAGGATCCTACAACCTGTATGCTTGGTTTTGCGTGGAATAAATAACAATTTATTTTCGAAATTCCGCAAAAAATCCCATGAGTTCCTGTTAGCTCATAGTAATTATTGTAATTTTTGGAATTATTTTTTATTAGTATTTTATTTTCTAAAAATAAAAAACCCATAAAAATGTGTTTGTCTATTTTATAAAATACCAAAAACTATAAAAATAGTTCCAAAAATTATAAAAAATTTAGGGTTGTCTTGTCTTATTGTGTTTTCATTCCAGCACCAATTTTTTTTCAAAATTCTTTATGAAAACCTCAAAAGCTAAAAACTCTAAATATATTATAAAAATCATTAAAAATTCTATAAAAATAAAAAAAATGGGATTTTAGTTTCTATAATTAGACCTTATTTATTTCTTTATCATAAAAATCACTACCTGGATGTTTGGACACT
Organism: Ottelia alismoides; assembly: GCA_037367405.1. Classification (NCBI taxonomy): domain Eukaryota; kingdom Viridiplantae; phylum Streptophyta; class Magnoliopsida; order Alismatales; family Hydrocharitaceae; genus Ottelia; species Ottelia alismoides. Next base: position 1,134,246 of record JAZKJV010008205.1, on the reverse strand, counting down.
TTTGATATTTTAAATTTGCCTTATAGTCCAGGCTGTACATTATCTTCCTATTTTATGTTTTTCATTTTTATAAAATCATATAAAAATCAGAAAAATGCCATAAAATCAACAAAAACATCTCCATATTTGAAAAATTTAAAATAATTTTTATTTCTAATTTTATAATATTTTTAGGCCTAATAAATTTTGTTAAATTGTGTTCTTGTCTTTATCTTTTTATTTGTTTTCTCATTAGAAAATATAAAAAAATGCAAAATTTAAAACCACAAAAACATGCATTTTCTGATCTGATTGCTGACTACTTCGTAGGTTTTACTCATGCTCCTTGTGTTTGTCCCTTGTCGCTATATCAGGTTAAACAAATAGCAGAGATCGCTACTTTGATTTTTGTGCTTGATTGTTGATTTATGTGGTCTTGATTTTCTTGTTGAGTCTGATCGGGTAATTGAGGTTGCAATGACCTTTGATATTACTTAACCTTGATCGCCTGAGAGCTCACTAGAATGGTGCCGTTGCCGGGGAGCATGGCTTAGTAGTCGTTTCAGATTTCTTTTTATTTTTTCTTTCATTTTTATCTCTATTTTATATAACTATTTTTCTGACACTCTTCTGGTTGGCTTTTTGTGCGAGGGAATGATCGAGGACTCTGCGGCTTTCGGTTGGAGTAACTGCACCGGAGGAGGAGTAGGAGGATAGGATGAAATTAGTTATATAGGATAGAGTAGTTTTTGCTTTTCAGCACATTCTTATTATTGTAATAATACAGGTACACTCAGACACTAGCTTGGACACTTGGCATATATCGGGGTCTATTTTACCGAGCACCGGTGTGCCCAGAGGACCTCACCATGATTTTTCACTGCTTTTGATTTTCTTCGCCTTTTATTTTCTTGATTCTTGAAGAATTTGGCCCCTAGATCTAGGAATTTCTTTGATTGTGACGTAATTCATCAAGGCACAATCCCTGATTATTTGCTTGCACCTATAGTCGTAATTGGACCCACTTAATAACTCATTAATAAAAAGTTAACTTCATCACTTGAGAGGTCACATGCCGCTAGAGGTCGTATACAACGCGTGCAGGATCCGTTGCTGCGGACACCGATCGACATCAGAGACCAGACTTAGACCTCTTTATCTGACCAGTTAACTATAGTTCATCACGATTAGAAATTGTTCATCTAAGGTCGTTTTCTTCTTGCATCATTTAGATTAGTTTAAATTTAGTCTTTAAGTTTAAGTGTGGATCACCCTGCATGTAGAGTGCTGGAGTCAGGTACGCCTTTCTTACTTTGCATGCATCATAAGTTTTGATCACGCATCAGCTTTTTCGACTTCTCCCCCTTGTTTTTGGACTTTAAATAATCAGGAGATTAAAAAATTCATTAGGAGTTTGTTTGTTTTTGAAAAATACCATAAAAGTGATAATCATAAAATTGGGACTGCTAAACAATCTTGATCCTAAAAGACACATCACCTAAAAATTTCTCTTGGGAGAGTCATCCCCTCATTGGTTGGTTTACTTGCGCGAGAGAGTGACCCGCACACTAGGCTAGAGCCATACCTGAACTCTCATTAGACTAATGGTTTTGGGGTTAGTTGTTCTCAAGTGAGGATCGCTCATGTCTCTGGTAAAGCGCCACGGTATCCATAACAGAGCGAGTTGATAGGGTAGCCGGTAAACGGTCTGCAAGTTGTATTGGCTAAGAAAGATATAGTTTTGGGATTGGGCCAGTATCCTGGGAGCATCGGGTTCTTACCAGCTTGCGTAATCACCCTGTTAGACTGAATTATCACCTAAATGAAATTGACAAGATAAAAGATCGAACCTTCATAATCATCAGCTCCGTGTTGCGTAGGTGAATTGGGGATTTGACTGTCGATCTTATTTGTTTCCAGATCCCATCTGCCATTCTTTTATATCACGATGATGGGACTGAGGTCCATTAGGCAGCCTTTGGCTGCACCGCTTTCGAGAACTCCGCCCCACTCATCTAGGCAGGTTCGAGAGAGCCTAGACCCGCTCTCCGAACCTGAGTTCGATTCTACCTTGTTCCCCCTCGATCACCCTTATTCCAGTCCCGAGGTACCCGAGTAGAGACTAGCACAGATATTGATTCATTTGACGGCACATGAGTTTGGGTCTTTTGCCTTTGCAGACACCCAAGAGATGTCCAGCAGCGAGGAGCGCACCGATGGACAGCCCCAGAGTACCACATATGTTCTAGACCAGGGCGCCATCAACAACACACTATTAGTCTCCGTGGAGACGATGCAGAGGCATATTAGAGACCAGGAAGCCTTCATGGCAGAGGTACACCGAGAGATGGCACAGATGTAAGCTGACCGAGGAGAGTCGAACTAAGCAGGCGGTGGAGAGATACCAGATTTTGAAGGAGGAGACGAAGGACATCCATAGGAGCCACAGGAGCCAATCCGACCAACTAGGACTATGAGAGAGTTACACAACACTGGTGCAACTCTTATACATCGTTAAATTCAGCTTCCGGTGATTTTGGGAGATTTCAAGCTCCCCCTCAGACTATCCAGCTATTGCCCAAGTTCCATGGGCTTGCCACCGAGGAGCCGCGTCTTCACTTACAAGTATTCGAGATGATCTATAGCACTGTCCACGACATAAACGTGGATGAGGACACCATCAATATGATGGATTTTCCATTCTCCTGAGTCGATAGAGCAACCTACTGGATGAAGCATTTGGGGAGATATGTCACTTTGTGGAGACATCTCTGGACTGAGTACTTGAACATGTACTATCCACTTGGCCGGACGAACACAACACGAGCTCTGATCAACAATTTCTCCATGATCCCCCAACGAGCAATTCCATGAGGCGTGGGATCGTTTCCGTGATCTCATTGACCAGTGTCCACAACATGATATCTCCAAGACCAACTTAGTACATCGTTTCTTTTGTGGGCTGACACCAGAGCTACAGGGGTTGTGAATGCTTCTTGTGGGGGCTCCTATTTTTCCAAAGATGAAGACCAGGTCCGGGCCATCTATGAGGAAATGGGCGAGAACTACACAGTGATGTCCCGGACCCATCTCTACACACGGAGGAAGCCCTCACCCCATGCTGTGTCCTATAAAAGGATAACACGAGTCGATGCAGGTCCATCCACCTCTTCAGTAGTAGCAGCACAGGCAGAGTCATCAACCACTGATATGGGCATCATCAGCGAGAAGTTGGATCGCATCGAGATTATCGAGAAAGCAGTGCGAGGTCATGACTCAGATAGATCAGTTGGCACAGACTTTGAGTGACCTGAAGACCCAGATCATGTGTCTCCAGGAGGCATAGACGGCCTCTCGGCCTCGTCTCAGGTCACGAGTTGATCCTAGCTAGAGCGGCTCAGCCCAACATTCCGCCCCAATTCGTCAGGTTCATGACATACAGGAGGAGCCATACCAGCAGCTGCAGCACCAGTACCATTAGCCACTGCCATCTCAGGATACTCAGAAGGTGGTCTATTAACCGGATCAGCCACTGGCAGTTCTTCCTCCACTGCCATCCCCCTACGAGCATGAGCCGTTGATGAAAGTCAGCGAGATTTGGTACGATCGATAGCAACCCAGATATGCTCAGATCATCCCGGATTTAGGTGGTCAACTAGAGGTGCCTAATCCCAACAACAACCTCTAGCTCAGGGTGCATAGTTTGGCCAGCAGTCACATCAGCAGCCCCGGTTCCCTCACCAGCCACTGTAGGAACATTACCAGTTGGGTTCTTGTCCTTACCAGCATGGACAATAGTGGAGGAAGCACCAGGAGTAGCCTCAGTAGTATTCTCAGCCTCCTCCTCACTAGTTCCAGCAGCAGCCTCCCTTTCAGCGGGGCAACCTGTCCGGTTCTCATGGACTAGCCTATGAGAACCCTGCTCTTGATGATCTAGCCTACATACTCTAAGACCAGCAGGCCACATTCAGACGGGAGATGGACGAGTTCTGCTAGGAGATGAGGGAGATCATTAAAGGGAAGGCCTCCATAGCCACTCAGATCGAGCCCAACCCGAATAACCTAACAAGAAAATCTGAGCAGGTACAGTTCACAGAGACTACCACTCCTAGTGATTTATTGGGTGACATAGCTTCATATACATTTGATGCTGACTTTTTTACACTTAGGAGCGGTAGGATGCCAGCCGATGGTGCCTCATTTGAGCGAGAACAACACGAGGATGCATGAGCATCAGGCGAGGAGGGTAGCGGTGCTGATGTCTCTAAGGACAATGATGATGACGGTGGTGCTGATGCCACCAAGGACGTTGATCCAGTCGATGGTGTTGAGATCGCCGTTTCTCCAGATACAGAGAGTGGTACTAATACCACCAGATTGCATGATGCTGATCCATAGTGCGATGTTGATGCCGCAACACCTGATGACGTGGGTGGTACTGAGGCCACCCCTTCTATTTCAATAGTGTTTTCTCTAGTTTCTGTACCTTGCGACTATATGAGAAATACCCAAAAAATTAATAAAGGAAAGGTTTCTTCATCTTCAAGTACATATGTGATGATTGATGATACTTGTATGGATTCCATACCTTTGCAGCAGCAAGAACCTGTTCCTAGCCCTCTATCTGAGGAGGGCCCAACCATCCATTTCCCTCAAGCACTCCGCTGGGCTAAGGGGAATAAAAAAGAAAATTTAAAAAAAGATCAACAACTAGAGTTCAACCAACAGATGATTGATAGATTCCATATCCAGGTGACTCTACAGGAGGCACTTGAGAACATCCCTCTCTTCTAGAAGAACTTGAGAGAGAAGACCACTATCCGCATGAAGAAGAGGAACCATGAGGAAGAGATCCATGTGCTGACTCGTGCCACTTGTTTAGCTATCAGAACCGTCTGCCAGCCAAGAGGCTAGATGCAGGATCTCCCTATGTCAGATGCCATATTCATGAGAAGAGATTCGACCATACTCTATTTGACAACGACTCTTCTATCAACCTCCTTTCAGCAGCCTTACTCGATCGATTCGAGTTTAGCCCTCTTCGACAGAGCATGACGTCCTTCAATTTGTGGATAGATCTGTCAAGAGGCCAAAGGAGTTGTTGAAGGACGTGGTCATCACAATCCAGGGCCTGAAATTCCCCATGGACTTCGTGGTGTTGGGCATGGAGATCCCTGGATCTATGACCGATACCCCCATCATTCTAGGATGACCATTCTTGGACACAACCAAGGAGGTATCCGAACATGATAGTGGGAAGGTATACTTTCGCATTGAGGGCAAGAGTATACAAATAAAGACGATGGATGAGACTAGATAGAGAGATATGCAGCTTGCTCAGAGTAGTTCAGCGACACAGAGCAGATGACAGAGACCGAGCGAGATGTCCACCAAGAGTGCAACTTTGTGATCACTGATGATGAAGCCGCTTGGTCCGATCCCATTTCACGAGCCCATATCTAACCTTTAGACACTACATATCTATAGTTTTCAGTAGAGGAGAGTTCAGAGAGCACACTCTTGGCCAAAGACACTGTTGAGGCTGATGACGGCATTCAAGACAACGAAGCAGATTTTGTATCATGTGATTCTGATTTAGATCCCTTGGATTCAGACATAGACTGGGTAGAGTTTGATGATTTATTACCTTGTCTAATGTCCACAGAGCCAGCAGCTAGGATGGAGACCTTGCCAGCACCGAGTGGAGATACACCGGCAGGGTAGTCTTCACCAGATTTTTATGATCAACGAGAGTTCCCTTATTCAGATATGGTTGCATTTACTCAGACCTTTCAGAGGCCATATTTACCAGCTCCCAGTTGTCTTGAACTAAAGCCTTTGCTACAGTCACTGAAGTATAGGTTCCTTGTGGGAGAACATGAGATGTACCCAGTCATTATCTCAGCAGATTTGACTGGAGAGTAAGAATCTCGTTTGATGGAGGTTATTGAAAAGAACTGCAAGGCAATAGGGTGGAGTGTAGCTGATCTCCAGGGGATAATCTCTCATCATATCTATCTCGAAGAGGATGCAGAGCCGTTGCGTGAGTTCCAACGACGGCGGAACCCGAATCTTCAAGAGGTAGTCATGAAGGAAATATTGAAATGGTGGAGTGTCGATTTTATATACCCCATCTCCAACTCCAAATGGATTAGTCCACTATATGTTGTGCCCTTGAAGATGGGCATCACTACAGTTGTGAGCGAGTATGGAGAGGAGATAGCTACCCGGGTACCCCACTTCTTGGAGGGTCTCTGTGGACTACAGACAATTGAATCAAGCCACCTAGAAGGATCATTTCCCGCTGACTTTTATTGATCAAATAGAGAGGTTAGCTGGGAAGAGTCATTACTATTTTCTTGATGGGTACACTGGATACAATCAGGTGGCCATAGCGCCCGAAGACTAGGACAAGACGACATTCACCTACCCGTTTGGGACTTATGCTTTAAGACGGATGCCTTTTGGTCTATGTAACGCCTCGGTGAAATTCCAAAGTACATGTCGTCCGTCTTCTTAGACATGGTGGATGACTGTTTAGAGGTCTTCATGGATGATTTCTCTGTCTACTACGATGGGTTTGATGCCTATCTGGACTGCCTAGACTGGGTTATTCAACGTTGCATATGGTTCATCTTGTCATATCTTAGGAGAAGAGTCACTTCATGGTGACTCAGGGGATGGTGCTTGGTCATATCATCTCCAACAAGGACATGGAGGTTGATCCAGCCAAGGTGGATATCATCAAGAAACTCAATCCACCATCCAACTTGCGACTATTACGATCTTTTCTGGGACATGTCGATTTCTACCGATGTTTTATTCACGACTTCAGCAAGATTGCCCGTCCATTGACTGATTTGCAGATAAAAGACACCGAGTTCATTGCAAATGATAAGTGTCTTGCGTCATTTGAGACTCTCAAGATCTTAGTTGTTGAGGCTCATGTCCTTCAGCCACCGGACTGGTCTCTCCCATTCGAGATCATGACAGATGCCTCAGATTTTATCATAGGGGCTATGCTTGGACAGAGGAGGGATGAAGTACCATTTTCCATTCACTATGCTAGCCGTCCATTGTATGCCGCACAGCGGAACTATACTGTCACAGGGAAAGAGATGCTAGAAGTAGTTTTCACCTTGGATAAATTTCGATCATATATTCTTAGATCTAAAGTGTCTACCTTTTTTGATCATACCGTCATCAGGTAACTCATGGAAAAGAATTATGCCAAAGCGAGACTGACTAGATGGATCCTTCTACTCCAGAAGTTTGATATTGAGATTAAGGATAAACCTGGAGTCAATAATGTGGTGGCAGATCATCTCTCCCGATTAGAGAATCTTGAGGAATCCGAGAAGATTAATCATATTTCAGAGACCTTCCCAGATGAGGCGATCCTTACTATCGCTTCTCTCCCATGGTACACCAACATTGTGAACTATCTTGTTGCTAGGAAAGTTCCACAAGGTTGGCCTAGGTAGTGACTTGAGACTTTCCAGGAGAAGGTCAAGTCCTACCATTGGGAGGATCCCATCCTTTATCATGAAGGATGGGATCGTGTCTAGCGTCGGTGCATTCCTCATGAGGAGCACCAAAGCGTCCTCACACACTGCCACAAGCTTGAGGCAGGAGGACATCATTCTGGGAGGAGAACATCATAGAAAGTGCTCCAATCGGGCCTATGTTGGCCTACCCTTTAAAGGATTCTGATGAATTTGTGAAGAGGTGTACTGAATGTCAGGGGATGGGCACTTGTGGACAACGTGATATGATGCTGATGTAGCCCATTCACTTCTATGAGCCATAACTCGTACATTGTGGACATCGTTCGAGCTATGTATAGGGGGGTGTCACATATTTACATATATACTTTAGCCATAACTCGTACATTGTGTGTGAGTGTGTTAAATAAATAAAATGGCTAAAATACTTCAGTTAAAAACCGCAAAATTTCTTTGAAAATTTTCTTGTACATAAATTTCTTTCTTGCACATACATAGCTATTTATAATTATGTTTGTAAAAATGTTTTGTTTATAAAAAGTTTGTAAATACTTTTGTATCAAAATTATCTATATAGCACAAAATTTTTGTAAAATGTTTGAAAAATAAAAGTTTGCAAAAACACTTGTGTAAATGTTTGTAAATAGTTTGCAAAACTCCTGCATTCATGCATGCATTCAAACATTTTTCAAAAATTTTGCACACTTTCATAAATTTTGCATAAAAAGACTTTTGTATATACTTGTATATTCTTCTGAATCATAGTTGACATTTAAACTAGCCTGGAATTAAATTGGAAAATAGAGCTTGGTTAAGACCTTAATCCACCTAATTCTAAGAGGAACCTTATTGGATTTGGGGTTAAGACTTTTCAGGTCCATTGGTGACTTAATTCTTTGAGTCCACTAGGCTATAATCATATGTCATCTTGATGAGCCTAAGTAGAACACTTAACAACGCACACATGACTCTCATAGACAATGGCTTTACTTGGACCAACACTCTACACTCAACTCCACACGGATGAGGTGGTGAGGAGACAGTTTCCTTTGGCTTGGGGTAGCATACGAGGGTAGTACTTCTAGGCGGAACCTCTCGTCTTCATTTAGGGAAGGAAGTGTGCCCCAACTTGGTCTGGCGGTGTTGAGGTCTAAAGACAGGAGTTGTGGGTTGCAATAATGCTTCAAAAGAGGGATGGTCTACTGGCTCAAGAGGAAAAATCCTTATGTATATAGGTTGCACCATGTAGATATGTTGCACATATGCACATCAAAAAAATGTGCAAAATAAAGAAAAACTCCCAAAAAAGTGGTGGGTATGATAGAAAGTAAAATACATGACATAGTGTATATAGTCAAATAAAGCAAAGCTTATGTTATCCATTCTCATCTCATGAAGCATGCAGCGGGAGATTTAGCTACACTGGTAGGTATTCTAGGGATATGTATCTACACTGGCCATGGTTCATTCTCTTCTTTCCCCCTCTTCTTGAGCTCCTTAAACTTGAACTTAGAAGGGAATGGCCCGCTCCTCGAGAAAAGAGCTCCCAGACTAGGGCAATAGAGTTACCTTATTGAGGGAGGCTGTTCCTTTGTCATTTCTGAGGTGGGAAGCTACATATCACTAACACAGTACAAGAAAAGATTCATGGTCATTAGAGTTTGTGTATGTAGACTTGTTCTGATCTGGATTATTAAGGAGTCATGGCCATAGATTGGTTGAACTAAGAGGTTGTTGAATCTTAAACCTAGGTCCAAATAAGGTTCCGGCAAACTAATAATCCAAAGATCTGACTGAGGTCCATACTTCAATTTAATGAAGACAAGTTTAATAATCAACCTTGATTCTCCTTCTTTTTCTTTTCTTTTATTTTTCACTTCTTTTTCAAAAAAGTGTGTGCTAAGGGACTAGCAAAGGTAAAGTATAGAGGCGGTGATGAATCCCTTATTCTCTCTCTTTATTTTCTTATTTTAGCTATTTATCATGGAAAAGCATCATGTAAATAGGTGTAAAAAGAATAAGTTAGCATTCAGCATGCATATGTCAACTTTGTAGATTTAGCAAGTATTTGTGAAAAAATAAAAGAATTAAAGGAAAAGAAAAAGGAAGGGGGTATTTAGAATAAATACAGAGTGACCCGAATCCCAAGAGAAGGTCAAGCCTTGACCTTATCACCAAACAAAATAAGTAGAGAGAGATAGGGTCTACTATATATTGTACATATTACTTGTATATGTAAATAACTACTTTTGACAAAATAAAAAAAATGTTATTTTTACCTCCTTGTATATAGTCCTAAAAATAAAACGAAAATGAGAAAAATAAAATAAAAATTAAAATAAAATCCTTTCTCACTTGTAAAAAATACATATATATATATATATGTCTCACTACCTATTTATTATATACATATAAATAAATAATAAAAATATAATAAAAATTATTTTATACTCCAAAAATAATGTTATAAATAAATAAAATACAAAATTAGAGTATTTGCGTAAAAATAATAAAATAAAAATAATTGTACAAAACACATAGGTATAATATACATATATATAATACTTCACACTGTATATAGATTAATTTTATTTTTCATGAAAATAATTAAAAATCACAGAAAAATAGTTTGAAAAATAATAAATATTTTTCATTTTATACACTTTTTATTTTAAAGCCATTTACTTTTTTTATTGAAATTGAAAGTATTATGTAAATCCCTATTTTCTTATTGGTCCAGGAGGGTTTGTTGACCCCGGTCAACGCTCCCTCCTAGCTCGGGTCAGGTCGAAAACCTATCGCCGGAGTCTCTTCTCCGATTTTTCCCGCTCGAATCCAAGCTCCTCTCACATCGATTCTTGTATCCATGATTCCTCAGACCTTCATGATCCTCGAGGATTCCTTGGATGATCCGAATCGCTCTCGGGTCATGCGCTTTTCGTCGATCCTTCTAGACCTTCGAGCTGCCTATATTGCATCTCATCTACCTCCATAGAGCCCTAGCTCATTCCTCGCCTCTTCTTCCAGCCCTAGAGACCACAGATGGAGTGACAACTAGCGTAGGAACCCCTCGGATTGGAGTTTTGTGGTCAGGAGACGTAGCTTAGCTACATGTCCGGCGAGCGCCGCCGCGTTCAGCCTCCCCATCTTCCGCAGCGTGGTTGAGGCCATCATCTCATCGACCCCCTCTGCATGGAGCTCAGGAACACGTTCTCATCTCGAGGTAGCCATCATTTCCGGTCCATTTCCATGTTTGATCCATTTGCTCCATCTAGCGCCACCGCACATTCACCTGCTCCGACCAGTTGGTCGGAGCCCCGATATCCAAACCCATCCCTTCAGATTGATGCACCGGATCTCCCTCCATCTTTCCCCGCAATATGATCACCCTTAGGATCGACTGTTAGGTCGAGATTGAGGCACGGATCTCCTCTACCCCCTTCGTTGGAGATCGAGCTTCGCCCCCCCATCGCTTCATTCCTTTCAAGCTCGACTCGAGCTTCTCCCCGAGTCCAGCTTGCCATCGTAGGTGCTAACGCACATGGGGAGCCCAGTTCACACCTCCAGAGGATCCGCCAGAGCTGCTCCAGGTCCCTCTCCACTGCCACTCACATCCGACCGGTAGCTTCTCCATCTGACCCGTCCATTCGATGCGGGGTTCTTCCAGGACCTTGCCAGACCCTTCTGATTGATCATTGGAGTCGAGGATCCCATCTGAGACTCTGGTGAAGGTCACAGGGGTCTTGTTCTTCTAGGCCCGCTCTCCGCCGTTGGATCGGCCCACCCCTGGTAGATCTGATTTGAGCCACCAACCGGGGCAGCTTTTAGGCCGTTGGATCCGACGCCCTGACGCATCTGCGCGCCTCACATAGCCGACAATCTCTGGAGTGTCAGATCTGACACATCAGACGATCCGCACGGCACATCTCCGCTTCCATCAGAGCATGCCATGTGTCCCCCATCCGTTGTGCATGCGCACTGCGAGGGTATTTTGTGCTATCTTCCCTGTAGTTTTTATGCTTTATTTTCTAGTCTATTAAATAAAGTTGTAGTTCAAACTTTTTGCTTATTATTCCTTATGTTTCCAGTATTTGCACTTTAGTCCTCCGAGTCTGAACACACATGCACGCTCACATGCTTTTGTGGGTTATTTGCACACTATGTCCTGTATTTTCTGATTGTTACGTCTTAAATTGAATGTTTATGATAATTGCAAAAATACCCTTGTGTGATTTAATGAGCATGAGTGCTTATTTTGTGGACTTTTTCCACTAGTACCCCTGTACTTTTTGCACGCGTTATTGTTTGCCCTGGAAATTTTGGGATAATTGCAAATAGGTCCCCACAACCTGTACGCTTGGTTTTAAGTGGAATAAATATCAACTTAATTCCAAAAATTCCGCAAAAACTCCTATGAGTTCCTGCTAGCTCACAGTAATTATTGTGATTTTTGGAATTATTTTTGTTTAGTATTTTATTTTCTAAAAATCAAAAACCCTTAAAAACGTGTATCTCTATTTTATAAAATACCAAAAAATATAAAATAGTTCAGAAAATTATAAAAAAATTAGGGTTGTCTTGTCTTGTTGTGTTTTCATTCTAGGACCAATTTTATTTCAAAATCCTTTATGAAAACTTCAAAAGATAAAAACTCTAAAAAACTTACAAAAATCAAAAAAATTCTACAAAAATAAAAAAATGGGATTTCAATTTATGTAATTAGACATTTTATTTAATTTATCATAAAAATCAAAACAAGGACTTTTGGGCACTTTTAATATTTTAAAGTAGCCTTATAGTCCAGGATATACATTGTCTTCATGTTTTATGTTTGTTTCATTTTAGAAAATCATATAAAAAATAGAAAAATACCAGAAGATCACCAAAATCATCTGCATATTTGAAAATTTTAAAAATATTTATATTTCTTATTTTGGAGTATTTTTAGGCGTAATTAAAATTATTAAAGCTTGTTTCAATCTTTATCTTATTATTTGTTTTCCCATTAGAAAATATAAACAAAATTGCAAAATTAAAAATCACAAAAATATGCATTTTCTGATCAGATTGCCAACTACTTCGTAGGTTTTACTCGTGCTCCTTGTGTTCGACCCTTGTCGCTATACCGGGTTAAATAAATAGCAGAGACCGCTACATTGACTTTCGTGCTTGATTGTTTGGTTTATGTGGTCTTGATTTTCTTGTTGAGTCCGATCGGGTGATTGAGGTCGCAAAGACCTTTGATATTACTTACCTTGATCGTCCGAGCACTCATCAGGGAGCAATAGAGTGTAGCATTTATTTTGTACATTATTTCTCTCTTATTTTTGCATTTTAGTTTTTATAGTTAATTGACATCTTCTAACAACCTCTTTCTTTGTGATTTTCCTTGCGAGGTACTAGATGTCAACGACCACTTCTTAGGAGGTTGACGGACCCGAGCCAAATAGGAGCGAGCAAGGGAAGGAAGCAAAGGGAAAAGAAGATTGAGTACTCTATTTTATTTTTTTATTTTGTGAGGAGAGATTTGTTTTTATTTTTATAAAATTAATTTTTAATATTCAATCATTGGACATTCACACTTCACGACATCCACTATCTAGGTGTCTGTTCACCTGAGGGCCTCGTCATGTTTTTTACATTTTCACTGCTTTTATTTTTCTTTGTTTCACGAATTTTGAGTTTTTTGTATTTCTTTTCATTTGTTTTGTATGATTGAGCCCTAGTATAGGATTTTCTTTCTCAATAGATTAAGGTCCAAAGCCCTAATTAAATTGCATGTACCCATAGTTACGCTTGGATCTAGTCAAATTAAATTGTTCATTATTTGGATTCGAAACCGTGCACCACGAGAGATGCCACACAAAGCTTGCAAGACCCGCTGTGGAGGGCACCGAGGACTCTCCAAGACCGGGCCTTTGGTTTCTTTTCTAGCTAGCCAACTTTTGTTGTTCATGATAATAGCAGTTTCTGTTCTAGGGCGCTTTCATCATCATGCATTGCATAGAGAGTAGGCTTCAATTCTGCTTAACATTCTACATGAAGAGAGCTAGAGGTAAGGTGAGCATCACTATCTGAGCATACATTATTGATTTACATTTTGCTTTTCTGAGTCTCTCCCTCTGATTTTGACCACATAGGATACTAAAGGAATTGATACCTCTTTAGGATTTGTGCATTTTTGTTAAAAAAACGAAAAAGTAGTAACAAATAAAATTGGGAATGTTAACTCTACTCGACCCTATAATCAAAAAGAAAAATACTTATTTTGGGGAGAGTAACCCCATCATTGTATTCTACATTTTATACTTGATACGTACACACTAAGGATTAGGTCCCCAATCCCAGGCCTACCTGCGTGCTTGTACAATGTTTTGAAAATCATCTAACTCTAAGATTTGACAAGATAAAAAATCGAACTTTTACAGTCATCTCTGTGTTGAGTTGGTGAATTGAGGGGTATGTTTGTTTATATTTGTGATTTTTTGTGTGCATACAAAATCTTCTCTATGTATTTGCACATGTTTCTTGCATATATTGACTTGACCTTCTTGCTCTCCCAATCCATGCCTTTTGTTTCGGAGATGGCTAGCTAGAGTTATTTTTTTCCTGACTTTGTGGATCCTTCCTACTCTCCAGCCAACCCACCTCCATTTAGTCAAGAGGACTTTGCTCTTGAGTTTTATTTTTGTAGGTTTCCGCCTCATCCACTATTTCGGGCACCAGACTTCTAACCACGACCACCATCACATAGCTCACCATGTCACCCACCCAAGACTGAGTTGTTAGAGTCACCTGTTATGGATACCGCTCTTGAGTACATGACCCGATTAGTGGAGAAACTGAATTAAAGGATAGATGACCTCACTAGTATAAATAAAAGCCATATTGCCACTTCACCTCTTGGATTAGTGGATTCATTTGAGGAAACCCATGAGATTTTGCAATCATCCAAAATACAAAAAAAGAGAAAAGATTAAAATACAAAAAGATGATTCTAGGAGACACCTATCCGAGTCAGTTTGTGAGGAGAAGGAACACATGTCATATCTTATGCACACACACATCCATTTCAGTTTCCACCTTTGCTCCATGGATGACAAAGTACTGACTGATCTTAGTCATCCTTTTATAGGATTCGGTCTCTTCCCTTGTATAGAAGAGATAGAAAATCTTAAAAAATATTGGTTGTTCCTGAATTGGTGGCATCTATTGATGATATTGTTGAGGCCCCACTTCATCAGGCCATGAATCAATTATCTGCACCCAAGCCCAAGAAAATAAAGCGACGAAGCATATATGAGCAACACATTCTTCCCATGGCCACTACCTATGCCATCACCCATCATCCATACATTAGGAAAGGTAACGTTGTTTCACCTCTTGTGAGACGCACCATTTCTGACCATTTTTGTGATCATACTCTCCTTGATCGTGGTGCTTCAATTAATATATTACCCTTCTCCTTGTTATAACCTCTTCATCATGGCCTCTGAAGAAAATAAGATGATTTTCCAGTTTGCTGATGGATTAATAAAGAGTCCGAGGGGTATTCTAGAGAACGTTTTCATTCAGATCCAGGGAATGAGCTTCACTATTGATTTTGTTGTGTTGCCTATGGAGACCTCCACCCTTATGGAGCATCCTCCGATCATCCTAGGATGACCCTTTCTCACCTTTGCAAGAGTCGTTATTTATTATGGATCTGGAGAGATTTGCTTTCATTTTGCTGACGAGAGCATTGTCTTGATCACCACACCCACCACTGACCAGAGACCCACATCTGATGAGTGTAAGCCCGTGTTAACTGACCCAGAGGACTATGACCTATCTGTTTATATCAGAGAGGTTTGCTTTATTATGGATGAGACTGAGACTCGAGAACTACTTTTTTGAAGGGAATACTCATAAAGCATAGACCTTGGAGTTCTCCCTTCTGGTGTGTGGTGATGCATTGATGACATCCGCAACATTTATACCATAGAAACCTTAGTGCAGAAGGCAAACTTAAGAGAGACTTCCCAGGCCGAACCTGACCACATTACTTCCACTGACCGGTTCATGCCTTTTCTCTTTGATACAGCTAAGGATCTACCCATGTCGATCCTGATAGGGTAGAGTTAGCTGAGTACCTCGATATCGACATGCACCTTGTGAGATCCATTCCTCTACGATCACGCAAGAAGGTGAGCTTTCTACCTTCTTGATCTTTGTATAACCTCCACTTTGTATATCCACTTTTGTTTTCTTCCTTCCATCTACCGTTTTGCTCATACACCATATTCTGTGTGTTTGCCTTGCTTAGGATGTACTTTGTCCTAGGTATAGGGGGGTCGACGAGAAGAATGTTCATTCTTCATTTTGTTTCTTCACCCTTATTGTTGCATATACTTAGGGATCTTTTACCTTAAGTAAATGGGGAGTGATGCGTTCATTCTCCCCACGTATTTTCTTTTTATCGAATTCTTTTCTTGATCCCTTCAATTGTCTCCTCTATTGTTGATATTTTTGTCTGGGATATCTTACCCTATGTATAGAGGAGTCAGACTGAGTTGTGATATGTTCATTCCCACCCTCAACCCTCTCCGCATGTAGATACAACCTCCTATACTTGGGATTGTTTAATCATATGTAATAGGGGGGATTTTTCACTTCTCATTCATTGATTCATTATTTATTAGTTGTTGTACTATAGATTGTTCTATACTTTGTAAGAGCTATGTCTTCTCTTTTTCTCTCTGATCTATGAGGACATAGCTCAGGCTAAATTTGGTGGGGCATATATATGTTGTATATACTTTTGCCATAACTCATACCTTTGTATTATTAATAATATTGATAATTAATAAAAATTAAATTACACATTAAAATTCTTTATATATACTGATTAAGAAATCAGGTAAAAAATGATTTTGCAAAATGCTTAAAAATAGTTTGGAAATCTTTTTGAAAAATCTTTTGAAAACTATTTGAAAACTATTTTGTAAAATGTTTTCAACCTTTGTACCAATACTTTGTTTGTAAAAATTTCTTTTTTATGTGTGAATAAAAATGTTTTGGAAATCTATTTGCAAATGATTTAGAAAATGATTGCAAAACTAGTTCGAAAAATCTCTCTATCTCTCTCTCTCTATATATATGTATATATATTGTTTGAGAAATCTTTGCAAAATGATTTTCAAGGTTTGTAAATGTTTGTAAAAATTATTGGTCAAATTAGTTTGCAAAATAAAATTTTCAAAATATTTGCAAAAATCTTTTAAAATTATTTTGAGAACTATGCATATAATTTAAGAAAATAAAGATCCTTTACACATCTTGTATATACAATCCTGTAAATGCGTAAATCCTAATTCTTGTAAGTAACAAGACACACTCCCATGTAAATATCTATACATAGTTATTTGACAAAACTTTTTTATTTTTAAAAAAATCACTAGAAATTTGTAAAACCAATAATCTATAAAAACTTGTAAAATGTTTTCAAAAACCTGCATAAAATTTGCAAAACTTTTTCAAAAAGCTATAAAATTTTAAAATTAGAAAATTACATCACAAAAATATTTTCTACATTGTACATAGCATTTCTATTTTTCAGATTAATATTGATAATTAAACTAGTCCAAGTAAAATCCAGAGATTGGAGCATGGTTGGACCTTAATCCACTTAATGACAGGAACCTTGTAGGAACTGGAATTGAAGCACTCCGCTAGACTTAATTCTTTGATACCATGAGACTTGACTGCCTATGTAGAATATTTCTGAACACAGACCTGACTCTTGTTGACAGTGACCTAGCTTCCACACTTACACTTTACACTTTGCCCACATCAGATGAAGTGGTAGAGGGATGTATTTGCCGACATGAGACACAAGTCAATGGAAAAATTGAAAGTCACACATTCATGGTCATTATACCCCAACCCAATCTAGTAGCCATGAGTTCTAAATAAAAAAGTCTTTGGGTTGCAATAATGCTTCAAAAAAGGGATAGTTAACTAACTCAAGCAGAAAAACTCCTTATGTAAATGATGTTGTATATAATATTTAAAAATTACATATTCATAAACTCCAAAAAGAAAAGATGATTAAAAGTCAAAGAAAAATTAAGTTTCATTGGAGTATGTATATATCCAATAAGCATGCTTGAGTTTCAAAGTCATATGTATGTGAGCTTGCAGTCAGGTGACTTGGCAACACTGGTCAAGCATCTTAGGATATGAATATACACTGGTTACTATCCATTCTTCTCTCCACCTCCTCTTTTTGAGCTGGTTGTACTTGAACTTAGAAGGGAATTCCTCGCTTCTTGAGGAAAGAGTTGTTGGATTGGGGAATTAGGGTCAGCATATTGGAGAAGACTAACTTTTACCGCTTCAACCGAGGAGAGATGCATATCACACACGTTGTACAAGATAGACTCATAGTCATAAGGGACTACATATGATAATGACTTTTTCTAACCTGACTTTTGAGGAGACTTGAGCATGATTTTGTGGGTTTCAAAGGATGTTGTGTTTCGAATCCGTTTTCCAATAAGGTCGCGACTAAACTTAATTTCCAAAGGTCTGATTGAGTTCCAAACGTTGATTTTGTGAAGACAATTTTGAAAGTTAAAATCAATCAAAGTCTTTCTTTTTCTTTTCTTTATTTTCTTTTCTGCACTTATAGGCATAATTGTTTGTTGCTGACTAGCAAAGGCGAGTATAGGGAGTGATGAATCTCCATTTCATCAATTTCATTCTTTCATTTTGGCCTTTAAACCTAGCTAAATGCATGTAAATAGCATTATTTTGCATGAAGTAACATTCATTATTTAATATATAAATATTGTATAAAATACATTATTTAAAGCCAAAATAAAAGAATAAATAAAAGAAAAGAAATAAATAAATAAATAAAATGATGAAGGTATTTTATGATCCTAAACCACGAGTCTTTGCATCACGATGATTGGTTCAACAAGTAATAAATTAGAGGGAACAAGGGTCAAAAACACAATATTATATTTTGTACCTCTAGACCAAAAATCCCTAAAATAAATCACTAAAAATTGAAAAAGCTCCAAATTCTTATAAAAACTAAAAGAAATCCTTTCCAAATCCAAAAATATTTCTTTCCATCTCTGAATTTTCTTTTATTATATACTATGTATTAACAATAGTTTTGGAAAATTTTGACTATATTTAGCATTTTCAAATTCCAAAACAATCCGACCTAAATAAAAAGTTCTTGGTTTTGCGTATTTAGGACTTCAATAATACCTTGAAATTAGCAATAATTCTTGAAGAATAAAAAAACATTAAAAAATATAAAGATTACAAAAATACTTTATTATGTAATTTTGGTTACTTTAGTAGTATTTACAGTTATATTACCGTTTATTATACATTTATATATATACATATATCTAAATTATATATTAAAAATAAAAAGATATTCAAAATCACAAAATTATCAAAAAGAAAATAAAAATTATATAATCCAAAAATGTAAAAAAATCAAAATGTAAAATATACAAAGAGAATAATTTAATTTAAAACCCAGAAATTAATTAATTAATTGAGTAAATCTTGTACAAAATATACCTATATTATTTATTCATTATTTAATTATAAATAATATACCTGCTATACTCCCTGTGTTCAATACTCTACCGTTCTTATACCTATACATATTTATAGTAGAGTTAAAATAAATTTTAACTCATGCATATTTATTGCTCGAATTTGATGAATATGTGATTCATCGCCTTTATTCTTTCATTTTGGCTGAAATCCTTTGTAAAATACATGTAAATATTTACTAATTCTCATTAATTAACATTCTAACCACTTATATTAATATTGTATATTGAACACTTATTTATCCAAAATAAATAATAAAGAGAAAAAAGAAAAATAAAAGAAAATAAGGTTATAGATATATAATATATATAGACTGATCCTAACCCCGAGACTAGGTCAATATGGACTTGGTCTACAAAATAAATAAGTAGGGGGAGATAAGGATCCTAACCTATAAAAATAATAGAAAACCGAGACGAAAAATATAGTTAAACACATTTTCCATATTATAAATATTTCACCTATTTTATTTATCACTTAGGTCATTCCCAACCAAAATACTTTCTTTACAAAAAAATGTTCACAAAAATATATATTATTTTATGAAAATATTAGAAAAATAATTTGGCACAAAAATAATTAATTACAATGAATCGGAAAAACCGTAAAAGCCGACTTCAGAGGTTCATAACTATTTATAGAGAACTCCAAACTGACCAAACTCACTTTTAAACTTCATTTTATTAATAATATTATTTATTAAAATTATCAAAAAAACATTAGAATAAGACCAATGAGTTTTGACATTTGGGCCCCGTTGTATATATGTACTATGTGTAGAAACTTCCCGTATTTTTAATTAATTATCCGTTAATCTGATTAACTTAATTTATTTTCTGAAATTCTTCTAAAAAATTACAGAAAAATTTAAAAATGTAATCAAGTCAAAATACTAATAAAACTCGAAGCCATAAAGCCACTGCCAAAATTTTCCAGACATCATAACTCGGTTGTACGAACTTCGAATTGTGCATGGTCGGTTTTAAAATTTGTATTATTTAATTATCTACAAAATGACACTAATTTCGTTAAAATCAGAGTTAGTATGCAAAATGTGGGTTTCGAGATTGTATTGGTATATCGTACAATGTACTATAACTTATATTATAATTTAATGTATTATACTCTAATCTTAAATTAAAATAAATAATAATTTATTGATTTTTTAGTTTACTTAATTATTATTTATTATTTATTTAAGTAATTATTTAATTACATACTTAATTAATTTATTAAATTATTTATTTAATTAATTCCTTCATTAATTACTTAATTATATACTTAAGTATATATTAATTATTTTAATCTAATTGATTATTAATTATTTAAAATAACTATTTATTTATTTTATTTTCTTTCTCCTCCTTTTTCTCTTCTTCCCAGTACCAACCGTCCCAATACCCATACCCCACGACAGTTACCGGACCTCTCCTCCACTATATATACTCGTCGACCTATCCCATCCAATTCCATCCGTCATTAATCCTTGTTCTTCCACTTGTGAGCTCTGCGAGGTACGGCGAGTGACAAGCATTCATCACGTCGTAATGAATTCGAGGACGCGAGGTCCGGCGAGATCACTGCATTGGCATAGAAGATCTGTTCAACGATGCGCGACGAGCCTCCTGCATCTGCCAACCATCACTGCGTTGGATGAGCTCCGACTCCATAGGAGACATTCTCCACTTCCAGGTTGGTTTTCTATCTCTTGTTTCTCCTCTTCTTTGCAATTTCTCTTCTCTTCTTAGCCATCCGTTCTCTTCTTCAACCTCTCTCTTCCTCTGATTGTATTGATCTTAACAAGCACATTCATCACCGATCATCTCCCTTTTGATTCCTTGCATTTTATGTTCTATCCTACAAATCTATCCCCCTCCAGCCACACTCACTGGCAGGAGTTTCAGTTCCTTCCGTCATCATCGCCGGAACCACCCATTCACCCTTTTCTCTTATTAATTTGGGTCGAGACTCCGATCTCGAGCCGTTGTATACACATGCAGGCACAGATTCATTTGGAGCTATTCTAAGGAATCAGTTGGAGTTGTTGTTCGGCCGGGAGATTTGATTGAGCATCGCCATCACCTAGAGCTGCGTGCTCTATAGAACGAGATCGAGTGCACATATGGAAATAGACCGCCGCTCGCGGAGATCGTCACTACCTGGAGTTGAAGATTTGGGACCATGAGCACTTGAACAACTTTAGTCTGCCGAGCAACCTTCACATATATGAGAAGCCGATCCGAGATCCACTCGAGCTTTCATTTTTCTCTTACAGGGATCAGATCTGAGGAGCAACATATCATTATCGGATCAGTTCACCATTTGCAGGCGAAGCATCTGGAGGTGAGGTGCAGCATAAAAGATCAAGCACTGCAGCAAAGAGAATCACCTTAGATCCTTCTCGTGAAGCACGTTGAATTGATGGAGGCCATTTGAGGAGTAATTCGAAGATTGATTGAGGGAGGAAGATATCATCAGAACCAATCCTTCAACACTTGCAGTTGAGTGGAAGATCATCAATCAATGCATACTTCTGTCACGACTCAAATTTGGGAATCTTCTGGAGGAGATATCAATCTAGAGTGATTCCATATCGCAAGTCGCACTACAATACATCCATCGATCTGAGCGTTGAGCAAGAAATCACCGCATACGAATGATCCATCTGGAGATTGAATCAAAAAGCTAACAGCGGCGGGGACGAAGAGATCCGCATTGAAATTCTGAAGTAAGTGATCGCCATCAGGAGCCATGCAAAGAGGAGCATCGACAGTTGCGAAGAACAGGGATGTCGCCCAGATTGTACAGATACCCTTGAATTAGATCAGATCTAAGGGCTATATAGCCTTCCATGTGTCAACTCCAGAAAAGGCAAGGCCACCGATTAAGAGACATACGCGTTTTGCATGTGCGTCACTGATATCTTTTGGGAAATTTGTTATCATGACCTTCGATGCTTTTCAATTTTACTAGCAGGTCCCTGAGCTAGAATTTAACACGTGCTTGGCACGAGCCTTTCTTGGGAGATTTGTGTAAACGCCCTCAGACATTCAGTCCTTTACACACAGGTCCTGATGCATTGCCTTCATGTGGTCCTACACATGCTAGAAGAGTTTTTGCGACGATACCCCCAACTTCCTGCAATTTTAGCATGCACCCTCACATTTTATGCAAATTACATGCATAGCCGTGCTATTGTATATATTACTTTTCATACCATTTACACAATAAAATAAAGCAAAAATTACAAAAATATAATAAAAACATAATAAATTACGTAAAAATACCTTATACAACACTAAATACAGTACTAAATAGGTTTATAAAAAAATAAAAAGATTTTCTATTATTAATAAATCATTTAAACGTATAAAAAATATAATAAACTTTAAAAATCTAAAAAAATATAAAATCACTATTAAAAATATAATAAAATTACTTGTAGCATATTTTACTATATTTTTATTATTAAATAAAAACAAAATAAAAATCAAATATTAAAACCAATAAAAATGCAAAATACATAAAAATTTAAAAAATTCAAAACTAATTCAAAAAAATCTCATAAAAACACACAACATATCGTTCTGAAGATAATTTCACCTACTTTCCATTAAAAATAAAATAAAAATATTTTCATACTGTTTTCAATTTAAAAATCAAAAATAAAAATCTTTTTCAATAAAAACCTAATTTTCAACCTTAAAAATACATCAAAACAAAAAACAAAATTACAAAAAAATTAATAAAAAAATTAAATAAAAATTACAAAACATTTTCTAAAATAATAAAAAATTACTAAATACTTAAAATTCACAAAAATAATAGAAAATTCATAAAAATTAAATAAAAATACAAAAATGCCTGAAAATAAATAAAAATTAGGAAACCTATTCAACCTTAGTTTTCTATAGTTTAACCCTAGTTTCCAACAGTTTACCGACACTCCCGTACTTGATATGAAACACATCTTATTTTAGATTATAAATAAAGAATATAAATTTTCTGTTAAAAATTCACCTGATCAATTCAGCAACACTGTTCTTCTTTTAGAATAGTAGATTGAGTGGTTTTTCAGAATTCTCTATGGGTTAATTATTTATTAGAGGCACATTTGGTTACACGTCATTGGTAATTGTGTTTGATTTGCATACCGATGCAAAAAGCATCTTTTCAATGCCATTTGTCCAGATTAATCATGGTCAAAATGCAATCACCCTCGGGTCAAAGCCCTTTGTCCTTTTGCGCCATACACCTAGGTTGTTGGATCAAAAGTTAATCCAACAACCCAAATCTAACTGCACTTCTCCATTCCTCTCTCCACGTGTATTGCACATGTAACCACCCCACCGTTGAATCTCCACAATCTAATGATTGTTGCACTATCTTCCACCTCCCAACCACCTTCTTCCTCCTTTGGCCGACCTATTCCTAACAACTCCACCTCCTATTACGATCTACGACTAAGCACCCTTCTCTCTGCTCCATTCAGTCCTCCAACCATAAAACCTAACAACCCATCACCGGACCCCCTATTATCATCTTATCTCTGATAATTCCAACCATTCTAATCCTATATCCTTAATAGCCATCAGAATCCCCTTCTCCTACATCTCCATCCACCTGCAAAACCCCAACGATCCACAATCTATTAGAACCCAAAAATTTCCCCGACACTAACCTCCATCACCATTATCCCATCATGTTTGACCCATAGTTGTTAGACCCCAGATCTTCTACGTCCGTTCTCCCAATTGAGTTCCTCATCAGTATCTTCCCTCATTCGTCAGTGAAGAAATCTTCCCAAGGCGAGATATGTGGTACAAGTAGCAACTCCTGGCATTGTTGAGCCCGTCGTTCCTTCATCAAATGACTAAAGCAAAGATCTGGAGAGGTGATTATACCCTCCGACCTTCCGGTGATTCCCAACCCATAATCTCCGTTAACGTCCTATTCTTGTTCTTCTTCTAATCTTCTTTCTCTGACGCATCTCTACTTCACCTTTTTTATTCTCCAATCCAAATCCACATCGCTGATCATCGCCACCTTTGTGACCTTCATGTGTTCTCCTTCTTCCTCCATACAAACCCATCCACGACTAAATCTCTTTACTCCATTGTTGGACATGTGAGCTCACGGTGAGCCATTATGCAATAAATGTTATTGCAAATATCATTCCCTGATCTGAAATGAAGAATAATTAATTTGCATAATTGGACCCTTAGTACAATTAAGGTTATGTACCATGTCCATCTTAATGATCATGCAGTTGTTCATTCAGTTGTTGAATAATTGAGGCTGGTGCTTGGATGGATATCTAAAGAGTTAGATTGAGGACTCATCAAGCATCGTCAAATAATTATTAAGAGATGATCTCTCGACTGAGAAGGAGATGACAGTTCTTTCTATAAAGTCTGATATCTAACCGATCTCTTGATGCATGCCTTCTGCATAGGAATAGAGACTAATAGGTCTTAAATAAGTTGGGTCAAATAGTTGACTTAACGAGATCGAGATAACCAATGACCTATATCGTATGTCTTTGTGATACAGTCATGCATCCTCTAACCGAATACAGACTGAGTATGTACATTTGGCAGACCAATAGGTTGATGAACTAATCAAGGTCTATACACCGGTGCACTAGTATGCATAGGGCATATGAGTAATATGATATCTCAAAGGGATCATACAGGTTTATTTACTGAATCGGAAGACATGATCTCACTCATGAGATATTGGGAAGAATCAAATTCCATTCATGGTCGTCTCGCTTTGGAAGCTTGACTCAATTTGTAGGTTTGATATATGATTTTGGAAAGTATATGATCAACACCTTGGAGTGATATATGATTGTAGAAAGTATATGATCGATACCAACTCCCAATAGTCAAATGAGAAACTTAATAATAAATCCTTGAAGTAGACAATGTAAAATTGGTCTAATACTTCGGGTTTATTTTCGGCCTTCCAGTATGCATGAGGTACATATATTAGGAATACCTGAGGGTGATGGGATCATAAACAATTGTATAACCATGATTCTTCCATCCTAGGGAGTGATGAAACAGGTATGGAATTTAGTGACTCCTCTCAGTAGAGAAGTGATCTGATCTTGATCCAAATGTTGGACATTGATCTGAATGTGATACCAATGCAATGAGAATAATAGATTCGCGGTCTTGATTTAATCAAGCATCTATGAGAGGCCCGCGGGATCTGGATTTGAGATATGATCTAAATATCCAAGTCACTATACGTAGAACAATATAATCGCCCTGTCCTTATCTCCACGTATCCTCAGAGAAAGCAAATTTATCCTTGAAAAGTTTAAGGACAATTTCATTGTTGATATATGATCCAAGCATTAAGAAAATTGATGATTAAATGTGATTTGATTATCATAAATAATATGAATTTGATTCATATTACAAGGAAAGTTATATAAGATAATTAAATGTGATTTAGTTATAAAAAGATGTGAATAATGTGAATGTGATTCATATTATTTTCAATATGAGAATAGAGATCCAAGATGATTAAATGTAATTAATTATCATGGATATGAATAATGTGGATAACACTATCTATATTAATTCTATATATTATAAATGTGATTTGTAATATATAAGAGAGAGCTATATGTAAATAAAATTTACAAAAAAATGTTGATGTTAATTGGATTCACACTGGACAATTAATTGAAAATGTAATTTACATTTTATTTTGGGCTGTGGATGTGTTTCACAATTTCCCAATGGTAAGATTGCAATATTCACAAAATAATTATGAATTTTTTTATAGAATAATTTACAACAAGTGTTGTTGTAAATATTGGAGATTTCCATGGAATAATGTAATCTCATGATATTAGATGAGATTGCCTACTTCATAGTTGGGAAGGTGGTTGGCCATCAACTCCCATTAGGAAAGGGTGGTCATCCACTCCTCTCTAATGGAAGGAGGCAATCTCGATTCCATAATATCCATGGTTGATTAATTTAATTTTGGATTAATTTATATTGATTTTTCAATATATATTTAATCTATATTAAATTAATTGTTGTTGCATTTTTACAACAAAATCTTTGCCTTTGAAAGAAGCACAAATCAATCTCAACCATTGATTTTGTGTAGTCCATGGATTATGATCCATGGACTCCCAAAATACTATATTAGAAGATACACCCCTTGCTCTTCAAACTTACAACAACTAAACAACATATGCTCTCGCTCTCATTCTCTACACGTCCTCTCTCTCTCTCTCTCATTGTGGACGTCCACTGTGGAGCCCTAGAGAGAATCGCCATCACCGCATCATTATCATTATGCTGTTGGATTGTTTGCTCATGGATCTATGTCTCCTTTGGTACATCTCACTCATGAAGAAGACGTCAGATCTCGTGTGATGTGATCAGGATATTTGTTACTTGGATAATCAACATGGATTACGAGAAGCACGTGTTTCATCAACATGCTCACAAGCAACTCCTCCGTCGGATAGGACTTGAGACAGGAGGTGTCTTCATTTAGAGAATCGATCGCAACCATACTTCAAGTTGTAAATCTAATAATTGTTTGCGGTTTAGATGAAACAATCAGAGAAGTTTTCTTGGATCACGTGGTTTCATCAGATTAAAAATTTTAAATTTTGCTTCCCCGAGCAACTAGTGCGACTAGTTGCTCCTGATCGCATGTGATGTGATCCTCCCACTTCTATGATGCACTTAAGGATCTTACCATATCCTTGAAGTGATATCATAGCCATAGGACGAAGGTTTCATATACTATCTATAAACCTGGGACGACTTGGGCTCATTAGGGTTTGCGGAATTTGATCGCATTTTGTTTAAGCAACCTTAATTTTTGTGATTTTTCCATCCTTTTTAAATTGTTAAAACACAAAATTATCACTTGGATTATGTTCCCATTAAATAAGGAAACGTGGCATTTGAGTTTGCATGATTTGGAATCAGTTGCTCAAGTTATGACCATTTTAGTGAACATGTATCCACTGTTTCGGGGATGGCAATCTTGACATAATTAAAGAATTATTTACGGTTTTAAAACACCTATAAATGCATGAAAATCACATGAGTTATCTTGTAAATCAAATTAGAAAACTATGTAAACTTATTTTGCATGATTTGGATTTAAATTGATTGAGTTATGCTAATTTTAGTAAGTGAGGGTCACTGTTGAAAATTACTTTCCTAATCAACAACCTTGAGATTGTCATTTAATCAATTAGCGAAACTAAATGGTTTAACTTCTTGAAATAATTACTGATAAATATTTGAGAAATATTTGATGATAATTATTTCTTAAATTACTTTGTCTTAACCAAAATTGATTAGATAAGATCTAGATCACAGTTGGTTACATGATCTTCTTTCCAACAAACAAAGTTGCTTGAATAGGATTGGAGATTTGTTTAGAAAAAACTACTTATAATGTTAATAAAAAATATTTCAATTATTGTTATATGGTATAACTTCAGTTGAAAGACCAATTACCATCTCAAGTGCAAAGTTATCAATTCACATTATCCTAACCTACAGTGGATATGGTGTATAGTCGGGGAGCGTTTGGATATCAGCTTGCTCCGTGAGCGTTTTGTCCCACTCCCGTCAGAACTGGACATGACAACGGGTAAGGAAGGGATAATGCTGGAAGCAATCTTGATGTATTTTTCTAATGATTAAAATTCGAATAATACGTATTTGAGATAATACCATGTTTTAAGTAACCATAAAGAATGTTTATTGGATATTAATTGGACCATTAATTTAATATGATTATATTAATTGGAATCCAATTAAAATTAAAACACTCTATTATGAATAGAGTTATTATTTCCCTTGGAAGAATTAATTAAGTGAATTATTTAGAATTTGAACATGATATGGAGGATCGCATAAGTGACATCCGTAGTCTCCCGTCAGGGCGAAGGGTTCCGTCGCCAGGGATTGTATGTAGGAGACGCCTGTCTGAAGTGGCAGCTCCTACATACCAACACATCTGGATCAAGCTCTTTGCTTCTCGAAAGAGTAAGGCCGTATATGTAGTGACCCAAATATCAGGTCCTCATATTATTGGGGCGATATTGGATTGCGCATAGCCATTTCTAATCCTATTGATGGTTGGTTCAATTAACGATGGGTCAACATCACTTTAGGGGTGGTGGGCCCATGTGTTAAAGAATGAATTGGGAATGCAAGTTGGACTTGCAAGGCAGAATGTGTTCCCGCTTCTTTTTATCTTAGTTACAAGTTATCATATTATTAGGATGTAACAAAGATAAGAAAAGAGATCCCAGATCTTGCTTGAGAAATAATGGTAAGTATATCTCTTACATTGGAAGTGATTAAGGGAATGCACATTCAGTGTTGAGAAGGCAAGACAACATTGATAAAAAATCTCAAATCAAAATAAAATATATATTTATGCAAATTACCTTATTTCAGATAATCCTCATTAAACCAACTCGATATTATACTCAATAATAACCAGTAAATTCTCATGAATCAGATTCATACTCAAGATGTTGTACTTACAGTTGGACACATATTGTATGTGGTTGCAATGTGCAAGTTTTCCTCATAATAATGAGGATTGACAATTAAATAGACAATAGGACTACAACCATAGGTTTTGTATGTCTCTATAGTCTTGATCGCTCATCGAATGTACTTTAGAAGTGACATGTCAATGATGATCGTAATTGTCAAATAATCCTTATAAAAAATCTAAGAAGATGTTCTGGCATACATTTGTGCTCTCAACATTTAATCATGAATGACAAGGTTCACTGCATCATGCAGAATGATGGCTCTATAAGAGATCATGTATTCAAAATGTTTGACCACCAATCTGAACCTAAGTATTTTAGAGTTAAGATGTATGTAGATATTATGAGTGTCACCATTCTATTGTGTATACTCAAGTCATTCATGAAGCTTTATTATATTTGTATTGTATGAATTAAATGAAGCATGTATAGATGTTGAAATACTCTTATATTGAAATCTTTTGAATTCAACATAGGAGATCCTTTGTCTTAAGCAATGGTTGTTTAAGGAGCGCAGTGGAAGCATGAGTCAGACCCAAGTTAGAAGGAAAGTCAAAGAGTTGACTATACTTCTATGGTTTCCATACACATGACATCGAAAAGAGAAGGACTCGGATAGTGCATCGGAATGATCTACATATAATCATTGAAATTGACTTTCTTATTTGATAATATTAAAGTTTTATAATTGTATCTCATTCTTCTCATAACAGTTACAATTGGTTGCATATGTTTTAGAAGACTGGAAAATTTAATCTTAGGGTTTAATAGTTATCAACATGGAGGTTGATGCAATGTTTGCAACAACCTCTATTGGATAAATAGACTTCATAATTTTAGTGGGAGAGCCCTCAGTCTTAGAGAATGTCTCTATGACCTTGATATTAGAATACACTCATAGTTTATTATATTAGAATACACTCATAGTTTATTTCTAAGTGTTGGAAATAAACATGAATTCTGAAATAAGACCTATCATAAAGAGTTATGATGGATATATTTCAGATAGTAATCTGTCATCTGTAGGACTCTACTAAATTAAAATATTAATGAATGGTTCATTAACATTTCTAATACTGAAAATCTAAACCTTAAAATATCAATATGAGGATGAAGATCACTTGACAATGATCTGGCATTAAGCCTTGGACATATGTATGTTGATGAGATTAATAGACAAGTAAGAGATGGAACTTTAGAGTGTTTGAAATTTCAAATCTTACATACCTCTGAATATTGTATTCAATGTAGAAAATGTCCAATGCACCCTTCTCTGGGAATGGTGTTAGATGCCAATGTATTCAAGATCTCATACATATTGATGTATGTGCATCATCTGTATCATAATAAACATTAATGATATGTGATATCAATTGATGATTTTTTGTGATATGAGATTTATTTACTTCATATTAGAAATTTTTGATATGTTCAAATATTTCATAATTTTCATTTAAAACTAAATTTGAAGGAACATGAAAATGAATTTAATATAACCTAGGTAGGAAGTACCTATTAGATGAATTTAAAGAATACCTTATGGATAAAGGAATATCATTCCTATCTCACTCCTCCCAATACACCTAAACTCAATAGCGTTTCAGGGAAATGCAATTGGATCATGTGTGCATGATTTGATCAATGATTAATCTTAGCATAATTATCTCTTAGTTTCCGGGTATATATATGTAGTAGAGACTACATTACATATCATTAATAAGATTCCATGCGGATCTAAAGTCGAAAACCCTCACAAGCTATGGTTTGGAACCTACCATAGTGTTGTACACTTGAGGAGTTAGAGTTGCTTGGTACATAACTTTGTCAGGGATACAAGTAAGCTGGAATCTAGCACAAGAGAGTGCTACTTCATTAGGAAAATAAAGGATGGTATTGGATACCTTCTTTATGACCTTGAGATTTTTAATTCTTAGAGGATGAGACTCTTGAGAATCAATATGAGAATGAAGTAAAGGAACTCATTGAATCTTGAGAAGATAATGAGGCTCATGAAATTGGAAAGTAAAAGGACAATTAAAGATGAAACACTCATACCTCTTCAAATGAGTTTGAAGATGGATTCCACATAGTTAAATATGACAATAATCCGACTTCATATGATGAAGCTTCCAAGGATCATGACATGGAAAGATGGATGTTAGCAATAATGTCTAAAGTAGACTTCATATGCAAGTGTTGTATATGGACCCTCATGGATCCACCTATAAGGATAAGACCCGTTAGGTGCAAATGTATCTTCAAGAGAAAAAAGGAACCTGATTAGAAGACCTTCAAAGCATAGATCGTAGCCATGAGCTGCACATCGAAGAGAAGACATTGCTTGCAGTGAGACTTTCTCTTCAGTGACCATGCTTGAATCATCAGAACAATGATAACTATAGTTGCACAACTTGACTTTGACATCTTGAATATGTGAGTCGGGATTGCATTCCACTATGAATACCTCTCCGAGGATATTCATATGAATAGCCCCAGGGCTTCATGGTTGAGGAAAGCAAAGTGTGCAAGCTAAAGAACTCCATCTATAGACTCAAAAAAGCTTCTTGTAGTTGAACATTAGATTTGATGAAATTATAAATGTTATGATCTCCGATAGAATATTGATGAATCAAGTGAAGCTTAGTGGGAGTGCCATTGTGTTTATCATGCTAAATGTAGATAATATCCTAATCATTTGAAATGATATAAGGACGATAATAAGTGTTTTATAATATTGCTATTCCATACCTTGAGATATGATCTCAAGGATACCTCTTGGATCTTAGTTATGAAGATGTTCAGAAGAAAAAAAGAAGAGGACATTGTGACCATCACATTAAGTGGTACACCTTGGACATATTCCATTCTTGGAAAATCCCAAGAAGGGCTTCTTCCCTTAAGATATGGTACAAACCCATCTAAAGGCATTGCACCTCAAGAAGTTGAGGAAGTGAATGCTAAAAATGCTTGCCCTTGTGTATCAGTTACGGGAAGCTCAGTGTTTGTTAGATATGTATAAAAGTTAGATGTCTGCCATCCAGTGGGAGCAGGAAACTGTTATAATACTACTATGGAGATAAAACACTTAATTGCAGTAATAAAAATATCTTCAAAGATGACAAGACTTTCGTAGTGATCTCTAAGTCTTATCTTCAAGAACTTAAGACTTTATAGATAGAGATCTAAAAGGTCTTATTTGTGGATACCTTAGGTGATAGATATCTAAATGAATAAGGGTATTATTATAAGGATAATATGAATAGTGATTATAATAATTATCGAGCTGTAGTGACAAGGACACTATAGCTGACAATATTGAGTATTGGTTGCATAAGATGCAACGTTCAGATTGGATGCGAACATCATTACTAGGAGATATGCAAATGTTGGAAAAAGACTTGGTGTAGTCTCTTGGAAACAGAGTGACTAATCAACTTACCTATCTATTTTTTAAATAACATATTGTTGTCACATGAGTGAGGGTTTAAAGATTAGCCCATTAATGGCTCTTTGTGCTACCGGGAGATTGTTGGACATGCGAGCCACCGGCAAGCCATTATGCAATAAATGTTAATAGCGATATGTACAATGGCCATCTTAATAGGTCCCTTAGTACAATTATGGATACGTACAATGGCCATCTTAATGATCATGCACCCGTTGATTCAATTGTTGAATTATTGAGGCTGGTTCTTGGATGGATATCTAAAGAGTTAGAATGAGGAATCATCAAGCACCGTCAAATGACTATTAAGAGATGATATCTAGCCTGAGAAAGAGATGGCAATTCTTTCTCTAAAGGTTGATATCTAACCAACCTCCTTATGTAGATCCTCTAAATAGGAATAGAGATTCAAAGGTGTTAGATAAGTTAGGTCAAAGATTTGACTTAACGAGATCGAGATAATCAAAGACCTATATCGTTTGTTGTCACGATATAGGCATGCATCCTCTGATCGGAGATATATGTGTTACTATATGTCTGAGTATGTACATTTGGCATACCAATAGGATGATGATCTAATCAAGGTCTATTCACTAGCACACTGGTGTGCATACAAGGGCAAATGAGTAATATGATCTCTCAAAGGGATCATATAGGTTCATTTACTGAACTGGAAGACAAGAGCTCACTTATGAGATATTGGGAAGAATACAATTCCATGCACGGTCGTCTCGCTTTGGAAGCTTTACTGAATTTCTAGGTTTGATATGTGTTTTTGGAATGTATATAATCAACATCTAGGAATGATATATGATTTTGGAAAGTATATGATCGATACCAACTCCCAATAGTCAAATGAGAAACTTAATGATAAATCCATGAAGTATACAATGTAAAATTAATCTAATACTTCAAGTTTATTCTAGGTCTTCCACTATGAAGGATGTACATGCATTAGGAATACCTGAGGGTGATGTGATCATAAATGATTGTATGAAGGATGTACAATCGTGATTTAATCAAGCATCTATGAGAGGTCTGTAGGATCTGGATTTGAGATGTGATGTCAATATCCAAGTCACTATATGTGCACCAATACAATCGCCCTGTCCTTATCTCCAAGTATCTTCGGAGAAAGCGCATTATCCTTGAAAGAGTTCAAGGATAACTTCATTGTTGATATATGTATCCAAGCATAAAATTGATAATTAAATGTGATTTTATTATCATTAATAATATGAATTTGATTCATATTACAAGAAAAGTTATCTAAGATAAATAAATGCGATTTAACTATCAAAAGATGTGAATAATGTGAATGTGATTCATATTATTTGGGTGTATGAGAATAGAGATCTAAGACGATTAAATGTAATTTAATTATCACGGATATGAATAATGTGGATTGCACTATTCATGTTTATCATATATATTATAAATGTGATTTATAATATATAAGAGAGAGCTATATGTTACTAATATTTATAAATTAAATGTTGATGTTAATTGGATTCCGATTGGAAAATTAATTGAATATGATCCACAATTTTCCTATGGCAAGATTGCAATATTCATGAAATAATTATGAATTATTTTTGTGGAATAATTTACAATAAGTGTTGTTGTTAATATTGGAGATTTCAATGGAATAATGTAATCACATGAGATTACATTAGATTGCCACCTTCCTAGTTGGGAGGGTGGATGGCAACCAACTCCCATTAGGAAAGGGTGGTCGTCCGCTCATCTCTAATGGAAGGAGGCATTCTCCATTCCATAATCTCCATGGTTGATTGATTTAATTTGAGATTAATACATATTGATTTTTTAATATATATTCGATCAAAAATTAAATTAATTATTGTTGTGTCTTTACAACAAAATCTTGGCCATTGAAAGAAGTACAAATCAATCTCATCCATTGATTTTGTGTAGCCCATGGATTGTGATCCATGAACTCCCAAAATACTATATAAGAAGAGAAACCCCTTGCTCTTCAAAGTTACAACTACTACAACATCATATCCTCTCTCTCTCATTCTCTACACATTCTCTCTCTCTCTCTCTCTCTTTGTGTTCGTCCACTATGCAGCCAAAGAGAGAGTCACCATCACTGCAGCATCATCGTTATGCTGCCGAATTGTTCTCTCGTGGATCTCCGTCTCCTTTCATGCTCCTCGCTCGTGAAGAAGACGTCGGATCTTGTGTGGCAAGATAAGGAGATTCACCGCTTGGATCATCAACATGGATTACAAGAAGAACGTGTTTCATCAACACGCTTGCAAGCGTCTCCTCCATTGGATCAGATTTGAGATAGGAGGTCTCTTCGTTTAGAGACTCGATCGCAACTACGCTTCAAGAGGTAAACCTAATATTTTTTGGTGGTTTAGATGAAACGATCGGAGAAGTATTCTTGGATCATGTGGTTTCATAGGATTACAAATTTTAAATGTCGTTGCCCCGAGCAACTAGTGTGACTAATCGCTCCCGATCGCATGTGATGTGATCCTTATACTTCTGTGATGCGCTTAAGTATTTTCCCATATCCTTCATCCACCACCGGAGCCTCCACCTCATCTTCTTCCGAGCAACCAGCAGGTCCACACATCGAGGGAGAAGGATCTCCAAGATGAGAGCCCCAAACCACATGTGAAGTTTGATCAAGAACAATGCCCATCATGACCGTTTGTTTCTGCCAATTACCTGCCATTATATCAATATTCAATTGGACGATCCAGATCATCTCTAAGTTGTAGGATATGAACCTCAAGCCTTAGGCACTCATAAATCATCGTAGCGCGTCACGTGGAAGGTCGGTACCCCTATCGAACCCAGGTCACGTGACTCATGTACATGGTCTCAGTAATTTTAAATTGTATCCGCCTCTCCCTACATAACAAGGTTCCGAAAGGAGTCCTGGTCATGCGCGTGACCTTGGGATAATTTCAGAATGTTCCCTCCACATCCGGAGAATTAAGCACATGCCCTCACTGAAGGGTAAATTACAAAGAGGCCCAAGTGGATTTGGGAAATTGTATTTCAACCACTTAGAAGGTATAATTTGATAACATTTTTATTAGTTTTGTTATATATATGCCCTTAGAACTTGGCTTATTTGCGTCTTGAGCATTACTCATCAGATTTCTGTGTTCTACGTGTCGATTTAAAGCTTATTTGATCCTCTATCTCATAGAGCATTGGTATTCATCTTCTGCGATATTATGGAGTAATAATTAATTGAGAGATTTCTTCATTCATTTTTAGCATATTTATTCTGTCATTGAAACTTTCTTGCTCAATCATTTGTGAATTATTTTGGAAATTAATTTGAGACTTAGTTGAACAATAATTGAACATATCTTTTTCTAGTTGATCAATGAGAGTTGTGCATTAATTAGATTTCTCCTTGCTTGGCTTGGCTTGTTGTATCTTCTTATTTGGGGTGTATTATCATTGCATGATTTTATGAATTATTGAAAATTCAAAAAAATATTGCATCTGTTTATTTAATTTCCCACATGTCATAGCAAATTTTTCCGCATTAAAATTATTGGCAAAATTCATGCATCATATTTAATTAATTACATGTCTTGATTAATTTAAAAACCATGAAAATCTGAAAGATACAAAAACACCATATAAAAATAATTCTTCATTTGAAAACCTAATTTCTGAATTATTTGAGAATTAACTTTGAACCCCCGTATTAACTCCTTGAGTTCGACCTTGAGACTTAACCAAGTAAAATAAATATTTGATCACATTAGGTTTAAATTATCTATATTATTTCTTAGTGCGATCATTTTTTACTGATCATGAATTATACCATTAAACAAATTAATATGACAAATTAATAAGGGTAATTGTGGGGAGCATGTCAAATGGCACCAATGTCGAGGTATACAGTTTAGGTTAATTTTTAAGTAATTTAGATTTTAGTTTTTCCATCCTAGGGTAGTCCGACACTCGATTTTCTTGTAATTATTTTCTCTATTTATTTTTCATAATTTTCATTCATTTTATTTTTTATATAGATTTATTGATATTATTTCTAACATTTAATTTCATTTTTTATGCGAGACACTCAGTGGACTTGGAGAAGCTTTCTCGGAGGCTGAAGCAACTCGGAGTAACTGCAGGCAGACATTTTTGTGGATCTAGCCCGTTGAGAAGTCATAAAGATTTTTATTTGGAGAGAGAGTGATTTTCTTTATTTATGTTTGTAGTTAATTGCTTATTTCTAGCGGTCTTCATTTGAAGACTCGCATGTGTACCCAAATGCTGGACATTAGGTCTATCAGGCGAGATTATTTGTGGTGCTTGACATAGATCTAGGACTGCACAATGGCTATTAGAGATCTAGGATTTAATTATTGCGCTCGTAGTCATGGATCTACACTTCACATTAAATAGATGCACTAGACGTTCTACATAGACAACATAAATATGTTCTTCATTCTGTAATAAAACTATATGTCTAGAAGTGGATTTCAGGTGCATCCATATTTAGATTGATTTTCAATTCTGTTTGGCATCTGCATGGAGATTGCGAGGATCAGTGTATGTATTTCCAACTTAAGCATGCATTATAGTTTTACTGAAATGCATCGGATTTTATGATTTCTTCCTCTGTGTTTTCTCACTTTGGATTAAAAGAAGATTGGGACTGAACGATAGACGTGCTTGGTTCTGTACCTCAAAGAACGTAATCAATTAATAAATTAGGAGTGTTAAAAAATATTGAGCAATTTAAAATCAGATAAATCTTGGAAACCACTATCTTACGGGAGAGTAACCCCTATCATTGTACTCATGTACTTACCTCTAGACTTTGAGTGGGTAAGGATGTAGCCTTAAAGTTATATCCCATAACTTGGACAAATGCCTTAAGTCTCCAAATCTGAATCTTGCAGGTTTAGGAGCTACAAGCAGTCGCCTCCTACCATAGTGGATGTTTTGGGTGTGTCTGTCTACCATCTACTTTAGGGGTGTGATATAACTTGGTAGCCCAAGTAGATTACTCCTTTGATTGAGGGGTAGTAGGACCACATCTAAGATGTCAGGGTGACACACCTGTGTGTAACAGATTATATGATTGTTTTATCACCAATTTAAAAGTGAAAAGATAATTGAATGAACTTTCACAACCTTCATTGTGTGAAGTTGTTGAATTTCAGGTTTTGCATTGCATATTGTATTATGTGTGTTGAATGTTCATCGCACTTGCATACAAATATCAAGGTTCATGAATCATACCCCACCCTCCTTTTCGAATATGTGGAAATATTTGTATTCATAACCAGACTCTGTGGGTCGAGCTTATACAAGTAGGTTCCAACCATCTTTTTCCTCATTTTTATTTGAAGAGAACCCTCCCTTTAAGTCAATTCTTCCTCAGTCATCATTCCCTTTAACCTCACACCCCACTTTTTCTTGGTGTGGTCTCAAGGTATGAACATCTCACAAACTCAAATGGATATTGTGTGGATGCAATGGAGCGAGCGAATTCAAGGATATACATGAGCATAACCAAATTTGAAAAAAAATACTATTCCTGATTATTATTGATAATTCACAGTATGAACCACCCCTAATCCAGACTACTCTCTTCCAAAGTATGACCTATTTTCCTTTGATCAAACATGTGAGATCCTAAGTCAAGGAAATAGGACTCATGACCAGACAAAGACCATTGAGAATAATTATTACTCGATTCAAGATGTCATACCAGAGTCAAGACGTGAAGAGTATAATTATTCACCTCCAAGTCGCGAGACGATTGTAGATGACATAACTCAAATTAATCGAAGTAACAACTTCATAATGTCATCCTAATGGTTAAAGAAATGACTAGCAACTAAGGAGGAGTGATGGTCCCACTGAGCGAGCCTGAGACACGTCATGTGTAAAATTTTCAGATACAGACGTCACATACAGCCAAGACCACTGACCAACTCATTGACTCTAATAATAATACCCAAAAAAATAAAAAATCAAAAAACTAAATAATGGAAACACAGAAATGGAAGTATTTTGTAAAAGTCTGATCTTAGAGATTCCATTAATCAAGTTCGTAGAGTATATAGCCAATCTTTAAAGATCTATGAAGAGCCGATTATATCCAAAAAAGAGAGGTAAGAAGCGATCTAGAATCGAAGTTCATTTAATTACTATGGCCATCTCAATGAGGATGACTAAGAAAAGCAAAAACCGTAGAGTCAAATGATTGACTAGGGTTAATTGCGAAATTGATGTAGCGAGTTTACTCATGTTCGGATACATGACGACTCCACCCTAAACATCCTCTTAAAGTCCGTGTTTGACCAACTTGAACTCGGACCGCTCTAAAAGATTAGAGTGATCGTTCAATTTCTAGACCGATCCACAAAAAGATGGAGAGGGATTGTTTCCATCGTAATGAACTTCCAATGTGCCAAACATAGAGTGGACTTTATTGTCCTGGACATTGAACAACAAGGAGTGTTGACTAGATCTCCCATTATTTTAGGATAGTTGTTCTTAGCCTATGCTATAGCAACTATTTATTGTTAGACTCTGGACATAAAATTTCCAAACCAAGACCATAATGATCAAAATATTGAGGACACGCCCAATCATGAGACAACTGAACAAGAAATGGACAGTTATGACCAAGAGAAGATCGCATAGCCAAATGCTTCACATGATTAGACCTCTACCTAGGAATCTTAGACTCGTGATAAGAACCAAGGAGAGACACCTCAAGATCCAGTTGTTGAGGCTACCAATGCTGTCATCGAGATGAACGAATATAACTTAGATACATCCAATTTGTCGAACCTGGACACAGTTATTTTGGACTTCCTTGATCTTTATTGTGATACGACACTTGAGCTGACAAAGCCCAATCAAAATTAGAGCATTATCATATATCCAAGATATGTACTGACCTTATAGGAGATATATAATATACAGGGTAACTTATCTGATGATGAACCAATGGCAAGAACCTCATAGACTCAGTTTGGAAGGGCCACATCCTCTAGTCTGATTGCTAGTGGAGGAAAGAAGGACTTTAGTCCTCCTCATCTCCTTGTTTCAGGTCCTAGCAAACCATCTAAGTACATAATGATATGCATGAATTTTTTTTAGAATTCCTCTCCAAGGTATGGTACACGGACCAATGTAATCAAATATGTGGCAATATGGATACGTCTTCATGAGAATATTCATCATCCGAGGTCAATTTGGTTTACCATGTGAGTGAGCAACCACATAGAATAATTAGTTGGAGAGCCTCCACCAAACACTATTACTCTTCTGAGGATAACTCCGACGATGGATGAGAATCTTCTTCGTCACGTTCTTCATATACATATTCCCTCCCACCATATGCCCACAAGAAGATTTGTCGAAACATCGTTGATCTTCTGTATATTATCTCTCAACCCCATCAATTTCCCTGTACTTCTTCTATACTTAGGCAAAATCCTAAGTATAGTGGGGGGGGACCGATGCCTATCTTGTTTATAACCATTTTCTCTCCTTTTGCCCTCGGTCGCACCGTTTTTGCTCTCTTCTATACTTAGGCTGACCAAGAGCCTGAGTATAGGGGGTGCTCAACTTCTACCTCTCTCCCTTCTTCTTTTGCATCCTTCTATACTTAGAAGATGTTAAGTATGAGGGTGAGTTTCATACTGCACACTGCATTGTACTATATGGTATTTTATTTTCTGTATAAATTACATTAATTCAATATGGGATATGGATAACTTTTGTAAACATGTAAAAATCTATCAAATATGTGCAATACTTGTAAATATTTATAATATGTGTATAACTATATGAAAAAAAGAAAGTAAAATTTTATTACAAAATTCAAAAAAATTTGTTTGCATCTCATGCATCCGCACTTCATTCTGCATAACATGCATTTGGACTGGTGGAAAGTTATTGGATTCTGAACCGAGACATGCACACAAACTGAGAGTGGTCTTTACTTGACCTTAATCTACTTAATTTTAGAGTAACTTCACCGAGAAATGGGATTTTAGGAGCGCCATGTCATGGACTTAATACTCTGAGTTCCACATAACAATGTTCATACCTCGACTCTTAGTGTCTAACCTGGTTGCCTCATTATGAGTACGACTCCTAATATGGAACTAGTATGTACTCTAGCACTATGCACACTCAGGTGGGGTGTTGTAAGATTGTGTGAGTTTCATTTCGAGTAGCTTAGACACCTAAAGATCAGAGTACGTGTTGAAATAAAGTTATGTATGAGGAATTGTCAGCTAGTGCAATGTTTCTAAGACCTCAAAACTTATGCAGAACAAAAGATTCTATATCTATCAGGTTAGAAAAAGATCAATGTAGAGCAACAAAAATTCATACCAAACAAAGCCAATCCCAAATACATAATTGACCACAAAGGTCCACGCTTCATATAGCCAGCATATCTTGGTGGAGACTTGGCTAAACTGGCCAAGCTTCGCAGGAGAGGTGACAACTTCAGTCACCCTCTAGTTCTTCTCTCATTATTATAAAACATTCTCATGCCCATATTCATTGTGAACTAACACATACATGAACTTAGAAGGGAATACTTCACTCCCCGAGGACAAGTTACTAAAGGAGAGGCTTGCATGGTAGTTCAACATTATAAATGGGGAGAGCTAACACCCTTCACATACAGGAGACAGTCATTCATTATTCATGGGGTATGCATTGGGAGGAGGATTTATGTAATATGACTTTTAAGGTGAACCTGTAATAATGATTTGTAGAACTTGGAGGCTGTTGATTTTAAAACCCTAATTCTCACATGAGTTCAACCAAACTAATAATCCAAAGGACATATCAGACAATATTTTCACCTTTTTCTCGTGATCTTTGTATGGAACCCAATCTCATTCCTCTTCATTTTAAGTTGCCCAAGGACGAGCAATGTTTAAGTATATAGGGTTTATGAATATGTCATCCGTCATTCTAATTAGCTAAAAATAGATCTTCATCCCAAGAAATTAGATGCATTCACATATTTATATCCCAAATAAACTTTCATGCACTCATAAATTATTTTCACAATTTAACATTTCATTTTGCATTCATGTTCATGTATACATTTTCACTTAACTAGTTCAAGCGATTTTACTTAATTTATGCTAACTGCAGTTGACATGAAACTGATCATCGTGTACATATCACTAACCTTAAACAATGAAAAATCCTAAAATATGCCAACTTATACATAGTTGAAATAAACCCAAACATTAATTTTAGGACAAAAATTATGTAACATTGATATCTCTTTCATATAGTGTCCAATTTCACTTCACTCGCTTTTTAATTATTGTACATTCAAATATCTATAAATAAAAACTAAATTCAAAAGAACCAGAATTCATTTGTGAAAATTGGGTTTTGGGATTTAACCCATGCATTACACATATTCACCAATCTCTTACCTATCATTTCATGTACATTTTGATTCCTCATAATTTATTTCTTTTTCATTTCTTTATTTCATTCCATGTTTTTTCTTATCACGTAAAATCAAATCCAAAATAAATTTATAAAAGCAGTAAAAAAGACATAATCTGAACTTAGCACATTGACAAACTCGCATGTACATACTTCACATTTTCTAATTATTTTTAACTTGCAAAAATCCAAAAATATATATTAATGTCCATTACATTATTTCACATCATATCTGATTTTCGTATGCATTATTCATTCACAAAAAATCAAATAAAAATTATAAAACTTAAAAATGATATTTAATATTAACAAAACACCGAAAATATTCGTATCTTGTACATTAGGTTTCATTCACATTTGAGTCCTTCGTAAACTTTATAGCTTGCATTTAGATCTACATTTTTCATGTTGGTGTTTTTTTCATTTGAATCCATTCTTTATGTTTTATTTATTTATTACTACATTATTTGCATTGGTCTATAGGGTGGTCAAAGTCCTAGTCAAACGCTACTCCACACTCTGCACACCATTCGTCCACATCAGCTACGGTCAAACTACACTCTTTCGCGAGTCAAAACCTTTTGTGCTTTTGCATCATATACCCAGGCCATTCGATCAAAAGTTGACCCAATGGTCCAAATCTAATTGCACTTCTCCCTTCCTATCTACATGTGCATCGCATGTGTAAGCACCTCATCGTTGGATCTCCAAGATCCAACGTTGCTTGTACCATCTGCCACCTTCCAATCGTCGCCTTTCTCCTTCTTCCACCTTTGGTTGGTTGTCTCCCAACAGCTCCACCTCCTATTATGATATTCGTCTGAGACCCCTTCTCTCTACTTCGTTCAGTCCTCCAACCCTAAAACTTAACAACCCATCATCGGTCCCCCTATTACCATCTTATATCTTCTAACCACCCAGTTCAAACCCATCTGTGATAATTACAACCATTCTAATCTTATCCCCTCAATAGCCATCAGAATCCCCTTCTCTTATGTCTCAAACCACCTGCAAAACCTCCCTAGTGATCCCCAATCTGTTAGAACCGATAACACCCCCGACTCTAACCTCCGTCACCATTATCCATTTGTCTTCGACCCATCGTTGTTGGACCCCATATATTCTACACC
The DNA here is from genome assembly GCA_037367405.1 of Ottelia alismoides. Lineage (NCBI taxonomy): Eukaryota > Viridiplantae > Streptophyta > Magnoliopsida > Alismatales > Hydrocharitaceae > Ottelia > Ottelia alismoides. The sequence continues at coordinate 1,091,523 of JAZKJV010008205.1, read as the reverse complement.
TCTTCTCCCTTTTAGATCCTCGTTAGCATCTTCCCTCTTTATCTGCTGACATTCGAGAGAAAGAGAGAGATATCCAAGAGAGGTGATAGTAGCCCCTTCGCTAGCGAAGACCTCTTCCCAATGCGAGATCCGTGGTTAGGAAACCACAAAGCATCTCCAAGCAATGATGAGCTTGTCGTTTCTCCACCGAACGACTAGATCGAAGATCTTGAGAGGCAATTGTACCCTCCATCCTTCTGGCAATTCCCAGACCATCATCTATGTTCACATCCTATTCTTCTTATCCTTCTTCTTATTCTTCTTCTTCTAATCTTTTTCCTTCGACACATTTCTACTTTGCCTTCTACATTCTCCAATCCAAATCCACATCGTCAATCGTCACCATATTCGTGACCTCCCCACGTTCTCTTTCTTCTTCCAACAAACCTTCCACTGATAAAGTTTTGTCCTCCACCACCGGAGCATCCACCTCACCATCTTACGAGAAGCAAGCATATCCTCGCATCGAGGGAGATGAAGCCCCAAGAAAAGAGCCCCAAGACAGAAGTCGCGTTCGATCAAGTTCCAAGTCGTAGCATCTTAGTCTCAAGCCTCATGTGCTCCCAAAGTATCGTAACACATTACATGGATGGACGGTCCCCCATCCTAGCCAAGGTCACTTGACTCACGCACTTGGTCTGGGTAGTTTTCAACTTTACCCCTCGCATAACCAGGTTCAGAAAGGAGTCATGGTCGTGTGTGACCTTGGGATAATTGGAGAATGCACCCTTCACATCTAGAGAATTGCACATGTGCCCCCAATTAAGGGTCCCAAATTGATAGGGAAATTGCATTTAAGTCCCTTAGAAGGTTCAATTTGATAGCATTTTTATTAGTTTTATTACATATATGTAACTAGAACTTTGTTTATTTGTATCTTAAGAATTACTTTTGGGATTTGTATGTTCTACATGGAATTTTAAAGCTCATTTGATACTCTATCTAATAGAATATTGTTATTTATCTTCTGAGACATTATGGAGTATGAATTAATTGAGAGAGTTCTTCAGTCATTTTTAAGCACATTTATTCTGAGTAATTGAATCTTTCTTGCTTAATCAGTTATGAATTATTTTGGAAATTAATATGTAAATTAGTTAAACATAAATTGAACATATCTTTATGTAATTGATCAATGGGAGTTGTGCATTAATTGCATTGCTCGTTTCTTCGCTTGGCTTGTTGTTGCTGCATATTTGTTGTGCATTAATTGCATTGCTCCTTGCTTGGCTTGGCTTGTTGCTATTGCATATTTGTTGTGCATTGTCATTAAATGATTTTATTGTATTATTTAAAAGTCATACAAATTTTGCATAAATTTATTTAATTTCCAACATAGCATAGAAATATTTTTCACATTAAAATTATTTTCAAAATTCATGCATCATATTTAATTAATTAACTAGATCTCTTAGTTAATTTAAAACCCATAAAATCAGAAAAATACAAAAACACTAGAAATTAATTCTTCTTTGAAAACCTAATTATCTGGATTATTTGGAAATAAATTTTAAACCCTCATATTACCTCCCTGAGTTTGACCTTGGGACTTACCCAAGTAAAAAATAAATAAATTGATCACATCGAGATTTAACTATCTATATTATTTCTTGGTGAGATCATTTTTTAATGGATCCCGAATTACCCGGCTTCTACGATAATTTATTAAACAACATCTTAAATAGGGTGATATTGGGCGTTAACCAGACCCTAAGACCATGTATGAGATGTTTACTTAGGTTTTTTACATAGCATTTCATAGCGTAGATTCCCATTTTATTTCACGTGATTTTGTTTTATTTATAATATTTTAGCAAATTGAAGTACGTCAGAGCTTAGAGCTTTGGTCACTGTCTCATCATGGAATCCCCTATCTTCCGAACCCCAAACCATATCACCTCAATCAACATCACTTCTACATCATCTTCGCCATCTTTTCCACCCCGATCTATAAGGATCGGGTCAGTCAAATATTCATCTCTATCGCTCGTTGGAGACTCACCGCTCCTTCACCCCCTATGCTTAGCAGCTTCAAAATGGGTCAAGGAAAGTCGCCCTCATACCCTAAACATTTTGTGCAGGAGTTGGGACTAGATAGTGCACCTAGGAGATAAATCAAGTGAAGAACATCACTCCTTGGTCGCTAGAGAAGATTTAACCTCCAATCATCCTCCGACGAGGCTCGGAGCTTCTTGACCCATCCTGCAGATGTGGGGAGTCCCCATGAGCATTTTGGGCTGGTCCGCATCGATAAAAGACGTCAGAGGTTGGACAATTTAGGGATCGAAGGTGAATAAGGAAGAGGTTATTTCATGTTCTTCCAAGGGCCTCTAACACAGTTAGATGAAGGATCGGGCGCATATCTAGTCTGAGACCTTGGTTTCAAATGTAGTGTCTCCTCATGCCGGCCCTTGGATCATAAGTGAGTCTCATGGAGAACTCTCAACTACACGATCACCAGCACACGTGCCACGCGCGCCTCTAGTGGGTAAATAGAGCAGGCATCCTTCACGCATTTTGCATTTCAATTTAGTACTATAAATATTATATCAAGTGTAAAATAAATAGTTTTTTTGCAATAGGACTCCTGCACTTTATTGTATTTTCTATTAGGTCTCTACAAACTCACGTCTATCCCTATGCGAGGCATTGGATTTTTTTCATATTTAACCTTGTATTCTTTAGACATGTTATGAAATGAATGCGAAGTTTATTAAAATTACAAATACGAACTGTATATTTTATTTTGTGAATATTCCTTGTATTAGATATTTATTTTGTGCCAAAAATCATGGGAAATTAGGATAGATTCCAAGAACCATGCTTGTTCATGCTTCAATTTTATTTGGTAAAATCACTAAAAATTACAAAATATAAAACCTAAAATTCACAAAACCCTAAAAATCTTATAAAAACTAGTAAAAATAAATAATTAACAAAAAAATATGTTTTCTATTTGTAAATTTTCTTTATTATTTATAATATAAACTTTAAATGTTTTTAGGTTAATTTTGGACTTGCAAATATTTGTTAAACCCAAAACAAACTCACGGATTTTATATATTCATTGTTTTGATATATTTATTACTTTAAGAATCCATAAAATTACAAAAATTATGTAAAAATTACCAAAAATAGATAAAAATAAAAAATATACAACATTTTATTTTCTTTATTTTGAATATATTTTGATATAAATAAAAATCTAAAAGCTATATTATCTGTATATTATATATATTACTTATATAATTTATAATATCTATTATAATATATAATTCATTATTTTATTTTAAAAATAAAAAAAATAAAACTTTACAAAATTAAAGATGAAATAAAAAATAAAACAATAATTAAAAAATAAACAACTAAAAATCGAAAAAAGTATAAATAAAAACCCATAAAAATAAAAAAATAAAGAAAAAACTCAAATAATAATTATTAATTGGCAATAATTAGTGATAATTACTACCTTCGGTTTTTCATCCGAGTGTTCGACTTTGTACTTGCTTACACCTATATACATTCATGTAGAGTTATAATAAATTTTGACACATTTAATCACTTAATATAATTGTTAGTTGAATGTTGGATGAGTGGAGCGATCGACACAATGATTGCCAAGCTAGCTTGTTAGCCTCGATAGAATGGTCTCCCTTATTCACCAAAAGGCATTGTTGCCAGGGAGCAACGATTAGGGTAGATTACTTGTACATATCTCTGTTTTTATTTATTTTCATTTTCTTCTCTTTGTTTCTATTTTTATATTTGTACAAATTGTTCTAATTCATCTCTTGTTTGAATTTGTTATGAGGTCCTATAGAGTGAGGGAGGATCTCATAAAGACCGACTGCACCCAAGCAAGGCGAAGACAAGTTCCTTCGAACTGAACTTGCAAGAGAGATCTTCAAAGAAGAACCAAAAGACAGAGGAGAACTGTAGTAGAATAGTTTAGTGTAGATTTTTCTTTATTTTGTAAGTGTGATTTTTTATAAATAATTTTAATAAATAAACACTTTCATGACACTCTCACTTCAGGGATCTATTCTACCAAGTGAATATTCATTTCAGGACCCATTCGATTTTATACATTTTTATTACCTTCTATATTTCATTCTCCCTATTTTCTCGTTATTTTATTTTATTTCTTGTGATTAGAGATTTTCGACTTATTTTTCATTCCGCGTCTTTTGTGTGTGAGCCCTTAGACTTAGGATTTTTATATATGCTTATCCTGATAATTACTAGGTGCACATCGTAATTAGACTATTTATTCCTATAAACATGTACTTTTGGACTTAATAAAATTAATCGGTGCTTCCCGTTAATAAAAATTCTTGTTTACGATGGTTATCGCGTGAATTGCATATAGATTAATTTTAATTATGTGTACGGATCATATTACATGTAGAGTGTTGGATCAAGGTACACATTTCTTACTCTACGTGCATTCACAGACATCAAGTGCATTAACTTTTCCTACTTTCTCCCCTTGTTTCTGTGATAGAAATAAAATGAAAATCATAAATTTCATTAGGCAAATTACATTGAAAAATATCCAAAAAAGTGATAACATGAAAAATTAAGAAAGGGACTATTAAGAAAATTTTGATCATAATTTAAATTCATTAATAGACATCATTGTTTAGGGTTCACAAGGCCCTCATTATCTTCATGTACTCTCAAAACTGAGTGAGGAACAACCCATACAGATTAGAGCTAAAAATCCAGCCTATTTATAGCTTGGTGTACACCCTGGGCTTGTGAAGTAGTAATGCTTCTATCAATGTGTGGGCGAGTAGGGCCGAGTTTTCTTGAGTACTTAGTCTAAATTACATGAGCATAGGTGTACTGCGATGGTGGGATCCTATCTCATCGTGCCACATCCAAATACCCTTCCGGGTAAGTACCTGATTCGCTACATGGACTTACTCTCTATTTCTTTGGCTGAGTAGCATGCCTAGATCCGATATCAATGACCTCAAAAGGTACATGCTACTGTTTACAAAGGAAGTGGGAAGTGCAAGATGCTTGTCTGGTAGTACTCACTATCCTATAGGGATGTTATCTTAATATACAAATATTGCTTGAAAATAATTAATAAAAACGGTCAAAATAAATAGCTGAACATTTATGGACTCAAAAGTTGAGTTGGTGAACCCAAACTTGTTTTGTGTTTGACTTTTAGTTATGGTCAAGATAAAAAAATCTTGCACTTGTGCCTTTTTCTCCGTTTTGTCTCTTCTTTTCCTTTTTCTCACTTTGAGCCTTTACTCTTTTTCTCTTGAGTCTATTCCTTATTAATATATGTGTTCATAACTCCTCATCTTATATCCTTTTCTTTCTTAAGATATCGACTTAGGGATGGTTTTGTTCGAACTATACAAACACCTACACCGATTCCCTGATTTCGACATCTCTAATAATTTGGGTGATTCTAGAGAGTTTGGTTCGAACTTTATGAACCGCTCTTGAGACTCCCCACTTCTTCTGTCACCTAGGATTCGGGATGACTCTCTTCCTGAATTCTCTACCTTTAGAATGGATATCGACCAGTCTCCATTCACATCTCCAACTCTAATAAAGTTCAAGATCGGTCCTGATCTTGAACAATTCCAATCATCTGATGCCTATTTTTAGTTTAATAGGAGTGTATTTCTTCGTGTAGTTGAAAGACCTGATCCAGATTTCACGTCAGATCCAGACCATGACATGACTCCTCAAAAAGGGAAGGCACACAAAGTCGAATAGAATAAGGTCAACGCTCAGATGCTCACCTCCATGCAGACAATTCAACAGAAATTTATCGCACAGCCCGATGTAGAGGTTGCCTTCTAGGAAACGTTAATGGAGATGAGAATATATATATATAACAAAGAGGAAGAGGAAGAGGAGAAGCACATGTAGATTGACCCCATGGAGGGAAAGAAGAGAGAAGAGAGGATGCTAACTACATTGAAAGAGATACACAATCTTGATGTTGGCCAGATGAATGAGTGGATCTAGGTACCGCTGGTCCATGGACACTTCAAGCTGAAGTTGCAGCTCTTATCACTTCTTCTCTCATTTCATTGGAATATGAATGAAGAACTATATATTCATCGATAATAATTTGGCCGCATCTGCGGAGCCACTCATTACCCCCAATATTCCTCTAGGGTTGTCAAGATAATTGCTTTTCCCTTCAACCTTTTGGACGAGGATTTGTATTGGACCAATCATTTAGGGAAAGTGGTAACGACTTGGGAGGAGCTGAACTCAACTTTTTTCCACAAGTATTTTCCCCTAGTAATCTAAATCAAATGTGTGCCCACATTTCTAACTTCTCCCAAGTACCCCACGAGTCTAAAGACCAGCTTGGAGAAGTTTAAAGATTTATCAAAGAAATGCCTCCATCATGACATTCCAAAGACCAGCTTGGTCCATCATTTTTTATGGTGCTTAACTAATAACAACCAACTGATGGTGGATGCCGCCTGTGGAGGATACCATTTTAATAAGGATGAATACGTAATGTGAATTTTTTTTGAGAAATGGTCGAAGGAGAGGCCACCCTCTCTTCATCTCGTACATATCAGAAACAACCACAGATCCTCTACAAATATATTAATATGACACTTCACAAGAAGGGTACAGGTGCAAGAGCTTGAATCTTAGCATCATAGTTAACCACTTATCCATAGTAGAAATCGTCGAGAAGCGATCACAAGACCTAGAAAAACTATCGGCGCTCGAACAGAGGATGAAGAATCTGAGCATGCTTGACCAGATCACCAATTAGTTAGAACTCTCAGTCAACACCATCAACATGTGTCAGCCTTCAAGCCAGCCGGCCAAGACTCCTGCCAAACCGCAACATCAACAGTATAGTCTAGGGCAACCATCATCAATCCAGCATGTATACTACATACATGCCCCAGAGAAGGTACCACAACATCAGTCGCAACAACATAAGGTGTTCTACCACCCCGAGTGCTAGCCATCTTTCGTAGAGCAATTCTTCCCACCTCCACCCTAGATTCAGGAGGTGAACGATGTTTGAAATAATGAAACATAACTAACCCATCCAGGCAGACACCATCAAGGTCAGTCACCGGTCGCATGCCTGTTCCACTAGAACCATTAGGGAGGAAGAGATGTCCACCACCAGCCTCAATAATAGAACCAATCTCTAGCACAAGCACATACTTGGAGATATAGATATTAGTAGCTAATGAATCCATGATTCACATACTTGATTCATTTATTTTCGCCAAATTCACTATGCAAAATATCTGTAAATATGTATCAAATACAATAAATTAGCATTTTGCATACATTTGTTAATATTTTGTAATTAACATTCATTTTGACCAAAATAAAAGAAAGAAGAAAAAGAAAATAATAAAATAATTATGTATTTATGCAATAAATTCAAACTGACTCGAACCACGAGAGAAGTCTAATTATTGGTCTAATCGTAAGGAATAAAGTAGGGAGATATAGGGTCTTTATCACTGTATATATCACTACTCATCACGTATATATCCTTCACCTCTTTTTATTTATAAATAAAATAATCTCAAAATAATTCAATTTCTTTAATAACATTTGTAACTAAAAGTGTAAATAAAAATTAAAAAATAAGTGAAAAAAATTAGAATTTGTACAAACATACAACACCTATACTTGTATATATATTTATTTATTTCTTTTGTAAATAGTTTGTATATATTTTATATTTTTGACACTAGTATATATTTCTCATAATTATATAAAATTGAAATAAAACTCATAAAACACAAATTAAATTAAAATAAAATCCCCTTTTCATTGTACAAACTGCTAAACATATGTATATTATACATAAGGCCTACTTGTTAATACCGATATTTAATTGGTAAAAATCAAATAAATTTTTTTATACACTTTGAAATAATTTGTAAATAAATAAAATATCAAATTAATGTATTTTTGTAAAAAAATGAAATGAAAATAAATGTATATAATATATAGGTATATTATACCTATATATAATACCATATATTGTGTATACCGTATATATTTATTTGTAAAAATATTTAAAATCGTAGTAAAATAGTTTATAAAATAACTAATGTTTTTTTTGTTTGTAAATTTTTAGTTTAAATTCATTTATTATTTTTATTTAATTTTCTTTGATTTTGTAACCTCCTAAATTATGATTGGTCGACCCAGGTTCGTTAACTTGGGTCAACCCCCCTTCTCCAGGTCCGATTCAGACCAGCCCTCGCTGAACTTCATTTCTCCCAATTATTGTGCCCGGATCCAATCACTTCCCACCTAAGATTACGGACCCTTGTACTCCCTGCTATTCGTGATCCTTACGGATCCCTAGATAGGTCCGGATCACCCTAGGGTTTTGCATCTTCCCTCTATCTTTCTAGACCCTTGAGGACCCTATAAATCATCATCATTGGCCTCCACAGTGAGGAAGCTCATTCCTTGCGCCCCACTCCTCCATCAGTGCCTCCATCAATTCTGATTGTCCTTCTCGGAGCTCGTATCGAGGTCGAATCGATCGCAGCTCACTTCGTGGTTGGAGCTCCGCCACGATTAGCCTCCAAGGTCTTCCGCACCCTGGTTGAGGCCACAACCCTACCTTCACCTATGCCTCTGCCTCGCTTCACCTTTTACTTCGTATCATTTAGGTACCCTCTATTTCCTTCGCATTTCGCTCCTTCATTCGATTCACCCATCAGTCACTGCCCTCTATCTTTTCTCTGACCTTCGGATTGGAGACTCATCATTCACATCTATCTACATCAATCCAAGCCCCATATCACTAACGACTTTCTCATGCAGCCTGATAACCCTATCCTTGCTCATCGAAGATAGAATAGGTTCGATCTCCCTCCCTCACCATTACCTTTATAACTACAAAAAACACCCGTTAAATCTCTACCTCCGAGCATAGAATACCCTTTGCAGGTTCTAGAAGTATGGGAGGCTCAAATCGACCGTCAACTTTAGTGGCAGAGCACCTCCAGGTACTGGACCTCTACCTTCCACACACAACGGTTCACCGTCCCATCTAAGACCTCCACCTGACGAGATCACCACTACAAGGATGTTGGATTTTGTAGCGAGCCGATCATCGCCTTGATCGCCTGAGATACCCGATTGAAGCATCCCCAACATGTCCTTCTTCCTAGTTTGTCCAACACGTCTCTTCGCCATCGGATGGAGGCGCCCTGTTCCAAGATTTGATCTGAGATGCACGATAGTGTCCAAATTTAAGTGCTCAGATTATGTCTGGGCCAGATCGAACCGCACGTCGGTCGCTTTTACCTCGCCGTCAGATCTGCCCACTAATGGTCGATCAGGACAGTACGCATGCGCCATGTCGCCGACCATCAGATCCTTTCCACATACGTCATCAAAGTCGTACGTTAAATATCCTCCACGCACCCACCATGTGTCCTACAAGGGTATATTGCTCTTTTTATCCTATATTTTTTCTTTATTTTATTAATTATAATAATTAATTGTGAACAGTTGCATTTAGGATGCTATGTTTTCTTTAATTGCATTCTAGATCAGTTGAGTCGAACTCATGTAGGTCTTCACGTGCTTTTATGGGATATTTATGCCTTTCTCCCTAAGATTTATTTGTTTAAAAAAATAGAGGAAGTTTTTACTATTTGCATTTATGCCCTTGTGAGTAATCTATCACGTGTTGCGCATGTATTTTCTGGATTAATGGCATTCAGGCCCTCACATTTTTATTGCTAGTTAAAATAAGGTCCCTGGAACTGAAATAACTACATTTTGGTCCTTTGCTTCCTACTTTCATTTTATGCTCATTTATTAATTACATTAAATAGATAATTAACTCCAAAAATTGCATGAAAATTAGGGTAAGCACCTGCTAGGGTACTTTATTTGTGTTAATTTTCATTTATCATTTTTTGTTTATTTACCATTATTAGAAATTCAAAAACACTTAAAAATTGTCATGTCTACAGTAGAAAATTCACAAAAATTCAAACAATGATTTAAATATTATAAAAAATAGAATAGAATAATTTTGAATTGTTTTAATTTTTATCTAATTTTTACATCATTTCCTTAAAAAAACATAAAATATTGCAAAACCTTAAAATATTATAAAAATCTTATAAAATCCAATTAAATTTTTAAAATTGTGATTTTAATTCCCGTTTGTAGATATTCTCCGCTAGTTTTTATTAAAATTAATTTCCAAGTGTTTTGAGCATATTTCCTATGCATTGTTTGCTTATCTTCTTAATTCTCGGTTTATTTGAAATTCTTATAAAAACTTAAAAATACTTGAAAAATAACCAAAAAAACTATAAAAGCCATAAAACATAAAAAAGATATTTTTGTTTGGGGTTTTGATATTTTTACTATATTTGAAAATAAAAAACATCTAATGTTTCCTCTTTTATTCATTATCTTACCTAATTTTCAAAACTACAAAATAACAAAATTTAAAACACTAAAAAGAAAATAAAAATCCATTGACTCTTTGAGTCACCTACCTAGTTCATTAATTGTGCTCCTTGTGTTCGATCCTGGTCACTATACCAGGTTAATAATAATAGATATACCACTTTGCATGATTTGTTTTTTCATTAGTGGTTAAATAAAATTCTTGATTTTCTCATAGCTGGCTTAGGTGATAACGACACCTTAAATTAGTCTCTTCACTTGAGCTAGCTATCGTGATATCAGAATGGTAGCATTTTCAGGGAGCATGGCTACGTAGTTTGGATTTTTTGCTTGTTTCATTATTTTCTTTCTTTTCCTTTTATTATCTTTTATTTATATAAATAATGTTCTAATACATTATCTTCTCCTTTTTGTGAGGGCCTGCGAAGCAAGGGAGGCAATCTTAGGAGAGCCGACGCACCCGAGCGAGGTGGAGGCCGAGCATTCTACACTGACCGACATGAGAGATCAGCTTAGGAGAAGCAGAAGACTGCTTTAGATTAGATTTTTTTTTCACGTTTTATTTCATTTAAACTTGTAATAATTGTCAAGGACTTTGGACACTCTTATTTGGGGTCTGTTTCGCTGAGTGCCGATGCACTATGGGGACCTCACCGATTTTTTAGTGGTTCTCATCGATTTTGTTTTATTTTGGTTTTTGTATGTGAGAACTAGACTTAGGATTTTACTTGGTTGAGCTAGTAGTTATTAGATCCAAACACCTAAAAGAATATATGTTCCTATATACTCGATTGGACTTAGTCAAATAAATAAATTGTTAATTATTTTGATTTGAGACCGCGCACCGAGTGGCATCGAAGAATGGACCTTGGTCTCATTTCTAGATAGTTAGCACCTTGTTCTTCCCATAATAGAAGTTATTGTTTAGGGCGATTTCTTCGTGCATCATATAGATAGTTTATTTTCTATCTTTAAATTTATGTGCAGATCATATTGCATGTAGACTGCTGGAGCGAGGTATGCCTTCTATCTCGTGCATGCATCATTGATTTCATCGTTCATTGGCTTTTCCGTCTTCCTCTTTCTATTTTCTTGGATGTAGGAATACAAGGAAAATTAAAAAATTCGTTAGACATGTCTTTATTTGAAAAATGCAAAAAAAGTGATAACCCAATAAAATCAGGAATGGTAAACAAACTCGATCCTAAAATAAACGTAAAGATCACACTCATTGTTTTGGGGAGAGTAACCCCCTCATTGTTGAATTTTGTTGCAGATAGGATAGAGCCAAGCTTGGATTCTTTTTTAGACGACTGAATATATACAAATGATTAGCTACTTTTCAGTGGGGGAATACCGGTAGCCAGTCAATGGTCTGTATTTCCTTAGCAGAGTGGGTGGTTTAAAGGACATGTATAAGGCTCCATCCTTAAGGATTGGGTAGCCATTTTACAGTCCTCACTTACAGCCATACTAGAATAAAGTAGGTGCAACTAGTCATAAGAATAAAGACTAGTCTTTACGGAAATACAGTCACCTAGCAACTCGCTAACTCTTTTCTTCGACTGCATTATCACCAAACTCTAAAACAGAATTGATTAATGACCAATCTTTCACAATCATCATTGCGTCAATTTGATGAATTGGGGGTTTGATTTCTCATCGTTGTCTTCAGTCCAGATCTACTCTTCCCTACTCGCCACAGCACGATGATGGGTTGGCAGTCTCTTAGTCTACCTTTGATGGCACCGCTTCATGGCACACATGTCCATTCATCTAGGGAGGTTCTTTAGAGCTCAGACCCGCTCTCGGCGATCAAGTATTCCACCTCCTTCTTCTTCGACCTTCCCTACCCATCACCTGAGGTATAACAACCCCCGAAGTCAGACTAGATATTTGTAGACTTGGTTACACCAGAGGTCTTCTCTTTTTCCTTTTCAGAGTCTGACTAGATGGCCCAAGAGCGGAGAGACAATAAGCAACCAGATATTCACAATGTATTTGATTAGGCAATGATCAACAACGCCCTCATGGCATACCTAGAGGCGATACAATGACATATCCATGACCAAGGATTGCTGATGATATGTGAGGCAGGAGTTGACTCAAATGAGAGATGGGCAAGCATATGCAAGAGATGACAGACCAATCGGTAGAGAAGGATAAATACCTGAGGACCAAGAAATGCTAGATTTGAGAGATGCTTGGAGGAGGCCCGTGATCCACAAAGACCTTTACGTACCATGAGAGCGTTGCACAACCATGGTGCAACTCTCACCAACAGATGGATTCAATTGCAAGCCATTCTTTGCGATTTTGAGCTGCAGCCCCAAGCGATTCAGTGGTTGCCCAAGTTCCATGGGCACACCACCGAGGAGCCCCATCTACATCTCTAGGAATTTGAGATGATTTGCAGCACAGTCCATGACAGATTTGTGGACGAGGACACGATCAAGCTGACATCCTTCCCATTTTCCATGGTTGATGGAGTAGCTTACTAGATGAAGCACTTGGGGAGGGTTGTCACCACCCAGGAGCAGTTAAGGACCGAGTACCTCAACAAATTCTATCCACTCGATCGATCGAATGTAACACAAGCCATGATAAGTAATTTCACCACGATCCCAATTGAGCAATTCCATGAGGCTTGGAATCATTTTAGAGAGCTCATTAACAGGTGTCAATACATGATATCAGCAAGCCCAACTTAGTCCAGAGTTTCTTTTGTGGGATGACACTTGAGCTATAGTGGCTACTCAATGCCTCGTATGGATGGTCTTATTTTTCTGAGGACGAGGACCAGATATGGGCCATCTATGAGGAGATGGCTGAAAACTACATTGTGAGGACCCAAGCATGTGTCTACACTCAAGGGAAGCCTCCCCCCATGCATTGTCTCACGATAGAGTTGCACATATAGAGGTCGATCCATCTCCATCTTCTACGAATGCAGCATTAGCAGAGTCATCAGCTGTGGACATGGGCATCATTATCCAGAAGTTGGATCACATGGAGATCATAGAGAAGAACACGTGTCAGGGCCTAGACAAGCTCAACAGGATTGATGAGATGACCCAGACTTTAAGTGACCTCAAGACACAAATCATGTGCCTCCAAGAGGCAAAGACGGTTTCTACGCCACAGTCTAGGTCACATGCTGATCAGGGGAGCTGATCGTCATAGCCGACCAGCTCGTACAGACAGGTCCACCACATTCTGGTGGAGCACATAGAATCAGCCTCACAGTACCACCACCAGAAGCACTAGAAATGCATATCGTAGTCTATCAGAGTAATCAACCATTAGCCTCCCTCCCTCCATCGTTGCACGAGGAGACAGGGCTGTTGATGGAAGTCAACAGGATTTGGTATGGCTAGTACCAGCAGAAGCCCGATATCCGTCAGGATTACCTGGGTTTCAGATGGTCCATTGGAGGTGCTTAGTTCCAACAGCAGCCTCCAACACAGTCCGGGCAGGGCACACAACGGACATAGCCCTAGTACTCCTAGCATACTGTTCCTCGACACCAGTACCAGGGTCAGCAGTAAAGGTAGTAACAACTTCATTCTCAGTTTCACCAGCCCCCCCTGCCCCACTCTTACCAGCAGCAGCAACATAGCCAGCCTCAACACTTCTAGAGATGCAACCCATCCAGTTCTCATGCACCCTCATATGAGAACCCAGATTTAGATGATATCACCTGTATGCTTACAAAACAGCAGACTACCTTCAGGCGAGAGATGAATGAGTTCAGGCATGAGATGAGAGAGATCATCGAGGACAAGGCCACCATATGTGCACAGATTGAGCCCAATCCAAACAATCTGAAGAGAAAATCTGAGCACGTACAGTCTATAGAGTCTGAAACTACAAAGAGGTACTTGACGACATGCATTAATTATTTGATGCTGATTTTGTGATACTTAGGAGCGATAGGAAGCCAGGCGGAGATGACACATCTAGGCGACATCACGATACCGACTACAGGGCACTGGATGAGTGAGAGAGCGGTGTTGATACCGTTGATGTCGATGTTGATGGTGGTATTGATGCCACCCATATTGAGGATGATCCAGTCAACAGTGTTGATGTTGTACCTTCTCCAGATGTTGCAAATGATGGTGTTGATGCCACTAATATCCCATATGACAAGCCTGAGCGTGAAACTGATGCTGCTACTTACAATGTTATCGGTGATGTTGATGTCACCATGAGTCTACTTACAGATACTCTAGTTGATTTGACTACTACTCTTGTACTTGAGGATGATTTTCTTAGAAAAAATACAAAGAAATGAAAATTTTTTTTGAAACAAAAATATGAATAAAGGATAGGTTTTTGTATCTTCTCCCGGTCTATCTGTGGTGATTGATGATGATTACATGGATTCCAATAATTTGCATACTTAGGGACTTTCTCCTAATCCTGACCCTCTAGTTCTTGAAGAGGTTCCCTCCATTCCCTTCCCTCAAGCACTCCGCTTAGGGAAGGACCAAAAAATAGAAAATCCCAAAAAGAAACAGTAACAAGAGTTCAACGAGCAGATGATAGACAGATTTCAAATCAGTTTAATCTTCAAGAGGCATTATAGCACATCCCTCTCTTCTAGAAGAACCTTAGATAGAAGACCATATTCTGTAGAAATAAGAGGTGCAAACACAGTGCAGAAATCCATGTGCTCACCCGTGCCACGTACTTTGCTATTTAGAATTGTCTGCCAGCCAAGAGACCAGATGCAGGGGCTTCATAGGTCAAATGCCACATTTTTGAGCAGCGGTTCGATCGAACTCTATTAGACATTGGGTCTTCGATTAAACTTCTTCTGGTAGCCTTACTTGATCGCTTCGAGTTTGGCCCTCTTCGATAGAGCAAGATACTACTTCAGTTTACAGACAGATCTATCAAGAGATCGAAGGGGTTACTGAAGGACATTACCATCACCATCCAAGGCCTGAAATTCCCCATGGTCTTCATTTTGTTTGACATAGAGATCCTTGAATGCATGACCAATACCCCCATCATATTTGGTTGACCTTTCCTAGCGATAGCAAATGTCGTGTCTGATCATGATAATGGGAAGGTATACTTTCGCGTCGACAACGAGAGTATACAAATAGAGACAATTGAGGAGATGAGAGCCATAGATTTTTAGCTAGCTCAGAGCAGGGATTGGAGTAGATGACGGATACAGAGCCAGACATCCACCATGAGTTCGATTTTTTGATTATAGACGATGAGGCAGTTTGGGTAGATCCAATTTCATGAGCTCTTGCCACACCTTCAGACTTAGCATATTCAGATGCCAACTGAATAGAGTTCAAATAGCACACTTGTGGTGTAGGATACATTAGAGGTCGACGATGCAGATTCTGGTAGTGAGGTTGATTTAATTTCATGCTATTCAGATTCATATCTCTCAGACTCAGACACAGTTTTTGATTAACATGATTTTGATGAGTATTTGTCATTTTGATGTCTACAGATCATACATCCAGGATGAAGATAGAGCCAACATAATTGATAGAGACACCAGTAAGGCCATCTTCGTCGAGTTCCGAGATACAACAAGAGTTCTCCCATTCAGATCTGATAGCATTCACTTGGACATTTCAGATGCCAGATTTACGAGCTCCCACATGCCCAGAATTGAAGACCTTACCACAGAGCATGAACTATAGATTCCTTGCGTATGAGCCAGAGATGTTTCCAGTTATTATCTTAGCGGATTTGACTGATGACCAAGATTCTCATTTAATAAAGGTTCTTGAGAGGAACCACAAGGCAATCGATTTGTCTATAGCAGATCTCCAGGGGATACATCCAACCTTATGCTCCCACCACATATATCTCAAGGATGACACTATGCCCTCACGTGAGTTCTAGCATAGGCTGAACCCAAATCTTCGAAATGTGGTCATAAAAGAAAATATCCAAGTGGTGGAGCATCGATTTTATCTATCCAATCTCTGACTCCAAGTGTGTTAGTCCATTACATATGGTACCCAAGAAGATGGGTATCACTACAGTTGTGAGTCAGTTTGGAGAGGAGATTGCTATATGTGTACCCACTTCTTGGAGGGTGTGTGTGGACTAAAGACCATTGAATAATGACACCAAGAAGGATCACTTCTCGCTACCATTCATTGATCATATTATTGAGATATTAGCTGGGAAGATTCATTGCTGCTTTCTTGAAGGGTACTCAAGGTATAATCAGGTGGTCATTGTGTCTGAAGACCAGGACACGATATCATTCACATGTCCATTTGGAACGTATGCTTTTAGATGGATGCCCTTTGAATTATGTAATGCCCTGGCTACATTCCAAAGGTGCATGCTTTCCATCTTTTTAGACTTGGTGGGTGAATGTTTAAGGTCTTCATGGATGAATTTTTGTTCTACGGCTATGGGTTTGATGCTTGTATTGCTTGCCCAGACCGTGTGCTTCAGCGATGCACTGAGGTCAACATTGTTCTATCTAGGGAGAGGAGTCTTTTTATGATGTCTCAAGGGATGGTACTTGGTCATATAGTCTCCAATAGGGGCATGGTGATTGATCCGACCAAGGTGGATATCATAAGGAAACTCACCCCACCATCCAATTTGAGACAGTTGCGGACTTTTCTCGTGCATATCGGTGTTCACCGACCGTTCATTCAGGAGTTCGGTCGTATTGCCTGACCGCTTACTGATATTCTCACTTAAGACACCAAGTTCATTGTAGATGATAAGTGTCTTTCATCATTTGAGTCTCCCAAGGATTTGGTTGCACAGGCTCATGTCCTTCAGCCACCTGATTGGTCTCTCCCATTGGAGATCATGATTGATGCTTCTGATTTTGCCATAGGAGTTGTGCTAAGAAAAAGGAGGGATGGATTGTTGTTTGCCATAGACTCTGCTATCAGGACTTTGGATGCCTCCCAGCGGAATTATACTGTTATAGAGAAGGAAATGCTAGCCGTAATCTTTACTTTGGATAAGTTTCGATCTTAGATTATCAAATCTAGGGTGACTATTTACATTGATCACACCGTTATCTAGTACTTAATGTCTAAAAAGGCTGCCAAGGCATGCTTGACTTGATAGATTCTTCTACTCCAGGAGTTTGATATTGAGATCAAGGAAAAACCTGGAGTCAAGAATGTGGTGGCTGATCTCCTCTCCCAATTAGAGAATCTTGAAGATTCTGAGACTACCACACCTATCACTGAGACATTCCTAGATGAGGCGATTCTTGCTATCACATCTCTCCCATTGTATGCTAACAGTGTGAACTATTGTGTTACCAAGAAAGATCCACAAGGTTGGACAAGGCAGCGACTTGAGACTTTCCTAGCTAAGGCCAAGTCGTACCATTGGGAGGATCCCACTCTTTATTGTGAAGGGTGGATAGTGTCTGGTGTCGGTGTATTCCTCAGGAGGAGCACCATAGCGTACTCACCGATTGCCACAAACTCGAGGCAGGAGGACATCACTCTAGGAGGCAGACAAGACAAAAGGTTCTCCGATCTGGCCTTTGGTGGCCAATACTCTTTAAGGATTCACACGAATTTGTGAAGCGATGTACTGTCTATCAGAGGATGGGTAGTTGTAGTCATAGAGACATGATGCTTATGCAACCCATTCACTTATGTGAGGTTTTTGATGCATGGGGCATCGATTTTATGTGCCCATTCCCTAAGAGTCTGGGATTCGAGGACATTTTGTTGACGGTAGATTATGTGAGTCATTGGGTTGAAGCCATCCTATCCCAAGCCGTTGATGCGAGGACTATTTGCAGATTTTGAGGAAGAATATCAAATCACTGTTCGGGGTGCCTAGAGTTTAGATTTCTAATGGGGGGACTCATTTTATCAATGACAAGGTAAGGGCCCTTTCTAATGAGTTGAGCATAGACCATAGAGTTGCCACTCCATATCATCCACAGACGAATGGTCATGCTGAGGTTTTGAACCGAAAGATCAAGACTATATTGTAGAAGGTTGTCCGCCCAGATCAAAAGGATTGATCACAGATTTTGGACTCGATTTAGTGGGCTTATAGGACACCCTTCAAGACATATTTGGGTACATCTCCGTTCCAACTCATTTATGGCAAGCCATGCCACTTACCTATTGAGATTAAGCATAAGTCACTATGGGAAGTCATAGAGATATTATTGGATCCTAAGAGTGTGGGAGATCAAAGGAGAGCAAAGTTGGCAGCCCTGGAGGAGCATAGAGATACAACCTTTTCGAGTAGCCTAAAGTATAAGGACCTAATGAAGATATGGCATGATTAACACATCAACCATAAGCAATTTGACCCTGATCAGAGAGTGTGGCTATTTGATGCACGAATTAGATTATTTTTCAGGGAAATTACAGAGCAAACGGAAGGGTTCATATTTGGCCAGAAAGGTGCATGACAATGGTAGCATTGATATATTCCAGTATTCTTCTGAGTCCACCTTTCGAGTAAACGGTCAACGCCTGAAGCCTTTTCTGGATCATGATCCATTGACCGTTGATGTTTCCCCTATTCATTTTGTATGAGATGTGTTCTTTGACTCTCATTTTCTACGTCTCATACCTGATTTACACTTCTGTCCGCCTTTTTGTACATCGATATTCTCTATATTCATTCATTCATCCATTTTGTTTAACAACCAATGCCTTATTATATGATTTTTGCTATACGTAGGATGCACTTTATCCGAGGTACAGGGGGTGTTGAACTTGTGTTGCTCATATATTTGTTCACCCAATTACCTCTGTTTTTATATCTATACTCAGGGACATCTGACCCTAAGTATAGGGGAGGTAATATATTTTCCTTCTTTTGATTGTTCACTCGCATGTCCCCCAACTGTTGATATTCTTTTCTATACATAGGGATATTTTCCCCTACGTATAGGTAGGGCAGGTCGAGTCATTGATTTCATGTACATTCTCTTCCTCGGTTTGACTTTTTTCTTTTCTTCTCCGCTTCCTTATTTTCTCGATTTTTCTTGGTATTTGAGTGTTGATAAATTTATGATTTTTTATTTTATTTTATTTCTTGATTTTTTCTCAATTTTGTGTGTTTTATTTTCGTTATTTTCTTCTCGATTTTGTGTGTTTTATTTTATCTAGATTTCTCTTGGTTTTTCTTGATTTTTTATTTCTTGATTTTTATTGGTTTTTAGTATATTAATTTTCTTGGTTTTTTATTCTCTTTTTATCTTTTGATTTTTTATTTATTTTTTCTTTGATTATTTATTTATTATTTTTCTATGATAACCTATGTTGTAGGTCCTGCGAGATTAGCCGGTTTCTTAAGAAATTGAACCAGCTGAGGGAGCAGAGATTGGCTCATTCTTCTACGAACCGGTTGCAAAGGAGCAACATCAATCAGAGCATCGGATATTTTTTTGTATTTTTTAGAGAAACTACATTTTTGCTTTCATTTTAGAGTTCAGTGCCTTTGCATGTGTTTTTTTTGTGAGAGAGGAAGGGGCACCTGACAGTTTTTATTTTGTAGCAAGGGCTCCACTATGGACATCCCGACCTGTAGACTGGACACTCAGATGTACTTCTCGGGGTCTGCTTTGCCAAGGGTCGGTGCACTTGGTGGACCTCAACGCGGTGTTTGATTTTCCAACTTATTTTCTATGTTTCATGCGATTTCGTGATAACCTAGGGGTGAATGCATGTTTTATTGGACAAGTAAAGTAGAGCCTATTACCCTAATCCACACTTAGATGTAATTCTTGATTTGAAAAACTAATCTATTCTTACGCTAGAGCTGCTAGTTTAGGGCATGGTTTTTAAGTCTTTTCGCACGCATTAGCTTAGGATCTTATTTCTACGTGGATCATTTTGCACGGAGAGAGCTGGAGACATGTATCTTTTCTTTCTTTGCATCATCAACGTTTTCCACAACATTCTGTGATCTCCCCCTCCGTGAGACACATTTTTGAAAAGTGAAGGAAATCGGGTCACTGATAGATATTCTTGAAAATATCAGAAAAAGTGAAATCCTAAAAAAGATTTTTTTTCTTTTGAAACTTTAACCAAAATAAAAAATATAGGCTTAATTGCATTGGGAGAGCGAACCCCTCATTTTTGCAGATACTAAATTTCGAGAGAGTGGGTGGGGACATAGTCCTAAGGATTAGAACCAAAAATACCTGGACTTGTACCCTAAGTACTTGTGTCTCACTTCTCGGTACATGGTTGCAACTCCAAGCACTTGCCTCCGACCATAGAGAGTCATTTTGGTGTCCTCTGCCTCACGGTTCCATTTGGGTCTTATATAACCCGACAACCTTAGCAGATGGTTCCATTGTTTGGGGGATTGTAAGGACGTACGCTACGCAACAGGGCGACACTACATATAAGTTTGCTTAAAATAATTTCTTTATCAGCTAACTAAAATTAAAAAGATAAAAGATCGAACTCTTACAGTATCCATAGTGTCAAGTTGGTGAATTGAGGGTTTACATTGTGTTTTTTACGGGATATGCGTATTTCAATGTCTTATACGCCTTCACATTCGTGTTCTTGTCTTAATATTGTATTCCACTTTCGTATCCTTTTGACATTGAGGATGATGTTTAGACGGATCTTACGCTCGGACTCCGTAAGCCTTCAATCTCTTACCGTCTCACGTACATCTTCACAGACTCGGGATGACCCTCTTCTCGAGTCAGTCCCACTTAGTCACGAGGTGAGTTAGACATAGACTCCCTCAACTCTTAGTCCTTCAATTGAGGGAGACTCTCACCTCAGATTTTTCATTTGTTTCTCCTGCACATTTATTTACTGAGTGCTTACGAGATTTTTTCCTTCCAAGAGGATTCGATGGACATCATGTTCAGACGGAAGGCGCCAGTTTATGAGCAAGCTGTTGAGGAGCGACGGAAGGCGCCAGTTTAGATCAGCGTAGAGTCCAGGATGAGTCGAGAGTTGAGATCACTACATTGAGAGCAGGAGCCGGGAACCCACCACCACCTGTCATGGTTCCCTCTACTTTGAGAGACGAGTATGACCCTGGAGCCATCATGTTACAACATTGGATTCGGTTACCATGGAATCAAGGGCCATATGATTTGAGATTGTCCTTCATATCTTTGCTTCCCAAGTTCTATGGGAACATGTCAAATGAGCCATCCACTTTTTTGCAGTAGTTTGAGATGATTTTTCATATGTCTAGTTATCTAGGAGTTACGTTGGAGTTTATATGCCTCAAATCCTTCCCCTTCGCCTTAACATATAAGGCATTCTACTAGTTTAATCATTTGGGAGGGATATTTCTACAAGGGATGATATGAAGTCCACTTTCCCATGTAAATAATTTCCTTTGGGAAAGACGAATGAAATGAGGAGTCAAATCTCCAATTTTACACAAATTCCACATGAGTCATTCCATGAGGCATGGGAATGATTCAAGGACATGACTGAGAAATGCCCTCATCATCATATACCTTTGAAGGTGCTATTGTAGAATTTTTTTCAGGACTCCAGTCAGATATTCAGGGGTAGTAAGCATCGCATGTGGCGGTAGCTATTTGAATAGGGATGTCGAGTCTGTTTGGTCTATCTTTGAGGGGATGGAAGAGAACTCGAGAGTTGTAGATTTTACTCGGTCATTCCAAAAGGCCCCACAACCACCTCACCAGTGAGATCATCAGAAGGCGGCACATATTTCTGATTTTGAGTCAGGATCTGATATGGGCTTTATTAGTGAGAAACGTACATTAGATGATGTGATTCAAAAGCAAGTGCATGACTTGTAGTAGTTTCTAGAGTTGAAGACACTCTTACCATTACCACAACAGTTGACTGATCTGACAAAGAAAGTGATCGAGATGCAATTACAGTACCAGTTTCACTCTCTTCTTCTTCTTTGCCTTCACTGAGATATTTACCCGCTACACCCACCCATCAGATTCATTATGTCCAGAGCGAGCATGCATGTTCTACTGTGACTCCATAGCTAGATTGGCATCAGGATTCATGCTCTGTCAGCCAGAGTCAGATCATAATTCCTATAGTTGATGATATTGATCCTTCCTACATTTTTGAGATCAACGGTATATTGTACGCTCATGTTCAGTATCAGTCACCATAACATATTAAACCCCATAGCATACAATAATAGAAACAGTAGATTCATCAACAACATGGACGTCCACACTTTCAACACCAACAACCATATACACAATAGTAGTCTCAGCATCATGCATACCGGAGACCGACACATTCTTATCAGTATCTTGTTGCGCATCACCAACAACAACAACAGTCTCTTGTTACACATCATAGATCTCCTCATCCATATACACGACAACTGCAACACACTTTTAGGCAAGAGAGAGCAGAGACCCAGGGACAGACCACTGAGACAAAGATATATGCACTATTCCTAGCACTAAACTAGATCATGGATATGTTGAGCATGCTTCAGATAGCATATAGGATAGTGATGGAGCAGGTTAACCATTATCTGGATGCGTAACCACGCCCAAGACTACTCTCCCAACACAACCTCAGATGAATTTGAACAAGAAGAGGTGACATTCATATCAAGTAGACACCACTATAGGCACAATCACTTTTCTTGATTTTTATCTAACTTAATTCATCTATGGAGTAGTAGACATCTACAAGCACTTGATCTTGATGAGGAGAGGACACATGATGTTGATGAGCGAGAGCCGATCCATGAGGAGCGAGGGCTTAGATGAATCCGAACAAGAAGAGGTCACATTCAGATCAAGTAGACACCACTATAGGCACAATCACTTTTCATGATTTTTATCTAACTTCATTCATCTCAGGAGTGGTAGACATCCACGAGCACTTGATCTAGATGAGGAGAGGGCACATGATGTTGATGATACACATTCTAATGCTGAGGAGGAGGACCATCACGAGGACCACCTTGATGATACATAATGTTGGGTGGTATTTTTCGGGTTTTAAAAAAGAGATATGAAATATAAATGCAATTGTGGTCGTTGCAACCCAAATATCCTGCAACAAAAATTTATTTTTTTCTCAAGCTGAAATTATTACAGAAGAATAATGCATAGCAAGCGAATTTTTGCTATTTAATTAACCTGTATAGCAACAGGATCGAACTCAGGGAGGCAACAATTCCCGAGGGTTATTCAAATAATCAAAAATCAACTAAAAGAAAAAGGGAATCTCAAATGCTAATCACCATGGTTTTGTGAATTTTTTTAATTTTTAAATTTTTTAATTTTTATTTTATGATTTGAAGTTTTTAGTGATTTTATTTTTTGCAAATTTTTTATTTTAAAAAATATGACAAATTAATGCACAAAAAATGCAATTTTTTCATTGTGGATTTTTAAAATATAATAAAAATACTCAAAAATATCTAAATAAAATATCTTTTCTATTTTTATGATTTTTTTCCTATATTTGTAATTTTAGAGATTTTCATATTTTTAGGATTTTAAAATTAAAAAAATAGGGAAAATGCAAACAACAAGTAATTAGGATTATTTTTCAATTTAAAAATATGAAATAAATGCAAAAATTATGAAAATTTTATTTCTTAAAATTAAAGATAATTATATAAAATCAATAACTTAAATCACTATTTTTGGATTTTTCTATATTTTTTTTATGATTTTTATAAGATATTGAATATTTTACAATTTTTTTGGATTTTAAAAAAAATATAACTCGTGAAATTTGCATAGAAAATTAAAGGCAAAAAAAGTAAACTAATCTATTTTTTTGGATATTTTTACGCAATATGTGAATTTTTCTGATTTTTAAAAGTTCGAACAGTAAAAGAATTGATGTTCTTGATTTTTTAATAATAACAAATGATGATAAAATGTGATGTAAAAATTAAACTAAGAAGAGGCACATATAAAAATCATAACATGATTTTTGCAAAATTTATTGACTAACAAAAGTATTTATTTCAACAATAAAAACATGCAAATCAAAGTCTGGAAATATTGGACCAAAATGGAATTATTCTATGTTCTTGAACGAGAAATTAACAAGAAATAAAATGCAAGGGAACTATTGCAATCTACCCAATAAACATGTGTGCAAGACACATGCTTGAGCTGGACGACGGTCTCTTTGCAAATTTCGAAATCACCGAGGGGGCGGAATGCAATTTTTCCAATATTTATTTATGTTCAGTTAGGGTTCTTCTTGGAGCTTTTGTTCTTTTTCCCTTCATTTCCACACTCAAAAGGGAGCCAAGGGGATCTCGCCGCCCATGTTCTTCTCCTCCAAGCAAGCGGCATCGTCGACTGCGGATGGAGGTGGCGAAGGCACTGGACTGTGAGGCACGAGCTTCAAGTGATGTTGGCACGGTGGAGTGGCGACACACGCCCTGCCTTCTCCTCTAGATCGGAGTGGCAGCTGCGGTGGCGGTGAACTCGGTGGGTGCTCCGATGGTCGGGCGGACGGGCTCACGGCAGAGGCCGGCTGCAGACGTGGAGAGCTCCTGGAGGTTGCCGCAGTGGAGGTCGGCTTGGCATATGTCCTTCGGGTGATGAAGATGGACTGCTAGAGGTGGCTAGGTGAGCCGGTGGAGGATGGTGAGCACCGCCTGCGGGTGGAAGGCAGCGCCTGTCGCATTGTTGCCTTTTTATTTTTTATTATAAATCGAGAAATAGTAAAAAAGATTTAATATATATCTTTTTATTTTTTTGAAACTTTTTTATTTTTTTCTTAAAAGGCAACAACCATTTTTTTATAAATTTTTTATTCCAATAAATAAAATATAGATAAAAAACTATGCGAGTACAATGGCTCGATCTAAAATCAAATACGAAAATGTGAGTGGATGACAGATACGACGGTTGTGATGGATCTGAACCATGCCTCCGGTTACCATGCGTGACCGTAGTTAAGAGCTTGTGTGGGGTAGAACGTGAAGCAATAATATCGAGAAGGTGACAATGAAATCGAAATCGAGGGTAGATCAAATCGTGATGGGAATTAAAAAAATAGATTAATTAATATCTAGAAAAAAATAACAATGAAATAAAAAATTGGAAGAATTAAACTATGATTAACCTAAATTAAAAACTAGATTAGAAAAATGTGGATCTCACCATGGGAGCGGAAAATGCCATGATGGCCTTGACAAAGGCCGACTCGCTATCACCAGATGTCTCGAAGGCTTGGCACCTCTCCGCAACAAGAAGTCTCTTGGAGAATAGGCTCCTCTCACCAAAGATTGATCAAAGATTAATTAGGGAGGATGAACCAATTAAATAGAAAAAACAATTGAATATGAATTTGAATTTAAAAATTTGAAAAGAGAGGATAAGAAGGGTGGTGGTTAATGGTGGATAAAATTACATTATCTACATTAATAAATAAATAATTTCATTTTATTAAATTATAAGTGTTAGTTATTTATTTTTTTGAGAGGATTATTTAAGAGAATTAACTATATATATACTATATGCATATGGTACATTATATACATAGTTAAATAAGGAAATTATTTTTTTATTTTATTTATATATTTTTTTATTATTTTTATTTTATTTTAAATATTTAATTGAAAATGATTACAATTATTTACAAATATAACAAGTACAAATAAATGGTAAAATTGCAGAAACCACCCCAAAAGTTCATCTTTCAAACCGCAACTCCAAAAATTATGAAACCACAACCATTGTAAAAATAATTTAATTTAGAATATAATGGAAGTGAGTTTGATCTAATTTGAGTTCATATGGAGCCGGAATTTGTCTTTCAATTGTCACTTTATGGCTTTTTCCGGATGTGGTTACTTTTATTCTGTACATAATTTAATTTTGCAAATATTTTTATTACTTAGAAAACATTTTTATGTCAAGTTTTGTTTTGAAAATTATTTAATTTGAGGTCAATTTATGTACAAATAAAATAATGTAAGTTTTTTACCAATATACACAGAAAAGTATTTACAAAACTTTTTATTTTGGATTTTCTAAGTAAGGACCCTATCTCCCCCAACTTTATTCCTGGTCGATCAGGTCAAGTCTTGACCTTCTCTCAGGGTTCTGATCGATCTGTATCTATTACATATATACAGTCCTTTTCCTTATTTTTTTATTTTTCTTTATTTTTCCTTTACTTCTTTTTTTATTTATTTTAGGTTAAAATAACAATATATGGACAACATTTACAATAGATTCTAGTTAGTAATAGTATGGAGTTAGTATTATATACATGTGTTTTATAAGGGATTTTAAGCTAAAATAAATGAATAAAGATGATGAAATGCATATTCGTCATCCCCCTATGCTTCACCCCTTTGCTAGTCCCTTAGCAAACACTTATTCGAAAGTGTAAGTGAATAAAAGAAAATGAAAAGAAAATCAAAGAAATTATGACAATATTGAGTACTAAACTTATCTTCATAAAATTGTAGTATGGAGCTCTGTCGGACCTTTGGATTATTAATTTGGCAGAACATTAATCCGAAATGGATTTAAACCATAACTGCCTCTAAGTTCCACGAGACTCCTACTCAGGTCTCCTCAACAGTTGGGTCAGAACAAGTCTACATACACAAATTCTTATGACTATGAATATTTACTTGTACGATGTAAGTGAAATATAGCTCCCCATCTCAAAAGTAGCAAAGAAACAACCTCTCTTAACAAGGTAACTCTAGTCCTCTGGTCTAGCAACTATTTCCTCGAGAAGCAAGGATATTCCCTTCTAAGTTCAAGTACAACCAGCTCAAGAAGAGGAGATGGAGAAAAGAATGGATGGTAACTAATGTAGCTAACTATCCTTGGATGCATGACCAATGTAGGCAAGTCATACAATTGTAATCTTACAAAAATTTGACTTTGAAGCTCTTTTTTTTCACTTGTATATACACTCCGGAAGGCATTTTACATTTCAATCAGACTTGTCCACTTTTGAAGATTTTGCATTTTTTTCTCTTTTCATTGAAAATATATACAAGGTGCAAAATGTGTATAAGGAGTTTTTCCTCTTAAGCTAGTAGACTATCCATCTTTTGAAGCTTTATTGCATCCCCACAGCATCATATCTTTAAACCTCAATACTACTAGATCAAGTTGAAATGCACTACCCTCCCTAGAGGAAGATGAGAGGTTCTGCCTAGATGTACTACCCTCGTATGCTACTCAAAGCCAAAAGATTCTGCGTCCTCAATACCTCCTCCATGAAGAGCTACATGTACAGTGCTTGTCCAAGATAGGCCACGGTCTAAAAGAATCATGTGTGTCTTGTTAAATATTCTACTTAGACTAATCAAGATGACATATGAACATAGTCTTGTGGACTCAAAGAATTAAGTCGCTAGGACCTGAAAAGTCTTAACAGCAGTTCTTATAAAGGTTCCTCTTAAATTAAGTGGATTAAGGCCCAACTAAGCTCCATTCTTCAACTTTACTCCAGACTTAGTTTAAATGTCAATAATATCCTGAAAAATGCACATGCAAATGTAAGAAAATATGTACAATGCAAAAAAAAGCAATTATTGTTGAAACAATTTTCTAATTTTGAAATTTTTCTGGTTTTTTAGAAAGAAAGAAAAATAATGCACATGTAGAAAGAGATTTTTTTTGAGTTTTTTTTGAAATGCAAATTTTTATACACTTTTGGTTTTGTAGTTTTTAGGGATTTTTTAAGGGACAAAGGGTTAGTAAAATATATACAAGTATATATAAGGATATTTTTGGGTTTTTTTGTTTTATTTTTGTGTTTTTTTGTTGTTTTTTTGTTTGTTTTTTTGTTTTTTAATAAAACGTGATCAAAGTCTATATACACACGTGGATTTTATAAATTTATATACATATCCCCAAAAAATCATATTTACAAGTACGAGTTATGTCTAAAGTATATATACAATATATACGACACCCCCTATACTTAGCTCGAACTATGTCCTCATAGTGATCAGAGAGCGGCAAAGGAAGACATAACTCGTGCTAAGTATAGAAAAGTGAAAAGACTCCTATGCTACAATGACTCAAAGAATAGATGAAAAAAAATAGAAGTCAATGATTCCCCCTATACTTAGGATCAAGTAATCCTAAGTATAGAGGAATGTGCAAAAGGGGAAAATCGATGAAGAGAATGTACAGACTCAACGGCTCGACTTGCCCCCTATACTTAGGGTAGAATAGCCCTAAGTATATAATATCAACAAGTTGGGGGACAATCGAGAGAACAAAAGAAGAAAACACAAAAGAGATGATATGAACACCATAACCCCACTTACTTAGGGTAGAGTATTGATGCGAGCTAAAATCGGATTGCGGTTTTTAAGTAAAAGGGTTGTCGGTGTAGAAAATCGCAAAGAGATCCTAGTCGATCAAACAACGTCCGGTTTTGAGAAAAACCTTACACTATTTATTTAACCAGGTAAGTGTGCCTGGGTTGAACACAAGGAGGCAGAATAGTATATTTTGAATTTTTTAAGAGAAAATATATTTTGTGATTATTTTATCTCTTCTTAAAGCGATCGAGGAAACACGATATTTTTATGGATTTTTTATTTTAAAATTTTTATTTGCTTTTATATTTTTCCAATTTTTATTTATTTTTCAAAGTGATATTTTTCAAACAATTTACCTACAATATAATAGGTGAAATATAGGTGAAATATATGTGCTATTATATAATAGGTAAAGCGGACGAGCAACGGGCTCGAACAACACTCGAAAACAAATCAAAATGGAGCGAATTTGCAACAAAGAAAAACACGATGAAAACACGACAAAAATACACAAAATTATAAAAACCTTACTGGGTGATGAATCTCGGATTCACCATTCTAAGTCTCATTAATTAAAGCTCAAGTCCCTCAAAATCAACTGCATTTCTGCATTTATTTCGCATAATTAGCATCCGGGCATGATTGCATAAGAATTGCATTTTAGCATTAATTTCTGCATAAAATAAGAAGCCAAAAATCCAAGCCAAAAATGACCTGTAATTAGCCTAACTTCCCCTATTTTTAACTCCTTCATGCTAACTCCGAATGCCACAAAACCACATCCACTGTGTGCACATCACTAACAAGAATAAATAAAAAATACAAAAAAATCACTAACCCTGTTAAGTGGACCAAAAACCCAAACCCTAGTTTCAGGATTTTCGGACTAAAAACCCCATATCTTCCCCATCTAGTGTCCGATTTGATCCTACTCACTTGTGAACTAATGCACATTCAATTACCTTCAAAACAAGACCAAGTTCAAGTGAATCGGAGCTCGTATGTGAAAGTTGGGTTTTGGGCCTCTTTTGTACATTGTATTTTTCACGGCTTTTTACCTGTATTTTATGCATTTATTTTCTTTATTAATAAAAATCCAAAAAAATTAGATTAATGTATGTTTTATTTATCTTTGATTTTCCATTATTTTTCCGGATTTTTATCTTGTTTAAAAAAATGACAAAAAAAATTAGAAAACCCAAAAATCAAGGTATTCTATGTACATGGGATACCCCAAAAATTCACTTTTCACATTTGACCGAATTTGGCTTTGATGTCTTCATGAAAGTAGTAGATCTCGTCGAGACGAGCATTTTTTGTGAAGGACCTTTTTCGATCCGAGGTCATTTGCTATTTCTTTTTGATTTTACAAACGATTTATTTTTCGATTTTTCTGGTGCTGACACGTGGCCGCCCCAGAGGCCGCCACGTGTCAGCTATTTTTCGCCTTTTTTATACTCATTTTTATAAAAAAAAATAAAAATAAAAATAAAAATAAAATAAAGCGGATGCACGTGTGTCGCACGTGCCTCCCAGGCACGTGCTCCGCACGTGCCCCGCTCTTGCCCGTTTGACCGCCACGTGGCCAATGCAGGGTCGTTCGATCAGCGGCCGATCGAACGGCCGCTGCGCTTCATCTTCTCCAGGCGCCTTCAGCCTCTCGCGCCGCCGTCCCGAAAACCTCGCAACCGCCGCCCGTTATCCCCGCGCCAACCACAACCACCGCCGCCTAACGCCCTCCGCTTCCCTCGCGTCGCCATCTCCAGGCTCTTCTATGTAAGGGCATCGACACCCTCGAAGCCAGGCTTATCCGCCGTTAGCTCTGCAAATCGGGGGCGGCGGTGACAGCGCCAAGCCTCCGTACCTACGCCGGCGAGATCCAAGGCGGCGACGCCGCCTTGCTGCATATGGCGCCCCTCCGCCGCTAGTGCCCCGCTCCGATCAACGTTGAGCCTACGATTCCACCCAAGACCATCATCTCCGACGAACTCCGCCTCACGCCATCATCGACCTGCTCGCCACCGACCACCGCATCGCCTTCATCAAGCAGCTCCATCGCCAGGAGCTGCCACGACTTCGCTACTTCGCCGCCTTCGCTTCTGCCTGAAGCTTCCCCCACTACCGACTTCTTCACCAACGCCTACGTCTCCGACCACCGCAATGACATCTCCGCAAACTTCATCGCCTTCGCCGGTCACCAGCTCCTCCAGCCACCGCCTGGAGCTCCTCCGACATCACCTTCATCGCCGTCATCAACGACCACCGCCGCGCATCCCTGAGCACCTCCCCAGCCTTCACAGCCTTGGTCGGACGTCCGCCCCTCGCCTCCTCTGTACCGCCTGCCGGGTCCAGGGCCGAGACCCCTCGCGCACGTGCGAGGCACGTGCGTCCGAGGGGGACGTCAGCATGACATCAGCACCCAGGTCACGTGCAGTGCACGTGACCGTGGGTTATTTAAAGAAGACCCCCTGGAAAGTCCATCATTTGCACTACAGTCCAAATCCAGAAAGTCACGTGCCCCGCACGTGACCCCCCGGAGAAATTGCAATCACCACCCCCTTCTGTTGGTAATTTCAAATAGGTCCTATGCATTTTAGTTGTTTATTTTAATTATATTGCACGTATACCCCTGTGTTCCCCAATCATTTTAGACTTATTATCTACATCATTTTATTTATTTAAAAATAGCATTTTGTTCATCTTATAATTCTCTACATTTTGACATGCTGTGGACATTTTTGTGAATTACGGTTGATTAATAAATAATTGTTTTGCAAAAATTGGAATATTTTGCCCAATCTTTGCTCTGAAATTCGTAGTTAATTAACCGTGGCTTTAAAAATTCCCCAAAAATCAAATATCGTAGAGATTACTTTGATTAACATTGTGCCCAAAAATCTTTGCATTTGCATACATCATTTGCCCTGTAAAAATCATTTTGTGCATTTCAATGTTTGATTTTTAATAGGTATTAAACCCCACATTTTTGAGGTCTAGGATTTTTCTAAGATCTATTACCTAGTGATAGATCTTAGATAATTTTAGTTCTCGAAAATAAGTTGGATTAATATTTATTAAAATTAAATATTGAAAATCATTCTATTTGCAATTAAAAATTCGTAAAAAATTCATATTGCATCTAAAAATTCCAAAAAATTTACAGTGCACTCATTTCATCGTCATTTACATTTTGGCCAAGTTTCGTATTTTTCGGACACCGATTGAATGTATTTTACATTTTAGTCCCTAAAATCGGCCAAATTTGCATTTTGCATCTCATCTTGCATTGAAAAATTCCAAAAAAAGACCGCCTTGAAAACCAAACTCAAAATTAGATAGACATTAATCTAGGTTGTTCCTTTGCCTCCTTGTGATCGACCTTGGGACTTGCCCAAGTAAAATAAACATAAAAGCCACTTGATTAAATTTGATTAAAAATTGTGGTTATTTCTTGACTGTTCCGATCGCCGCCTACAACGAACGACTTTCATTAATTTCACGCACGAACGATAAAAACGATTTCTTATCGCGGCTTTTGCGGGCACGTCAGATGGCCCCGTTGCCGGGGAGGCAAACGGCTTAGTTTTTGTTTTGAAAATTTTTGTTCGGTTTTCCGAATTCGGGTAGTCTGACCCCCGAATTTTTCATTGTAAATCCCATTTTATTTCTTGTATTTATTTTTCAGCATTTCTTTCATTTATTTTATTTTTGATTATTTTCTGAGTCACTCTCTTACAATCTCTCTCTTATTTTTCTTGCGAGGTACCCGGCGCACGTGGAGCGGTTTTTCAAGGAACCGACGCATCTTCACCGACACCCGAAGAAACCGCAATTAAATTAAGATCGAGTCGAGTCGTGAGAGAGAGTAGAGTCTAGGTTTTTAATTTCTGCACTTTCAATTTCTGCTCATTTCTAGCGGTGTCCGTTTGGACTCTCGCGTGTGTACAAAGACATTGAATTTTATTTGTGGTGTGTCGTGGCCTGTTTCACTCTCCGGAGAGGGTGGGGCCCGACTTGAGTGGCGATTAGGATAGACCTGCACATACGGCTCTTAGAGCATTTTTTATTTCTGATTGTGCACGTAGGATCTTAAGCCACACTACACTTTAACTGAGACGCACGTAGATCGTTCAACTTAGCCAAATTTAACTCAATTCTTCCTGCTAATAGAACTTTCTGCTTAGGTGCGGTTTTCATCGGCTTGCACGCATTTAGTATAAATTTTCAATTCTGTATTGCATCCCACATGGAGATTGCGAGGAGGCACTGTAAGTCTTCTAACTGAGCATTCATTATAAGTTTTCCGCGTGCATCGGCTTTTCCCGAATTCCTCTCTCTTGTTTTATCACATAAGTCTAAAGGAAATTGGGACTGGACAATAGACGTGTGTTTGTGTTCATCTAAATTCTACAGTGATCGCCTTAATAAAACTGGGACTGCTAAATATAGCCGATCTAAAAAAATCCATAAAATCAAGAATTTCTGCGGGAGAGCAACCCCGACATTGTTTGATTTTATCTTACAGCGAGGAGAGAGACGCACACTAGGATAGAGCCCAGCTCCAAACCTAACATCTCGTTTAAACGGCTTGCAAGATTAAATTTATCACCAACTAAAATTGAAAAGATAATAGCCGAACCCTTACGGCTTCATTGTGTGAGTTGGTGAATCCGGGGTTTGAATTGTGTTTGCATTGGTGTGCGTGAACCGATTTCAAGATCAATAGCCGCACATTCGATAAAAATTCTCTTGATTATCCCGTGCAATCATCTCTTCCCTATCTTGATTTAAACCTCATAATGGAACTCTTGTCTAAAAACTCTCACAGATCCGACTCCCCATTCCTCTCAAAAATGACCGAACACCCATCAGAGCTATATTATGAAAATGAATTTGTTTCGGTTAGGCCCAAATCAACTCAATCCCCTTATTTCAATAGCCCTCCAACATTTGCGGGAGGCTTTCACCTGCAGATAAATTCGCCCTCCTCATTAAATTTCTATTCGAACAATCCAACCGTAAATGACCACCTACCATCTTGGACCGAATCGTCTTATTCTCAGTTTCTCGCCAATGAAACTTTTCAAGATCAAAATCCCTTCAAACCTCATGACTGGCAGAGAAACCAAACTCAGATGGATGGACATGCACTGAATAATCATCAACATTGGATTGACCATGATAGACCCCTCGTCAGACAGGATACTCATACAAAGGACTGGACTGACCGCTTAGAAACACAAAAACCCTGTATGTTGACTCCGCAATATCAAGGTCTGACCAATCAACGACACATGTCTGAACCTTATGAGCAGCCTCCTTCCATTATTTTTGAGGAGAAATTTTTAGAAAATACTGAGCATATTTCGGATATTCCAAGAAGCTCTCCTCTCAGCACAAAGAGAAAAATGGAAGATGAAATTATCGAACATAAACCTACTGCTCCCATAATTAATCATGAACCAAATCTTGAGGAGGATATTTCGAGGATAAATAAGAAATTCAAGTCAATAGAGGAGAGATTTCAAAAATTCACCGATCGATTCATCGCATTCTATGGTGGCTCGGACAGTAAAATGAATGAGGAAATAACTGGATCTGAGATTGAAAATTCTGAGGATATTCAGGGACCTATGGACAGTTCTAAAAATGGTTATGCTGCTGACCACCACCCTGAACACCAGAGCCCCTCTTCGTCTGAAGAACACCCCACACCCCCACACCACCCAGAAAATACCAAAAAAATAGAAATATTTGAAAATCACAAAAAAATTGAAAATTCAGAAAATTTCATAAAAATTGAAACTGAAGATGATCTGCGAAATTTGGATCCGACTGTACGGGAAGCACTGGAAAAATGCTTGATATTTGAACTTCCTTTTATACAGGCCATTGAACACATCCCCGACCTTAAAAGATTTATAACAGATAAATTAATGAACAAAAAGTCGGGCAGGATACGAACAAAAACTGAAAGACATATCTTGTCAATGGCCTCCTCCTTGGTGATGAGGAGAAAAACCAAGAGCCGCATAGTAAAGCGGTTGCCCAGATTTGACTGCAAAATCAAAGACACAATTTTCACCCATGCTCGGATTGATGATGATTCACCAATTAATATCCTCCCGACCTCTGTATTCCATGAACTCAAACTCGGACCGATTCGGAAGATACGAGAGATTGTACAATTAGCGGACAGATCGATAAAGCGGCCGAGAGGAACCATTTCTGTCATCATGAAATTTCAAGGTGCTCCGCTCTAGGTAGAATTCACGATCATTGATATTGAGCATCAAGGAGAATTTACCCAGTCTCCAATCATTCTCGGAAAGCCATTCTTGGCATTGGCCAAGGCGAGTATCGATTGTGAGACTCGGGAAATCAATTTCACAGCATTGGAAGCACTTAAATCTGACCCTATCTTTGAGGAACCACGATCTTCTGAGGCAACCCACGAAGTCCCCAACAACCGTAACCATGAAGCGGTAGAAGAGCCCTACCCCGCAACCACACCTGAGATAGCAGTTGTTGATGAGACTATTGGTTTAGAAAATCTCCCCAACATTCAAATCCCCGAGGATCTCAAAATTGACAAATCTTTCTACTACGATCCAGAGACATATGCATGGTCACACCCTGGAGCAACATTCTCTGAATATCTTGAACAAATCATCCCAAATCGAGAGTGCTCAAACATTCGAGAGACTAAGAACGAGCACGCAGACCAAGCACCAACCAAGGAGAATTCAAATGGCTATTCATCTGGATACTCAAGTGAACCGACACCTTCACGACAAAATAAAAAGAGAGTCACCTTTAACCTTTCGGAAGAGGAATCAGTTGATGATCCCTCATCAGGTCCGGAAAAGATGGTTTACATGAGTGAAGTCTGTTCGGCAGCCCTAAAGCCATATCTTCGTAAGGATCCAAAATTCAATCCGCGTTGGACAACTCCCGTTCCTAACTACTACTCATCCAAAGCTGATGCTCCTGCATTCTTCAAGTACACTGGAATTCTTTCGTATGAGCTGACTGAGACCGGTGCTTCTGAGCATTCATCCGAGGACAAACTGATTGACCCCAAGAAGGAACGAATTCTGAGAAAACAATTGAAAATACAAAAAGACCAGAATACTTGGAGTATGCCCACTTTCAATTACTACTCTTCTGAGGATAATTCCGATGATGGATATCTTTCATCTAACTCAAACAATTCATCCACTATCCATCATAATTTGTCTGAGGATGACACTGACAATAGTTGGGAATCATATGCCTCATCTCCGACTCATCATTACGATCTCCCACCGCAGGCTTACAAAAAGATCAGCCGAAAACCGCCTTAATCATCGGCTACCCACCCTCCCTCCCGACCACATCGGTTCCCTTGTACAGCTTCTTCCTCTACTTAGGTCAAGGCCTAAGTATAGGGGGAACCGACATCCACCCGTATATACTCTCCTCATTTCCTGACCGCTTTTCTTTTCATTCTTTTTCTTCTTTTTTCTTTCTTTTTTCTCACTCTCTTACGCTTAGCCCGAGCTATGTCTTCTTTACGCTTCTTGTGCTCTGAGGACACAGCACTCGCTAAGTATAGGGGGGTCTGTATATATACTTTGTATATATTTTACCCATATCTCGTACTTTCGCGTAAGTCTATATGTATTTACGGGGTGGGTACTAACTTGAAAAAAAAATGGAAAAGAAAAAGAAGAACACTGACTTGCCCTAATTTTCTGAAAAAAAAAATGAATGAAAAAGAGGCTTCTTATTCCATTTTCTGCATAAAAAAAAAATCCCTTGCATAAAATGTCAAAAAAAATGATGAAATGTCTGCATTTCACGCACCGGCACTCCATCCAACATCACATGCATTTGCATCTGTGAAAAGTCATTGGGTTCTGAACCAAGTTATGAGCCGAAATCGAGAGTGGTCTGGGTTTGACCTTAATCCACCTAATTTTCAGAGGAACTTCACCGAGAAATAGGATTTTAAGAGCTTCAGGTCTTTTTGACTTAATTCCTTAAGTTCCACATGACAATGTGCAGCGTTTGACTCTCA
This sequence comes from Ottelia alismoides, assembly GCA_037367405.1. Lineage (NCBI taxonomy): Eukaryota > Viridiplantae > Streptophyta > Magnoliopsida > Alismatales > Hydrocharitaceae > Ottelia > Ottelia alismoides. The sequence goes on along the minus strand of JAZKJV010008205.1, from coordinate 1,054,769 downwards.
GTGTCTAACCTGGTCTCTTCATTCTGGGTACAACTCTGGAATAGGGAATTAATTCGCACTCTCGCACTATGCACTTAGCTCAACCCAGACGGGATGTTGGAAGACTGTGTGAGTCTCTTTTCTGGTAGCGTGGAAATCTAAAGACCAGAGTATGGGTTGAAATAAAGCTTCGGAAAAGGGATGGACGGCTGGGCACAATTTTTCTAAGACCCCAAAAAATGTACGGAACAAAAGATTCTATATCCGTAGGGGCACAACAAGATCCAAGCAGAACCACCAAAAATTCCAAATACATAGAAGCATTCTACCAAATGAAAATCCGACCAAAAAGGTCCGAGCTTCAGAAACCTGCAGATCTTGGTGGAGACTCGGCTACACTGGCTATCTCCACAAGGAGAGGTGACTACACTGGCCACCCTCCAGTTCTTTTCTCTTTCTTCTATCTTCTCCCTCATTCGATTGTGAACACAGCACGACAAACCTTAGAAGGAAATACCTGACTCCCCGAGGACGAGTTACTAGAGAGGAGAGGAGCATGGTAGTCCGGCATTCTGAATGGGAAGAGCTAAAACCCTTCACACACAAGAGTCGGTTATTCAATGTTCATAGGGTATACTTTGGGAAGAGGATTGATCTAAGATGACTTCTGAGTTAAAACTGTGTCAATGATGTGTAGAACTTGAGGGCTGTTGATTTTGAAATTCTAAGTCTCACAGAAGTTCCGCCACATTATTAATCCAAAGGTCGAGTTTAGTTTCACTTTCACCTTCAGTTCATGGTCTTGGTATGGAACCCAGTCTCATTTCACTGCATGGCATTTCTTTTTGATGCTCAGGGACGAGCATGGTTTAAGTATAGGGGGATGATGAATCTCGGATTCACCATTCTAAGTCTCATTAATTAAAGCTCAAGTCCCTCAAAATCAACTGCATTTCTGCATTTATTTCGCATAATTAGCATCCGGGCATGATTGCATAAGAATTGCATTTTAGCATTAATTTCTGCATAAAATAAGAAGCCAAAAATCCAAGCCAAAAATGACCTGTAATTAGCCTAACTTCCCCTATTTTTAACTCCTTCATGCTAACTCCGAATGCCACAAAACCACATCCACTGTGTGCACATCACTAACAAGAATAAATAAAAAATACAAAAAAATCACTAACCCTGTTAAGTGGACCAAAAACCCAAACCCTAGTTTCAGGATTTTCGGACTAAAAACCCCATATCTTCCCCATCTAGTGTCCGATTTGATCCTACTCACTTGTGAACTAATGCACATTCAATTACCTTCAAAACAAGACCAAGTTCAAGTGAATCGGAGCTCGTATGTGAAAGTTGGGTTTTGGGCCTCTTTTGTACATTGTATTTTTCGCGGCTTTTTACCTGTATTTTATGCATTTATTTTCTTTATTAATAAAAATCCAAAAAAAGTAGATTAATGTATGTTTTATTTATCTTTGATTTTCCATTATTTTTCCGGATTTTTATCTTGTTTAAAAAAATGACAAAAAAAATTAGAAAAACAAAAATCAAGGTATTCTATGTACATGGGATACCCCAAAAATTCACTTTTCACATTTGACCGAATTTGGCTTTGATGTCTTCATGAAAGTTGTAGATCTCGTCGAGACGAGCATTTTTCGTGAAGGAACTTTTTCGATCCTAGGTCATTTGCTATTTCTTTTTGATTTTACAAACGATTTATTTTTCGATTTTTCTGGTGCTGACACGTGGCCGCCCCAGAGGCCGCCACGTGTCAGCTATTTTTCGCCTTTTTTATACTCGTTTTTATAAAAAAAATAAAAATAAAAATAAAAAAAATAAAGCGGACGCACGTGCGTCGCACGTGCCTCCCAGGCACGTGCTCCGCACGTGCCCCGCTCCTGCCCGTTTGACCGCCACGTGGCCAATGCAGGGCCGTTCGATCAGCGGCCGATCGAACGGCCGCTGCGCTTCATCTTCTCCAGGCGCCTTCAGCCTCTCGCGCCGCCGTCCCGAAAACCTCGCAACCGCCGCCCGTTATCCCCGCGCCAACGACAACCACCGCCGCCTAACGCCCTCCGCTTCCCTCGCGTCGCCATCTCCAGGCTCTTCTATTTAAGGGCATCGACACCCTCGACGCCATGCTTATCCGCCGTTAGCTCTGCAAATCGGGGGCGGCGGTGACAGCGCCAAGCCTCCGTACCTACGCCGGCGAGATCCAAGGCGGCGACGCCGCCTTGTTGCATACGGCGCCCCTCCGCCGCTAGTGTCCCGCTCCGATCAACGTTGAGCCTACGATTCCACCCAAGACCTTCATCTCCGACGAACTCCGCCTCGCGCCATCATCGACCTGCTCGCCACCGACCACCGCATTGCCTTCATCAAGCAGCTCCATCGCCAGGAGCTGCCACGACTTCGCTACTTCGCCGCCTTCGCTTCCGCCTGAAGCTTCCCCCACTACCGACTTGTTCACCAACGCCTACGTCTCCGACCACCGCAACGACATCTCCGCAAACTTCATCGCCTTCGCCGGTCACCAGCTCCTCCAGCCACCTCCTGGAGCTCCTCCGACAACACCTTCATCGCCGTCATCAACGACCACCGCCGCGCATCCCTGAGCACCTCCCCAGCCTTCACACCCTTGGCCGGACGTCCGCCCCTCGCCTCCTCTGCACCGCCGGCCTGGTCCAGGGCCGAGACCCCTCGCGCACGTGCGAGGCACGTGCGTCCGAGGGGGACGTCAGCGTGACATCAGCACCCAGGTCACGTGCAGTGCACGTGACCGTGGGTTATTTAAAGAAGACCCCCTGGAAAGTCCATCATTTGCACTACAGTCCAAATCCAGAAGGTCACGTGCCCCGCACGTGACCCCCCGGAGAAATTGCAATCACCACCCCCTTCTGTTGGTAATTTCAAATAGGTCCTATGCATTTTAGTTGTTTATTTTAATTATATTGCACGTATACCCCTGTGTTCCCCAATCATTTTAGACTTATTCTCTACATCATTTTATTTATTTAAAAATAGCATTTTGTTCATCTTATAATTCTCTACATTTTGACATGCTGTGGACATTTTTGTGAAATACGGTTGATTAATAAATAATTGTTTTGCAAAAATTGGAATATTTTGCCCAATCTGTGCTCTGAAATTCGTAGTTAATTAACCGTGGCTTTAAAAATTCCCCAAAAATCAAATATCGTAGAGATTACTTTGATTAACATTGTGCCCAAAAATCTTTGCATTTGCATACATCATTTGCCCTGTAAAAATCATTTTGTGCATTTCATTGTTTGATTTTTAATAGGTATTAAACCCCACATTTTTGAGGTCTAGGATTTTTCTAAGATCTATTACCTATTGATAGATCTTAGATAATTTTAGTTCTCGAAAATAAGTAGGATTAATATTTATTAAAATTAAATATTGAAAATCTTTCTGTTTGCAATTAAAAATTCGTAAAAAATTCATATTGCATCTAAAAATTCCAAAAAAATTATAGTGCACTCATTTCATCGTCATTTACATTTTGGCCAAGTTTCGTATTTTTCGGACACCGATTGAACGTATTTTACATTTTAGTCCCTAAAATAGGCCGAATTTGCATTTTGCATCTCATCTTGCATTGAAAAATTCCAAAAAAAGACCGCCTTGAAAACCAAACTCAAAATTAGATAGACATTAATCTAGGTTGTTCCTTTGCCTCCTTGTGATCGACCTTGGGACTTGCCCAAGTAATATAAACATAAAAGCCACTTGATTAAATTTGATTAAAAATTGTGGTTATTTCTTGACTGTTCCGATCGCCGCCTACAACGAACGACTTTCATTAATTTCACGCACGAACGATAAAAACGATTTCTTATCGCGGCTTTTGCGGACCCGTCACTGGGGTAGTTGCGTAACTACCCTAAAAAAATCTACGGAAAATAGTGTCAAAATTGTGTCCAAAACTCCCGTACATCCAGGGTTATAAATGCAAGAAAAAGAAACAAAGTTCTGCAAGTTGGTCGTCAGACAGGGACTGTTCTAAAACAAAAATATGAATTATTGCAATTAGGTCCCTACAAAGGGACCTAATAGCAATTACTGGAAACCTTGGAGGTGGGCTGAAATTCTGGAACTCTTCTGGAGTTAAGATGCAATTTTCCACCGCTTCGCTTTCAACGGACACGATTAGAACACCGGAGTTGATCCTAGCCGTCTGATGAGGACACGTGTCGCAAGGCTTTAGCACGGGGCTGTTCTTGAGGTTCTTTAGGCCCCTAGCGTGGCTAACGAAGATGGTCCCTTCCTCGACTTTTCGCCGGCGTCTGGCAATGAACTAGGGCCTCCGGCGGGGCCAGAGGGTTAGCTCCTCTAACCCTCGAGCTCGCCAGCGGTGGACATCAGTCGGCGATGGCTCATAGCAGCGGGAATCGGCCGGTGAAGATGGCGGTCCGTTTGAGCTGGCGCTGACTTCTAGGTTGTTACACCTTCTTTAAGTGGCTATTTTTGTGATGATCAGAGCTCCAAATCACATGAAATTGCTCCAGATTAAAGATGATCCTGCAAAGAATACATGTGCGTGCTCGATTTGTGGAGAAATCGACCAAATTATTAGTTCTTATAGGATAAAAATGGCGTTTCCAGACTTATAAAGTAGATGTGAGAATGGTATAAAAAATGGAAATGAAATTTTGAGTCGATTTGTCAATGAATTAAAGCTATGTGAAGATTGGGCGTCTAAGAGGGGAGATTAAGCGTCCTAATGACGATCTTAATCAAGCTAATGGAGGCACGATGATCGAGATAAAATTTGATGAAGATGAAGGAGTAGATCTAGGACAGAGAGGTGTATTTACCTCTGGTAGATGGTTCGACGACCGATCTTTGCCGGAGGTGAACGCTCATAAGGCGGCGAAGCAAGGCGGAGCGAAAGACTTCAAACCTCATCTGATCTCCCTTCCTCCATGCGAGCCGAAGAAGAAGAGTTGTCAGCTCCTAGAATGGCCGGAATCGAGAGGTGAAGGTTGGGGTTCGGCCACTGGAACTGGGTGTCTCAGGTGGATAGGAAAGTTAGTTCAGATCTGCCAACTTTGGAAGTATATATAGGGAGATTTCGTGAGCTTCAAGTTAAATCGAAGGGTGGCTGAATAAGTAGGTTGTTAGGAGAAGCAAATCAATGGATTGTATCGTCGGAAGAGGTTAGCATGTGTGCGTGAAAATTTGGTGAAGAAGATCGGTTAGAACAGACCTCAGTACTGACTTCTTGGAGAAGAAGCACCAGGTGCTGACACGTGTCAGCACCTTTAGGCCAGATGCGTAAAATTGCTTATAAATTATAAAATAAATATTAAATAATGTTATTTTAATTTAGTGTAAAACAAGAATTGTAGATAATAAATTATCTAATTTATAGAATAATTAGTTTTTATAAATAATAAATATTATTCGAAATATAAATATTATATTAATAAATAGGTATTGATAAATAGGTTTTGGATTTTTAATTTAATAAATAAATAATTTAAAAATTAATTTGCATTTTCTTAATTATTAAAATAATAAATAAGGGTTGTGTAAATTTTTATGGATTTTAATAAATTAGTTTACATATATTAATAAATACATGTATAAGTTAATCAGTTCATTTTTATCTATAAATTAGGGTTTCGAATTTTATTAAAATAATAAATAAGCTCCAAAATTTCTGAAATAAATTAGGATGAAAATACAATATCATGAAAATAATTAGAAATTATAAAATTAATAAAATATAAATAATGTGTTCTAAAAAAAGTAAATAGCCCAGAAACCCCATTGTCAATTGGTCCCAAAACCGACTTTTTGCAAACGGACTCTGAATTCAATGAAACCACCTCCATTAATTAGAGAATATTATTTTATGAACCTTAAAGGTGAGTAGAGTGAAATTGGAGTTCGTATGAAGAAGTAGTGATGTTCGGAAGTTGAGATTTTGACAATTTAAAAGCTGGATTTCTTGGCATATATATAGGGTAATATTTTTAACTTATATTTATATTTTTATACACATTTTTAGAAATAATAAGGAAAAGAGTTCGGTGAAAAATATGTACATATGAATTAATTACAAATCATTGAAGTTTATTATTTATTTGATAAATAGTGAGAAGTACATGAATTGTGTTTTAATTTATTTTTATGGTTTTCTTTCCTTATCTCCCCCTTCTTATTGGTTTGTCGACCAATCCCTGCTGAATTGGTCTCGGAGGTTAGTTATAAATGTACCTTACATATATATTTATATTTATAAGTTTTATTGTACATATATACATATTTCCAATCTACCTTATTTTCTTTTCTTTGTCCTTTATTTATTTACATGATTTTGATGCTTAAAAGTGGATATTTATTCATGAATGAAGTTTTTTTTATAAAAGATGGGAATTAATGTATATTTACATGTATTTGCTAAGGGTATTAAGACAAAATGCGATAGAAAAGTTAATGAATCATGGATTCATCAACCCCCTATACTTAAACTTTGCTAGTCCCTTAGCAAACACTTATTTGAAAAAGTAAGTGAAAAAGAAAGAAAGTTAGAATGAATTTGTTTTCCCAAACCAATTCATGAGAACAAACAAAGGACAAAGCACGATCGGGCCTGAAACAAGCATTTTGTCGTAGCATTAACTAGGATTAGAATTTTATCCTCAACAGTCCTCAAGTTCCACAAAAATCCTTATTCAAGATCACTTCATCAGCTAGTTCATACTCACTTATTCACATCGCAAACTCTACCATCCTTGAAGTCAATTTGTACAAAGTGTGAATTGATTTAGCTCTTCCTGCTTAAAGAAACGAAGAAACTATCCATCCCGGCTATATACTTCTATAGCTTCCTCATACAGCTACTCTTTCCTCGGGGAGGGAGGTATTCCCTTCTGAGGTCAGTTCGTGCTATGTCCACAATCGAGTATAGAGAGAAAGTAGAAGAATGAGAAAAGAAGTGGAGTGCGACCAGTGTGGACGCATCTCCTTGTGAAGCTCAACCCGTGTAGCTAAGTCTCCACTAAGATGTGCAGGCATTTTTGGTGGATGCTTGGACCATTGTGGTCATATTTGTATTTGGTGGCTTCTTCTTTGATTAGGCTTTGTAATTTGCTTGCACTACATTCATCTTTTTGTGCCTCAACGGATATAGCATCTTTTATTCTGTCCCTTTTTTGAGGTCTTAGAAAAATTGTGTCAGCAAATCCTTCCCTCATCCGAAGCGACTATCGCAACCCCAATCTCTCCTGTCTTTAGACATCATTGCTTCAAAGACAAGATAGAAATGCACTACCAAGAAGTACTGCCATTCATAACTCCATGCGAGTCGAGCTAAGTGCAGAGTGAATGTGTTCAAGATTGGTTCACTTGTGTGGAGTTGTACGGATGACAACAAATGGTCCACTTAAGCACATATGACTTGATTTCTCAAATATGGTCTTATGGAATCCAAAGATTTTAAGTCAAAAAGACCTGAAGAGTCTAAGTTCCATATCCTAACTAGGTTCCTTACAACGAGAGTTAAAGGCCATAATCATGATCCATCCTTTAGACTAGACTCAATCCTTAGTTTCAGAAATCAAACTTATTTTGAAAAATGCGAATGCAAATGCAACCATGTTTTTGTGAAGTATATTTTCTGAATTTTACTCGTTTTTATGGATTTTAAGGCTTTTGTAATTTTTATGACTTTTAGGACTTTGTAAATTTTTTATGGATGTTGATTTTTATAAACAAGTTTTTGTATACAAATTTTACAAGATATATATTTTATTTGAGTTAAATATTTAATGTATTTTACATATTTTATGTACAAAGAATTTTACAAGGATTAAATGATTTTTACACATGTTTTAATAAATATGATTTTAAATAAGTATTATACAAATTTTAACTATAAATTTTAAATACATATTTTAGTTACAAGTTTAGACATATTTTACTTATTTACAAGGATTTTATAAGTAATAAATAAATGTATAAATAGATTTTAAATTAACCCTTACCCACTTTTTATGGATTTTATAGATATAGAAAATACATAAAAGTACGAGTTATGGATAAAAGTATATATACAATATATACGCGCCCCCTATACTTAGCTTGTGCTATGTCCTCATAGCGTCAAAAGAGAAAAAGGAGGACATAACTCGTGCTGAGTAAAAGTGGGTGAAAAAGAATAGAAAGTACAAGTCAGTCAACCCCCCCTATACTTACGATCATGTCATCGTAAGTATATCGGAAGAGCAAAAATGAGGTGACTGAGTGAAAAGAATTTAAAATGAAGGAAAAAAAGGAATAAAGAAAATGAAATCATCGAAATCACTCGGTCCCCCTATACTTACGATAAGGCATCCTATGTATAGAAAAGAGTGTAGCCAAAAATCGGAGACCAGCGATTTGTGAAAAATAAAGGATATACAAAAGAATCAGAACAAAATATAAAACGTCAATCAACAAACAATCGGTCCCCCCTATACTTAGGATCTGGTATCCTAAGCATAGAAGACGAGCAAAAATGGGGACGATTGTGGTCTACGAAGAATATACAAGTGTTTTGGATCACTTCAAATGGCTATGATTGTGGTCTACGATTGTGGTCTACGAAGAATATACAATCGAATGGCTAAAAGCATTTGTACATGATGAGATGAAGTAAACGAATGATCATGAATCATGTACAAAATAGATCACTTCAATACGTGTCAGATGATCAGTAGTCTCTACGAAGTGCTTCAGCATCTGCCCGTTAACCACGAACAGTTCTGCACCAGGTGACACATCTGATATTGCTATACTTCCATTGTCGTGCACCGTTCTGACTATATAAGGTCCTTCCCACTTGCTTTATAATTTGCCAGGAAAAATTCTCAATCTTGCACTGAACAACCAGACTTTCTACCCAGGGACAAAGCTCTTGTGTCGAATATGTCTATCATGCCATTTCTTCACTTTGTCCTTATAAATGAGAGTGTTCTCGTATGCTTGATTTCGAATCTCTACCAACTCATTCAGATCTATCTTTCTCTTGGCTCCTGCTTTCTGTGTATCTAGTAAAATTTCTCGAATAGCCCTCAGATTTGTACGTGATTTCTATGGGCAAATGGCATGGCTTTCCATAAACCAATCTAAATGGTGAAGTACTAAGGGAGTTTTATATGCAGTACGATATGCCCAAAGAACCTTATCTAGAAGCTGCGACCAGTTCATCCTATCCGGTCGTACTAATTTCTGGAGAATTGACTTCACCTCCCTATTTGTAACTTCAGCCATGTCGTTCGTCTGTGGGTGGTAAGGAGAAGCTACTCTGTGATCAATGTTGTAATGCTTCACAAGCTTTTTGACCTCCTTATTAATGAAATGGCTACCCCCATCTGAAATAAGAATGCGTGGGATCCCGAACCGCAAAATAATGCGTTCCCTTAGGAACAGGCAAACTATCTTACTGTCTGCGGTTCATGCGGGTATAGCCACCACCCATCTACTAACATAATCTACAGCGAGAAGAATGTACTCAAAGCCGCTGCTGGAAGGGAACGGTCCCATGAAATCTATGCCCCATGCGTCAAAAATCTCGCAAATAATGACGGGTCGCATCGGCATTGCATCTCTAGCACTGACTGTCCCTACTGCTCTCTGACAATCCGGGCAACTCTTCACAAATGTACAAGCATCTCTAGTAAGTGTTGGCCACCATAATCCGCTGTGAAGTACCTCATGCGCTGTCCCCTTCCCTGAGTGATGTCCCACTGCCTCTAAAGATTGACACAAAGTGAGGACACTATTATATTCCTCCTGAGGAATACAACGCAATAAACACAATCCGATCCTTCATGAAAAAGAATCAGATCCTCACAATGGTAGTATCATGCCTCAGAAACTAATCTATCAACTTGATTCTTTGGCCAACCCTGAGGACTTTTCTGTGTGACCAGAAAATTAACTATATCTACATACCATGGAAGTTCGGTAACTGCAAAGATGCTCTCGTCTGGAAATCTCTATGTAATCTCTAGCGTGTACTCATCTGAAGGTTGTTCTGTCTGTAATCGGGAGAGGTGATCAACTACCAAATTCTTTACCCCAGGTTTGTTTCTAATGTCCAAATCAAATTCCTGAAGTAATAGAATCCATCTAAGAAGGCGTGCCTTAGCATCCTTCTTTTCCATCAGAAACCAGATAGCTGAATGATCTGTGTAGATTGTGATTTTAGAGCCTAGAAGATAAGATCTGAATTTATCTAATGTAAACACTACTGGCAACATCTCTTTTTCTGTCACTGTGTAATTTCTTTGAGCATCGTCTAAGGTTCTGCTGGCATAGTGGATAGCAATGGGAAGTCCATTCCTCCTCTATCCTAATACAGCCCCGACCGCAAAATCTGAAGGATCCGTCATAATCTCGAAGGGTAGAGACCAATCATGCGGCTGTATGACAGGAGCACTAATGATCTTTTCTTTCAATGTGAGGAAGGAATTAAGACATTTATCATCTAACTAAAACTCAATGTCTTTGCCTAATAATTCAGTTAACGGTCGGGCAATATTGGAGAAGTATTGGATAAACCGTCGATAAAAACCGACATGCCCCAGAAATGATCGTAACTGTTTGATGTTGGATGGTGGTTCGAGGTGCTTGATGACATCCACCTTGGCAGGGTCAACCTCCATGCCTCGCTGGGAGATGACGTGCCCCAACACGATCCCGTGTGTAACCATAAAATGGCTCTTTTCCCAGGATAGAACGGGATATACCTCACAATACTTCTGAAGAACCTGGTTTAGGTGTGCTAAACAATCGTCAAAGGACTCACCATAGACCGAAAAATCATCCATAAAAACCTCCAGAAAATCACCGACCATATCCGCAAAAATAGCAAGCATACACCTCTGGAAAGTAGCAGGAGCGTTGGACAATCCAAACGACATCCGTCTAAAGGCATACGTGCCGAACAGACATGTGAAGGTGGTTTTCTCCTGGTCTTCAAGAGCAATTGTTACCTGGTTGTATCTAGAGTAACCGTCAAGGAAATAGAAGTACGCTTTCCCTGCAAACCATTCTATGACCTGGTTTATAAAAGGCAAAGGGAAGTGGTCCTTCTTCGTCGCGGCGTTCAATTTTCTGTAATCAACGCACACCCACCACGTCGTGGTTACTCTCTTTGCAATGTCCTCTACACTCTCATTCATAATCATCTGAATTGCTGACTTCTTTGGGACAACATGTAATGGGCTGACTCATTCAGAGTTGGAGATGGGATAAATAAAGCCTGTGTCGCACCATTTCATAATATCTTTCTTGACAACTTCTCGTAAAATCGGATTCAACCTACGCTGAAACTCTCTGGAGGGTTTGCTATCATGATCGAGATATATATGATGAGAACACAAAGCAGGATTAATCCCGCAGAGATCGGATACAGTCCACCCAATAGCCTTGTGGTTTCTTTCTAGAACCTCGATGTGGACCTGCAAGGAAGGCATACTTCATATTTGGTGGCAATATCTTTAGTCTGGTAAGGTAGATTCTCGCTCTGCTGAAAACTCATCCATATGTGTATTGGGATCTGTATCGGTTGTGGATTTGTCTGCGATTTGGTTATCCACCATCTCAATGTTCTCTAGAGTCAGACTACAGAAGATGTTCAATACATCATCCGACACGCTACTTTGCTCATCCTCAGACTGATCAGAGGAAAACAACTCAGCTAAATGAAATTCAGTCTCTTGATCATCTGAGGTGGAGGAACTGTGTAAAGTCTCTGAATCTGAAAGATCTGCAATAAACTCCTCAGATGTCTGATCCCTTTGCTTCTCATCATCCAGACTAAAATACAAAGTACCTTCTGAAGAATCGCCAACTGTAGTCTCGGACCCGTCCTCTGTTAAGAACTCTTGGGTCTCTACTTGATATCTTTCAAGGTCGTCAAGATGGACCTCATCCATATAATCACAGGTGGTTAAAGAACTCAAGAAATCAGAAGATGCATCACTAGATGTGTTGGAATCTCTCGTCATCTCTATATGTACCTTCTCGCCCTCGGCGTGAAAAGATACCTTCCCTATATCATAATCGAAGAGAGCCTTTGCGGTCTCTAAGAAAGGCCTCCTGAGAATAATCGAGGTAAGGTGTAACTGTGTAGGGCACTCCATGTCTAGGACAAAAAATTCCATTGGAAATTGCAGACCCTGCAGGGTTATGATAACGTTCCTTAGTATACCCTTAGGTCTATTTACGGATCTATCAACAAAGTGAAGGATCGCGCGGGATTTGTAAAGAGGACCTAACTCGAGCTTGTCGAGTAAGGAAGAGGGTATCAAATTGATTGAGGAACCGTTATCTAAGAGAGTGCGATTGAATTCGGCATTTGCGATCTCGCATCTGACATAATGTACACCCAAGTCCTTCTTCTTCTTTGGTAACTTATTTTGAATAGCACAAGATGTGGCCTTAGTCAAAACATGTTTCTCTGTACGGGATCTCTTTTTCCTACACATGGTGCATCGGTTTTTCAATTGATTCTTAAGCGTAGGAAAATGATCTAAGGCATCATGAAGCGGGATCTTCAAAAAGATGTGATCCTTTAGTAAACGCTCGGTCTCTGGAGTCACAACATTCTTTTTGTTATTTTTCTTTCCTTTTCAAAATATAGCATCGGGAAAAGGAACAATGTTAGGAGTGAGAAAATCAGACTTTTTATTGATATTGGAATGAGCATGTACATCGAGAGTTTCAGAATTATGTACAAAACTCACTAAAACAGGAGAAGACATGTTTTTGCTGGGAGTATCTTCATGGTCTAGCATGATGTCATCGTCTGAATCGCCTGTGTCCATGTCAACTGTATCGGCATCGCTCCCCTCTCTATAATAGTCCTCATCAATATGCTTGTTCTCCTCCTCAGCATCAGAATTTGGTTGTTCATGGATTTGCTCTTGCTCCTCATCAAGTTCCCTCTCCTCTACTCCAGTAGGTGCTCGTGGTTATCTACCGCTCCAGAGACGAATGAAGTTAGATAAAAATTCAGGAAACGAGATCGTACTTGTAGTGTTGCCTACCTGATTTGGATGCCTCCTCTTGTTGTTCGGGTTCATCTGAGGTTGGACTGGAAGAGTGGTCTGTAGTGCAGTTAACTCATCCAGACGACGGTTAACTTGCTCCATCTCAGTCTTATGCGCAATCTGGAGCGTACTCAGCATATCCATGATTTGATTTAGTGCCTGGGCCTGTGAGTTCATTTCAGATTCAGTGTGGTGGCCCTGGCTTGCTTCTCTCTACTGCCATGGCGTGTATTGCTGAGAGGTGAAAGGCTAGAGGAATCTCTATGGTGTGGAGGAAGATTGTTGTGGCTGCTGATAAGGATATGTTTGTGAATGGTGAGCAGGATACTGGTATGATTGTGGTCTCTAATAAACATCCTGGTGAGACTGCTGTTGCATGAAGTTCTGCCGGTGCTGGAAATTTGGACGTCCATGCTGCGGTTGGTTGTACCGCTGCTGATGATGCGTATACTTGGTTGCTGAATCTGAGTATATCAAATCCCGTTGATCTCGAGAGTATCTTGCGTCTCAACATCCATATCTGCAGCGCTGGTGATCTGCCCGGGATTGGCATGAGACTGATCCTCATGCAAATCAATCTGCAGAGTCTCTGGTTCGCTTTGTATGTAGTCAATCTATCAGGTGGGTGGAGCGGGTAAGATCCTCCATACTAGTTGTGCGGTCGAAGAAGATTGGCTCTGCCGATACTGAAGTTGAAGCTCAGAATCCTTATTCGAAAGATCACACAACTGCTGAGGTAGAGATGAGAGTTTCTCCAACTCTCGCAGTGGCTGTAAGTCCTGAACTTGTTTCTGAATCAATCCACCAATGTTAACTTCTCACTAATAAAGCCCATGTTGGTGTTGGATTCGGATTCTGAAATGTTAGCCACCTTATGATGCTCTCGGTGATGTGGTGGCTGAGGGCCTTTCTGAAATGCCCGAGTAGAGTCGACGACTCTCTAGTTCTCAGCCATCCCTTCAAATATGGCCCAGACCGACTCGACATCCTTGTTCAAATAGTTGCCGCCACATGTGGCACTCACTAGCCCCTAAATGTCTGGCTGGAGTCCTCTAAAATAATTTTGTACTAGCACCTTCATCGGTATCTCATGATGCGAGCATTTCTCCGTAACATCTTTGAATCTTTCCCATGCCTCATGGAAAGATTCATGCGGATGTTGCGTAAAATTCGAGATCTGACTCCTCATCATGTTCATCCTCCCCAGAGGAAAATACTTATGCAAGAATGTGGACTTCAGATCTTCCCATTTAGGAATTTCCCTTCCCAGATGACTCAGCCAGTAAAACACCTTATTAGCTAAGGCGAAGGGAAAGTCTTTGAGGAGGACACCCGCCTACATAATGCCCGGATAACTAGCCGTACTGCAAATCATTTCGAACTGCTGCAAAAAGGTAAACGACTCCTCTGTAGCATTCCTGTAAAACATGGGTAGTAATGAAATGAAGGCCAACCTCAATTCGTATGGCCCTTGATTCGGCGGTAGCCGAATCCAATGATGGACATTCTCGCGCCAGGGTCATACTCTTCCCTAAAGTAGCGAGAACCACTACAGGCGGTAATTGGTTCCCGGCCCCTGCTTGCAGCGCGACTATCTCAGCCCGCAACTCGTTTTGAGTTCTGAATTGTTCTCGAATCTAGATATTCATCTGTTGGAGAGTGTCGAGAATCGGTGTCATAATATCTGCTGAGTCTGGTCTGCCTTCATGATGTTCCTCAGCTGGTGGCCTCTCATCTGCTGCTAGTCCTTTGCCGCGAGCCATCTGCTTTAAATCGTCTGGAAAAGAAAAGCACTCGTAAGAACTCAACGAAAACTCGGCTGGAGATCTCGATGATGTATTGAGACAAGGGTCTGTCTTAATAGTCTGGCCAGGAGGTGAGGGAGTCTGGGTCTGACTCTCCTCGAGATCAAATAGGACCAACTTGGGAAGAGAGTCATCCCAAGCTTGTGAAGATGTACGAATGACGGTGGATAGTTGAAATCTCACAGAGTCTGAGCAGAAAAGCTATCGAGACGTCATCTTCGATATCAAGAGAATGATTGGGAGAGCGCGATTCATGATTCAAGAGAGAGGGAAAATGCGTAAAGCTGCGGTAACTCACGCCCCGCAAGCAAACACAAAGCAAACCCCATTTTCACCAACACGACCCGATGAAGACTGTAAGAGTTCGGTCTTTTTATCTTGTCGGTTTTAGGGTTGTAATTAGCAAACAAGTATAATCGATTAACGCGAGATGATGCGAGCTGATAGGTGCCCGGTAGTTTCCCCGAAACATTGGCCCGAGTCTTTACAGAAAGTCACTTGCACTCAGCCAGTATGGGAGTAAGTACGGACTGTTTCCGGCTACCCGTATTAATTGAGGACGGAGCCTTACGCAGTGTCCTCTAATCCTCGCACTCTGCTAAGTAAACCCTGACCGTTTCCGACTACCCGAGCATACCCACTGAGGAACAATGATTAGGTGCATAGACTAAGTAATATTTCCCAAGAAATACGGGTTTTTGGCTCTAACCTTATGGGTCGTCTCTCACTCGTGCACTCTGAGAAAATGTGCGGGGATTACTCTCCCAAATCAGATGAATCTTTACATTTTTTAGGTCAAATACGCTATCAGTCTCGGTTTTTTCAAACAATCGTCTACCGATTTTTTTTATTTTCTTTTTATAAAAATCCAAAAATGCACCTAGGTTGCGAGTCCTAAGACTAACTACATAGGCACAATAAGATAAAAGAAAACTCCTAAGCAAGCATCTATCGAAAAAGCCGCAGAAAAATCTTTGATGTGAGAAAACTACGGTAGGTGCCCTGATCCCCCGAATACACGGTACTCGACGAATCAGACCTCAAAAAAAAATGGGGGGGGGAATTACAAGTCGGGATGTTCTTAGTGGACCCCTTCTCCTAGAGTTCAATACAACTTTCTCTCCTTTTCTCTATCTTTTACAACAATTACACTAATTAATTTTTGCCCTATGCAGCCGACTTGTAAAGAAAGAATCGGCCTCTGCTCTTTCAACTGACTCGGCTTCCTTAGAAATCAGCTAAATCTGCAGGTCCTGCAAAAATTAGTTAGCGGCTAAAGAAGATCGAGAAACGATTCGAGAAAAGCCGTAAGAAAAATCGAAGAAAAGCTACGAAAAACAATAAGAAAAGAGAATATAAAATCACAAAATATGTTAAAAAAATTAAAATACACTAATGCCTCCCCGGCAACGGTGCCATTTTGATGCGAGCTAAAATCAGATTGCGGTTTTTAAGTAAAAGGGTTGAGCCGTAAGAAAAATCGAAGAAAATCTACGAAAAACAATAAAAAGAGAGAATATAAAATCACAAAATATGTAAAAAAAATTAAAATACACTAATGCCTCCCCAGCAACGGTGCCATTTTGATGCGAGCTAAAATCGGATTGCGGTTTTTAAGTAAAAGGGTTGTCGATGTAGAAAACCGCAAAGAGATCCTAGTCGATCAAACAAAGATCGGTTTTAAGAAAAACCTTACACTATTTATTTAACCAGGTAAGTGTGCCTGGGTCGAACACATGGAGGTAGAATAGTATATTTTGAATTTTTTAAGAGAAAATATATTTTGTGATTATTTTGTCTTTTCTTAAAGAGATCAGGGAAACACGATATTTTTTATGGATTTTTTATTTTAAAATTTTTATTTGCTTTAATATTTTTCCAATTTTTATTTATTTTTCAAAGTGATATTTTTCAAATAATTTACCTACAATATAGTAGGTGAAATATATGTGTTATTATATAATAGGTAAAGCGGACGAGCAACGGGCTCGAGTAACACTCGAAAAGAATCAAAACGGAGTCAATTTGCAACAAACCAAAACACGATGAAAACACGAAAAAAATACACAAAAATTACTGAAAACCTTGCTAGGGTAGTTGCGTAACTACCCTAAAAATTTCTACGGAAAATAGTGTCAAAATTACGTCCAAAACTCCCCTACAGTCCAGGGGTATAAATGCAAGAAAAAGATACAAAGTTCTACAAGTTGGTCCTCATACAGGGACTCTTCTGAAACAAAAATATGAATTATTGCAATTAGGTCCCTACGGAGGGACCTAATAGCAATTACTGGAAACCTTGGAGGCGGGCTGGAATTCTGGAACTCTTCTAGAGTTAAGATGCAATTTTTCCATCGCTTCGCTTTCAACAGACACGATTAGAACGTCGGAGTTGATCCTAACCGTCTGATGAGGACACATGTCGCAAGGTTGTACACGGGGCAGTTCTTGAGATTCTTCAGGTCCCTCGCGCGGCTGACGAAGATGGTCCCTTCCTCGACTTTCCACTTGCGTCTGGCAACGAACTAGGGCCTCCAGCGAGGCCAGAGGGTTAGCTCCTCTAACCCTCGTTCTTGCCCATGGTGGACGTCAGTCGGTGATGGCTCAGAGCGGCGAGAATCGGTCGGTGAAGATTTGAGCTAGCGCTCACTTCCAAGTTGTTACACCTTCTTTAAGTGCCTATTTTCATGATGATCAGAGCTCCAAATCACATGAAATTGCTCCAGATTAAAGAGGATCTTGCAAAGAATACATGCGCGTGCTCGATTTGAGGAGAAATCAGCCAAATTATTAGTTCTTGCAGGATAAAAATGGTGTTTCCAGACATATAAAGTAGATGTGAGAATGGTATAAAAAATGGAAATGAAATTTCGAGTCGATTTGTGAATGAATTTAAAGCGATGTGAACATTGGGCGTCTAAGAGGGAAGATTAAGCATCCTAATGACGAGCTTAATCAAGCTAATGGAGGCACGATGATCGAGATAAAATTTGATGAATATGAAGGAATATATTTGGGATAGAGAGGTGAATTTACCTCTGGTAGATGCTTCGACGACCGATCTTTGTCGGAGCTGAACGCGCGCAAGGCGGCGATGCAAGGTGGATCGAAAGCCTTGGAACCTCCTCTGATCTCCCTTACTCCACGCGAGGCGATGAAGAGGAGTTGTCACCTCCTAGAATGGCCGGAATCGAGAGGTGAAGGTTGGGGTTCAACCACTAGAACTGGGTGTCTCAGGTGGTTAGGAAAGTTATTTCAGATCTGCCAACATTAGAAGTATATTTAGGGAGATTCGTGAGCTTCAAGTTAAATCGAAGGGTGGCCAAATAAGTAGGTTGTTAGGAGAAGCAAAACAATGGATTGGATCGTCGGAAGAGGTTAGGATGTGTGCGTGAAAATTTGGTGAAGAAGATCGGTTAGAACATACCTCAGTACTGACTTCTTGGAGAAGAAGCACCAGGTGCTGACACGTGTCAGCACCTGGTAGGCCAGATGTGTAACATTACTTATAAATTATATAATAAATATTAAATAACATTATTTTAATTAAGTGTAAAAACAAGAAATGCAGATAAGTAAATTGTCTAATTGATAGAAAAATTAATTTAAATATTATTCGAAATATAAATATTATAATAATAAATAGGTGTAGATAAATAGGTTATGGATTTTTAATTTTATAAATAAATAATTTAAATATTAACTTGTATTTTCATAATTATTAGAATAATAAATAAGGGTTATGTGAATTTTTATGGATTTTAATAAATTAGTTTACATATATTAATAAATACAGGTTTAAGTTAATCAGTTCATTTTTATCTATAAATTAGGGTTTTGGATTTTATTAAAATAATAGATAAATAGGTTTTGGATTTTTAATTTTATAAATAAATAATTTAAATATTAACTTGTATTTTCATAATTATTAGAATAATAAATAAGGGTTGTGTGATTTTTTTTGGATTTTAATAAATTAGTTTACATATATTAATAAATACAGGTTTAAGTTAATCAGTTCATTTTTATCTATAAATTAGAGTTTTGGATTTTATTAAAATAATATATAAGCTCCAAAAATTCTGAAATAAATAATTGTGAAAATACAATATCATGAAAAAATTAGAAATTATAAAATTAATAAAAGTGTAAATAATGTGTTCTACATAAAATAAGTAGCCCAGAAACCCCGTTGTCATTCGGTCCCAAAACTGACTTTTTGCAAACGGACTCCGAATTCAACGAAGCCACCTCCATTAATTAAAGAATATTATTTTATGAACTTTAAAGGTGAGTAGAGTGAAATTGGAGTTCGTATGAAGAAGTTATGATGTTCGGAAGTTGAGATTTTGACAATTTAAAAGCTGGATTTCTTGGCATATGTACTAAATATTTTTAACTTATTTTTATATTTTAATACACATTTTTAGAAATAATTAGGAAAAGAGATTAGTGATAAATATGTAAATATGTATTAATTAAAAATCATTGAAGTTTTGTATTTATTTGATAAATAGTGAGAAGTACATGAATTGTGTTTTAATTTATTTTTATGATTTTCTTTCCTTATCTCCCCCTACTTATTGGTTTGTCGACCTCGACCAATCCATGCTGATTTGGTCTCAGGGGTTAGGTTATTAATATACCTTACAGTTATATTTATATTTATAAGTCATATTGTACATATATACATATTTCCAATTTGCCTTATTTTCTTTTCTTTGTTCTTTTTTTATTTACATGATTTTGATGCTTAAAAGTAGATATTTATTCATGAATGAAGTTTTTGATAAAAGATGGGAATTAATTTATATTTACATGTATTTGTTAAGGAAGACAAAATGCGATAGAAAAGTTAAGGAATCATGGATTCATCAAGTATCCCTAAGTATAAGCAACAACATGAGTGATGAACAGGATGATTATGAGCAACACAAATCATTCACCCCTCCTATACTTAGGATAAAGTACATCCTAAGTATAGAACACAGATACAAACAAGAGGTGAATAATAGACGGAAGAAGGAAGGAGAAAATCAAGACGAAACACACACACACATACATACACACACACACAGATATATATATATATATATATGTATATATATATATAAGGTAGACTTTGTTGAGGTTCCTCTCAACAAGCGCTAGAGTTTACGCCCCTAGCTTTGCGCAAAGGCTAGGACAATGAGGTATCAAGGTTCAAGACGACATCTGTAATGTGAATACCGTATTGTCATTGATGTCTCGGTGTGAGAGCAACAACGTGGTCAACAATGAAAATGATGAAACCCAGATAGGCAATCAAGCAGGTATCTACTACCGAGTGAATAGATGTGTTGATAAAATCGGGCACCGGTAGCACAAAAGAAATCTTTGGCTCATGGTCAGAGTGGAGTGAATGGTAGGGGCCAAAAAAGTGGAACATGGAGAAGGAAGGATCTGTCCTGGAATCCTCCACGTCCATCACCATCTCGAAAATGTATGGAAGGTCAAGATTAGGCGACTCATTAACAAAGCAGATATCCGATGCATGCGATGAAGAGAGATCAGGTATAGTATGGATTAACTCAAGGATCGGCTCATCCCTGCTAGGGTCGTTAAGGAGAGAAGAAAGATCAAGTTCAGAAAACGCAGAAGAATCAGAAGAACTAGAACACTTGGTCTCGTGATCCGACAGGTCGGATGCACAATCATGGAGTGAAATCGAGTACAAAGTACATAACCCTCGGGGAGATGTGAGAAATCAGGATAATCTGAAGGGAAGAACGAATGATTATATTCAAATAATAGGTTCTCTCTCAAAGTAAAATAATAACCATTCTATGGATCAGGAATATCAAGCTCAAAGAGATCTTTGTCAAGATCAAAGAGATCATTGACGTGCCAGTGTGAAGGGACCTGAGCTTGGAAAATATTGGACAATATTTGACCCTCAAAGTAAAGAGTGGGAGGGAGGGTAAACATGAGTGATGATGATTTTTTATTTTAGATGATATTTTTTAGTGATTCCTAATGATCTTGAGGAAATGATCGTAACCAACTCAATACCAAGGACATACAAACATAATGCAAACCCCCGATTCACCTACTAAACACAATGTGAAGACCGTGAAGATTCGGTCAATTATCTTGTCAATTTTAGAGTTAGGTGATCAAACACAAAGTTGTACAAACATTTAGGTTCGCTTATGGGATTGATGCACTAACTTTAGTGTGTACGTGAGCAAGTAAATGTGAATACAATGAGGGGGTTGCTCTCCCAAAACAATGATGTGAATCGATTACATTTAATTTTAGTAATTCAAGTGATATTAGCAGTCCCAATTTTAGGCA
This sequence comes from Ottelia alismoides, assembly GCA_037367405.1. Lineage (NCBI taxonomy): Eukaryota > Viridiplantae > Streptophyta > Magnoliopsida > Alismatales > Hydrocharitaceae > Ottelia > Ottelia alismoides. Next base: position 1,033,567 of record JAZKJV010008205.1, on the reverse strand, counting down.
GTTGTCACTTGATTTGAATATTTTTAATGAATCGCCTAATGATTGTTCAATTTCCTTTTTAACTTATGTGAGTGAAAACAAGGAAGGAGATTGGAAATGTAAATGCATGATTAAATACAATGATGCATATAGGGGTTAGAGATGTGTACCTTGTCGTCGACACTCTATATGAAAAATGATCCGCGTAGAATCTAAATATAGAAAAATAAAATAACCTATATGATGAAAGTGAACTATCCTAGCAATATCTTCTATTAGCGAGCAAGAACATGCTAATTTGACTAAGTCCAGTATGCTATACTCTATAGGTACAGAAATTCGTGTTAAGTTCTTTTAATCTAATTAACTACCTTGCTCAAGCAAGTTAATAAAGAAATCAATAGGTAGCTTATGAAATCCACATGAAATAAAATTAAAAAAATCGATGAAAACAAAACCGATGAGGTCCCTCGTGCACTAGCACTAGGCGAAACAGACCCCGCATACAAGGTATATAGTGTCCATTTACAAGAGTTCAAATTCTTGAAATAAAGAAAGGATAGTCTATGCAATTTTTTAAAAACTCAGTCTCCTTCAAATCTTCTTATGCTCCTCTTGCACTCTCCCACGGCTCGGTGAAGAATCAAGCTACCTCCGCTTCGCTTGGGAGCGTCGGCTCTCCTAAGAAAGTTGCCCTCGCTCGTTTGGCCCTTGCAAGAAAGAGAAGATAAAGAATGTGTAAGAAACACAAGTTATATAGATATGAGTAAAATATGGAATAAATACAGTGGATATGAATAATGAAATAATGTTGAAAAATATGAACAAATTTGTACAACCAAGAATGGCTGGTCAAAAGAGAAACCCAACTATCCTCGCTGTGCCTCCCCGGCAATGACGCCATTTTGTTGGGCGGTATTTTTCTGGTTTTAAAATAGAGATATGAAATATAAATGCAATTGTGGTCGTTGCAACCCAAATATCCCACAACAAAATTTTATTTTTTTCTCAAGCTGAAATGATTACAGAAAAATAATGTATAGCAAGATAATTTTTTCTATTTAATTAACCTATATTGTAACAAGATCAAAATCAGGGAGGCTACAATTCCTGATGGTTATTCAAATAATCAGAAAATCAATTAAAAGAAAAAGGGAATCTCAAATGCTAACTACCTTGCTTTTTGTGAACTTTTTATTTTTTTATATTTCCTATTTTTATTTTTTTATTTTCTGATTTTCTGATTTTTTAGTTTTTAGTTATTTTTATTTTTACATTTAATTTTAATTTTCAAAAATATGATTTAAGAAAAATCATTCACAAAAGAAATGGAATTTTTTTTCTTTATGGATTTTTCAAATATAACAAAAATGCTCAAAAATGTCTAAATAAAATCTTTTTTGTGTTTTTATGATTTTCTTACTGTTTTTGTAAATTTTTAGAGATTTTTAAGTATTTTAAAATGAATAAAAACAAGGGAAATTGCAAATAGTGAGCAAACATGATTATTTTTTAAATTAAAAAATACCAAATAAATACATAAATTATGAAAATTATTTTCTGTAAAAACAAAAGAAAATTATCTACAAATAGAAATTGAAATCACTATTTTTGGAGTTTTTACAATTTTTTATGATTTTTATAATATATTGAGTATTTTGAATTTTTTGGATTTTAAAAATAATTAGTGCTTGAAAATTACATAGAAAATTAAAGGCACAAAAAAATAAACTAATATATGATTTATTACGTAATATGTGAATTTTTATGATTTTTCAAAGTTCCAAGAGTAAAAGAAATGATGTTTTTGATTTTTTAATAATAACAAATGATTATAAAATGCAATGAAAAATTAAACTAAGAAGAGGCACACATTAGAAGCATAATATGATTTTTGCAGAATTTATTTACTTACATAAGTATTTATTTCAACAAGAAGAACTTGCAAATTAAAGTCTGGAAATATTGGACTAAATGCAATTATTCAAAGTTCTTGAATGAGAAATTAACAGGAAATAAAATGTGGTGGAACTATTGCAATTTACCAAGTAAACGTGGCACGTGCTTGAACTGGACGGTGGTCTCTTTACAATGTTGGAAATCATAAGGGGGTAGAATGCTATTTTTCCAATATTTTTGTATTCCCCATTAGAGTTCTTCTTGGAGTCTTCTATTCTTATTCCCTTCGTTTCCACACTCAAAAAGGGAGCCAAGGGTGTCACGCCACCCTCGTTCTTCTCCTCCAAGCAAGCAGGGCGTCAACTGTAGATGGAGGCGGTTAAGGCACTAGATGGCGAGGCATGAGCTTCAGGAAGCATTGGCGCGGTGGAGGGCTACACACACCCCCTTCTCCTCCAGATCAGAGTAATGGTTGCGGCGGGGTTGAACTCGGTGGGGTGCTGCGATCGTCGGGCAGACGAGCTCACGGTAGAGGCAGACTGCAGACGTGGCGAGCTCCCCGAGGGAACCACGCTGGAGTGTGGCCAGGTGGATGCCCTTCGAGCAGTGAAGATGGACTCCATGAGATGGCTAGGCGAGCTGGTGGAGGAGTAGTGGGTGCCGCTTGCGGGTGGATGGCGGCAATTGCCGCATTGCTGCCCATTTATTTTCTTTATTTTCTTTATTTATTTTTTATTGTAAACACAGAAACAATAAAATTATATTTTTTTATTTTTTTTATTTTTTATATTTTTTCTGTAAAGGCAACAACTATATTTTTTATATTTTTTCATTCCACCAAATAAAATATTGATAAAAAAACTACGCGAGCACAATGGCTCGATCTAAAATCAAATACGGAAAAGTAAGTGGATGACAGATCTAATAGTTGTGATGGAAGATCCAAACAGTGTCTCTGGTCATCGTGCGTGGCAGGAGTTGAGAGGTCGTGTGAGTTAGAACGTGAAGCGATGAGATCGAGAAGGTGACGATGAAATCGAAATCGAGGGTGGATCAAATTGTGATGGGTAATTAAAAAATTTTGATTAATTAAGATCTAGAAAAAAATGATAATGAATTATAAAAATGTGAAGAATTAAATTATGATTAACCTACATTAAAAAAAAGAGAAGAAAAATGTGGATCTCACCATGAGAGAGGAAAATACTGTGATGGCCTTGATAGAGTCCAACCCGCTGTCACTGAAAGGCTCGAAAACAAGGAACCTCTCTGCAACAAGAAGACTCTTTAAGAATAGGCTCCTCTCACCAAAGATTTCAAAGAGAAATGAGGGAGGAGGAGCCAATTAAACTGAAAAAATAATTGAATTTTAATTTGAATTTAGAAATTTGAAAAGAGAGGATAAGGAGGGAGGAGGTTAATGGTGGATAAAATTACATTATCTACATAAATAAATAAATAAATATTTTCATCACTTTATTAAATTAAATTATAAATTTTAATTAATTATTTTTTGTGAGGGCTATTTAAGGGAATTAACTATATAGATATACTATATACATACTGTACACTATATACATAGTTAATTTATTATTTTTTTATTTTTATTTTAATTATTTATTAGAAAATATATACAATTACTTACAAAAAACAATATGTACAAATAAATATTAAAATTGCACAAACCACCCCATAAAACCATGTTTCAAACCGTAACTTCAAAAATTATGAAACCATAACCATTTTAAAGATAATTTAATTAGAATACAATTAAAGTGAGTTTGATCCAATTTGAGTTCATATGGATAAAGAATTCGTCTTTCAATTGTTACTTTACGGCTTTTTCCGGACGTAGTTACTTTTATTCTGTACATGATTTTATTATTTAATTATTTTTATTACTTAGAAAACATTTTTATGTACACTTTTATTTTTAAAAAAAATTTAATCTGAGATTAATTTATAGACAAATAAAATAATATAAGTATTATATAAATATACACAGAAAAGTATTTACAATTTTTTTTTTGGATTTTCTGATTAAGGATCCTATCTCCACCAACTTTATTCCTGGTCGGTCAGGTCAAGTCTTGACCTTCTATCGCAGCGTCTTTTTCTCTATTTTTTTATTTTTCTTTATTTTTCCTTTATTTCTTTCTTTATTTATTTTAGGTTAAAATAAGAATTTATGTACAATATTTACACACATATGCAAGTTAGTAAGAATATGGAGTTAGTATTATATACATGTGTTTTATAAGGGATTTTAAGCTAAAATAAATGAATAAAGATGATGAAATGTAGATTCATCGCATACCATGATGATGCCAAACATGGGACCGATGAGACAGTTGATATGGATATAGGCGATTCAGATGATGATACCATGTTAGGCCATATAAACACTCCTAATGATTCTACTTCTTTCCTTATATTCCAGAGTTTTGTACATACTTCTGAAAATCCTGATGTACATGTCGATTCCATTTGTGACGATTTAAATAAAGAAAATAATTTTGTTGGTCCGGAAATTGTTCCTTTTCCAGATGTTATGTTTCGTAAGGAAATAAAAAAACACAAAAAGATTCTGTTACTCCAGAAACCAAATGATTATTGAAAGATCACATCTTTTTGAAGATTCCACCTCATGATGCCTTGGATTATTTTCTTACACTTAAGCAACAATTGAGGAACAAATGTACCACACATAGGAAAAGGAAGTCACGGCTGAGAAATATGTTTTGACCAAGGCCACAACATGTGCTATTTAGAACTAGGTACACAAGAAAAAGAGAGATTCAAGTGCTCACTATGTCAGATGCTAGATTTCAGATGCAACATTCGATCACACTCTCTTAGATAATGGTTCCTCCATTAATTCGATACCATCTTTCTTACTCGATAAATTCGAGTTAGGTCCTCTTTACATATCACAAACGTTACTTTAGGTTGCAGATCGATCAGTAAAGAGACCTAGAGGCATGTTGAGGAACATTATCTTAACCATACAAAGCTTGCACTTTCTAGTGGACTTTATTGTCTTATACATGGAGTGCTCTACGTAGTTACACTTTGCTCCAGTCATTCTCGGAGGACTTTCTTGCATATCGCAAAGGTCCCTCTTTGATTATGATTCTAGGAGAGTATCATTTCACACAGATAGTAGAGAGGTACACATTGAGATGGTGAAAGGATGTAGTAGTCCCATATCTATACTGTCAGTTAGTTCAGAGGACACAGGCTTAGCAGATGATCATCAGCAAATATATGATACGCATTCTCTTTATCTTGATAGTGTTTATTTTGATACCTATGATATCCTTCCAGAAGATGGGGTTGATCTTACAGTATTTGGTTCTTCGAACATCTATTCACATACAAATATAGAGATTGTATCAGGACCAGAGGGGTATTCAGTTGTAGTAGACATCTCAGTGCCATAGATTGAGAGTTCATATATTCTAGCACGAGAGTCATTTGATTACATTTCAAAGATCATACAATCTATTCAGCATAGAGAGTCGGAGGGTGTGATGGACACATGTATAGTCACCTTCTGTAGTTCTACTCCAAAGATAGTTACTACAGTAGAGAGACTTATGCCATATATAGTGTCCACATATAGAGGAAGCTCTACATAGCAATCCAGGGATTGGTACACACTTTACACATCAGATGATTTCGTACAACCCAGGTTGAGGTGATCTACTTCGTACATGACTCATGACTACTCTTCCACTTCATTTTATCATGTACAAAGACATGTGAGCCATTCATTTTTCTAGAATAAACCATAACTTGTATATTCTTCTTAGATCCCAATCGTCCCCATTTTGCTCATCCATATACTTAGTATACCAAATCTTAAGTATAGGGGGGACCGATTGTCCGTTGATTCTCGTTTCAATTTTGTTCTTTTTACTTTTCTTTTGGGGTGCCTTTGGTTGCAGGGTTGGGTAGGCCCAACCCAGGGTACCCCTCCTTCCAACCCTTCCAATCCTCCTCACAGTTTACATTCACAGGGGTACCCCAACCCAACCCAACCCTGCCCAACCCTGCAACCAAACGAACCCATGATGTTCTTTCTTTTACACTAATCACTCGACCCTAATTTTTGGCCGCATTCTTTTCTATACTTAGGATGCTTTATCCTAAGTATAGGGGGGACTGAGTGATTTTTTTGATTTTCGTTTCTTCTTTTTCTTTCTTTCTTTCTTTCGTGTGTATATTCCTTGTTCTCAATCACCTCATTTTTGTCACCCAATATACCTACGATGATCGGATCGTAACTAGGGGGGTTGACTGACTTCTATTCTTTTGTTATTTTCACCCACTTTTACTTAGTATGAGTTATGTCCTCCTTTTTCTCTTTTCATGCTATGAGGACATAACACACACTATGTATATGGGGTGTGTATATATTGTATATATACTTTTATCCATGGCTCGTACTTTTATGTATTTTTGATATCTATAAATTCCATAAAATGTAACAAAGGGTTAATTTTATTAAAAACATATTTATTAATTATTTATAAAAACCTTGTAAATAGGTAAAATAAATGTAAACTTCTTATTTAAAATTCTTAATTTAAAATTTGTATTTATATGCGTATAATACTTATTTAAAATTCTATTTGTTAAAAATGTGTGTAATTAAATATATGTAAAATTCTTATTTAAAAATTTTAATTTAAATTTAAATTTATATGTGTATAATACTTATTTAAAATTCTGTTTACTAAAAATGTATGTAATTAACTTAATACTTAAAATATTTGTATATAAAAGATAAAATACGTTTTTTATCCAAAATAAAAAATTGGTAATTTACCTTATAAAATTCTTATAAATATGCTTTGTTTAAAAAAATGAAAAATCCATAAAAATAAAAAGTCCTAAAATTCGTAAAGATTACAAAATCTTTAAAATCCATAAAATGAGTACAATTTGAAAAATGTACTACAAAAAACAATGTTGAATTTGCATTGGCATTTTGAAAATAAGTTTGATTTCTAGAACTAAATATTTGCAATAGTCTAAAGAATGGAGCTTGATTATGGCATTTTACTTTCATCGTACGGAGCTGAGTTGAGAATTGGAATTTATGCTCTTTAGGTCTTTGACTTAATACTTTGGGTTTATGGGACCATGTTTGGAATTCAATTTAAATTTGCCTAAGTAGAATACTTGGTGTCATCTGTTTGACTCTCCAACAGTGGACCAATTTTGGACACATGCACTTTGCACAAAGCTCAACTTACATGGGGCTACGAAGGGCAGTTCATTTTTATGGTGCATGTTCTTCTTTTTCTGGTGGTGCGGACGTCTAAAGACGGGAGTTGTGGGTTGAAATAAAGCTTCGGATTAGGGAAGGATCTGCTGGCACAATTTTTCCAAGACCCAAAAAATGGATGGAATGAAAAAAGATGCTATATCAGTTAGGGCACAAAAAGATTGATGACGTGCAAGAAACAATATTAATTCTATCAAAAAGAATCCCACCAAATACAAATATGACCACAATGGTTGAAGCTCCCAAAAAGCTTGCACAACTTGGTGGAGACTTAGCTACATAGAGATTCACAGGAACATGTGACTACTGGTCACACTCCACTCATTCTTCTGCATTATCTCTCTATTCTATTGTGGACACAGCATGACCTGACCTTAGACGGAAATACCCCCTCCTTGAGAAAATAGTAGCTGGATGAGGAACCAATGGGAGTGTATTATTGGGATGGATGGTTTCTTCGCTTTTCTAAGTAGGAAGAGCTAACACATTTCACACACCGTATAAAGTAAATTCAAGGTTGAAAGAGTTAATGATATGGATAAGTGGATCTGAGGTATGTTGTTAAGGTGAACCTGAAAAGGGATTTGTAGAACTTGAGGACTGCTGAGATTAAAATCCTAATCCTATTTAAGGCTCTGACAAAATGCTTGTTTTTGGCACGACCATCTCTGTCAATTGTTTGTTCTCATGAATTGGTTTAGGAAAACAAATTCATTCTAACTTTATTTCTTTTTCCTTATTTTCCAAATAAGTGTTTGCTAAGGGACTAGTAAAGTTTAATTATAGGGGGTTGATGAATCCATGATTCATGAACACTTTTGTCACATTTTATCTTAAAACCCTTAACAAATGAATGTAAATACTCATTAATTTTCATATCTTATCAAAATACCATTCGTGAATAAAGTGCATTTTTATGCATTAAAAACAAGTAAATAAATAAAAGAACAAAAAGAAAAAGAAAAGAGGTAGTTTGTAAATATGTAAATATTATAGAGTATGATTAAATTAAATATAAACATAGTTGTAAGATATATTTGTATAACCTAACCCCTGAGACCAAGTCAGTGCGGTGATGAATCCTTATTTCATCACCTTTATTCTATCATTTTGGCCTTAAAAACATTAGCTAATGCATGTACATAGCATTATTTTGTACAGATTAACATTCATTATTTATTTATTGTGTATAAAATACTGTTTTCAAAGCCAAATTTATAGAATAAAGAAAAGAAAAGAAAAAGAATAAAATACCAAAGGCATTTCATGACCCTAAACCTAGAGATCTAAGTATCTAGATGATTGGGTTGACAATGAATAAAGTAGGGGGAGGTATGGTCTAGAAATCCATTAAGAATAACATTCTTTAATTCATCTATAATTCTTTTTTGGGTCCTATTTTATTTTCTATCTTTTAGACATCAAATAAAGAAACTTTTACATGAAAGTTGTAGATAAAAATACAAATAAAAATACACATTTAATTTCATATAAAAATAACACACAATGTACCTTTCATACTCTAAATAAGAAGCCAAAATCCCAACTTCCCAGACCCATATCTCCTAAATAAAAACTCAAAATGTATCAAAATCACCTTTAATTATTTATAACATTTAATAAGATATTTAATGAAGGTAGTTTCATTAAATTTGGAGTTAAAGTGTGAATGTTAGGTTTTGGATCCCTGTTATATATTTTACTTGAATAAAATATTCATTTTATTTATTCTTTATTATTTTTAAAATTTTATATTTTTATAATTCTGTAAATATCATTTATAGTATATGTACACATTTATAATAGAACAAAACCCTAAATAAAACACAAAAATAAATTAGTATACGAAATACATAGATGAAATACATATACTTATACCTATATAATGAATATCCCTATTTATTTAAGTGTACAAAATACATCAGAAAAATATAATAAAAATATATTTACATATATAAAAATAAGTTGTAAATATAAAAAATAAGTAAATAAAATAATAAAATAAAAATTACAATATAAAAATAAAACATGTAGATCATAGATGAATATACATATAAATATACACCTAAAAATTAACTTGTAATCAATAAGCCCATAAAAATAAATAAAAATGACTATTAAATAGTACATAAAAAGACAAACAACTTTCATGTTTTGAGCTTTCTTCAATCAAATTAATTTTTATTTATTTTTTTAATTATTTAATTTTTTTCTTCGTCTTTGTCGTGTATCAACCTGACATGGCCGAATGGGGTGCCACCGTCGGTCGATCCAAGGTCAACTACCAGACCTCGGTTACGGGTCGTGTCAGTCGTGTTTGACCTCAATTTCTTATCTTGTGCCGCTAGATACTTGCATCCATTTGAGAAGATTTGTTAGTGACTTTTGATCCTCGGATATTGGTGATTGACACACGAAAGACTTCTCGATCTGATGAACCTTGTGCCTCATGTTCTTCATGGTCAAAGTTCCGTCATTATATAGTATCGTCTCCTCCTTCAATCAAGACTCGATCATTATTCCACCCAAGAACCCTAGCTTTGAGACTTGAACTTCGCTCCTCTTGACAGCAGGAGTCTGATGGACTCCATAGGTGGACGTTTGGGCGTAGAATTGAAGCGCTCCGAGCCAGCCGCTTGGGTTCGTCAAAGCTCCTGCTCCGGATCATCTCTCATCAATAAGCTCTCATTTATTTCATTCTTTTTGTTCCTTAGGATAGCAATAGTCTAGGTTTAGCATTGTTTTTGCTTGATTCTGTCTATTTTATCAAACATTCCAATCATCACGAGCGGTAGAGCTCCAGCTATGCCACCTCTTTCTGGACATCTATTTCATCTCGACCCCTCGATCCAGTACCATATAGTTTCTCTCCACTTTCTCCATACCTGAAACACCTTCGCTCACTTAGATCCTACAAGAGTCAAGCAATCACCCCCGCCTTCTCTACGTATGCCAAAGGGACTTCACCTACGTCATTTCCAACTCATTCCGCCTCCTTAACCTAGCCCCAGCTTCACACTTTTGACGTGACAAACCCCTACATGAAACAACAAAGAAAAAGTGCCTCTTCGAGGCCCATCAAGCTGCAGGGGAGTGCTCCAGGTTGGGTTTCGCTCTCGGTCAAGCCCATAGCCCATATGGGCATTTTGATTACTCCAAAAGTTGCGGAACCCCTTCAGCTGTCTCTCGAGCATTCCAGTAGTTAACTTGGAGTACTGTCAAGGGAGCACAAAGCGATCGAAGCAACTCTAGAGTGAGTTCTCGCCGAGTTCATCCACAGACCCCAAGAGTCATTCGATCTACACCTGTTCTTCGCAAGGAACAAGAAGTGTCGGATCAGCCGGAGCAACCACCATCTGATCTGTAGCTGGATCTAATTTGAGCCATCTAAGGCGTTAAGTGGTACCCAAAGATCTCAATCGTTGATCACTTTATGTTAATCAACAACGGTCGTCCGCTAGAGCGTGGTGAAGGGGTAAAATTTGTATCTCACCCACCTTTTGGTATTTATTATTTAGTACAATAAGTGTGTTGTGTAGTCTTGTGATTATTTTGCATGTTAAACCTTGGATATTTCAGTATTTGTGATATAGTCCCTGTCCACGTCAGCCTACAGTTTTTGTGACAATTGCATGTAAATCTTTCAAGGTTTGGGATATTTGAATTTTATAGGGAACTTGAATTGAAAAGTGCAATATTTTTTTGGAAAATTGTACATGGACCCTCTAGACTGTAGTTAATCGTAAAGATACCCCTCCATGTGTATTTTACTTAGTATATATGGAAAATTTGCATGTTTGCTCCCAAGAGTTTTTAAAGATGTTCGTAACTGGTCCATAAACTTTAAGTATCTGCATAAATGCATTTGGTAGTGTATACTTTATTTTTGTGGTCTTCATTTTGTGAAAATAGCTCTCAAGGTCTAAAATATATTAGAAAATTAATTTAAATACCCTATATATGTCTTCATCACATATATTTTTCATGGGGTATTTTAAATCTATTTTCTACTTATTAAAAATCATTTTGTGAGCTACTATTCGTTGGTTGACAATTAAAAATTTAAAAAATATTAAAATATCTTGAGAACTTCCACAAAAAATTGTTCCAATCTATTTTGTGTTGGTTTAACATATACCCAAAAATCAACCAAAAATATAAAAGAAAACCCCTAAAATTACAAAACACCAAAAATCTTATAAAAAACTATCAAAATTTTACAAAAATGCAAAAATACTTTTTCTATCCTGTAATTTGCCTTTTTAAGTATATTTTGATTTAAAATAGTTTTGGGGCTATCTGTAGTTGTTAGATATTTTTAAAATAAAAAAATACTTCTGGTTGCTTCAATGTGTCAAGTTTTTTAATTCAATTTAAAATACCTAAAAATGTGCAATATGTAAAAATCAAAAAATCATAGAAAAATATAAAAAACATAAAAACTTATTTTTCCTGACTTTTTTGCATATATTTACTTATTTTTTCCTTGTGTATATTTAAATATATTAACTTAATTTTCATTATTTATTTGTAATTCCATTTTCTTTTTAATCTTATTCTTAATTTATTTTATTTAAAAAAATTAAAATTCCGAATAAACATTTGCAAAATTGAAAATTAAATAAAATTTAAAAATTTAAAAAATCCACAAAATCAGGAATTGGGTAAGTATTTGAAAGACAAATTTGTATGTTGCTTTTTTTATCTTACATTGCTCTACACCATTGCTTCCTGTGTTCGACCCCTACTTGCTTGTCACTTTACATATTTAGCATGGTATAATAAATTTTGATTCACACTTACTCGCTTTGTTTGATTTATTTATTGTGTAGGTTAACTATTGATTAACCTCGGGATTTGTGAGCGGTCGCCTCAACGATAATATATCTTCGCTTCCATGAGGATACTATTTTAGACCCTTGCAAAATCCGTTTCATTAAATGGCGTCGTTGCCGGGGAGTATCGGTATGTAGAGTAGTGTGTCTTTTTATACTACTTAGCCATTTTTCATTTATTTCTTTTTATTTGATTATCTTTTTTTAACTGTCTGACATCTCTTCTTCTTTTCATCTTGTGAGGGACCACGGACCTAGGAGGATCACCTAGGTGATTCTATGCAACCTTTGGATGAGGAGCCGGCTATTTTGATCTAGCCGATAGGAGAGAGAAGGAGGACTAGAGAGAGACTGTAGCCTAGCTAGATTTTATTTTCTTTTTATGAGAGACATTTTATATCTGCTCAATTAATCAGTAATAATACAAGTACTTTGAACTTTGGACACTCGGGCCCAATTTCCATGTGTTTATTCACTAGGGGGCTCACAGTGTTTTCCAAGATTTCTACCGCCTTGTTTTATTTATTTCTCATGATTTGTGCTTTCCACTTAATTTTTATTTTGTTTTGCAGAATGAGCCCTCAGTCTTTAGGCTTGCTTGATCGTGTAAATTAAGGTGAAACACCCAACTATCTTTGCATGCACCTATAGTCTTTGCATTTGGACTTGGTTTAATTTTTTGTTAAACACTTGGACTTGAGATTGTGTACCGAGAGAGATCACATACAATGCTTGCAGGATCCAATGTGGTGGGCACTGAGTGGCATCGAAGATCAGACCCTTGGTCTCATTTCTATGTGTTTAGCATTTGATTCTTTAGATGTACCGATCGCCTGCTTAGGACGATCTTCCTACGCATATCGGCATATATTATAGATTTACAAATTCCTGTTTTGCATCCCGCATGGAGAGCATTGAGAAGCATTGTATGTCTTCTAACTGAGCATTCATCATTTAGGCACTAAGGTGAGATTTCCATCTTAGAGTCGCCTTGCATTGCTTTGTCGATCTCTCCCTCTATTTTTGGATCGCATTGGGATAAAAAGAATATAAAATCATTATGTGCTTGTATCAAATCTACTCAAAGTGAATGATAATACAAAAAAAGGGACTGCTAGAAATACTTGACCTAAATAAAATTGATTAATTGGACTCATTGCATTAGGTAAGAAAAGCCTTCATTTTTTTCAGGTAGCATTGGAAGGTTTCCTGTCAGATTGAGAGAACGCTATCGTAAGGATTATAGCCCACAACCCAGTCTATGGTTGCCTTATGTATCCTCTGGATTTCCGAAGTAATAACGCTGCTATCGTACGTGGACGAGTAGGGCTTGGTCAACGATGATGTTCTTGCTTGTGTAGAATGTCAACCTTGTCCAAAGTATTGAGCTTAGGCCACACCATCATAGGGGTGTCTGTCTCATCGTCTTGCATCTGAGTAGGTCCTTGTACACTCATAGGTGATTTTGTTGCGAGTGAGGTCCGAAGAAGTGGTTTCACCTATCGGTTTACTCCCTCTATTTCTTTGGTTGTGTAGGGATCCAAGAACCTTAAAAAGTGTAGACTACAGGTTACAAAGGAGGAGGACAAGTACAAGATACTTTTCTAGTAGTACTCTCGCTCCTATTGGATTAGTGCTCTAAGGACTTGTTAAAAGACAGTTGCCTAAAAATCAAATCTAAAACCTATAAAGATAATTGTTGAACTTTCACGGCTTCACGAGTTGAGTTGGCAAATCCATTATTTTGAGGTTTGATTTCTTAGTTTCATAAAGGTCAAAATAAAAAATATCGCGCATTCGTACCATTTTGCTTTCATTTATCCTCTTTGACACTTGCTCACTTTGAGCCATTTTACTATTTTACACTCCTTTTGTTTCTCATTGATCTCCGTATCATTTCTCCATATTGATATTCCTCTTGATCTTCAATATGGTGACGCATGAATGGCTTAGTGAAGACTCTATCTACACCCACATCGATTCCACATGCTCGACTTCTCCAATAATTTGGGGTGATTCCTGAGAATCCGGTTCGAACTTCGTGAGTCGATATTCATAATCCCAGTCTTCTTCAAGAATCCGGAATCACTCTTGTCCCGAACTCTACCCATTTTGGATGGCAGTTAATTTCACTTTATGTACATCTCCATCATTAATGAAGTTCTGTGTAGACCTTAACACTTCTCTACATCTAGTGTAACAATTCAGACTAATCGAGGTATTTTTCCATATGCAGACCTAGAACCCAATCTCGAGCAAGAGTCACAAGCAGAAACTGAAATGACTTCTACTTGAAGAGGAAAGGGATCGCAAACCAAACCAGCATAAGAAGTTGAACAATGAGATGGGCAACACACAAATCAGAACAAGGTCAACAACCAGCTCCTTGCATCTATTTAGGCGATCCGACAACATCTGAACAATCAGGCATTAGCCTAGGCCACTTTCTAGGACATATTAAATGACTTGAGGAGGAGAACAAATGAGAGAGATGCTAGGCGTGAGGATGACTTTCATAGGGATGATGCAGAAGAATTAATTCTGTAGGTGGACCCCGTGACGATGAGAGAGAGAGAGAGAGGCAAGACCACCGCTGCCGAAGCCCACAATGAAGCAAACATATAATCCCAGGGCGGGACATATAACCGAGTTGATTCAAATTCTGTCTATCCACACCCACTTCGAGCTGAAGCCACAATTCTTGTCTTTGCTCCCATCTTTCCATGTAAATACAACTTAGGAACCTTACATCCACTAACAATAGTTCAACCGCATCTGTGCCACAACACATTCTCTAATATACCTCAAGAGTAATCAAGATGACTGCCTTCCCTTTCAGACTTCAATACAAGGCCTTGTACTAGGTCGACCATCTGGGAAAGGTAGTGACGACCTTGGAGGAATAAAAATCAGCTTTCTTCACATTTTCTAGCCTCTTGGTCTCTTGAACCAGATGCATGTCCGCATCTCCAGCTTCATCTAGTAGACCCAAGAGATGATACACGAAGCGTTGTAAAGATTTTAAGATCTACAAGAGAAGTGCCCCCACCTTGATATCCCTAAGACCAGTCTTGTTCAACATTTCTTCGGTGGGTTGACACTAGAAAGCCAAAAGCACGTCGATGCTGCTTGTGGAGGCTTGCATTTCAACAAGGATGAGGATGTTGTTTGCGACATTTTTAGGAGATGGTCGAAGGAGAGGCTGCTCAATCCTCATCTTGGCTTACATGAAGATGCCCCGGCCAACCACAAGCCAATTAACATGGCTACTCATGCTAAAGACAAGGATGAGAGCTCCAACGTGAGCATTATAGTGAGCCACTTATCCAAAGTTAATAGCATCGAGAAGATATTACAGGACCTTGAAAAACTTCCGGTCATTGAAAAGAGAACCCAGGGCTTGGAGAAGCTTGACTTGATTTCCCAGCAGCTGGAGCAGCTTGTTCGAGCACTGAATGTCAATTCATGTAACTTTGTTTCTGCCACTATTGATATATACACTGAAACAAAGGATCCAACACCAATACAGCCTCCTCAAACGAGTGTCCTGTCGCCCCAGCCAGTCCAGCATGTATATTACGTGCAGACTCCAAAGTAGCCCTTGCAATCCCATATACAGATGGTTGTCTATCAGCTAGAGTCACCACCAGTCTATTCCGAGCAGTTCTGTCCACCCCCACCACTCATCAAGGAGGTAAATAGTGCAATGTTTGTTTCGGTAATTTTTTATTTTTAGAAAATCACAAAAACATCTAAAAATTTCCTAAAATTTTTAAAAAACATTACAAAAAAATATAAAATCCAAAAAAATTTACTTTCTTTTTCTGCACATTTTTTACTTATTTGGAAAATAAAAAAAGATTGCTTGTGTATACTTTTATCCCTAGTTCCTAGTTCCCTTATATTGAAAAATTCAAATTTTTAAAAACTAAAGACCACTAAAAAGGGAATAAAAATCCTTATATTTTCGAATTGACTACTTAGTATTTAATTATGCTCCTTGGGTCCATCCCTGGTCACAATACCAGGTTAAGATAGCAACAAAACCGCTCGATTTCTCTGTTTTGATTTATTAGTTTCATTAAGGTCAAAATAGAAAATACCACGTATTTGCGCCATTTTGCTTTCTTTTATCATCTTTGACGCTTGCTCACTTTGAGCCATTCTACTATTTTACACTCCTTTTATTTCTCATTGACCTCCGTATCATTCCTCCATATTGATATTCGTCTTGATCTTCGATATGGTGACGCATGAATGGCTTAGTCAGGAATCTGTCAACACCCACAACGATTCCGCATGCTCTTCTCCAATAATTTGGGGCGATTCCTGAGAATCCAGTTCGAACGCCATGAGTCGATCTTCGTACTCCGTGTCTTCTTCAATAACCAGAATAACTCCTGTCCCGAACTCTACCCATTTTGGATGGCAGTTAATTTCACTTTATATACATAGCCATCCTTAATGAAGTTCTGCGTGGACCTTAACACATAACACTTCTCTACATCTGGTGCAACAATTCAGACTAATCGAGGAATTCTTCACTCTGCATACCTAGAACCCAATCTCGAGCAAGAGTCACAAGCAGAAACCGAAATGACTCCTACTAGAAGAGGAAAGGGATCGCAACCCAAACCAACATAAGAAGTTGAACAGGGAGATGGGCAACACATAAATCAGAACAAGGTCAACAACCAGCTCCTTGCATCTATTTTGGCGATCTGACAAAAGCAGACCAATCAGGCGTTAGCCCATGCCACTTTCCAGGACATATTAAATGACTTGAGGAGGAGAACAAATGAGAGAGATGCTAGGCGTGAGGATGACTTTCACAGGGATGATGCAGAAGACATTTATTCTGTAGGTGGACCCCGTGACGATGAGAGAGAGAGGTAAGACCACCGCAACCGAAGCCCACAATGAAGCAAACTTACAATCCTGGGACGGGCCATATCACCGAGTGGATTCAAATTCCATCCATTTACGCCCACTTCAAGCTGAAACCACATTTCTTGTCTTTGCTACCAACTTTCCATGAAATACAACTTAGGAACCTTACATCCACCTGTAACAGTTCGACCGCATCTGTGCCACAACACATTCTCTAATAATCCTCCAGGGTAATCAAGATGACTTCCTTCCCTTTCAGACTTCAAGATAAGGCCCTGTACTAGGTCGACCATCTGGGAAAGGTAGTGACGACCTGGGAGGAATAAAAATCTACTTTCTTCAAAATTTCTACCCTCTCGGTCTCTTGAACCAGATGCATGTCCGCATCTCCAGCTTCATCTAGTAGACCCATTAGATCATATACGAATAGTGAGAAAGATTTGAAGATCTACAAGAGAAGTGCCCCCACCATGACATCCCTAAGACCAGTCTTGTTCAGCATTTCTTCAATGGGTTAACACTAGAAAGCCAAAAGCACGTCGACGTTGCTTGTGGAGGCTCGCATTTCAACAAGGATGAGGATGTTGTTTGCGACATTTTTGGAAGATGGTCGAAGGAGAGGCTTTTCAATCGTCATCTTGGCTTACATGAAGATGCCCCACCACCCACAAGCCAATTAACATGGCAACTCATGCAGAGGACAAGGATGAGAGAGAGAGAGAGAGGCAAGACCACCGCTGCCGAAGCCCACAATGAAGCAAACATATAATCCCAGGGCGGGACATATAACCGAGTTGATTCAAATTCTGTCTATCCACACCCACTTCGAGCTGAAGCCACAATTCTTGTCTTTGCTCCCATCTTTCCATGTAAATACAACTTAGGAACCTTACATCCACTAACAATAGTTCAACCGCATCTGTGCCACAACACATTCTCTAATATACCTCAAGAGTAATCAAGATGACTGCCTTCCCTTTCAGACTTCAATACAAGCCCTTGTACTAGGTCGACCATATGGGAAAGGTAGTGACGACCTTGGAGGAATAAAAATCAGCTTTCTTCACATTTTCTAGCCTCTTGGTCTCTTGAACCAGATGCATGTCCGCATCTCCAGCTTCATCTAGTAGACCCAAGAGATGATACACGAAGCGTTGTAAAGATTTTAAGATCTACAAGAGAAGTGCCCCCACCTTGATATCCCTAAGACCAGTCTTGTTCAACATTTCTTCGGTGGGTTGACACTAGAAAGCCAAAAGCACGTCGATGCTGCTTGTGGAGGCTTGCATTTCAACAAGGATGAGGATGTTGTTTGCGACATTTTTAGGAGATGGTCGAAGGAGAGGCTGCTCAATCCTCATCTTGGCTTACATGAAGATGCCCCGACCAACCACAAGCCAATTAACATGGCTACTCATGCTAAAGACAAGGATGAGAGCTCCAACGTGAGCATTATAGTGAGCCACTTATCCAAAGTTAATAGCATCGAGAAGATATTGCAGGACCTTGAAAAACTTCCGGTCATTGAAAAGAGAACCCAGGGCTTGGAGAAGCTTGACTTGATTTCCCAGCAGCTGGAGCAGCTTGTTCGAGCACTGAATGTCAATTCATGTAACTTTGTTTCTGCCACTATTGATATATACACTGAAACAAAGGATCCAACACCAATACTGCCTCCTCAAACGAGTGTCCTGTCGCCCCAGCCAGTCCAGCATGTATATTACGTGCAGACTCCAAAGTAGCCCTTGCAATCCCTTATACAGATGGTTGTCTATCAGCTAGAGTCACCACCAGTCTATTCCGAGCAGTTCTGTCCACCCCCACCACTCATCAAGGAGGTAAATAGTGCAATGTTTGTTTTGGTAATTTTTTATTTTTAGAAAATCACAAAAACATCTAAAAATTTCCTAAAATTTTTAAAAAACATTACAAAAAAATATAAAATCCAAAAAAATTTACTTTCTTTTTCTGCACATTTTTTACTTATTTGGAAAATAAAAAAAGATTGCTTGTGTATACTTTTATCCCTAGTTCCTAGTTCCCTTATATTGAAAAATTCAAATTTTTAAAAACTAAAGACCACTAAAAAGGGAATAAAAATCCTTATATTTTCGAATTGACTACTTAGTATTTAATTATGCTCCTTGGGTCCATCCCTGGTCACAATACCAGGTTAAGATAGCAACAAAACCGCTCGATTTCTCTGTTTTGATTTATTAGTTTCATTAAGGTCAAAATAGAAAATACCACGTATTTGCGCCATTTTGCTTTCTTTTATCATCTTTGACGCTTGCTCACTTTGAGCCATTCTACTATTTTACACTCCTTTTATTTCTCATTGACCTCCGTATCATTCCTCCATATTGATATTCGTCTTGATCTTCGATATGGTGACGCATGAATGGCTTAGTCAGGAATCTGTCAACACCCACAACGATTCCGCATGCTCTTCTCCAATAATTTGGGGCGATTCCTGAGAATCCAGTTCGAACGCCATGAGTCGATCTTCGTACTCCGTGTCTTCTTCAATAACCAGAATAACTCCTGTCCCGAACTCTACCCATTTTGGATGGCAGTTAATTTCACTTTATATACATAGCCATCCTTAATGAAGTTCTGCGTGGACCTTAACACATAACACTTCTCTACATCTGGTGCAACAATTCAGACTAATCGAGGAATTCTTCACTCTGCATACCTAGAACCCAATCTCGAGCAAGAGTCACAAGCAGAAACCGAAATGACTCCTACTAGAAGAGGAAAGGGATCGCAACCCAAACCAACATAAGAAGTTGAACAGGGAGATGGGCAACACATAAATCAGAACAAGGTCAACAACCAGCTCCTTGCATCTATTTTGGCGATCTGACAAAAGCAGACCAATCAGGCGTTAGCCCATGCCACTTTCCAGGACATATTAAATGACTTGAGGAGGAGAACAAATGAGAGAGATGCTAGGCGTGAGGATGACTTTCACAGGGATGATGCAGAAGACATTTATTCTGTAGGTGGACCCCGTGACGATGAGAGAGAGAGGTAAGACCACCGCAACCGAAGCCCACAATGAAGCAAACTTACAATCCTGGGACGGGCCATATCACCGAGTGGATTCAAATTCCATCCATTTACGCCCACTTCAAGCTGAAGCCACATTTCTTGTCTTTGCTACCAACTTTCCATGAAATACAACTTAGGAACCTTACATCCACCTGTAACAGTTCGGCCGCATCTGTGCCACAACACATTCTCTAATAATCCTCCAGGGTAATCAAGATGACTGCCTTCCCTTTCAGACTTCAAGATAAGGCCCTGTACTAGGTCGACCATCTGGGAAAGGTAGTGACGACCTGGGAGGAATAAAAATCTACTTTCTTCAAAATTTCTACCCTCTCGGTCTCTTGAACCAGATGCATGTCCGCATCTCCAGCTTCATCTAGTAGACCCATTAGATCATATACGAATAGTGAGAAAGATTTGAAGATCTACAAGAGAAGTGCCCCCACCATGACATCCCTAAGACCAGTCTTGTTCAGCATTTCTTCAATGGGTTAACACTAGAAAGCCAAAAGCACGTCGACGTTGCTTGTGGAGGCTCGCATTTCAACAAGGATGAGGATGTTGTTTGCGACATTTTTGGAAGATGGTCGAAGGAGAGGCTGCTCAATCGTCATCTTGGCTTACATGAAGATGCCCCACCACCCACAAGCCAATTAACATGGCAACTCATGCAGAGGACAAGGATGAGAGCTCCAACCTGAGCCTTATAGGTAGCCACTTGTCCAAAGTTAATATCATAAAGAAGATGTCACAGGACCTTGAAAAACTTCCTGTCATTGAGAAGAGAACCCAGGGCTTGGAGAAGCTCGACTAGATTTCCTAGTAGATGGAGTCGCTTGTTCGAGCACTGAATGTCAATGCCTGCAACTCTGTGTCTGCCGCTATTGATATATACACTAAGACGAAGGAGCCAACACCAATATAGCCTCCTCAACCGAGTGTCCTGTCGCCTCAGCCAGTCCAGCATGTATATTACGTGCACACTCCAAAGTAGCCATTGCAATCCCAGATACAGATGGTTGACTATCAGCTATAGTCACCACCAGTCTATTGCGAGCAGTTCTGTCCACCCCCACCACTCATCAAGGAGGTAAATAGTGCACTATTTGTTTTGGTAATTTTTGATTTTTAGAAAATCACAAAAACACCTAAAAATTCCCTAAAAATTTATAACAACATTACAAAAAAATTATATAACCGACAAAAATTTACTTTCTTTTTTTGAGCATTTTTAACTTATTTGAAAAATACAAAAAATTGCTTGTGTATACTTTTATCCCTTGTTCCTAGTTTCCTTATACTGAAAAATTCAAATTTTGAAAAACTAAAAACCACAAAAAAGGAAATAAAAATCCTTATATTTTCGAATTGACTACTTAGTATTTAATTATGCTCTTTGGGTTTGAGCGTTACCAGGTTAAGAAAGCAACAAAACCGCTCATTTTCTCTCTTTTGATTTATTAGTGGTTTGAATTATTTTCTTGTTAGTCTCATTGATTGATTAGGGTTATAACGACAACTTAATTTTACAGTTAACCCTTGTTGTCCTTCGCGGTTATCATAATTGCGCCTATTCATTTTGTGTGAGATGTGCTCCTTGACTCAAATCACATGCATCTCATGCCTGATTTTCTTCTCTACTCTACTCCTTATAGATCCATATTGTCTATATCATTCATTCATATCGTTTAATACCCCGCATCCATCTTATGATTTTGCTATACTAGGATGCATTTTATCCTAAGTATAGGGGGTATTAGACCTATGATTATTCATTTGTCCATTACCTCTACTTTTGTTGCCTATAATTAGGGGTATTTTAAACTAATTATAGGGGAGGCAATGTATGTACCTTCTAATCATCGGTTTCCCCTTTTGTCTGCAATCATCTACACTTTGGATTACTTGATCCTAAGTATAGGGGGATCACTGACTACTATTGATTTTATTCTTTCATTCTTTCAAGTCACTGTAGTATATGATTCTTTTTACTTCACTATACTCTACACGAGTAATGTCTTCCTTCATCGCTCTCTTATCATTATGAGGACATCGTTCGAGCTAAGTATAAGGGGGTGTCATATATGTTGTATTTATATATTACCCATAACTCGTATTTTGTGTGTGTTAATAATATGGCTATAAAATATGAATAAAACATGTTTGAAAAATGTTTTCAAAATTCCTTGTAGAAATTGTTTGTAAAAACTTTTGGAAAATATTTTTGTACAAATTTTGTAAAAATCTTTTTAAAAATGTTTTGTTTGCAAAAAGATTTGTAAATTGTTTTCTGTATCAAAATTAAGTATACTGTGTGAAATATTTGAAAATTTTATGAAAACAAAATGTTTGCAAAAATAGTTTGTAAATGTTTATAAAAATAGTTTTGAAAAACTTTTGAAAAAAATGTACAAAAGTTTGCCAAAATGTTCTATCACATGGGAAATAACTTATGGGGTATGAAAACCACTGGTATATATGTACATAAAAAACAATAATCTACCACCAATTCTTTGTACATAAACACCCTAAATAAAGTTGGTTTGAGATCCTGTAATTAAAATCCATTTGTCCATAAAACCTATAACATAAATCCCTTTGTAAGTATACATACCTGTGAAATTTTTTCTTTCTTTTACTTCTTTTGCAAAAATACCCGCCAAAAGAAATATAGCCCACAACCCAGTCTGTGGTTGCCTTGTGTATCCCCTGGATTTCCGAAGTAATGACGCTCCTATCGTACGTGGATGAGTAGGGCTTGGTCAACGATGATGTTCTAGCTTGTGTTGAACATCAACCTTGTCCAAAGTATTGATCTTAGGCCACGCCATCATAGGGGTGTCTGTCTCATCGTCTTGCATCCGAGTAGGTCCTTGCACGCTCATAGGTGATTTTGTTGCGAGTGAGGTCCGAAGTAGTGGTTTCGCCTATCGGTTTCCTCCCTCTATTTCTTTGGTTATGTAGGGATCCAAGTACCTTAAAAAGTGTAGACTACAGGTTACAAAGGAGGAGGACAAGTACAAGATACTTTTCCGGTAGTACTCTCGCTCCTATTAGTTTAGTGCTCTAAGGACTTGTTAAAAGACAATTGCCTAAAAATCAAATCTAAAACATATAAATATAATGGTTGAACCTTCACGGCTTCATGAGTTGAGTTGGCAAATCCATTATTTTGAGGTTTGATTTCTTAATTTCATTAAGGTCAAAATAAAAAATATCGCGCCTTTGCGCCATTTTGCTTTCTTTTATCCTCTTTGATGCTTGCTCACTTTGATCCATTCTACTATTTCACACTCTTTCTGTTTCTCATTTACCTCCGTATCATTCCTCCATATTGATATTCCTCTTGATCTTCAATATGATGATGCATGAATGGCTTAGTGAAGACTCTGTCGACAACCACAACGATTCCACATGCCCGACTTCTCCAATAATGTGGGGCGATTCCTGAGAATCCGGTTCGAACTTTGTGAGTCGATCTTCATACTACCTGTTTTCTTCAATAATCTGGAATCACTCTTGTCCCAAACTCTACCCATTTTGGATGGCAGTTAATTTCACTTTATATACATCACCATCCTTGATGGAGTTCTGTGTAGACCTTAACACAGAACACTTCTTTACATCGGGTGCAGCAGTTCAGAATGATCAAGGTATTCTTCCATCTGCAGACCTAGAACCCAATCTCGAGCAAGAGTCACAAGTAGAAACTAAAATGACTCCTACTAGAAGAGGAAAGGTATTCTTCCATCTGCAGACCTAGAACCCAATCTCGAGCAAGAGTCACAAGCAGAAACTGAAATGACTCCTACTAGAAGAGGAAAGGGATCGCAACCCAAACCAGCATAAGAAGTTTAACAGGGAGATGGGAAACACACAAATCAGAACAAGGTCAACAACCAGCTCCTTGCATCTATTTAGGCGATCTGACACCAGCTGACCAATCAGGCATTAGCCTAGGCCACTTTCCAGGACATATTAAATGACTTGAGGAGGAGAACAAATGAGAGAGATGCTAGGCGTGAGAATGACTTTCATAGGGATGATGCAGAAGAATTTATTCTATAGGTGGACCCCGTGAAGATGAAAGAGAGAGGGGCAAGACCACCGTAGCCGAATCCCACAATGAAGCAAACTTATAATCCCGGGGCATGCCATATCACCGAGTGGATTCAAATTCCATCCATTCACACCAACTTCAAGCTGAAGCCACAATTCTTGCCTTTCCTCCCAACTTTCCATGTAAATACTACTTAGGAACCTTACATCCACCAGCAACAGTTCAACCACATCTGTGCCACAACACATTCTCTAATATTACTCCAGTGTAATCAAGATGACTTCCTTCCCTTTCAGACTTCAAGACAAGGCCTTGTACTAGGTCGACCATCTGGGAAAGGTAGTGACGACTTGGGAGGAATAAAAATCAGCTTTCTTCACAGTTTCTACCCTCTTGGTCTCTTGAACCAGATGCATGTCCGCATCTCCAGCTTCATCTAGTAGACACAAGAGTGAAGGATATGGTTAGAATCCTCAAGCGCATCACGGAAGTGTGAGCGTCGTTTGGAATACGATGAGGAGAGACTAGTAGCACTAGTTGCTCGATGTAGCGGAATTTAAAAAATTTTCATTCGACGAAACCACATGATCCAAGAACACTTCTCGGATTGTTTCGTCTAAACCACAAACAAGTAATAGGATTACCTCTTGAAGCATGGTTGCGATCGAGTCTCTAAACGAAGAGACCTCCTGTCTCAAGTCCGATCCGACGGAGAAGACGCTTGCGAGCGCGGGGATGAACCGCGTGCTTCTCACAATCCATGTTGATAATCCAAGCAGTAGATCTCCTGATCTCGTCACACGAGATCCGCACATATTCTTCACGAGCGAGGCGCATCGAAGGAGACAGAGATCCATGAGCAGATGATCGGGCAGCGTAACGACGATTCAACGGTGATTGAGAACCTCTCTAGGGCATCCATAGTGGACGGCAATGAGAGGGAGAGGGAGAGTAGACGTGTAGAGAGAAAGAGAGAGATGTGCTTCCAAAAGCATTGTGTGTAAAGAGAGAGCATGGTATTCCTCTCTATTTATAGGGTTTTGGGATCCATGGATCTCAATCCATGGGACATATAAAATCAATGGATGAGATTTATTTATGTCAATCCAATAATCAAGATTGTTGTTGTTAATGTTAACAAATTATGATCTAATTTAGATTAAAATATATTTGACAAAATGAAATAAAAATTAATCCTAAATTACATCAAGAAAATAAGGAGAGAATATACATGGAGATCAAATCTCCCATGTATAATCAAGGTGGACGGCCACCCATTCCAAATAGGACATGGGTGCCACCCACTACATTCCATGTGTGGCAATCTCATGGATTTCCATGAGATTGCATGCCTCCTTGAATTTCTCCTCTATTTATTTCCAACAATTTTTGTTGGGATTTATTCATCAAAAATAATTCACAATTATATTTGAGAATATTGCAATCTTGCCATTGAAAAATTCTGAATCATATTCACAACCCAAAACAACATATAATTTACATTGTCAATTAATTACACAATGTGTATGCAATACACATAGTAATTAATCAACAAATATAAATTATAATTAGCTCTCTCTGATACATTATAAATCACATTTATAATATATTATGAATAATTGGATATTACTATCCACATTATTCTTATCCATAATAATTAAATCACATTTAATTATATTGGATAACTTATTCTAATGTGCTCAAATAATATGAATCACATTCACATTATTTACATCTTTGATAATCAAATCACATTTAATTATCTTATAATATGAATCACATTCATATTGTTCATGATAATTAAATCACATTTAGTTATCCATTTTCTCAATGCTCGGATACATATATCAACAACAGAATTATCCATGAACTCTTTCAAGGATAATGCGCTTTCTCTGCGAATACTTGGAGATAAGGACAGGGCGATTGTATTGTTCCACGTATAGTGACTTGGATATTGAGATCACATCTCAAATCCAGATCTCGGGTCTCCCATAGATGCTTGATTAAATCAAGACCGTAAATCTAATCTTCTCATTGAATCTGAGTCACATTCAGGTCAATGTCCAATATTTGGATCAAGATGATATTACTTCTCTACTAAGAGGAATCACTAAAATCCAGACCCGTTTCATCACTCCCTAGGAATGGAAGCGTCATGGTTATACAATCGTTTGTGATCACATCACCCTCAGGTATTCCCAATACTTGTACATCCTGCATACTGGAAGACTCAGAATAAACCTGAAGTATTAGATCAACTTTGCACTATCTACTTCAGGGTTTTATCAGTAAGTTTCTCATTCAATCATTGGGAGTCGGTATCGATCATATACTTTCCAAAAGCATATATCATACCTAGGTCTTGATCATATACTTTCCAAAAGTATATATCAAACCTACAAATTCAGTCAAGCTTCCAAAGCGAGACGACCATGCGCATGGAATTTGATTCTTCCCAATATCTCATGAGTGAGCTCATGTCTTCCGGTTCAGTAACTGAACCTGTATGATCCCTTAAAGAGATCGTATTACTCACATGCCCTTATATGCACACCAGCGCGCCGGTGTATCGACCTTGATTAGGTCATCAACCTATTCGTCTGCCAAATATACATACTCAGACATATAGTAACATCTGTCTCCGGTCAGAGGATGCGTACCTATATTATGACAGCATACGATATAGGACTTTGGTTATCTCGATCTCGTTAAGTGAACTCTTTGACCTAACTTATCTAACACCTCCGAATCTCTATTCCTATGTAGAGGACCTGCATCAAGAGGCCAGTTAGATATCAGCCTTAAGAGAAAGGATTTTCATCTCCTTCTCAGGTTGGAGATCATCTCTTAATAATCATTAGACGGTGCTTGATGAGTCCTCAATCTAACTCTTTAGATATTCATCCAAGCACCAGCCTCTATGATTCAATACTTGAATCAACAGTTGTATGATCATCAAGATGGCCATGGTACATAACCCTAATTGTACTAAGGAACCTATTATGCAAATTATTTATTCTTCATTTCAGATCAGGGAATGATATTTGCAATAACATTTATTGCATAATGGCTCGTTGTGGGTTCGCATGTCCAATAATCTCCCACTAGGGTAAAGAGCCATTAATGGGATAATCATTTAAACCTACACTCATGTGACAATCATAGGCTATTTAGAAAATAGCTAGGTAAGCTGATCAGTCACTCTGTTCCCAAGAGACTACGCCAAGTCCTTTTACGGCACTTGCATATCCCCTAGTAACAGTGCTCGCATCTAATACGAATGTTGCATTTTATGCAACTAATACTCAATTTTGTTATAGTGTCCTTGACACTATAGCTCGATAATTGTTATAACCAGTATGTCCAAAATCCTTATCAGACTACCTTTATTCTTGGAGATCTCTATCTTCTAAGGTATCTACATTTAAGACCCTTATAGATCACTATCTACAAGGTCTTAAACTTTTGAAGATAAGAATTTGAGATCACTATCTCTATGTTTCATCATCTTTGAAGATATTGTTATTACTGCAACCAAGTGTTTTATCTCCAGAGTAGGATTAGTAACAGTTTACTACTCCCACTGCATGGCAGACATAAGGCTTTTGTACACATCTAACATACACATCAGCTTCTCGTAACGGATGCTCTAGTGCAAGCAGTTTAGCATTCAATTCCTCAATTCTTTGAGGTGCTATCCCTTTAGACAGGTCACTACCACATCTTAAGGGAAGGAAGCTTTTTTTGGAATTTTCCAGAAAAATGGAATAATAAGCTCAACGTGTACTACTAATGCGAAAGTCCCAATACCCTCTTCTCTTTGCTTCTGAACGACTTCGGAATTAAGATCTAAGAGGTATCCTTGAGATCGTATCTCAAGGTATGGAATAATCAAATTATAAAACACTTATTTTTATTCTTTTATCATTCTAAATGATTAGAATAATACCTACATTTAGCACGATAAACAGAATGGCACTCCCACTAAGCTTCACATGGTTCATCAAGATTTTATCTGAAATCATAACATTTATAATTTCATCAAATCTTATGTTCCAACTACAAGAAGCTTATTTGAGTCCAAAGATGGAGTTCTTTAGCTTGCACGCCTTGCTTTCCTCAGCCATGAAGCCCTGGGGCTACTTCATATGAATATCCTCAGAGAGGTATTCATAGAGGAATGCAATCTTGACTCACATCATGAAGATGTCATAGTCAAGTTTAGCAATATTCTGATGGGTTAAAGCAAGGTCACTGGAGAGCAAGTCTCATCGCAAGTGATGTCTTCTCTTCGATGTGTAGCTCATGGCTACGAACCATGCTTTGAAGGTCTCTACCTTCTCATCGGGTTCCCTCTTTCTCTTGAAGATCCATTTACACCTTAATGGGTCTGACCCTTATAGGTGGATCCTCGAGGGTCCATATACAACATTTGTATATGAAGTCTACATTAGACTTTTATTGCTAACATCCATCTTTCCATGTCATGATCGTTAGAAGCTTCATCACATGAAGTTAGATCATTGTCAGATCCATCTTTAAACTTATTTGAAGAGCTATCAATGTTTCATCTTTAATTGTCCTTTTAGTTTCCGATTCTAGGAGTCTCATCATCATCACAAGATTAAATGAGTTCCTTTACTTCATTTTCATCTTGATTCTTAAGAGTCTCTTCCTATAAGAATCATATTCTCAAAGATGAGATCTTTTAAGAATCTCAAGGTCATAAAATAGGTATCCAATACCATCCTTTATTTTCTTAATGAAGTAGCACTCTCTAGTGCTAGATTCCAGCTTACATGCATGGAACCTTATTAAGTATATTTATAATGTAGTCTCTACCACATTTATATATATACATGGAAACTAAGAGATAATTATGCTAAGATTAATCATTGATCAAATCATGTCACACATGATCAATTGTATCTCCCTACAACTCTATTGAGTTATGGTTCATTAGGAGGATTGAGATAGGAATGTATTCATATCTCCATAAGGTATACCTTGAATTCATCTAATAGGTACAAGCTACCTTGGTTAGATCAAATTCATTTCATCTTCCTTCAAACTTTGGTTCTAAACCAAAATTGTGAAATCTTTGAACATTTCAAAGGTTTCTTAGGTGAAGAGAAGAAATCTCATATCACAAATAATCATTAATAGATATCTCATATCCATAATGTTTATTCTGATGTAGATGATTCACATACATCAATATGTATGAGATCCTGAATACCTTGACATCTTACACCTTTCCCAAGGAAGGGTGTATTGGACATTTTTACTTTTGAATACAATATTCATAAGTATGTAAGATTTGAACATTTAGACAATCTAAAGGTCCATCTCTTATCAGTCTATTGATCACATCAACAGACAAATGTCCAAGGCTTGATGCCAGATCATTGTCAAATGATCTTCATTCTCCTATTGATCTTTAAAGGTTCAATTTTCAATATTAGAAATCTTAATGAACCATTCATTTATTTTCTAATTTAGTGGAGTCCACTAGATGTTAGATTATTATATCAAATATCCCCATCATAACTCTTTATAACAGGTCTATTTCAGAATTCATGCTTATTCCCAACATTTAGAAATAAACTATGAGTGTATTCTAATATCCAGGTCATAGAGACATTCTCTAAGACTAAGGGCTCTCCCACTGAAAATATGAAGTATATTCATCTGGTAGAAATTGTTGCAACAATTGCATCACTTCCAACATGGATGATCATTAAACTTTAAGATCAAATTTCTAATATTCTAATACATATGCAACCAATTGCAAGTGTCATTAGAAGATTGAGATACATATATTAGACTTTATCTTATCAAATAAGCATGTCAATATCAATGATTATATGTAGATTAATCTGATGTACAATCTGATTCCTTCTCCAAGGATTATAGATAGATTTGATAGTCATACTATCAATACATCAACTTATTGCAGTATTGGCATTCATCCAACTCTTTGGATGTCATATGGAAGTCACAGAAGTACAATAAACTCTTTGATTATACTTCTTACTTGGGTCCAACCCATACTTCCACTGCGCTCCCTTTATCTATAAGCAATCATTGCTCAAGACAAACGATCTCCTATGTTGAAATCAAAAAAATTCAATATAAGAGTATTTCAACATTTATACAAGCTTCATTCAATTCATACAAAATGAATAATATGAAGCATCATGAATGACCAGAGTATAGACAGTAGAATGATGACACTCATCGTATCTACATCCATCTAAACTCTTAAAATATTGGTTCAGGTAGGTACTCAAATAATCTGAATACATCATCTCTTATAGAGCCACCATTCTGCATGATGCAGAGAACCACATCATTCATGATTAAATGTCGAGAGCACATATTCCAGAACATCTTCTTAGATTTATAAGGATTATTTGATAATTACGATCATTATCGACATGTCACTTCAAAAATACATTCGATTAGATCAAGACTTATAGAAACATACAAACCCTAGGGTTTCAGTCCTATTGTCTATTTAATTATCATTCCTCATTATTATGAGGAAACTTGCACATTGCAACCACATACATTATGTGTCCAATTGCAAGTACAATATCTGGATCATAGGTCCAATCCATGATATTCTACTGATTATTATTGAGTATAACATTGAGTGGGATTAAAGAAGGATTATCTGAAATAAGAAATTTGCATAAACATATAGAAATATATAATTACTTTGATTTAGGAATTTTTATATCAAAGTTGTCTTGCCATGTCAACAATGAAAGTTCATTCCCTTAATCGCTTTCAATGTAAGAGATATACTTACCATTATATCTCAAGCAAGATCTGGGATCTCCTTCCTTATCTTTGTTACATCCAAATAATATGAGAACCTGTAACTCGGATAAAAAGAAGCGGGAACACATTCCGCCTTGCAAGTCCAACTTGCATCTCCCAATTCGGTCTTTAACACCCGCGCCCACCACCCCTAAGGTGATGTTGACATGTCGTTAATTGAACCAACCGTCAACAGGAATAGAACTCGCTATGCGCAACCCAATATTGCCCCAATAATATGAGGATCCGATGTTGGGGTCACTACGTATACGACCTTACTCTTTCAAGAAGCAAAGAGCCCGATCCAGATGCGCTTGCATATAGGAGCTGCCACTTCGGACAGGCGTCTCCTATATACAATCCCTGGCGACAGAACCCTTCGCCTTGACGGGAGACCATGGATGTTACTTATGTGATCATCCATATCATATTCAAATTCTAATTAATTATCGTGAATCATATTCACATAATTAATTCTTCCAAGGGAAATAACACATCTATTATAATAGAGTGTTTTTAATTGGATATAATTAACTTAATCATATTAAATTAAATATCAATCCAATTCAATAAACAAACTTGATTTTACATGAATATATGGTATTTTCTCAAAAGACGCATTAATTCGAATTTTAATAATTAGAAAAATACATCATGATCTCTCAGGCATCATTCGTTCCCAACCCGCTATCATGGCCAGTACCGGCGGGAGTGGGACGGACCGCATACGTTGCAACCCGCTACCCCAGCGATCCCTGACTAGACACCATATCCGCCTTGGGAAAAAATAATGCCGAGTCAATCACTATGTACTTGACATGATCATCGGTTCTTCAATCGAAATTATACATATAGTAATAATCAAAACAATTTTGATTATAAGGAAATTTGCTAGACAAATTCCCAATCCTATTCAAGCAAGGAGTTTGATGATTGTGTTTCCAATTATGATCTATATCAAATCTAATCAATTTATTGGTTAAGGCCAAGTTAATTAAGGAAATAATCATCATCCAATATTTCTCAAATATTTTACAAAATTATTTCATGAAATTAACAATTAATTTCACTAATTGACAATCACATGGTTCTTGATTAGGAAAGTACTTTCAGCAGTGACCCCTACTCACTAAAATTAGCATATCTCAATCAATTTAAATCCAAATTAAGCAAAGTAATTTTCCATACTTTGATAATTTGATTTACAACAGAACCTATGTGATTTGCATCATTTTTAGGCATCTCTAAACAGTAATTAACTTCTTAATTATGTTAAGATTCGCAAATCCCGTAACAGTGAATACATGTTCATTAAAACAACCATATCTAGAGCAAATGGAATCCAAATTACGTAAACTCATATCCTATGGTTTCCTTATTTAATGGGGAACACAATCCAATTATTATTTTCGTGTTTAAACAATTTAAACAGGGTCGAAAATAATCACTAAACAGAGATGCGAAAATGAAATGCGATAAAACTTTCGCAACCCTAACGGACCCAAGTCGCTTTCAGTTTAATGGATCGTATCCAAAACCTTCGACCTAAGGCTCTGATACCACTTGAAGCGTGAGCGTCGTATCGAATACGACGAGGAGTGACTAGTCGCACAAGTTGTCGATGCAGCCGAATTTAAAAAAATTTTCATTCGACGAAACCACATGATCCAAGAACACTTCTCGGATCGTTTCGTCTAAACCACAAACAAGTAATAGGATTACCTCTTGAAGCGTGGTTGCGATCGAGTCTCTAAACGAAGAGGCCTCATGTCTCAAGTCCGATCCGACGGAGGAGACGCCTGCGAGCACGGGGATGAACTGTGTGCTTCTCGCAATCCATGTTGATGATCCAAGTGGTAGATCTCCTGATCTCGTCACACGAGATCCGACATCTTCTTCACGAGTGAGGCGCACCGAAGGAGACGTAGATCCACGAGCAGACGATCGAGCAACATAACGGCGATGTTGCAGCGATGGAGAACCTTTCTAGGGTATCCATGGTGGACGGCCATGAGAGGGAGAGAGAGAGTAGACATGTAGAGAGAAAGAGAGAGATGTGCTTCCAAAAGCATTGTGTGTAAAGAGAGAGCATGGTATGCCTCTCTATTTATAGGGTTTTGGGATCCATGGATCTCAATCCATGGGACATATAAAATCAATGGATGAGATTTATTTATGTCAATCCAATAATCAAGATTGTTGTTGGCAATGCCAACAAATTATGATCTAATTTAGATTAAATTCTATATGACAAAATCAAATATAAATTAATCCTAAATTACATCAACAAAATAAGGAGAGAATATACATGGAGATCAAATCTCCCATGTATAATCAAGGTGGACGGCCACCCATTCCAAATAGGACATGGGTGTCGCCCACCACATTCCATGTGGGGCAATCTCATGGATTTCCATGAGATTGCATGCCTCCTTGAATTTCTCCTCTATTTATTTCCAACAACTTTTGTTGGGATTTATTCATCAAAAATAATTCACAATTATATTTAAGAATATTGCAATCTTGCCATTGAAAAATTGTGAATCATATTCCCAACCCAAAACAACATATAATTTACATTGTCAATTAATTACACAATGTGTATCCAATACACATAGTAATTAATCAACAAATATAAATTATAATTAGCTCTCTAATACATTATAAATCACATTTATAAGATATTATGAATAATTGGATATTACTATCCACATTATTCTTATCCATAATAATTAAATCACATTTAATTATATTGGATAACTTATTCTCATGTGCTCAAATAATATGAATAACATTCACATTATTTACATCTTTGATAATCAAATCACAATTAATTATCTTATAAAATGAATCACATTCATATTGTTCATGATAATTAAATCACATTTAATTATCCATTTTCTCAATACTCGGATACATATATCAACAACAGAATTATCCATGAACTCTTTCGAGGATAATGCGCTTTCTCCGTGAATACTTGGAGATAAGGGCAGTGCGATTGTATTGTTCCACGCATAGTGACTTGGATATTGAGATCACATCTCAAATCCAGATCTCGGGCATCCCATAGATGCTTGATTAAATCAAGACCGTAAATCTAATCTTCTCATTGAATCTGAATCACATTCAGGTCAATGTCCAATATTTGGATCAAGATCAAAGTACTTCTCTACTGAGAGGAGTCACTAAAATCTAGACCCGTTTCATCACTCCCTAAGAATGGAAGCGTCATGGTTATACAATCGTTTATGATCACATCACCCTCAGGTATTCCCAATACCTGTACATCCTACATACTGGAAGACTCAGAATAAACCGGAAGTATTAGATCAACTTTACACTGTCTACTTCAGGGTTTTATCAGTAAGTTTCTAATTCGATCATCGGGAGTCGGTATCGATCATATACTTTGTAAAAGTATATATCATACCTAGGTCTTGACCATATACTTTCCAAAAGTATATATCAAACCTACAAATTCAGTCAAGCTTCCAAAGCGAGATGACGATGCGAAGGAATTTGATTCATCCCAATATCTCATGAGTGAGCTCATGTCTTCCAGTTCAGTAACTGAACCTGTATGATCCCTTTGAGAGATCGTATTACTCATATGCCCTTATATGCACACCAGCGCGCTGGTGTATAGACCTTGATTAGGTCATCAACCTATTAGTCTGCCAAATGTACATACTCAGACATATAGTAACACATCTGTCTCAGGTCAGAGGATGCATGCCTATATCATGACAGCATACGATATAGGACTTTGGTTATCTCGATCTCGTTAAGTCAACTCCTTGACCTAACTTATCTAACACCTCTGAATCTCTATTCCTATGCAGAGGACCTACATCAAGAGGCCAGTTAGATATCAGCCTTTAGAGAAAGGATTGTCATCTCCTTCTCAGGTTGGAGATCATCTCTTAATAATCATTAGACGGTGCTTGATGAGTCCACAATCTAACTCTTTAAATATTCATCCAAGCTCCAGCCTCTATGATTCAATACTTGAATCAACAGCTGTATGATCATCAAGATGGCCATGGTACATAACCCTTATTGTACTAAGGAACTGACTATGCAAATTATTTATTCTTCATTTCAGATCAAGGAATGATATTTGCAATAACATTTATTGCATAATGGCTCGTCGTGGGCTCGCATGTCCAACAAAGAGATGATACATGAAGCGTGGGAAAGATTTTAAGATCTACAAGAGAAGTTCCCCCACCATGATATCCCTAAGACCAGTCTTGTTCAGCATTTCTTCGGTGGGTTAACACTAGAAAGCCAAAAGCACGTCGACGCTGCTTGCATTTCAACAAAGATGAGGTTGTTGTTTGTGACATTTTTAGGAGATGGCCAAAGGAGAGGCTGCTCAATCCTCACTTTGGCTTACATGAAGATGCCCCAGCTAGCCACAAGCCAATTAACATGGCTACTCATGCAGAAGACAAGGATGGGAGCTCCAACCTGAGCATTATAGGGAGCCACTTTTTCCAAAGTTAATATTATCGAGAAGATGTTGCAGGACCTTGAAAAACTTCATGTCATTGAGAAGAGAACCTAGGGCTTGGAGAAGCTCGACTTGATTTCGCAACAGCTGGAGCGGTTTGATCGAGCACTGAATGTCAATGCCTGCAACTCTGTGTCTGCCACTATTGATATATACACTGAGATGAAGGAGCCAACACCAATACAGCATCCTCAACCGAGTGTCCTATCTCCCCAGCTAGTCTAGCATGTATATTACGTGCAGACTCCGACGTAGCCCTCGCAATCCCAGATACAGATGGTTGTCTATCAGCTAGAGTCACCACCAGTCTATTCTGAGGAGTTCTGTCCACCCCCACCACTCATCAAGGAGGTAAATAGTGCACTGTTTGTTTCAGTAATTTTTGCCTTTTAGAAAATCACAAAAAACATCTAAAAATTCCCTAATTTTTTTTAAAAAACATTAAAAAAAATTGTATAACCCAAAAAAAATTACTTTGTATTTTTGAGCATTTTTGACTTATTTGAAAAATACAAAAAGATTGCTTGTGTTTACTTTTAACCCTTGTTCCATGTTTCCTTATATTGAAAAATTCAAATTTTGAAAAACGAAAAACCACTAAAAAGGCAATAAAAATACTTATATTTTCGAATTGACTACTTAGTATTTAATTATGCTCCTTGGGTTCAACCCTGGTCGCAATACCAGGTTAAGAAAGCAACAAAATCGCTCGTTTTCTCTGTTTTGATTTATTAGTGGTTTGAATTATTTTCTTGTTAGTCTCATTGATTGATTAGGGTTATAACGACAACTTAATTTTACACTTAACCCTTGTTGTCCTTTGCGGTTATCATAATTGCACCTATTCATTTTGTGTGAGATGTGCTTCTTGACCCATATCACGTGCATCTCATGCCTGATTTTCATCTCTACTCTGCTCCTTATAGATCCATATTGTCTATATCATTCATTCATTTCGTTTAGTACCCTGGATCCATCTTATGATTTTGCTGTACTAGGATGCATTTTATCCTAAGTATAGGGGGTATTAGACCTATGATTATTCATTTGTCTATTACCTCTACTTTTGATGCCTATAATTAGGGGTATTTTAAACTAAGTATAGGGGAGGCAATGTATGTACCTTCTAATCGTCGGTTTTCCCCTTTTGTGTACAATCTTCTACACTTAGGATTACTTTATCCTAAGTATAGGGGCGATCACCGACTACTATTGATTTTATTCTTTCATTCTTTCTAGTTATTGTAGTATATGATTCTTTTCCCTTCTCTATACTCTGTACGAGTAATGTCTTCCTTCATCGCTCTCTGATCATTATGAGGGCATCGTTTGAGCTAAGTATAAGGGGGTGTCTTATATATTGTATGTATACATTACCCATAACTCATACTTTTTGTGTGTTAATAATATGGCTATGAAATAGGAATAAAAAAATGTTTGAAAAATCTTTTCAAAATGCCTCGTAAAAATTGTTTGTAAAATCATTTGGAAAATATTTTTGTACAAATTTTGTAAAAAGTTTTTTAAAAATTTTTGTTTGCAAAAAGATTTGTAAATTATTTTCTGTATCAAAATTAAGTATATTGTATGACATTTTTGAAAATTTTATGAAAACAAAATGTTTGCAAAAATAGTTTGTAAAATTGATTGTAAATGTTTATACAAATAGTTTTGAAAAACTTTAAAAAAAATGTACAAAAGTTTGCCGAAATGTTCTATCACATGGGAAATAACTTATGGGGAATCAAAACCACTTGTATATATGTACATAAAAAAACAATAATCTACCACCAATTCTTTGTATATAAAAATCCTTAATAAAGTCTGTTTGAGATCATGTAATTAAAATCGATTTATACATAAAACCTATAACATAAATCCCTTTGTAAGTATACATCCCTGTGAAATTTTTTCTTTCTTGTACTTCTTTTGGAAAAATAGCCACAAAAGAATTATAGCCCACAACACTGTCTGTGGTTGCCTTGCGTATCCCCTGGATTTTTGAAGTAATGACACTCATATCGTTCGTGGACGAGTAGGGCTTGGTCAACGATGTTGTTCTTGCTTGTGTAGAACGTCATCCTTGTCCAAAGTTTTGATCTTACGCCACGCCATCATAGGGGTGTCTGTCTCATTGTCTTGCATCCTAGTAGGTCCTTGCACGCTCATAGGTGCTTTTGTTGCGAGTGAGGTCCGAAGTAGTGGTTTCTCCTCTCTATTTCCTCCCTCTATTTCTTTGGTTGTGTAGGGATCCAAGAACCTTAAAAAGTGTAGACTACAGGTTACAAAGGAGGACAAGTACAAGATACTTTTCTGGTAGTACTCTCGTTCCTATTGGATTACTGCTCTAAGGACTTGTTAAAAGACAATTTCCTAAAAATAAAATCTAAAACCTATAAAGATAATTGTTGAACCTTCATGGCTTCATGAGTTGAGTTGGCAAATCCATTATTTTGAGGTTTGATTTCTTAGTTTCATTAAGGTCAAAATAAAAAATATCACGTAATTGCGCCATTTTGCTTTCTTTTATCCTCTTTGACGCTTGCTCACTTTGAGCAATTCTACTATTTTACACTCCTTTGTTTTCTCATTGACCTCCGTATCATTCCTCCATATTGATATTCCTCTTGATCTTTGATATGGTGACGCATGAATGGCTTACTCAGGACTCTGTCGACACCCACAACGATTCCACATGCTCGACTTCTCCAATAATTTGGGACGATTCCTGAGAATCTGGTTCGAACGTCGTGAGTCGATCTTCATACTCCATATCTTTTTCAATAACCGGAATCACTCTTGTCCCGAACTCTACCCATTTTGGATGGCAGTTAATTTCACTTTATATACATAGCCATCCTTAATGAAGTTCTGTGTAGACCTTAACACAGAACACTTCTCTACATCTGGTGCAGCAATTCAGACTGATCGAGGAATTCTTCCATCTGTAGACCTAGAACCCAATCTCGAGCAAGAGTCACAAGCAGAAACCGAAATGACTCCTACTAGAAGAGGAAAGGGATCGCAACCCAAACCAACATAAGAAGTTGAACAGGGAGATGGGCAACACACAAATCAGAACAAGGTCAACAACCAACTCCTTGCATCTATTTAGGCTATCTGACAACAGCAGACCAATCAGGCTTTAGCCAAGGCCAATTTCCAGGACATATTAAATGACTTGAGGAGGAGAACAAATGAGTGAGATGCTAGTCGTGAGGATGACTTTCACAGTGATGATGCAGAAGACATTTTTTCTATAGTTGGACCCCGTGACGATGAGAGAGAGAGAGGCAAGACCACCGCAGCCGAAGCCCACAATGAAGCAAACTTATAATCCTGGGGCGGGCCATATCACCGAGTGGATTCAAATTCCATCCATCCACGCCCACTTTGAGCTAAAGCCACAATTCTTTTCTTTGCTCCCAACTTTCCATGTAAAAACAACTTAGGAACCTTACATCCACCTGCAATAGTTTGGTTGCATCTGTGCCACAAGACACTCTCTAATATTCCTCTAGGGTAATCAAGATGACTGCCTTCCCTTTCAGACTTTAAGACAAGGCCCTATACTAGGTCGACCATCTGGGAAAGGTAGTAACGACCTGGGAGGAATAAAAATCTGCTTTCTTCACAATTTCTACCTTATTGGTCTCTTGAACCAGATGCATGTCCACACCTCCAGCTTCATCTTGTAGACCCATGAGATGATACACGAAGAGTGGGAAAGATTTAAAGATCTACAAGAAAAGTGCCACCCACCATGATATTCCTAAGACCAGTTTTGTTCAGCATTTCTTCGGTGGGTTAACACGAGAATGCCATAAGCACGTCGACGCTGCTTGTGGAGGCTCACATTTCGACAAGGATGAGGATGTTGTTTGCGACATTTTTAGAAGGTGGTCGGAGGAGAGGATGCACAATCCTCATCTTGGCTTGCATGAAGATGCCCCGACCAGCGACAAGCCAATTAACATGGCTACTCATGCAGAGGACAAGGATGAGAGCTCCAACCTGAGCCATATAGGGAGCCACTTGTACAAAGTTAATATCATCCAGAAGATGTCGTAGGACCTTGAAAAACTTCCTGTGATTGAGAAGAGAACCCATGGCTTGGAGAAGCTCGACTAGATTTCCCAACAGCTGGAGCAGCTTGTTCGAGCACTGAATGTCAATGCCTGCAACTCTGTGTCTGCCACTATTGATATATACACTGAGACGAAGGAGTCAACACCGATATAGCCTCCTCAGCCGAGTGTCCTGTTGCCCCAGCCAGTCCAGCATGTATATTACGTGCAGACTCCGAAGTAGCCCTCGCAATCCCAGATACAGATGGTTGTCTATCAGCCAGAGTCACCACAAGTCTATTCCGAGCAATTCTGTCCACCCCCACCACTCATCAAGGAGGTAAATAGTGCACTGTTTGTTTCGGTAATTTTTGATTTTTAGAAAATTACAAAAACATCTAAAAAT
The DNA here is from genome assembly GCA_037367405.1 of Ottelia alismoides. Classification (NCBI taxonomy): domain Eukaryota; kingdom Viridiplantae; phylum Streptophyta; class Magnoliopsida; order Alismatales; family Hydrocharitaceae; genus Ottelia; species Ottelia alismoides. The sequence continues at coordinate 993,728 of JAZKJV010008205.1, read as the reverse complement.
TCCCTAAAAATTTTCAAAAATATTACAAAATATATAAAATCGAAATGAATTGTTTCTTTTTCTGAGCATTTTTGCTTATTTGAAAAATACAAAAAGATTGCTTGTGTATACTTTTATCCCTTGTTCCTAGTTTCCTTATATTGAAAAATTAAAATTTTGAAAAACTAAAAACCACTAAAAAGGAAATAAATATCCTTATATTTTCGAATTGACTACTTAGTATTTAATTATGCTCCTTGGGTTCGACCCTGGTCGTAATACCAGGTTAAGAAAGCAACAAACCCGCTCGTTTTCTCTGTTTTGATTTATTAGTGGTTTGAATTATTTTCTTGTTAGTCTCATTGATTGATTAGGATTATAACGACAACTTAATTTTACACTTAACCCTTGTTGTCCTACGCGGTTATCATAATTGCACCTATTCATTTTGTGTGAGATGTGCTCCTTGACCCATATAACGTGCATCTCATGCCTTATTTTCATCTCTACTCTGCTCATTATAGATCCATATTGTCTATATCATTCATTCATTACGTTTAGTACCTTGGATCCATCTTATGATTTTGTTATACTAGGATGCATTTTATCCTTAGTATAGGGGGTATTAGACCTATGATTACTCATTTGTCCATTACCTCTACTTTTGATGCCTATAATTAGGGGTATTTTAAACTAAGTATAAGGGGAGGCAATGTATGTACCTTCTAATAATCGGTTTTCCCCTTTTGTGTACAATCTTCTACACTTAGGATTAGTTTATCCTAAGTATAGGGGTAATCACCGACTACTATTGATTTTATTCTTTCATTCTTTCTAGATATGTTAGTTTTAGTAAGTAAGGGTCACTGCTGAAATTGCAGTCCTAATCAAGAACCATGTGATTGTCTATTAATGAAATTAATTGTTAATTTCAAGAAATAATTATGGAAAATATTTGAGAAATATTGAAGACGATTATTTCCTTAAATGACTTGCCCTCAACAAATAAATTGATTAGATTTGATCTAGATCATAATTGGAAACACAATCATCAAACTCCTTGTTTGAATAGGATTGGGAATTTGTCTAGCAAATTTCCTTATAATCAAAAATTGTTTTGATTATTACTGTATGGTATAATTTCGGTTGAAGAACCGATGTTCATCTCAAGTACAAATTGATCTATTTGGCATCATCCTTTCCCGTGGTGGATATGGTATCTAGTCGGAGATCGCTAGGGTAGCAGGTCGCAACGTATGTGGTCCGTCCCACTCTCGTCGGTACTAGCCATGACAGCAGGTAGGGACTTGATAATGCCTAAGAAATCAAGATGTATTTTCTAATTATTAAAATACGAATTAATAAGTACTTTGAGAATAATACCATATATATATTCAAGTAAAACAATCAAGTTTGATTGATTGAATTGGATTGATAATTAATTTAATATGGATGAATTAATAATGTCCAATTAAAATACTCTATTATGAATAGAGTTGTTAATTCCCTTGGAAGAATTAATTATATGAATATGATTCATGACAATTAATTAAAATTTGAATAAGAGGTGGAGGATCACATAAGTGGCATCCATGGTCTCCCGTCAAGGCGAAGGGTTTCCGTCACCAGGGATTGTATATAGGAGACGCTTGTACGAAGTGACAACTCCTATATGCAAGCGCATCTGGATCGGGCTCTTCGCTTCACGAAAGAGTAAGGCCATATGCGTAGTGACCCCAATATCGGATCCTCATATTATTGGGGCGATATTGGATTGCGCATAGCGAGTTCTATTCCTGTTGACGGTTGGTTTGGTTAATGATGGGTCAACATCACCTTAGGGATGGTGGGTCCGGGTATTAAAGACCGAATTGGGAAATGCAAGTTGGACTTGCAAGGAGGAATGTGTTCCCGCTTCTCTTTATTGGAGTCGTAAATTCTCATATTATTAGGATGTGACAAAGATAAAGAGGAGATCCCAGTTCTTGCTAGAGATATAGCGGTACGTATATCTCTTACTTTGAAAGTGATTAAGGGAATGAACTTTCAAAGTTTACAATGCAAGAATAATTTGATTTAAAATACCTTAATCAAATATCATAAATTTGGATATATGATTATATGTTCTAATATAGTGCATTCTTAATTTCAGAAAATGAAGTCCATAAACCCACTAAGTAGACTTCTGGAGGTTAACCAGTTGACCGGATCAAATTACTCGGATTGAATCCGTAATTTAGAGCTTGTTCTCTTAGCCGAGTGTATAAGTTATGTGCTCTCAGAAGACAAGCATGAAAATCATAAATAGAAGGAAGAAAAAACATAGAATGACATGTATGATGAAGATCATGTCTTGGCTAGATGCTATATCTTGGGTTCTCACTCCAATGTTCTTCTGAAACAACATTTGGAGATGAGTACTTTCCAGGAGATAATGCAAAATCTGAAAGATAAGTTTGGTGACATTAACCGCACCTAGCGATACAACGTTATGAAAGAACTCGTTCGCTGCAAGATACAGGAAGGAACTTCGATCTGTGAACATGTACTCAAAATGTTTGGGTACTTGTTAGAGCTGGAGACTCTTGGGGCAACCATGGATGCATACATGCAATCTGATTTTATTCTGCTGTCATTGCCCAAGTCTTTCAATAACTTTGTGGTTTCATTCCACAAGAACAAGCTGGAATTGACAAACGATGGGCTTCTTACTGCATTAAAGTCTGCAGAAGACGTAATGAAGAAATATGGTCCCACTGGCAGTGCAATGGTTGCACAGGTCAGAGGGAAGCACGATCGGAAGCAAGGTTCTCGGAAGGGCCCGACCCAGAAGAGAAAGAAGAAGGGGCAAAGTGTTGGCTCATCTTCTAATGCATCCACTCTAATGGCGTCGAAGAAAACCGACGTATGTCACCACTGCAAGAAGCCGGGGCACTGGAGGTGTAACTGCCCGGATTACCTGAAGTCGGTCGACAAAGGTAAAGCCCCGGCAGGTATGAAATTTACTTTTATCATTGAAACTAGTTTTCTCGTTGGACAAGAAGGAAGTTGGGTTGTTGATTCTAGTGCTTATGTTCATGTATGCAATTTGTTGCAGGAAACTAGAAAACTTGAAGAAGGGGAGATAGTCATCCATATGGGATCTGATGCAAGTGTTGCATCAGTCGTCGTCGGGACTTGTCGGCAATCATTATCTAGTGAAAATGTCCTAGTACTTAAAGAATATCTTTATGTACCTGAAGTCAGAAGGAATTTGATATCTGTATCTAAGCTAGTTAGGAGTGGATATTCATTCCTATTCTGTAATAAATTAGTTATAAATCGTTATGATAAATATATTATGGATGGCATTTTGACTTTTGGAGGACTCTATGAATTGTGCATTGATAAATGTGTTATGAATGTTACATCCACTAATAAAAACCCTAAAAGGTCCAGGGAGGATGAAAATCTTTCGAATGAGATTTGGCATCAAAGGTTTGGTCATTTATCTGTTGATAAGATCAGTAGATTAATAAAGAATGGACCTTTAGATTTTCTACAGGTCTAATCTTTACCTACTTGCAAGAATTGCATTCAAGGTAAAATGATTAGGATGCCTTTCTGTAAGAAGGTTACAAGATGCGAAGGTATTATTGACCTAATACATACTGATGTATGCGGTCCCTTCAGTACCGTGACTCGAAATGGATATCGATATTACTTGACGTTTATTGATGACCATTCGCGATACAGGTTTGTCTTCCTATTATGTCATAAATCTGAAACATTAGAAAAGTTCAAAGAATTCAAGGCTTTGGTTGAGAACCAAACCGATATGAAGATTAAATGGATTCAATCTGATCGATGTGGCGAGTACCTCTCAGATGAATTCAAGGAATATCTTAAAGAGAATGGAATTGTCTCCAATCTCACTCCTACTGGAACTACCCAACTTAATGGTGTTGCTGAAAGACACAATAGGACCATCATGGATATGGTTCGTTCAATGATGAGCAAAGCACATTTACCACTTAGTTTCTGGGGATATGCAGTAGAGACTTCAATATATATCCTGAATAAAATTCCTAGCAAATCTGTACCTATGACTCCTCATGAGCTCTGGTATGGAACGAAACCTAGTGTTAATCACTTGAAGGTTTGGGGTTGCTTGGTTCATGCGAAGAACGTGGACGCATGTAAGCTAGAATCTCTCTCTCGTGAGTGTTACTTCATTGGGTATGTTATAGAAGGTATTGGATACCAACTCTATGACCCTGAGACACAAAAGGTTTTTGTTTCTAGAGACGTGATATTTTTGGAGAATGATTTCCTTAAAGGTCAAGATAAATATGAAGTAAAGGAACTCATTGAATCCCCTGAGGATTCTGAGCTTCCTGAGCCAGAAACTGAAGAGATAAATAAAGATGAAGCACACATACCTCTTCGAAGGAGTTCGACCGTGGTTGCACCACCTGAAAGGTATGGATTCCATGTGTCAAGTGAAACTGACAATGATCCTACTTAATTTGATGAAGCACTCACGGATCATGACATGGATAGATGGATTCTAGAAATGAAGTCAGAAATTGACTCCATGCATAAGAATGGTGTATGGATCCTAGATGATCCACCTAAAGGGGTAAAGCCCATTGGGTGCAAATGGATCTTCAAGAGAAAGAGGGGACCTGATGGGAAAGTAGAGACTTTTAGGGCACAACTCGTAGCCAAGGGCTAGACACAGAGAGAAGGCATCGACTACGATGAGACATTCTCTCCTATGGCTATGCTTAAATCCATCAGTACATTGCTAGCTATAGCTGCATATCTTGACTACGACATCTGGGAGATGGACATAAAGACGGCTTTCCTCAATGGATACCTCGAGGAAGATATATATAATGAGAAGCCCCAAGGCTTCATAACTGAGGATGGCAAAGTATGCAAGTTGAAGAAATCTATCTATGGGCTCTAGCAAGCTTCTCATAGCTGGAACATCAGATTTGACGAAACCATAAAGAGTTATGATTTTGTGCAGAATCCTGATGAACCTTGTGTGTACAAGAAGCTTAGTGGGAGCGCCATTGTGTTCATCGTGCTTTACGTAGATGACATCCTTATCATTGCGAATGATACAGGGACGATGACCAATGTGAAGATCTGGTTATCCCATACCTTTGAGATGAAAGATCTTAGACAAGCCTCTTACATCTTGGGTCTGAAGTTGTTCAGAAACCGAGAGAAGAGGATATTGGGATTGTCACAACATGGATACATTAAGAATATTCATGAACGATTCCGTATGGATAGTTCCAACAAAGGATTCCTACCCTTAAGACATGGTATCGACCTGTCTAAAGGAATGTCTCCTCAAACTGTTGAGGAAAAGAAAGCCATGGCTGGATGCCCTTATGCATCAGCTGTAGGAAGCTTAATGTATGCCATGATGTGTACTAGGCAAAATATCTGCCATGCAGTGGGAGTGGTAAGTCGTTACCAATTCTGCTATGGAGAACAACACTGGAATGCAGTAAAGTAACATATTCAAATATCTGAGACGGACGTAAGATTACATCTTGGTCTATGGAGATGGTGATCTCCAAGTCTTGGGATATACAGATACTGACTTCCAATAGGATATTGATGATCGAAAGTCGACATCAAGGTTTGTATTCCTGTTGAATGGTGGTGTTGTGAGCTGGAGAAGCAAGAAGCAGGACACTACAACAGATTTAACAACAGAAGCCGAGTACATTGCTGCATCAGATGCTGCAAAGGAGGCGGTGTGGTTGTGTAAGTTCTTCCTGGAGCTTGGCGTATTTTCCTCTGATACTCCCATCCCGCTACTCTGTGAAACACGAGAGCCATTTCCCATGCGAAGGAACCCAGATGGCATCAGAAGAGCAAGCACGTGGAAAGGAAATACCGCATCATTCGAGAGATACAAAAGCATGGTGACATCATCATCACCAAGGTGGCCTCTGCTGACAATGTTGCTAATCCTCTTACCAAACCTCTGACACAGAAGGTTTTCGACCAACATGTAATGAGTATGGGTTTAAGGATTGTTCCTGAATGGTTCTGAGGGCTAGTGGGAGATTGTTAGCAATGTAAGCCTGAGGCGAACCATTCCTGTAATAAATGTCATTGTAATAAATGATTTATCAATAAAAGTTATTGATTGTGCTTCACTCCCTTTCTGAGATTGAATGAATGAATGCACTATAAGGTCCCTCTGTACAATAAGGGTTATGTACCATGGCCAACTTGATAATCATACAGCTGTTGATTCATTGATTTAATCATAGAAGCTGATGCTGGGATGAATATCTAAGGAGTTAGATAGAGGACTCAACAAACATCATCAAATGATTGTCAAGTGATGATCTCCATCCTGAGTAGGAGATGGCAATCCTTTTCTCATTAGGGTGATATCTGATCGACCTCTTGATGTAGGTCCTCTGAATGGGAATAGTGATTCGGAGGTATCGTATTAGTTGAGTCAATGGGTTGACTTAACGAGATCGAGATAACCAAAGACCTATTATGAATACTGTCACATCATAGGCAAACATCCTCTGACCAGAGAAAGATGTATTGCTATATGTCTAAGTGTGTACATTTGGCAGACCATTAGGATGATGACCTAACCAAGGTCTATACACCGATGAGCTGGTGTGCATGTAAGGGCGTATGAGTAATACGATCTCTCATGGGGATCATACAGGTTCACTTGTGAACCAGGAGACATGAGCACACTCATGACGTATTGGGACTGATCAAACTCCATGCATGGTCGTCATACTTTGGAAGCATGACATGAATTTGAAGGTAAGATATATGCTTTATGAAAACATATGATCTGTACCAAATCCCAAGGACCAAGATTGAGAAACTTAGTGATCAAATCATGAAGATGACAGCGTAACAGTGATATATATCTTCAAGATTATCATAAGTCTTCCAGTATGCAGGATGCATAGGTATTGGGAATACCTGAGGGTGATTTGATCATAAACGATTGTATAACCATGACGCTTCCATTCCGAGGGAGTGATGAAATAGGTCTGGATTTTAGTGACTCCTCTCAGTAGAGAAGTAACCTAATCTTAGTCCATGTATTGTACATTGATCTGAATGAGATTCAGATGCAATGAGAAGATTAGGTTTACGACCTTGATTTAATCAAGCATCTATTAGAGGTCCATGGTATCTGGATTTGAGATGTGATCTTAATATCCAAGTCACTATACGTGGAACAATACAATCGCCCTGTCCTTATCTCTAAGTATCTGAGGAGAAATCACATTATTCTTGAAGGGTTCAAGAATAGTTCCATAAGATCTAGCATTAAGAAGTTGATAATTAAATGTGATTTAATTATCATAATGTATGTGGAGTTATCGAATAAAATTAAATGTGATTTAATTATGATGGATAAGAATAATGTGGATAGAAATATCCAATTAATCATATTATATTATAAATGTGATTTATAATGTATTAGAGAGAGCTAATTATAATTTATAATTGTTGATTAATTATTAATGTTTATTGGATACACATTGTCTAATTAATTGAAAATGTAAATTATATTTTGTTTTGGGTTGTGAATGTGATTCACAATTTTCCAATGGCAATATTGCAATATTCTCAAAATTAATTATGAATTATTTTGAGAATAAATCACAACAAAAGTTGTTGAGATTAAATAAAGGAGAAATACATGGAGATATGCAATCTCATGAAATCTCATGAGATTGCCTCCACATGGAAACATGTGGATGGCTACCAAGTCCTACTTGGAATTTGTGGCCGTCCAACATGTTGACATGGGAGATGCAATCTCCATGTCATTACTTCCTTATTTGATTGATTTAATTTTAGGATTGATGTATATTTGATTTGTCAAATATATTTGCTCTAAATTAAATCATAAGTTGTTGGTTTTTACCAACAACAATCTTGATTGACATAAATAAATCTCATCCATTGATTTTATATGTCCCATGGATTGAGATCCATGGATCCTAAAACCCTATAAATAGAGAGGCATACCATGCTCTCTTGTACATGCTTTTGGAAGCACATCTCTCTCTCTTTCTCTCCACACACGCTAACTCTCTCTCCCTCTACTTGGTGGCCGTCAACCAAAACTCTAGAGGAGACCATCGTCGTCGCCTACACCACCGCGCCGCTGCTTCGACGTTCTTTGGTTCTCTGTCTTCTTGGAGTGTTGCACTCACGCAGGAGATGTTCGATCTCGTACGAAGAGATCAGGAGATCATTGTGCTTGGATCAACTCGTTGGATTGCGAGGACAACGCGACTCAACCCCGTGCTCGCAATCTACTTCTCCGGTGATCGGACATGAGACAGGAGGTCTCGTTTCGTAGAGACTTGATCGACCACGCTTCAAGAGGTATTGCATTATACTTGTTGTGGTTATAGATGAAACGATCCGAGAATCATTCTTGGATCATGTGATTTCATCACATGAAAATTTTAAATTCCGTTGCACCGAACAACTAGTGCGACTAATCGTTCTTCATCGTATTCGATACGACGCTCACGCTTCCGTGATGCACTTGAGGATTATTCCATATCCTTCAGAAAGGCTGGTCTCGAACAGGACAAATGGGGTTCAAAGAGCAATGGGGAAGTCGGGGATATTTTATACAGGATGCTTGATAGGGTGAGAAGATTGAAGAGGAACGGGCGGATCGATGGTCCACAGCCCGAGGAGAGCCCCCAGCGCGAATCCTCGATCCTTGGAGAACAAAAGTCCAGAAGGAGTCGACATTATTTGGTGAAATGTCATCCCTCGAAAAAATCAAGAAGAAGGCGAAAAAACCAAAGTTTGACATGAACAGGAAGGAGGTCAGAGAGTTGACCCGCGGTCAACTCTCAGACCCCCATGGTTGGTCCACGTGGACCAACCACGAAAATCCTGCAAAAAATGATTTGTAAATTCATTTAAAATAATATATATTTTGATTAATTTTACTTTATTAAATGAAAAATATTTATTATTTTTTAAATTATTTTATTATGATTTTATTTATTTTTTTGAGGTTTGGAATTACAAGTTTGCTTTTAAGGGCTATATAGGTATATTTATCTATATATTTTAATGTTTTATTTTTATTTTGTATTTTTAATTTTGTTAATTTTGTTTATTATTTTATATATTTATAAATTAATTTTATAAACTCAAATATATATTTTTTTTCTTATGTATTATATACAATTAAATAAATAGGATTATTATTTGTATAAGTATACTTATTGGTATTATACCTATGTATTTTGTACACGTATTTTATTTTTCTGCTTTCTTTAGTGTTTTATTCTAGTTTTAATATCCATATATATTATTAATAATATTTACAAAACTATAAAAATACAAAATTATAAAAATAATGAATAATAAATAAAATGAATATTTTAATCAGTATAAGTATACATTAGGGGTCCAAAACCTAACTTTCACACCGTAACTTAGAAAAATATGAAACTACCTTCATTAAATAGCTTATTAAAATTATATACAATTAAAGGTGTTTGATATATTTCGAGTTTATATTTGAGAGATATAGGTCTGGGAAGTTGGGATTTTGGAAACTATTCAGATCATAACTTTTTATCGGTATATTATTTTTTTGTGGGAAATCAATTTTGTATTTTTCTATATTTACATATCTACAACTTTAATGTAAATGTTTCTTTATTTGAAGTATAAAAAGTGGATCTAAAAATATGTCCCAAAAATAAGGAAAAATGAATGAAACGAAAGGAATTTTTATTGGTGTTTTGGCCCTTATCTCCCCCAACATTATTCCTTATCAACCTATTCATTGAGATGCCAATGTATCGGGATTTCAGGTCATAAAATATTTTCAATATTTTATTCTTTTTCTTTTATTTTCTTTATTCTATAATTTTGGCATTAAAAAATGTATTTTATACACTATTTACACAATTATGCATGAATGATAATATGTCTAAATTAACGCTATTTATATGCATTTGCTAGGGTTTTTAAGGCCAAAATGATAGAATAAAGATTATGAAACGTAGATTCATCATCCCCCTATACTTGCCTTTGCTAGTACCTAACAAACACTTATGCAATAAGTGCAGAAAAAGAAAAAGAAAGAAAAGAAAAAGAAGAAAGATGGATTAAATTTAATTATCAAACTTGTCTTCACAAAATCAAAGTTTGGAGCTTAAGTCGGACCTTTGGACTTTTAGTGCAGTCGGAACTTTAATTGGAATCAGATTTGAAATCCAACAACCTTTGAGAATCCCAAAACTCTGCTCAAGTCTCCTCAATAGCCAGGTCAGAAATATTTCAACTCATATGCAAACCCTTATGACTATAAATCTGACTCGTACAATGTAAGTGATAGTGGCTCTCCCCAACTGAAATGACAAAGAAACTGACTTCTCCTGCATGACAAACCAATGATTCCCCAATCCAATAACTCCTTCCTCGAGGAGCAGGGTATTCCCTTCTAAATTCAAGTGGCAACCAGCTCAAGAGGAGGTGGTGAATAGAAGAATGGACGGTATCCAGTGTAGCTACCTATCCTAGGATGCAAGACCAGTGTAGTCAAGTCATCCAGCTGCAAGCTCACAAAATTTGACTTTGGTGCTCAAGCTTGCTTATTTGCTATACGGCATATGTACACTCAGGCAAGTATTTTAATTTTTGGAGTTTTTTTTAAATACTATTTACATCAGCATTTACATAAGGAGTTTTTTCCTCCTAAGCCAATAGACTATCCCTCTTTTGAAGCTTATCGCAACCCACACTCTCCTGTCTATAGAATTCCTCATCACTGGACGGGTTGGGGTGCACTTCCCTCCCTAGAGGAGGACAAATATTTCCACTTGTGTGCGTCTCATACCGGTAAATCCAACCCCCTCACAACTCCAACTGAGTTGAGCCATGTGAAAGGTGTAGGTGTCCAAGTTAGGTCATTATAAACAAGAGTCGTGTGTGTGATCCGAAATACTCTACTTAGGCAGTTAAGAATCCATTGAACCAAGTCTCGCGATCCTCAAAGAATTAAGACAACTAGACCTGAAGTACCTCAATTCCAGCTCCTATAAGGTTCCTATTATTAGGTAGATTTTAAGGTCCAACTAAGCTCGAATCTCTAGATTTTACATAGACTTGTTCATTTATCAAACTCAATCTGAAAAATGCTAATGCCATGCAAATGCTATGCAGAATATGCAGAAAATATTTTTGTGATGCAATTTCGAAAGCTTTTGAAATTTTTATAGATTTTTGAAAAGGATGATGCATATGCATGTATTTTCCAAAAGGATTTTTCAAATGTTTTTGATATTTTATTAGAAAAGAAGATTTTGGATAAAAAGTAGGTACAAAATATTTACACCGGGAAGCTTCTTATATTTACAAGAAGTGGATAGGAACTTACAAGGGTAAGTGGTCAATTTTATAAGTATATGAATACAGAATTTGAGTATGATGTATATATTCCTCTAACTTATTTGAAAAGGTTTTTCAAATAATTTTGAAAACTATAGTCCAAAATATTTTTTACAACCATTTTACAAACATGAACACACATTTGAAAATCATTTTGCAAAGGTTTTCCAAATAGTATATATAGATTTCTAAAATATGTTTCCAACCATTTTTCAAATCATTTGGACATAGTTTTTCAAACATTTTATTTCACAAATAGAAAATAAACTTTTCAAAACAAAAATATTTTTACAAAGGTTGAAATATTGAACAAAATGTTTTCCGAATAGTTTTCAAAAGATTTTTCAAAAATATTTTCAAACTATTTTTCAAACATTTTGTAAAAAATATTTTCACCTAATTTATCAATCAGTAGATACAAAAAAAATTTGAGGAATAATAGACATTTTTTATTAAGGTTCTAATGAATTTGATGAGTGTACTTAGCCATAATTATTAATAAAAATAAGAAAGTACGAGTTATGGCTAAAGTATATACGCATTATATACGACCCCCAATACTTAGCTTGAGCTATGACCTTAAAGATCAGAGAGAAAAGAGAAGACATAACTCGTACTGATTATAGGAAAGTCTAAAGAATAAACGAACGAAGAAATGAATGAACAAATGAGAAGTTGATCGTCCCCCCTATAATTAGGATCAAATAATCCTAAGTATAGAAGACTGCACACAAAGCAGGGAGGGCCAAGGGTGGGAATGAACATATCGTACTTGGATTGTCTCCCCTTATACTTAAGATAAGATATCCCTAAGTATAGATAAGAAGAGGAGACAGTGGAAAGGAACAAAGAATGGAAGAACTCGGGGTGCACACCCCCTATACTTAGGACAAAGTACGTAGAAGTATAGAAGAAAGACAAAAAGGGGTGAAACCTTTTTGGTAGAAAAATAAAAGAGAAAAGGAAAAGAAGAAAAGAAGAAAAGAGATCAGAAGATGGACAGAAGATAGAAGAGATCATGAGAATGTACACATCACTCCCCCTATACTTAGGGATAAAGAAGCCCTATGTATAGGCAACAACAGGAGTGATGAAATGGAATGAGGAACACTCGGCTCATCCACCCCCTATACTTAGGACAAAGTACGTCCTAAGCAAGGAAAATACGATAATGAGTGGATGAGCAATACGGGAGATGGACAAGAGCGAATATACAACAGAAATGGATATACCCAAGATCAAGAAGGTAGAAAGCGAACCTTTTTTCAGGATTGATGAGGAATGGATCTGTTATGGTGCAGGTCGACATCGGGATCCAAGTGGACGGAAGCCGATCAAGGTTGACACATCGAGGATACTGGGTGGTCCTAGGGTGAGGACTCACAGACGGATCAGTAGAAGAGGTTCTACTAGGTCTGGCCTTGGGAGTCTCGCTGATATCAAAGTGAAATGGGACGAACTCATCATCATCGGAAGTAGTGTAGTCAGTGTCGTCCTGCGAGGTGTCATCCAGGTCAGAACCAAAAGGAACGAACTCATCAGTGGAAGTAGTCAAACTATGTTTGTCCTCTACAATCTAATCCGGATCGTCTTTTTCATCAAAAAGCATAAATTCCTGAAAATAAGCAACCAAATCAAATTCGGACTTGGTATCATCTGAATATAAATTAAAAGGCACAGACTCATTCATGAAAGTAGTCGAGTCATGTCTGTCATGTCTAATATCCAAATCTGCCCTCCGCTCAATGGTATCGATCGTATAAATCCTGCGGATGCCATCAACACATCGCCACTCACAAGAAGAAGAAACTCTAAGGTCTATGCTTTCCGAGTCCTCCTCCTTAGAGAGGAATTCTCGGGTCTCGTTATTGGTTATAAAGAAAGTCCCTCTAATATCTGCATAAAGGTCATAGGCATCGAGGTCAGCTAAAATCGGTGAAATCACATCTGGTGCAGGTTTCTCTGATCGGCAGTGGGTGCAGTGTTGACCACTTCCCTTTCGTCAGCAGGACGAAAGTGAATCTCTCCTGATCCATAGTCAATAACGACCCTCGTAGAGGCGAGGAATGGTCGTCCAAGGATGATTGGAGAGTTCTCCCCATTAGAGGTCTCCATGGTCAATACGACAAAGTCAACAGTATAGCTCATGCCCTGAATCAAAATGATGATATTTTCAAAGATACCCTTCGGCCTCTTGATTGATCCATTAGCAAACTAAACGATCATCCTGGTCTTCTTGAGAGGCCCTAAGTGAAGTGATTGTACCAGCGTGAAGGGTAATATGCTAATCGAAGCAACGTCGTCAAGGAGAGTGTGATCACATGTGAAGTCAGAGATGGTGCAACTAATGAAAGGTGTAGCAATGTTCCTCTTCTGAGGAATGGGACGACGTGTGATGGCATGGGCAGTGGCCATGGTTATAATATGACACTCTGACGAATCTACGATTCGTTATCTTTATTCATTTATTTTAGCTTAAAATCCCTTATAAAACACCTGCATATAACGCTAACTCCGTATTCTTACTAACTTTCATCTGTGTAAATATTGTACATTTCTTACTAATTTTAACCTAAAATAAATAAATAAATAAAGAATGGAAAAATAAAGAAAAGAAAATAAATAAAAAAGAAAAATAAAGAAAAGAAAAAAAAAGGAAGACTGTATACATGCTGACCTGAACCCTGAGAGAAGGTCAAGACTTGACCTGATTGACCAGGAATAAAGTAGGGGGAGATAGGGTCCTTAACCAGAAAATCCAAAAAAAAAATGTTTTCTCGCTTATTTTGTATATATGTGTATAAAACTGACACTAATTTATTTGTACCTTAATTGACCTCAAATCAAATAACATTCAAAACCAAAGTTGTAAATAAAAATGTGTTCTTATCATTAAAAATAATTGCACAATTAAATTTTGTACAGAATAATAGTAGCCACACTTGGAAAAAGCCACTAAGAACTAATTGAAAGACCAATTCCGGCTCCATATGAGCTCCAATTGAATTAATCTCACTTCCATTGGATTCCAAATTAAAATATGTTTAAAATGGTTGTACTTTCATAATTTTTGGTGTTACATTGTAAAATCGATTTTCTGGGGTGATTTGTGCAATTTTCCCATGTATTTTGTACCTATTGTATTTGTATTTATTTGTAAATTATTCACACTAATTAAATAAAAATAAACAGAAAAAAAAAATAAAATTCTTTATAAAAAGGCTAATTGAATCATTTACCCGTGCATATAATGTCTTATATGTATATAGTATATGTATATAGTTGTTGTTTTTAATTAACCTCCATAAAAAAATAACTTTTTTTAATCCAATTAAATAGGTGACGAAAATTCAAAAATTAGATTAATTTGTAAATATTTTTATCTCCTTTATTTTATCTCATTTCATCTCTCTTATCTATTCCACCAAAAAAATTCAAAAATTCATTTCAATTTCATCTCTTTTGTCTCTTCCACTAAAAAATTAAAAAATTCAAATTTCATCTCTTTTCTATTTATATGGTTCATTCTCCCTCATTTCAACTTGATCAATCATTAGAGAGAGGAGCCCGATCTCTGAGAGAAAATTTTGTCGTGAATATTGCTTGGCCTCTGAGTCGTCCGATGACAGCGAGTCGACCTTGTTGAGGCAATCACGGTCCTTTTCCGCTCCTAAGGTGAGATCCACATTTTTCTTCCTTTTATCTAGTTTAATTGTAGTTTAGATCATCATATTTTTTATTTTCATCATTATTTTTATTTCTGTAGATCTAAAAAAATTCATCACAATTTTGATCTACTCTGATTCGAGTTTTTCGTCTCATCTTCTCGATCTCTCCGCCTTCTATTTTTATCGTCCACGATCTCTCAACTCCGGCCGCGTACGGTGGCCGGAGATCGGATTCGAATCCCTCATCTTCGTCGAATCTCCGTTCATTTTTCCAATTTGTAAATAAATAAAAAAATTTTGTTTCGTTGTCTCTAACGTTTGTTTTGCAGGATCATAAGAAAAAAATTAAAAAAAAGGAATTTCTACAGCTATTTCTTTTTTTATTATCAAATTTAAAAAAAATAAAAAATTCTTCTCTATTCTGCTTACATTTAATAAAAGAAATACAACAAAATATTAAAAAATAATAATCTCAGGTGCGGCAGGGTCGTCACCCCCCGCCACCCCGCTCGCCAGATCGCGTCGCCGTAAGGGCGGTGCGCGACCGCCCACTCCTAGCAGGCGGCAAGGCCACCTCAGCATACACCCGCCACCCGTCGAGCCGACGCTGCCAGCGCCCGCACCGGCCATCCATCACCGCCCTTGCGTGGGCTGCCCGCATGCCGACGTGCGACCCCCCCTCCGATCAGCTCATAGCGGCACCAACGCTCCAGCCCTCCAGCCACGACCTCCATCGAGCAACTTCGCGGCCCGCACAACTCCTCACAGCCGCACGACGGCCGCACCTCCTGCACAGGCCCACGCGACCCCCGTCGCCATCGCCGTCGAGCCCCTCAGCCACCCGCACCGCCGATCTGAATCAGCAGCCCTTCCAGCCCGCCTTCCAGGCTCCTCCGCCATCGATGCCGGTGCCCCGTGGGCGGCGCCCCATCGCCGACCGCCATCCCCCTTGGCATCCCTATGTGTGAGAAATAAGAGGGGTGGCACCCCTTTTGCCCCTTTTCCAAGAAAGGAAACGAAGAAGATAAACCCTAGGAGGGGGATTTTGATTAAAAGGATATTATTTGGAAAAATTTCAAGTTCAGCCTCGGATAGTTTTGAAATTACGAAAAAGCCTTCACCAGTTCAGATTAAAAATTGACCAAATTCAACTTCACTCCTGGAAGTTGTACAAATTGCAAAAAGATCCTAGCCTTCAGAAGAGCATGCACGCATCACGTGATATTTGGGTAAATTTCACATTTCCTCCTGCAATTTTATATTTTTATTATTCAGTCCAGAACTTTTCCATATTTGCAATTTAGTCCCTATAAATTTCAGACATTGAACTTGCTTGATCTTTATGATTAAATAAATGTTTCTGAGACAATCATAGGATATTTAGAAAATAGCTAGGTAAGCTGATTAGTCACCCTGTTCCTGAGAGACTACACCAAGTCCTTTTACGGCACTTGCATATCCCGTAGTTACAGTGCTCGCATCCAATGCGAATGTTGCATCTTATGCAACCAATACTCAATACAGTCAAATCAGTTACAGCGTCCTTGATACTATTGCTCAACAATTATTATAACCAGTATTCCTATAATCCTTGTCAGAATACCTTTATTCCTAGATATCTCTATCTCCTAATGTATCTATAGTTCAGACCCTCATAGATCACCATCTACAAGGTCTTAAACTTTTGAAGATAAGACTTTGAGATCACTATCTCTAAATTTCATCATCTATGAAGATATTGTTATTACTGCAATCAAGTGTTTTATTCCATAGTAGGATTAGTAACAGATTACTACTCCCACTGCACGACAGACATCTGGCTCTTTTGCACATCTAGCATATACTCAGTTTCACATAACTGATGCACAAGTGCAAGCAGTTCTAGCATTCACTTCCTCAACTCTCTAAGGTGCTATCCCTTTAGAGAGGTCACTGCCACATCTTAAGGGAAGGAAGCCTTTCTTGGAAATTTCCAAAAAATGAAATAAGTCCAAGGTGTACTACTAGTGCGACGGTCCCAATACCCTCTTCTCTTTGCTTCTGAACAACTTCAGAACTAAGATCTAAGAGGTATTCTTGAGATCATATCTCGAGATATGGAATAACCAGATTATAAAACACTTATTATTATCCTTATATCATTACAAATGATTAGGATATTATCTACATTTACCATGATGAACACAATGGCACTCCCACTAAGCTTCACTTGGTTCATCAAGATTTTATCTGAAATCATAACATTTATAATTTCATCAAATCTTATTTTCCAACTACAAGAAGCTTATTTGAGTCCAAAAATGGAGTTTCTATAGCTTGCACATTTTGCTTTGCTCAACCATGAAGCTCTGGGGCTACTTCATGTGAATATCCCTAAAGAGGTATTCATGGAGGAATGCAATCTTGACTTACAACGTAAAGATGCTATAGTCAAGTCATGTAGCTATAGTTAGCAATATTTTGATGGGTTCAAGCATGGTCACTGAAGAGCAAGTCTCATCGCAAGCGATGTCTTCTCTTCGGTGGGCAGTTCATGGCTACGAACCGTGCTTTGAAGGTGTCTACCTTCTCATCAGGTTCCCTCTTTCTCTTGAAGATCTATTTATACCTTGATGGGTCTAACCCTTACAGGTGGATCCTTGAGGGTCCATATACAACACTTGATATGAAGTCTACATTAGACTTTTATTGCTAACATCCATCTTTCCATGATATGATCTTCAGAAGCATCACTACATGAAGTCAGATCATTGTTAGATTGAACTGACACATGGAATCCATCCTCAAACTTATTTGAAGAGGTATTATTGTTTCATCTTTAATTGTCTAGTTAGTTTCCGATTTCAGGAGCCTCATTTTCTTCTCAAGATTAAATGAGTTCCTTTACTTCATTTTCATCTTGATTCTCAAGAGAGTCATCTTCTAAGAATCACATTCTCGGAGATGAGATCCTTTAAGAATCTCAAGGTCATAAAGTAGGTATCCAATACCATCCTTTATTTTCCTAATGAAGTAGCACTCTCCAGTACCAGATTCCATCTTAAACACATGGAACCTTATTAAGGATATATAATGTAGTCTCTACCACATATATATACCTAGAAACTAAGAGATAATTATGCTAAGATGAATCATTGATCAAATCATGTCACACATGATCAATTGTATCTCCCTACAACTCTATTGAGTTAAGGTTCATTAGGAGGATTGAGATAGGAATGATATTCACATCTTCATAAGGTATTCCTTGAATTAATCTAATAGGTACAAGCTACCTTGGTTAGATCAAATTCATTTCATCTTCCTTCAAACTTTGTATCTAAACCAAAATTGTGAAATCTTTGAACATTTCAAAGGTTTATAAGATGAAGAGAAGAAATCTCATGTCACAAATAATCATCAATAGATATCACATATCCATAATGTTTATTCTGATATAGATGATCCACATACATTAATATGTATGAGATCTTGAATACCTTGACATCTTACACCATTCATAGAGAAGGGTGTATTGGACGTTTTTACTTTTGAATACAATATTCATTAGTATGTAAGATTTGAAATTCAGACACTCTAAAATTTCATCTCTTACTTGTCTATTGATCTCTTAACAGACATACGCCCAAGGCTTGATGTCGGATCATTTTCGAATGATCTTCGTCCTCCTATTGATCTTATAAGGTTTAATTTTTCAGTATTAGAAATGTTAATGAACCATTCATTAATATTCTAATTTAGCATAGTCCTCCAGATGGCAGATTACTATCTGAAATATATCCATCATAACTCTTATGATAAGTCTATTACATAATTCATATTTATTTCCAACATTTAGAAATAAACAATGAATGTAATCTAATATCTAGGTCATAGAGACATTCTCTAAGACTAAGGGCTCCGACTGAAAATATGAAGTCTATTGATCTAATGGAAATTGTTGCAATAATTGCATCAATTCCAACATGGATGACCTTTAAACCTTAAGATCAAATTTCTAATATTCTGATACATATGCAACCAATTGCAAGTGTCATTAGAAGATTGAGATACAATTATAAGACTTTATCTTATCAAATAAGTAAGTCAATTTCAATGATTATATGTAGATTATTCTGATATATTATCCAATTCCTTCTCTAAGGATTCTAGATAGATTTGATAGTCATACTATCAACACATCAACTTATTGCAGTATTGGCATTCATCCAACTCTTTGGATGTCATATGGAAGTCACAAAAGTACAATCAACTCTTTGACTATACTTCTTACTTGGGTCTCTTATGTTGAAATAAAATATTTCAATATAAGAGTATTTCAACATTTATACATGCTTCATTTAATTCATACAATATGAATATTATGAAGCTTCATGAATTACTAGAGTATAGATAGTCGAATGATGACATTCATCGTGTCTACATCCATTTAAACTCTTAAAACTTAGGTTCGGGTATGTTCTCAATCAATTTGAATACATCATCTCCTATAGAGCCACCATTCAACATAATGCAGAGAACCATGTCATTCATGATTATATGTCGAGAGCACATATGTATGCCAGAACATCTTCTTAGATTTTATAAGGATTATTTGATAATTACGATCATTATCGACATGTCACTTCAAAAGTACATTCGATGAGATCAAGACTTATTGAGACATACAAACCCTAGGATTTTAGTCCTATTGTCTATTTAATTATCATTCCTCATTATTATGAGGAAAATTGTACATTGCAACCACATACATTATGTGTCCAATTACAAATACAATATCTGGATCATGGGTCCAATCCATGATATTCTACTGGTTATTATTGAGTATAACTTTGAGTGGGATTAAAGAAGGATTATCTGAAATAAGAAATTTGCATAAATATATAAATATATATTTTACTTTGATTTGGGAATTTTCGTATCAAAGTTGTCTCGCCTTGTCAACACTGAAAGTTCATTCCCTTAATCACTTTCAATGTAAGAGATATGCTTACCATCATATCTCAGCAAGATCTGGGATCTCCTTCCTTATCTTTGTTACATCCCAATAATATGAGAATTTATAACTCGGATAAAAAGAAGCGGGAACATATTCCACCTTTCTAGTCCAACTTGCATTCCCAATTCGGTCTTTAACACTTGGGCCCACCACCCCTAAGGTGATGTTGACCCCTCATTAATTGAACCAATCATCAACAGGAATAGTACTCGCTATGTGCAATCCAATATCGCCCCATTAATATGAGGATCCGATATTGGGGTTACTACGCATACGGCCTTACTCTTTTGAGAAGCAATGAGCCCGATCCAGATGCACTTGCATATAGGAGCTGTCACTTTGTACATGCATCTCCTATATGCAATCCCTAACGATGGAAACACTTCGCCTTGACGGGAGACCATGGATGTCACTTATGTGATCCTCCATATCATATTCAAATTCTAATTAATTATCATGAATCATTTTCACATAATTAATTCTTCCAAGGGAAATAACACATCTATTATAATAGAGAGTTTTTAATTGGATATAATTAATTTAATCACATTAAATTATTTATCAATCCAATTCAATCAACAAACCTGATTTTACTTGAATATATGGTATTATCTTGAAGTACGTATTAATTCGAAATTTAATAATTAAAAAATACATCATTATCTCTAAGGCATCATTCGTTCCCTGCCCACTGTCATGGCCAGTATCGACGGGAGTGGGACGGACCACAACAGGTGCAACCCGCTACCCCAGCGATCCCTGACTAGACACCATATCCGCCTCTGGAAAAAATAATGCCGAGCCAATCACTTTGTACTTGAGATGATCATCTGTTCTTCAACCGAAATTATACCATATAGTAATAATAAAAATAATTTTGATTTTAAGAAAATTTGCTAACCAAATTCACAATCCTATTCAAGCAAGTTATTTGCTAATTGTGTTTCCAATTATGATCTAGATCAAATCTAATCAATTATTGTTGAGGCCAAGTCAAATAAGGAAATAATCACCATTAAATATTTCATAGATATTTTCCATAATTATCTCATGAAATTAACAATTAATTTCACTAATTGACAATCACATGATTCTTGATTAGGAATGTAATTTCAGCAGTGACCCCTACTTACTAAAATTAACATATCTCAATCAATTCAAATCCAAATTAGACAAAAAATAGTTTCGAAATATTGCTAATTTGATTTATGACAGAACCTAAGTGATATTTCACGCATTTCTAGGCGGATCAAAACAGTAATTAACTCATTAATCATGTTAAGATTCGCAGTTCCCGCAACAGTGAATACATGTTCATTAAAACGACCATATCTCGAGAAAACGGAATCCAAATTAAGTAAACTCAAATCCTATGGTTTCCTTATTTAATGGGGAATAAAATCCAATTATTATTTTCGTTTTAAACAATTTAAACAGGGCCGAAAATAATCACTAAACAGAGATGCAAAAATGAATTGTGATAAAGAATTTCGCAAACCCTAACGAACCCAAGTCATCCTAGGTTTGTGAATCGTATCCAAAACCTTCTACCTAAGGCTCTGATACCACTTGAAGGATATGAGAAAAATGCTCAAGAGCATCACAGAAGCGTGAGCATCGTATCGAATACGATGAAGAATGACTAATCAGACTAGTTGTTCTATGCAACGGAAATTAAAATATTTTCATGCGAGGAAACCACTTGATCCAAGAACACTTCTCGGATCGTTTCATCTAAACCACAAACAAGTAATAGGATTACCTATTGAAGCGTGGTTGCGATTGAGTCTCTAAACGAAGAGACCTCCTGTCTCAAGTCCGATTCGACAGAGGAGACACTTGCGAGCGTATTGATGAAATACGTGCTTCTCGCAATCCATGTTTATGATCCAAGCAGCGGATCTCCTGATCTCGACACACGAGATCCGACGTCTTCTTCACGAGCGAGGCGCACCGAAGGAGATGGAGATCCACGAGCAAACGATCGGGCATCATAACGACGACGCTGCAGCGATGGAGACTCTATCTTTGAGGCATCCATGGTGGATGGCCATGAGAGAGGAAGAGAGAGGGCTCACGTTTAGAGAGAAATAGAGAGAGAGAGAGAGAGAGACTTGTGTTCCCTTTTGTGTGTTAAGAAGATCAAAGGGGTGTGATGAATACTCATTCATCACTCTTTATTCTTATATTCTAGCTACAAAAACCTTTGCAAATGCATGTATATAGTTGTAAATAGAAATAATTACCAAAAGCATGCATTGTGTAAAAACCTATAATTAGCATGTTTTTGTGCAAAAATAAAAGAACAAAGATTAAAAAGAAAAAGAGGAAAATATTTAGAATAAATATTGAGCAACCTAACCCAAGGGAGGGCTCAGCATGGGCCTGACCGCATAAAAGCCAAAGTAGAGGGAGATAGGGGCTCATGTTTGTACATATTTATGTAAATAAAATAAAAGTATTCTCCTCACAAAAATAGACTCAAATGGGCTTGTAAATACTTGTATATATTTCTAAATATAAAATCAAAATAAAAATATAAAAAATTAAAAAGAAAACAAAAACATCCAACCATGTATAGAGACCATCCACCTTATATTTATTCAGCTTTGTAAATAAATAAAATTAATCTCTAAAAATTTTGTAAATATTCTATATGGTGTAAATAAATAAAATAAATTAAAACAAAAACAAAATAAAAAGAACAAAATTAAAAATCCAAAAATACTTTGTAAATATACCATGTATATAAATGTACATATGTATTTATTTCACCTATGTATATAAATAATAAAAATATCTTTTTATTCCTTATTTTATGATATAAATAAATAAAATATAAAATGGGAATAAAATTGTATAAAATTGTATAAAAATAACAAATTAAAAATCAAAACTTAAAATCCTATATATTGTATATATACCTATATAACCCTACTATGTACATACCTTATTTTTACTTTGAAAAATTAATTAAAAATCACTAAAAAATAGAAAAAATTAAAACAAAAATATTTCATGTTTTGACTTTTTAATAATTCGGCCATTTGGTATTTTTAATTGAATTTTCAAATCTTATCCACGTGGCCTGTTCCTATTGGTCCAGGGGGATGTTGACCGCCCAGTCAACTCCCCCCCAGGACCACTTCTCACGGGTCCCTGTCGCCCGACCCGTCTTCTCGAATTTTTCCCATGTAAACCCGATCCCCTCTAGCCTAAACCCCTGGTCCGACTCGTTAATGATATATCCGACACCCTCACTGGAGCCACCTCCTCGGGATCCGCGCTCCAGAATGCTCTACCCGCGCTCGTCTTCCCGGACGCTCCAGCGTATATAGATCGAGCTCCGCCACCTTCATTCCGATCTTTGGCCATTCGCTCCACCCCCCAGTGAGCTCCAGTGCGTGCGTGAGAGTGACAGCTCACTCCAGGTGCTGTCGCAGCGAGGAGAGGGACCGGATACCACTGATCCGGCGAGTACCACCGCCGTGCTCCGCCCAGAGCGAGAGCTCAAGCCTCGGAGGGAGACGCTCCTCGAGGCCACAACCCAGAGCATCGCCAGCTCGTCCACAGTCTCTTCGTCCACCCAGGTAGATGCAGTTCCTTTTCTTTTTCTTTAATTTCTCATTTCCCCCAATTCGCTCCTCCGTCGTGTTTCGTTGATTCCGATCACCTCATCGCTCCGTTCGATCATCAGAATCCCCCATCGCCTCCGCCTTCCACCCGCGCACGTTCTGCACCACCCATCCACTCAACCCAGCTCGCACAGGAGCTGGGGCTCGAGCTCCTCCGTCCACACCCTCGCCGGAGCTCGCCCATACGGACCCCCCGATCACCTCCACATCGCCTAACCGGGTCGAGGCACTTTGCCCTCGACCCGCGAGTCTTCTGGACCCATTTTGCAGGTACATCGAGGGTCATCTGAGGTCCTTTGACTCAGGTCCAGCATCTTCCTCTCCGTCGACCTCGTCGGAGCTCTCCAGAGCTCGGTTGGGTCATCGGAGACCCCCATCTGATGCGGAGGCCCACGCCGACCATTTTCCGATCATCAAAGCCCCGCGAGGAGGCTCGGAGCGAGCGTACTGGGCCGACGAAGTTCGCCGGCCACCTGTTCTTCGAGGATCTCCAGCAGCCGTTCGATCTGCCTCCCGCTCCAGATTTCATCTGAGCCGTCCATTCCAGGAGCAGCAGCCACCGTCAGATCAGTGGAGGACTGATCCCAGCCGTCGGTCCAGCGAGGCTTAGCCGCGACGCACCATCACCGTCAGATCTACACGTGGCGAGGCCCTGATCGTTGGATTCACCCGAGGAGCTCAGCGTTGGAGTGCCACCCGATCCAGACCATCCGATTCTCCACGTGGCATCCATCCAGCGACTCGACTTATTAAAGGGTAATTTACCCTTAGGCCCTCCTTTTATTTTATTTAGCAATTAGTCCTGTAAATGTTTAGTTTAGTTGTTTAGTTTTGGTACAATTGCATTGTGGACCCCTGCACTTTATTTTCTCCGCATTTATGCCCCTGTGTATGGTGTAGCACGTGCTTCGACACGTGGTTTTCTGGGCTTTTTGCATTTACTCCCTTGTAGTTATGGATGTTACTAAATGAATGAATACTTTTGGTTAATTGCAGATATGACCCTGTGAGTTGTTTTTATATGCATGTGCGTTAATTTGTGGGTTATTTGCAGACTAGCCCTCGGACTTTTGGTACCTGTTACCAAAAGGCCCTAGGACTTAGTTTTTATCACATTTAGGTGCCTGAGTGCCTCAGGTCACGTGCTTTGCATGTGGATCCCTGGGTATTTTGCACCGGACCCCCCATGACTCTTGGTATTTGCGTTTTGGTCCCTGTGTACTGTGCCCTTGTGTTTGATTTTAATAAAATAGTAAACCAAGTCCAAATCCAATGAAAATTGGAACATGGCTCCTGCCATAGTGTAAAATTTTCTGGAATTTTTGGGGACAATTTTGTTTCGATTTGATATTTTTAAAAATTCAAAAACATCTATTTTCTTTACTGTCTGATTTGAAAAATCACAAAAAAAATATTAAATCTTATCTAAAAATTACAAAAAAATTGACCACTGTTTGTTTTAGCTTGCTTGATTTTCTAGCCAATTTTTACTATTTTTCATTACTTAAAACACCTAAAAATTGAAAAACACTTAAAACTTTATAAAAATTCTAATAAATAAACTAAAAACCCAAAAAAATAAATTAGGTGCTCAAATTTTCCTTGTTTTATTCTCTATACAAGAAAACTACCTCCAGGCTTATTGGGGACTCTTAGATATTTTATCTAAGTCCCTTAAGCTCGGCTGGACAATACCTTCTTTTCCTCTCACTGTTTTATTTTTAGAAAATTAAATAAACATCAGAAAAATCCCAAAAATTCACTAAAAACAGTAAAAATTATAAAACACACAAAAAATTTTTTATTTGAATTTTTGGTTGATTTTTAGTGTATTAAATAAATTGTTAAAGTGCCTTGTTTTCTTGTTTTTATTATTTTCTTAATATCTTAAAAATCCAAAAAAATATAAAAAGACTTAAAAACCACCAAAAATACATCTTTATTTCCTTTTCTTTCCTTTTTGACTACTTCATAGTCTACGAGGCCAATTCGTGCTCCTTGTGTTCGACCCTGGTCGCTATACCAGGTTAAACTAATAGCAAGACCGCTGTTGATCTTTGCTTTGATTTTATCTTGATTGGTGGTCTATTTTTCTTGATTGATCGAGTCCGAGTGATTGAGGTCGCGACGACCATTTAGTACCTTTACCTTAGTCGCTCGGGATTTCTCGGTCATCAGAATGGAGCCGTTGCCGGGGAGCACGGCTTAGTAGTTTTCGTTTTATTTTCGTTTTCTTTTTCGCGGCTTTTCGTGGCTCTTTTAGAGCTCGCGGCTTTTCGCGGCTTTTTGTTTTTATTTTATTTTATTTTCATTGTTTTGTTTTATTTTATTTTCTTTTATTTTTGTTTTGTTTATTTTATTTTGCATTTTTGCATATATACCCTCATTTTATTTTTCATTTATTTTTCTTATTATTATTTGATTATTGGTCTGACCACTAGTCTCTTTTCTTGCGAGGGCCCGAGGACAGAGGCGGCCGATTTCGAGAAGCCGACGCAATCGCGAGACTCGGAGGCGGCTCCCTTCTGTACGGAGCTGCAGGAGAGCGTGAGGGAGAGACTGAGTGGGAGAGGTTTAGCTTAGATTTTATTTTCATTTGATTATTATTATAATAATACAGGGACACTCAGACTCTTGGACTTGAACTCTTAGCGGGTCTGTCTCGCTGAGCACAGGTGTGCTCGGGGGACCCTTAGGTGTTTTCGTGGCTTTTCCGCGGCTTTTGGTTTTTCGCTGCCTTTTCCGGTTTTCAGCGGTTTTTATCGAGCCCCTAGACATAGGATTTTCTACTTGATTGTGCCGTAATTAGTAGGGTCCCCACACCTAATTGCTTGCCTATTCCTATAGCGCGATTAATTGGACCTACTAATAATTGATTAATAAAAATAAATGACTCATCCCCTTCGTAGCCTACGTGCCGTAGCCTACCCCGCAAAGCACTTTCTCCTATCCCCGATGTGTCGGGCAGAGGAGGGGTAGACCGAGACCAGACCTTTGGCTTGAAGGATCGGTGACCAGTTAGATGGTTCTTCGAGTAGACTTGCTTGTTTAGGACTCGGATTTCATCGCTGCACCATATAGGTAGTTTATTTTCTGTCTTTACATTTCTGTGCGGATCACTTGCATGTAGAGTGCTGGAGGAAAGGTACGCATTTCTATCTCTGCATGCATCATTGATTTCATCGCGCATCGGCTTTTTTGTCTTCTCCCCCTTGTTTTTGACTAAATAACCAGGAGAACCGAAAAATTCGTTAGGCCTTTGTTTTTATGGAAAAATATTAAAAAGAAAAACCATAAAATTGGGACTAGCTAAAACTATTGACCCTAAAAGACACTCGACTTAAAAGTTTGTCTTGGGGAGAGCAACCCCCTCATTGTTTGATTTGATTGCGCGAGAGAGTGACCGGTTCGCTAGGTAGAGCCCTCCGGTGTTATTCCAGACTGACTACCGACTCTTCCGTGCGGGCCAGTCGGTTGCGGTAGCATCGGGTATCCCAACAGGTCACGTAAGCGCTCTGATCGATTGTTTGTTCACCTAATAAAATTGGACAAGATAATTTGACCGAGCCTTTACGGTCTTCAGCTCGTGTTGTGTTGGTGAACAGAGGGTTTGGTTGTCGATCATAGTTTCTCCTGATCTCATCCGCCTTACTCGTCAGATCACGATGATGGGTAGACACTCTCTTAGGCAGCCTCTGGCTTCACCGCTTTCGGCCACGTCTACCCATTCATCTAGGTTGGCCCGCGAGAGCCGAGACCATGTCTCCGAGCCCGAGTATGATTCCGCCCTGTTCCCCCTCGATCCCCTTTCTTTCGGTTCTGAGAGATATGAGCCAGAGGAGAGATTAGCAGATTTGACAGCACCTGAGTTTGGCTCATTTGATTTTACAGACATCATGGCCGGTAGTTCTGAGGATCGTTCTCGAGGTCAGCCTGAGAACTTTGTGCTGGACCAGGGTGCGATCAACTCCACCCTGATCGCCTCACTAGAGACCGTTCAACAGCAGCTGAGGGATCAGGGAGCATTCATGCTCGATATGAGGAGAGAGATGGAGCAGATGCGAGCAGAGAGAGCAGAGCAGAGGAGAGAGGGACCGAGAATCCCAGAGGACGCAGATGCAGCAGCCGCCGCAGCCGCGGCAGGAGGACCACCGAGACCGATGCGGGAGTTACACAACCCCGGATCGACGCTGACGCACCACTAGGTTGTACTTCCAGCGATTGTGGGGGACTTCAAGTTCCCCCCAAACACCTTGCAGTTACTCCCACGCTTCCACGGGCTCGCCACTGAGGAGCCCCATCTCCACCTCCAGGAGTTCCTCATGATCTGCAGTACTATCCACGACCGTCAGGTGGATCAGGATACGATTCGGATGATTGCCTTCCCCTTTTCCATGGCCGACAGAGCAGCCACCTGGCTGAAACACTTGGGGAGGTTTGTCTACACCTGGGAGCAGCTCCGCACCGAGTACTTGAACAAGTACTATCCACTCGGGCGGACCAATGCAGCGAGAGCCCTCATCAGCAACTTCTCCATGCTCCCCAACG
Organism: Ottelia alismoides; assembly: GCA_037367405.1. Taxonomy (NCBI): domain Eukaryota; kingdom Viridiplantae; phylum Streptophyta; class Magnoliopsida; order Alismatales; family Hydrocharitaceae; genus Ottelia; species Ottelia alismoides. Next base: position 965,457 of record JAZKJV010008205.1, on the reverse strand, counting down.
AGCAATTTCATGAGGCATGGGAGAGGTTTCATGAGCTTACGAATCGATGCCCGCACCATGATATTTCGAAGCCCAACCTTATGCAGAGCTTCTTCAGCGGGCTGACACCAGAGCTCCAGGGCTTGGTGAATGCTTCTTGTGGCGGGTCTTACTTCGCCAAGGATCACGACCAGGTCTGGGCCATCTATGAGGAGATAGCCGAGAACTATATGGTGATGTCCCAGACCAGGTTATACACTCAGGGCAGACCCTAGCAGCAGCCAGGACACGTGCAGTACCAGAGGAAAGCACGGGTCGACGCCGGTCCATCCAGTTCATCCGCAGTAGCATCAGCAGAGGCAGAGTCATCCGTTGCGGATATGGGTATCATCAGTGAGAAGTTGGATCGGATGGAGCCGATCGAGAAGAAGCAGTGCCAGGGCATCACTCAGATGGAGCAGATGGCACAAACTCTGAGCGACATGAAGACCCAGCTCATGTGTCTCAAGGAGGCACAGACGGCTTCACAGCCCCGTCTTCAGTCGCGAGGCGATACCGGCGGCAGCAGCAGCTCGTTCCAATGCTCCAGCTCACACCAGAAGCCTAGACAAGTTCACCTTGTACAGGCGGAGCCGTACCACCAACCGCAGCCCACCTACCAGTCACCACCATCTCCAGACTTGCAGAAGGTGGTATACCAGCCGGATCAGCCTCTGGCAGTACTCCTGCCAGCCCAGTACGATGCAGAGCCGTTGATGGATGTCAACGGGATTTTGTATGACCGTCCTTAGCCTGGGATCCGACGAGACCATCCCGGATGCAAGTGGGGGAATGGAGGTACCCAGCCCCAGCAGCAGCCATCTGGTCAGGTAGGCCAGTACAGCCAGCAGAGGGATCACCAGTAGCAGCAGCAACCCCCAGCCTATCAGTCACAGCAGTAGTCATCCTTCGTTCCTCGTCCCTATCAGCAACAGGGATAGTCTTGGAGGCGAGAGCAGCCTCACCAGCCACACCAGTAGCAACGCCCTTCCTCTTACCCCTCTCACCAGCAGCAGCACCAGTTCCAACAGCCTCATCACCAGAGAGGCTACCCGTCGGACTCCCATGAGAGCCCTATTTTGGACGACATAGCCCGCCTCCTCACAAATCAGCAGGCTACTTTCAGACGGGAGATGGACGAGTTCCGCCAGGAGATGCGGGACATCGTGAGAGGGAAGGCCGCCATTCCTGCACATATAGAGCCGAATCCCAACAGCCTGAAGCGGAAATCTGAGCAGGTAGCTTACACTGCGCATGCCACTCCTAGTGTTCCATTTGATGATATGTCTTCGGATCTATTTGATGCTGATTTTGTCACACTTAGGAGCGGTAGGACACCGGCCGACGGCGGCGCCTCGTCTGAGCGACGACACGAGGATACACCTAGAGCGCCAGATGAGGAGGAGGAGAGCGGTACTGAGGCCGCGCATGATGATGACGGTGGTACTGATGCCACCAAGGATGCTGATCCCACCGGCGGTACTGAGGCCGACGCTTCACCAGTTCGAGGAGGTGGTACTGACGCCACCCGAGTTGCCGAGCCAGCACGCGGTACTGAGGCCGCGAGACGTCCAGCAGAGCCAGCCCGTGGTGGTACTGAGGCCACCGGTGTTGATATAGAGAGAGCTGTTGTTTTTCCTTCCACTGATGTAGCTCGGAACCATGTTTTGAATGAAGGAAATGGTTTAGTTTACTCTGGTCCCACTATGGTGCTTGATGTATGTACGGATCCGGCCGTCAAGCCGTCTAGACCTATTCCTTGTCCTTCATCTGAGAAGGACCCTGTGATCCCCTTCCCTAGAGCCTTTCTGATGGGGAAGGGGAAGAAAAAAGAAAAAGATCCAAAAAAGAGAGAGCAGGAGGAGTTCAACCAGAGCATGATTGATCGTTTCCATATCCAGCTGACCCTTCAGGAGGCTTTGCAGCACATCCCCCTTCTTCAGCGTTCTTTGAGAAACAGGACTACAGTCAGGAGGAGGAGGAGGAACCACCAGTCAGAGATTCATGTGCTGACGAAAGCCACGTGCTTCGCGATCCAGAACCGTCTGCCGGCCAAGAGGCCAGACTCAGGAGCCCCATATGTCAGATGTCACATTAGTGAGCAGAGGTTCGACCAGACTCTTTTGGATAGCGGATCGTCTATCAACCTCCTTCCGGCAGCCCTTCTCGACCGCTTCGAGTTGGGCACTCTTAGACAGAGCAGGACAGTCCTTCAATTTGCTGATCGATCTGTCAAGAGGCCGAAGGGGTTGTTGCGAGACGTTATCGTCACTATTCAGGACCTGCAATTCCCCGTGAACTTCGTAGTGTTGGGCATGGAGATCCCTGATTCAGTGGCCGATACCCCCATCATCCTCGGTCGTCCGTTCTTGGCCACAGCCAAGGCGGTGACTGACCATGATAGCGGGAAGGTATACTTTCACGTCGAGGGCGAAAGTGTGCAAATAGAGACGGTCGAGGACTACAAAGCCAGAGACAGAGCATGCTCGGAGACCAGCACAGATACAGAGCAGCTGACAGATGCCGGGTTAGACAACCACCAGGACTGTGATTTTGTGATCACAGACGATGAGGCAGCATGGGTAGACCCTGCAGCACAGGCCATCCTCTCATATTCAGACACCGCTGATGCAAAGATGATAGCAGAGGAGAGCTTGGAGAGCACAACCTTGGTCTAGGATACATCAAAGGCAGCAGAGCCGGTTCCCGACCGCGACACGATTTCTAGTGATAGAGGTACTGAGGCCACCTTGTGTGATGGTGGTACTGATACCTCCTTGTTTGATGCAGATCCCTCGGATTCAGAGTCTGATTGGGCAGATTGCGAGGATCAGATACCAGACCTGAGTCCCACAGAGCCTTCAGCTGAGGAGGAGGTAGATGCAGAGCAGATCAGAGACATTTCAGATGAGCAGCCTTCTCCAGATCCAGTTTGCGAGAGTTCGTTTTCATTCTCCCAGGCAGACTTGGCAGCATACACTCACCTTCTTCCGAAGCCAGATTTGCTAGCACCCAGCTGTCCAGAGCTGAAGCCGCTCCCTACTTCGCTGAAGTATCGATTCCTTGCGGGCGAACCTGAGATGTACCCAGTCATCATCTCCGCCGATCTGACTGGAGAACAAGAATCCCGTTTGATGGGGGTTCTTGAAAAGAACCGCAAGGCAATCGGATGGAGCGTAGCAGATTTCCATGGGATTAGTCCATCGTTGTGCTCCCACCATATTTATCTCGAGGAGGGGGCGAAGCCGTCACGTGAGTTCCAGCGGCGGCTGAACCCCAACCTGAGAGAGGTCGTCATGAAGGAGATTTCAAAATGGTGGAGCGCAGATTTTATTTATCCCATTTCCGACTCCAAGTGGGTCAGCCCCTTGCATGTGGTGCCCAAGAAGACGGGCATCACGACTGTGATCAGTGAGTCGGGAGAGGAGATTGCTACACGAGTACCCACCTCTTGTCGGGTCTGTGTTGACTACAGGAGACTCAACCAGGCCACCAAGAAGGACCATTTCCCCTGCCTTTTATTGACCAGATCATTGAGAGACTGGAAGGGAAGAGCCATTATTGTTTCCTGGATGGGTACTCGGGTTACAACCAGGTGGCCATCGCTCCTGAGGATCAGGAGAAGACCACCTTTCCCTGTCCCTTCGGCACATACGCCTTTCGACGCATGCCATTTGGGCTATGAAATGCCCCTGCGACTTTTCAGAGATGCATGTTGTCGATCTTTTTGGACATGGTAGGGGAGTGTTTGGAGGTCTTCATGGACGATTTCTCAGTTTACGGCGACGGATTCGACTCATGTCTTGATTGCCTAGACCGAGTACTCCAGCGATGTATAGAGGTCCATTTGGTGCTTTATTGGGAGAAGAGTCACTTTATGGTGACTCAAGGGATGGTGCTTGGCCATATCATCTCCAACAGGGGCATGGAGGTTGATCCGGCCAAGGTTGATGTCATTAGAAAACTCGCACCGCTGTCCAATTTGAGGCAGCTACGGTCATTCCTGGGGCACGTTGTGTTTTATCGGAGATTTATTCATTATTTCAGCAAGATTGCCCGGTCGTTGACTGACCTCTTGACGAAAGACACCGCGTTCCTTGTCGATGACAAGTGTCTTTCGTCCTTTGCGACTCTCCAGCAGTGTGTGATTTAGGCTCCTGTTCTCCAGCCTCCTGATTGGTCTCTCCCATTCGAGATCATGACGGATGCCTCCAATTTTGCCGTAGGGGCCGTGCTGGGACAGAGGAGGGATGGAGTCCCCTTTGCTATTCACTACGCTAGCCGCACATTGGATTCCGCCCAACGGAATTACACGGTCACAGAGAAGGAGATGCTAGCCGTAGTGTTCGCCCTAGATAAATTTCGATCTTATATCATTGGATCTAGAGTGACCTTGTACACTGATCACACCGCCATCTGATACCTCATGGCGAAGAAGGATGCCAAGGCTTGACTTACTAGATGGATCCTTCTACTCCAGGAGTTCGACATTGAGATCAAGGATAAGCCTGGAGTCAAGAATGTGGTGGCGGATCATCTCTCCCGTATAGAGCAGCCTGAGGAGTCTGAGCAGATTGATCCCATTTGTGAGACCTTCCCAGATGAGGCGATCCTTGCTATCGCCTCACTCCCGTGGTATGCCGATATTGTGAACTTTCTCGTTGCTGGGAAAGTCCCACAAGATTGGCCCAGGCAGAGGCTTGAGACCTTCCTCGCGAAGGCCAAGTTCTACCACTGGGAGGATCCCATCCTTTACCACGAAGGAGGGGATAGCGTCTGGCGTCGGTGCATTCCTCAGGAGGAACACCATAGCGTCCTCACTTACTGCCACAAGCTTGAGGCAAGAGGACATCATTATGGGAGGATAACGGCACAGAAAGTGCTCCAATCCGGCTTGTGGTGGCCTACCCTCTTCAAGGACTCTGATGAGTTCGTGAAGAGGTGTACTGACTGTCAGAGGATAGGCACTTGTGGACAGCGTGATATGATGGCGATGCAGCCCATTCACTTCTTTAAGGTTTTTGACGCATGGGGCATCGATTTCATGGGTTCATTCCCTAAGAGTCAGGGATTCGAGTACATTCTATTGGCCGTGGATTATGTTAGTCGTTGGGTTGAGGCTATCCCCGCCTAAGCCGCTGATGCGAGGACAGTTTGCCAATTTTTGAGGAAGCGCATCATCACGCGGTTCGGGGTTCCTAGAGTTCTGATTTCAGATGAGGGGTCTCATTTCATCAACGACCAGGTGAAGGCCCTTGCTAGCGAGTTCGGTATAGACCATCGTGTTGCTACACCTTACCATCCACAGACAAATGGTCTAGCCGAGGTGTCGAATAGGGAGATCAAGACTATATTGCAGAAAGTCGTCCGCCCTGACCGAAAGGATTGGTCACAGCTTTTGGACTCGGTCTTGTGGGCATATAGGACTTCTTTCAAGACACCATTGGGCACATCTCCCTTTCGCCTCGTGTATGGCAAGCCGTGCCATTTACCTGTTGAGCTTAGGCACAGGTCACTATGGGCAGTTACAGACATACTTATGGATCCAGATGGTGTAGGAGACCAGAGGAGGGCAGACTTAGCAGCCCTGGAGGAGTTGAGAGATACAGCCTTCTCAAACAACCTACAGTATAAGGAGAGAGTGAAGGAGTGGCATGATTCTCATATCAGCCACAAGCATTTTGAGCCTAGACAGAGAGTATGGCTGTTTGATGCGAGGCTTCATTTATTTCCAGGGAAGCTACAGAGAAAATGGAAGGGACCCTACTTGGTGAGAAAGGTACACGACAACGGTAGCATTGATATATCAGAGTTGTCTTCTGAGAGTACCTTTCGAGTAAACGGCCAGCGGCTCAAGCCATTTCGAGATCACAAGCCGCGGGTCGTTGATCTTGCCCCTATTCAATTTGCGTGAGATGTGGTCTTTGACTCACATATAATGCATCTCACGCCTGAGTTTCACTGATCTTCCGCCTTGTATAGATCCAGATGTCTATATCACTCCATTCTTTAATCCCATATCCCTTTCTTCATCTGTTGATTATGCTATACTTAGGGTGCACTTTACCCTAAGTATAGGGGGGATGTAGGACCTTCGGGTATTTCTTTTGTTTCTTTCTACCTCTGTTTTTGCTGCCTATACTTAGGGATATTTCACCCTAAGTATGGGGGGGTAGACCCTGTACATTCTCCGCTCGGTTCTCCCTTAGTATACAGCCTGCTATACTTAGTATTACTTGATCCTAAGTTAGGGGGAAGACCCGAGATCCTCTTGACTTTCTATTTCATCTATTCGTCTTTGTATATAGCCTTCCTTTTCACTTCCCTATACCTAGCACGAGTTATGCCTTCTTCATCGCTCTTGACTCTGAGGGCATCGTTCGAGCTAAGTATAGGGGTGTGTGTATATATTTCATATATACTTTGGCCATAACTCGTACTTTGTGTGAGTGTGTTAATAAATAAAATGTCTAAAAACCTTAAAAATCACAAAAATTAAAATTTTTTTTCATGTACATAAACTTCTTTTATTTGCACATAAATAGCTAGTGTACAAATTATTTTTGTAAAAATGATTTCAAAAATCTTTTGTGTAAAGCTTATGTACATATTTTTTATCAAAATTAGGTATATAGTACAAAATTTTTCCAAAATGTTTTGAAGATCAAAAGTTTGCAAAAATCTTATGTAAATTTGTGTAAATACTTTTTGCAAAACTTGCACTTCATGAATCATCCATTCATGATTTCAAAACATTTTTCAAAAATTTTGCATGATTGTAAACTTTGTGTAAATAGCATCTTTTGTACATATGTATATAGTTTTTCTGGATGATAGTTGACATTTGAACTAGCCAGGAATCAAATTGAGGAATGGAGCTTGATTAAGATCTTAATCCACCTAACTTCTAAGAGGAACCTTATAGGGCTTAGGTTTAAGGCTTTTCAGGTCCATGATGACTTAATTCTTTGAATCCACTAGGCTATGATCACATGTCATCTCAATGAGCCTAAGTAGAGCACTTAACAACAACACATGACTCATATAGATTATGGCTTTACTTGGACACCAGCACTATGCACCGAGCTCTCTACGGATGAGGTGGTGAGGAGGCAATCTTCTTTGACTTAGGGTCGCATATGAGGGTAGTACTTCTAGGCGGAACCTCTCTTCTTCTTTTAGTGAAGGAAGTGCGTCTCAACTTGGTCTGGTTGCCATGAGGTCTAACGACGGGAGTTGTGGGTTGCAATAAAGCTTCAAAAGAGGGATAGTCTACTGGCTCAAGAGGAAAAACTCCTTGTATATATGCTGCACATGTATATGTTGTATAGATGCACTTGAAAAAAAAGAAAAAAAAATGCAAAAAGAGAATAACTCCAAAAAAGTGGTGGGTCTGAGAGAAAATGATAATCCCACCGGAGTATGTATATAGAGTGCAATAAGCAGAGCTTGAGTTTCATGATCCACCTGATGTAGCTTGCAGCAGGGAGACTTGGCTACACTGGTCAAGCTCCCAAGGGTACATGGCTACATTGGCCTTGACCCATTCTCTTCTTCCTCCTCTTCTTTAGCCGGTTGAACTTGAACTTAGAAGGGAATACCCCGCTCCTTGAGGAAAGAGTGGCCAGATTGAGGTCATAGAGTTACCTTGTTGGGGAGGGATGTCAAGTTGCCATTTCTGAGGTGGAGAGCTTAGACCTCACATTCACAGGACAAGAAAAGATTCATGGTCTTCAGGGTTTGTGATTGATGACTTGTTCTGATCTGGAGCATTGAGGAGTCTTGGTTATAGATTAGTGGAACTTAGAGGTTGTTAAGTTTTAGACTTAAGTCCAAATAAGATTCCGACACATTAATATTCCAAAGATCTGATCGAGCTCCATACCTTAATTTAATGAAGGCAAGTTTAATAATCAACCTTGATCCATGTACATTCTCTTTTTCTTTTTCTTTATTTCTTTTTCACTTCTTTTTCAAATAAGTGTTTGCTAAGGTACTAGCAAAGTTAAGTATAGGGGGTGATGATTACTCATTCATCACTCTTTATTCTTATATTTTAGCTACAAAAACCTTTGCAAATGCATGTATATTGTTGTAAATAGAAATAATTACCAAAAGCATGCATTGTGTAAAAACCTATAATTAGCATGTTTTTGTGCAAAAATAAAAGAACAAAGATTAAAAAGAAAAAGAGGAAAATATTTAGAATAAATATTGAGCAACCTAACCCAAGGGAGGGCTCAGCATGGGCCTGACCGCATAAAAGCCAAAGTAGAGGGCGATAGGGGCTCATGTGTGTACATATTTATGTAAATAAAATAAAAATATTTTCCTCCCAAAAAGAGACTAAAATAGGCTGGTAAATACTTGTATATATTTCTAAAAATAAAATCAAAATAAAAATATAAAAATTAAAAAGAAAACAAAAACATCCAACCATGTATATAGACCATCCACCTTATATTTATTCAGCTTTGTAAATAAATAAAATTAATCTCTAAAAATTTTGTAAATATTCTATATGGTGTAAATAAATAAAATATATTAAAACAAAAACAAAATAAAAAGAATAAAATTAAAAATCCAAAAATACTTTGTAAATATACCATGTATATAAATGTACATATGTATTTATTTCACCTATGTATATAAATAATAAAAATATAATAAAAATATCTTTTTATTCCTTATTTTATGATATAAATAAATAAAATATAAAATGGGAATAAAATTGTATAAAATTGTATAAAAATAACAAATTAAAAATCAAAATTAAAAATCCTATATATTGTATATATACCTATATAACCCTACTATGGACATACCTTATTTTTACTTTGAAAAATTAATTAAAAATCCCTAAAAAATAGAAAAAATTAAAACAAAAATAGTTCATGTTTTGACTTTTTAATAATTCGGCCATTTGGTATTTTTAATTGAATTTTCAAATCTTATCCACGTGGCATGTTCCTATTGGTCCAGGGGGATGTTGACCGCCCGGTCAACTCCCCCCCATGACCACTTCTCACGGGTCCCTGTCGCCCGACCCGTCTTCTCGGATTTTTCCCATGTAAACCCGATCCCCTCTAGCCTAAACCCCGGGTCCGACTCGTTAATGATATATCCGACACCCTCGCCGGAGCCACCGCCTCGGGATCCGCGCTCCAGAATGCCCTACCCGCGCTCGTCTTCCCGGACCCTCCAGCATATATAGGTCGAGCTCCGCCACCTTCATTCCGATCTTTGGCCATTCGCTCCACCCCCCAGTGAGCTCCAGTACGTGCGTGAGAGTGACAGCTCACTCCAGGTGCTGTCGCAGCGAGGAGAGTGATCGGATACCACTGATCCGGCGAGTACCACCGTCGTGCTCCGCCCAGAGCGAGAGCTCGAGCCTCGGAGGGAAACGCTCCTCGAGGCCATGACCCAGAGCATCGCCAGCTCGTCCACAGTCTCTTCGTCCACCCATGTAGCTGTAGTTCCTTTTCTTTTTCTTTAATTTCTCATTTCCCCCAATTCACTCCTCTGTCGTGTTTCGTTGATTCCGATCACCTCATCGCTCCGTTCGATCATCGGAATCCCCCTTCGCCTCCGCCTTCCTCCCGCGCACGTTCTGCACCCATCCACTCAACCCAGCTCGCACAGGAGCTGGGGCTCGAGCTCCTCCGTCCACACCCTCGCCGGAGCTCGCCCATACCGACCCCCCGATCACCTCCACATCGCCTAACCGGGTCGAGGCACTTTGCCCTCGACCCGCGAGTCTTCTGGACCCATTTTGCAGGTACATCGAGGGCCATCTGAGGTCCTTTGACTCAGGTCCAGCAGCTTCCTCTCCGCCGACCTCGCCGGAGCTCTCCAGAGCTCGGTTGGGTCATCAGAGACCCCCATCTGACACGGAGGCCCACGCTGACCATTTTCCGATCATCAAAGCCCCGCGAGGAGGCTCGGAGCGAGCGTACTGGGCCGACGAAGTTCGCCGGCCACCTGTTCTTCGAGGATCTCCAGCAGCCGTCCGATCAGCCTCCCGCTCCAGTTTTCATCTGAGCCGACCATTCTAGGAGCAGCAGCCACCGTCAGATCAGTGGAGGACTGATCCCAGCCGTCGGTCCAGCGAGGCTTAGCCGCGACGCACCATCACCGTCAGATCTACACGTGGCGAGGCCCTGATCGTTGGATTCGCCCGAGGAGCTCAGCGTTGGAGTGCCACCCGATCCAGACCATCCGATTCTCCACTTGGCATCCATCCAGCGACTCGACTTAATAAAGGGTAATTTACCCTTAGGCCCTCCTTTTATTTTATTTAGCAATTAGTCCTATAAATGTTTAGTTTAGTTGTTTAGTTTGGTACAATTGCATTGTGGACCCCTGCACTTTATTTAATCCGCATTTATACCCCTGTGTATGGTGTAGCACATGCTTCGACACGTGGTTTTCTGGGCTTTTTGCATTTACGCTCTTGTAGTTCTGGATGTTACTAAATGAATGAATACTTTTGGTTAATTGCAGATATGACCCTGTGAGTTGTTTTTATATGCATGTGCGTTAATTTGTGGGTTACTTGTAGACTAGCCCTCGGACTTTTGGTACCTGTTACCAAAAGGCCCTAGCACTTAGTTTTTATCACATTTAGGTCCATGAGTGCCTCAGGTCACGTGCTTTGCACGTGGATCCCTGGGTACTTTGCACCGGACCCCCCAGGATTCTTGGTATTTGTGTTTTGGTCCCTGTGTACTGTGCCCTTGTGTTTGATATTAATAAAATAGTAAACCAACTCCAAGTCCAATGAAAATTGGAACATGGCTCCTGCCATAGTGTAAATTTTTCTGTAATTTTTGGGGACAATTTTCTTTCGATTTGATATTTTTAAAAATTCAAAAACATTTATTTTCTTTACTGTCAGATTTGAAAAATCACAAAAAAATATTAAATCTTATCTAAAAATTACAAAAAAATTGTCCACTGTTTGTTTTAGCTTGCTTGATTTTCTAGCCAATTTTGGCTATTTTTCATTACTTAAAACACCTAAAAATTGAAAAAGACTTAAAACCTTATAAAAATTCTAATGAATAAACTAAAAACCCAAAAATAATAAATTAGGTGCTCAAATATTCCTTGTTTTATTCTCTATACAGGAAAACTACCCCAAGCTTATTGGGGACTCTTAGATATTTTATCTAAGTCCCTTAAGCTCGGCTGGACAATACCTTCTTTTCCTCTCACTGTTTTATTTTTAGAAAATTAAATAAACATCATAAAATTCCCAAAAATTCATTAAAAATAGTAAAAATTATAAAACACACAAAAATATTTTTATTTGAATTTTTGGTTGATTTTTAGTGTATTAAATAAATTGTTAAAGTGCCTTGTTTTCTTGTTTTTATTATTTTCTTAATATCTTAAAAATCCAAAAAAAATATAAAAAGACTTAAAAACCACCAAAAATACATCTTTATTTCCTTTTCTTTCCTTTTTGACTACTTCGTAGGCCGCGAGGCCAATTCGTGCTCCTTGTGTTCGACCCTGGTCGCTATACCAGGTTAAACTAATAGCAAGACCGCTGTTGATCTTTGCTTTGATTTTATCTTGATTGGTGGTCTATTTTTCTTGATTGATCGAGTCCGAGTGATTGAGGTCGCGACGACCATTTAGTACCTTTACCTTAGTCGCTCGGGATTTCTCGGTCATCAGGGTGCTCTCCTATTTATAATATTTTGGGATCCATGGATCTCCGTCCATGGGCAACACAAATCCAATGGCTCTCATTGATTTGTGTTTCTTTTAATGGCTAAGATTTGTGTTGGTAAAATCAGCAACAACTAATTTAATTGAGATTAAATATATATTGATAAATCAACATAATTTAATCCTTAAATTAAATCAACTAATATTGGAGATAATGGAAAGGAGAATCTCTCCTTCCATATAGGAGGGGTGGACAGCCACCCTTTCCTTGTAGGAATTGGTGGCCGTCCCTTCTCCTATAAGGAGATGGATATTCCAATGCAATCTCCAAGATTGCATATATCTCCAATATTTACAACAACAATTGTTGTCAATTATTCTACAAAATAATTCATAATTATTTTGTGAATATTGCAATCTTGCCATTGGAAAATTGTGAATCACATTCACAACCCAAAATAAAATGTGAATTACATTTTTATTTAATGTTCAATGAGAATCCAATTCACATTAACATTTAATTAACAAATGTAAATTATAAATAGCTTTCTCTTATATATTATAAAACACATTTATAATATATATGATTAATATGGATATTTCTAACCATATTATTCATATCCATGATAATTAAATAACATTTAATCATCTTGGTTCTCTATTCTCATGTGCCCAAAAAATATGAATCATATTCACATTATTTACATCTTTGATAATCAAATCACATTTAATTATCTAAGATAGCTCTCTTTATAATTTGAATCAAATTCATATGAATCATGATAATTAAATCACATTTAATTATCCATTTTCTCAATGCTCGGATACTTATATCAACAATGAAATTATCCTGAACTCTTCCAAGGATAATGCGCTTTCTCCGCGAATACTTCGAGATAAGGACATGGCAATTGTATTGTTCAACGTATAGTGACTTGGATATTGAGATCACATTTCAAATCCAGATCTCGGGCCTCCTATCGATGCTTGATTAAATAAAGACTGCAAATCTAATCTTTTTATTGCATCTGAATCACATTCAGATCAATGCCTAACATTTAGACTAAGATTAGATTACTTCTCTACGGAGAGGAGTCATTAAAATCTAGACTCGTTTCATCACTCCCTAGGAATGGAAGTGTCATGATTATACAATCGTTTATGATCACATCACCCTCAAGTATTCCCAATACCTGTACATCCTGCATACTGGAAGACCCTGAATAAATCTGAAGTATACGATCAATTTGACATTGTCTACTTCAGAGTTTTATCATTAAGTTTCTCATTCGATCATTGGGAGTCAGTATCAATCATATACTTTCCAAAAGCACATATCATACTTAGGTCCTTATCATATACTTTCCAAAAGTATACATCAAATCTACAAATTCAGTCAAGCTTACAAAGCGAGACGACCGTGCACGGAATTTGATTCATCCCAATATCTCATGAGTGAGCTCATGTCTTCCGGTTCAGTAATGAACATGTATGATCCCTTTGAGAGATCGTATTACTCATATGCCCTTATATGCACACTAGCACGTCGGTGTATAGACCTTGACTAGGTCATCAACCTATTGGTCTACCAAATGTACATACTCGGACATATAGTAACACATCTGTCTCCGGTCAGAGGATGCGTGCCTATATCATAACAACATACGATATAGGACTTTGGTTATCTCAATCTCGCTAAGTCTAATTTTTGACCTAACTAATCTGACACCTTCGAATCTCTATTCCTATGCAGATGACCTGCATCAAGAGGTTGGTCAGATATCATCCTAACTGAGAATGGATTTCCATCTCCTACTCAGGCTAGAGATCGTCTCTTAACAATCATTTGATGGTGCTTGAGAGTCTTCAATCTAACTCTTTAGATGTTCATCCACGCACCAGCCTATATGATTCAATATTTGAATCAACAGTTGTATGATCATCAAGATGGCCATGGTACATAACCCTAATTGTACTAAGGGACCTATTATGCAAATTATGTATTCTTCATTTCAGATTAGGGAATGATATTTTCAATAACATTTATTGCATAATGGCTCGCCGTGGGATCGCATGTCCAGCAAAGCCGTCGATCCAGAACTGAAGGAGAGAACCAGAGCCATATGATTCATACTTGTTTCTCACGTGCTCGGTGATTTTTTATACCCTAGCCCCTATTTGTTTCTTGTTTTGTAAATAAGCCCTTTTAAGGGCACATGCCATGATGTTATTATTTGAATATTTGCATAAAATCCCTCAAATGTCCCTTTAATTTCTTTTTGGCCCTGTTTGAACCGCATCACGTGCAATTGCACGTGATTTATGGTGTAATTGTAGTATTTGTTTCATGGTTTAATGTTATTAGTGAACCCTCGTAAATAAATAATTCCCATTGGACTCTATGTCAACACATACAACGTGCACCGATATGTTCTCCTTGTGGATAAATTGCATATCCACACTCTTTTTTCTTATTTTGTTATAAATTCAGTTCCTTAGATAAATATATTTGCAATTCAGCCCTTGGTACACTGTCGCAATTGTAAGCACTTGCCTCCAACCTTAGAAAATCATTGTGCCCTGCCTCTTATTTCCCTTTAAGCCTAATATAACCCGTCATCCCAGGTAGATGGTTCCACTGTTTCGGGAGGTTTGAAGACGTACATTGGGCAATAGGGAAATGCCACCTTGTGTGCCAATTGTTAAGTAACTTCTTCTGATTCACTAAACTAAAATTGGAAAGATAAAAGACCAAACTCTTACAATCCTTACATTGTGTTCAGTTGTTGAATCAATGGTTTTTCTTATGTTTATTTTGTGAGTATTCCAGATCTCATCTTTTTTTTATTTTATCTATTTCTGTCTCTCTATTTCTCTTCTTTCTACCTCAACAATCACAACGATGGGCAGGAGATATCTTAGGCCGACTGTTGTGGTACCGCTATTTAGTGAACCTACCCATTCATCTAGTTGGTTCCAGATAGCCTAAACCATCTCTTTGAACCCGAGTTCTCTTCCACTCTTTTTCCTTTTGACCATCATTCCTCTTCTTCATCACAATCTTCTACACAACTGATGAGCCAAAATCTCGATGCGGTTGAGATGTACATAAATATCACAATGGTCGTTGTTCTCATCCGCTCGAATCGGTCAACGAGAAAATTTTGTTTTACCACTTAGTGAAAAATAAATCAAGCAATAAAATGTAAGCGGTTCTGCTATTCTATTTACCTAGTATAGCGACCAGGGTCAAACACAAGGAATACGATTTTAAAACTCAATAGTCAAATTTCTAAAATGCAATTTTTAGTGGTTTTTGCTTTTTTCAAAAAAAAATATTTTTTTCAAATGAAGCACAAGTGATAAAACATACACACCACACTCTTTTTGTATTTTTCAGAATAGTAAAAAATGCTAAAATAGAGAAAATGTTTTTCTGTTTTATATATTTTAAAATATTTTTGGTAAATTGTTTTTCAATTTTTTGATGTTTTTATGATTTTATAAAAATCAAACAGTGGAAATCAAGGGAAACCGTGCACAAACAAGAGTATTTTGAAACTTAAAAATACTTTAATTGCCCCAATACTCTTAGAAATTATTTTTAAGCTATCTATAATGAATATCTACAAATAGAGAATGAAATTAGAGTTTTTGTATTTTTCTAGGATTTTCTACATTTTTTTAAGATTATTAGTTTTTCACACTTTTTTTGATTTTTATAAATGATCTATGGACGAAACTTGGATAGAAATTAAAAGATAATAAAACACACTACAATAATTTTTTTGGAATTTTAAGAATTTTCGAATTTTTATAAATTTTCTAATTTTGGGCAGGCAGAGAGTCACTGTTTTTGTTTTTTTTTAAATATCAAAAGTCAACAAAATGATATGAAAAATTTATACAACGTTTAGGCACATAGCAGGAGCTTACACAATTTTTTTAGAATTTTTAAAGCATGAATGAATTTATTTTGATGTAAAGATCAAGCAAGTTCAAGTTATGCAATACATGGACTAAAGTGCAATTATTGAAAGTATTTCAACTAAATAAACAAAAAATACGTTGCAGGATGAAATGTGAAATTTACCCAAGCGAGGGTGTGCCACGTATGCGATCTTCTGGAGCACAAGGACTGTTTTGCAATTTGCGGAAGCTCTAAGGGCGTAAATGCAATTTTTCCAAATATTTTTTAATTAAAAAACCAAACCCTAGGCCCTTTCCTCTATTCGTTATCTCAAAAGGGGAAGGAGCCAGGGGGGGCGCTGCCCCTTCTTTAGATGGAGATGCCGTCGCTGCGTGCTGGACGCAGGAGTCGGAGGGAAACAGAGGTACGCGATGGAGCGAGCGCTACCTGGCATGATACAATGCTGGCATCGCAGGAGGTCGACGGAGGAGAAGGCAACTTCGACGGTGAGGTCAGATCTGCAAACGTGGCCTCACGGAAGGTGTCAGGGTGTCGGTCCATGCAATGGTGGCACGACGGCGGTGAAGCGGGTCCGTGCGGAGGTGGCTACCGGTCGTGGTGAACGATCGCCGCGCGGAGGGGAGAACCAGCGATGGTGGGTAAAGGGGGCCTGTGGGCGCGACCGGAGGGTGCACGAAGGAGCTAGTGGGCGTTGTGGAGGTATCCGACACGGTGGAGGTTGCGACGCTAGTGGTGGAGAAGGAGCGATGGTTCGAGTGGCGCTGTTGGGCAACACAAGTGACCCGCATGCGGGGTGGAGGTGCAAGGTCGGGGCTACCACATACCTGCTTCTTTTTTTATTTTTATTTCTTTTTTCTGTAAACAACTGATAATAAAAGAAATTATTTTTTTTTATTTTATTTTTTTTGCAAAAACTGTAAGCAGGAACCGTAGACAGACAATTTGTTTTGATTTTTTAAGATTGTCCTAGAAAACAAATGTTAGGAAGAAAAACAATATATATGTTTTCTTATTTTTTATTTATTTATACACAAAATAAGAGGCATGAATAGGGATCTGACGAAGAATGAGGAAAGGATCCGAAGATCCGACCACCGTGCATGGTCGGATGTGAAAGGTTGTGATAGATAGAACGGGAACGTGCGTGGATCAAGAAAATGGAGTGAAAATCAGATTCGGATGACAAGTGTGATGTGGATTTTTTTTTATTTTAAGGATCTAAATTCTTATAAAATCGAAGCAAAAATTATACCTACGATTATCTAGGAGAAAAAGACGAGAAATAAAATTAGATCTTACCTTGGGATTGGATACGTTGTGATGGCCTCGAAGAGGGCTGACGTGCTATCACTGGACAGATTGGAGGCTGGGCACCCTTCTTCAACAAGATAGCTCTCAGAGATCGGACTCCTTTCCACCAAAGATCGATCAACAAATAATAAAGGATGAGGAGCACATTAAAAAGAGAAGAAAAATAAAAAAGGAAGGTATATACACTTAAGGAAAGTGTTTATTGGTGGAATTAATAAAATAATTAAATTTATTTATTTATTTATTAATTAATTACGAATTTAATATTTAAATAAAATATATAAGTAAATTAATTTACAAAAATTAATTAGCCACCTTAATGGTGGCTATTAATGGTATGGAATAATATCTTATATACAAGGTAAGTTTTAAAAACAAATAATGAATTAAATAATTAAATCTAAATATAAATTTCATAATTAAATTAATTAATTATCTAATGTTAGACATTTTATTTTTGGTGATTTTTATATAACGAAATTAGTTGTACACAAATATTACGTACATATAATACAATATACACATGTACAAATAAGGGAATAATTTTTATTCTTTTTTCTATTTCTTTAGTTTTATTTCTTATTTTATTTTTAATGAAAATAATATTTACAATTATGTACATTATGTATTAAAAATATATATGAAAAAACATATATACAATAAGAATTTGTAAAACTTCACAAACCACCCCAGAAAATCGACTTTTCAACCGTAACTCAAAAAATTATGAAACCACAACCATTTGAAAGATAATTTAATTTAGAGTATAATGGAAGTGAGTATAATTCAATTTGAGTTTGTATGGAGCCAGAATTTGTATTTCAATTATCACTTTGCGGGTTTTTCTGAGTGTGATTATTTATAATATGCACATTATTTTATTTTGCATTTATTTTTATTATTTACAAAGTATTTTTATTTACAGTTTTTTTTACAAAAATAATTAATTTGAGGTTAGTTTATATACAAATAAAATAGTACAAGTTTTATACAAATATTCAGAAAAAATATTTACACAATATTTTTATGATTTTTGAATTAAAAACCCTATCTCCCCTTACATTATTCCTGGTCGATCAAGTCAAGTCTTGACCTTCTCTCAAGGTTCCGTTCAGTCTGTATTTATTGCATAAACACATCCTTTATTTTCTATTCTTTTTCTTTTCTTCTTTATTCTTTTATTTATGTACAAAAATGTTAAAAATACATATTTAACAAATGCATGCAAAATGGTAAATTCATGTAATTAGTGGGTATTTACAGGTGTTTGCCTACGTAAATGAAGCTAAAATAAAAGAATAAAGGCGATGAATTGTGGATTCATCATTCCCCTATACTTTACCTTTTCTAGTCCCTTAGCAAACACTTATTTGGAAAATAAGTGAAAACAAAAATAAAGAAAAGAAAAGGGAAAGAAGTTAGAACAATGTCGACTTTTAAACTTATCTTCATAAAAATGTAGTATGGAGCTTTATCGGACCTTTGGATTATTAGTGTGTCGGAACCTTAATGGGAAATTGATTTAAAATCAAACAGCCTCTAAGTTCCACAGACTGCTATTCAGGTCTCCTCAACAGTCAAATCAGAACAAGTCTACATACACAAATTCTTATGACTATGAATTCTTACTTGTATGGTGTACGTGAAATATAGCTCCTCATCTCAAAAGTAGCTAAGAAACAACCTCTCTCAACAAGGCAACTCTAATCCCCCATTCTACCAACTCTTTCCTCGAGGAGCGAGGATATTCCCTTCTAAGTTCAAGTACAACCAACTCAAGAAGAGGGGATGGAGAAGAGAATGGGTGGTAACCAGTGTAGTTACATATCCTTGGATGCATGACCAGTGTAGGCAAGTCATCCGCTACAATCTTACAAACATTTGACTTTGAAGCTCTTATTCTTTTTTTTTCACTTGTATATACACTCCGGAAGGCATTTTACTTTACTATCAGGCCTGTCCAATTTTGTTGATTTTGCATTTTTTTTCTTTTTTTTGACAATATATATAAGGTGCGGCATGTACATAAGGAGTTTTTCCTCTTGAGCCAGCAGACTATCCCTTTTTGAAGCATTATTGCAAACCCACAACATCCTGTCTTTAGACCTCAACAACGCCAAACCAGTTTGAGACGCACTTCCCACCCTAGAGGAGAACGAGAGGTTCCGCCTAGATATACTACCCTCGTATACAACCCCAAGCCAAAAGATTCTGCTGCCTCACTACCTCCTCCATGTAGAGTGTTTGTCCAAGGTAAGCCACGGTCTGAAAGAATCATGTGTGTGTTGTTAAATATTCTACTTAGACTAATCAAGATGACATGTGAACATAGTCTTATGGACTCAAAGAATTAAGTCACTAGGACCTAAAAATTCTTAACTCCAGTTCTTATAAGGTTCCTCTGAAATTAAGTGGATTAAGGTCCAACCAAGCTCCATTCTTCAAATTTATTCCGGACTCAGTTTAAATGTCAAATTTATTCTTAAAAATGTACATGCTAATGTAAGAAATATATACAATGCAAAGAAAAGAAGAGAAAATCTTTTTGCGAAACAATTTTCAAATTTTGATCTTTTTTATGGATTTTTGAAAAATGATGCACATACAAAAGGTTTTTTTTAATGCAAATAGTTAGTACTATATACAAGTATATATACAAAATATTTTTTTAAAGGTTAGGTTTGAGATACATACTTACACAAGAGTGAGTTAATTATTTTACATGAATCAGATGCAAGGATTTACAATTTGCGTAATTTATACTGGTATATACATAGTTGCATTTTTTATATATATTTTTTACTTTTGTGATGCGTATATTCCTCAAACTTATTTTTAAATAATTTTACCAATAAATTTGAAAACTATAGTCCAAAATAATTTTTCACACAATTTTACAATCATTTGAAAACAATTTTGCAAACATTTTTCAAACAATGTATAAAAATTTTCAAAATAATTTTTAAACCATTTTTAAATATGTTTGCAAATAGTTTTTACAAAATAATATTATTTCACACAAAGAAAAATTTTACAAGACAAAACATGTTTACAAAGGTTGAAAATATTTTTCAAATATTTTTCAAATAGTTTTCAAAAGATTTTGCAAATAGATTTTCAAACTACTTTCAAAATATTTTTCAAAATATTTTAACTCGACTTATTAATCAGTATATACAAAAAGACTTTTTGAGGAAATATCTGCGTCTTTATATTAATTGGTTTTTTTAATTTTTACAAGTATTTATACAGTAACTTAGCCATATTAAAAATATGAAAGTACGAGTTATGCCTAAAGTATATATATAATATATACGACACCCCCTATAGTTAGATCGAATTATGTCCTCATAGTGATGAGAGAGCGACAAAGGAAGACATAACCCGTGCTAAGTATAGAAAAGTTAAAAGAATACTGTACTACAATGATGAAAGAATATAATCAATAGAAGTCAGCGATCCCACTATACTTAAGATCAGGTAATCCTAAGTATAGAAGACTATACAAAAGGGGACTACCGAGTGATAGGATGTACAGAGTCTACCTCCCTTATACTTAGGGTGAAATATCCCTAAGTATAGGCAGCAAAGAAGAGGTAAAAAGAATCAAAAGAATAATCACAAGTCTGACACTTCCTCTATACATAGGGTAAAGTATACCCTAAGTATAACATAATCATAGGATGGAGATGGGGTATTGGACAGAATGAATGGATGATATGGACAACATGGATCTATACAGCTGTGAATAATGTTGAGGTGCCTCTCAACAAGCGCTAGAGTTTACTCCCTTAGCTGGGTGCAAATGCTAGATAACATAGTATCGAGGTTCAAGACGACATCTGTAATGCGAATACCGTACTGCTGTTGTCGTCTCAGTGTGAGAACAACAACAGCCTCAGGATGGTCAAAAAAGACACCTGAATATGCACTCACGTAGGTGTCGATTACCGGGAGAAGAGAAGATGATGTATGATCATACTTCCGTAGTACAAAAGAAATCATCAGCTCATGGTCTGAATGGAGTGAATGGATGGAGCCAAAGAAGTTGAACATGGAGAAGGAAGGATCTATTAAGGAATCCTCCATGTTAATCTTTGTCTCAAAAAGGTACGGAAGGTCATGATCAGGAGACTCACTAGAAATAATGATATCAGATGTATAAAATGTAGAAAAATCAATAAAATCATCGAATACCTCAAAGATCGGCTCATCCTCGCGAGGGTCATCGAGATGAGAAAACTCAAACTCATGATCAGAAATATCAAAAGACTCGGTCTCATGATCTGATAGATCGGATACACTCCCAGTTAAATTGAGTACACAGGGTACATAGTATCCTCCCGTAGATAACCCTCGGGGAGTAATGACGAATCAGAATCGAACCGGGGATCTATGCTGCCAAATATCAATTCCTCCAAAAATATATCGACCTCATCAAATGGGAGGACACAAGGCTCAACTATGGAAATATCTCGATCTATCAAATCATAATGGTGTCCCTCATCGAGCTCTGTCTGCTGGAATGGATCCAAATGTGTATCGGAATCTGAGAAGATCTTCTGAAGAATGGACACTGAATAAGTTGGACATGGATATTGAAATGGCTGAATGGATGGCTGAAATGTGGTAGAATCCATGTCCATTAAATGTTGTGTGCTGTCTAAATCGACATGAAGAGTCACGTACTCAGCGGGTGTCATATCTCCCTCATGTCTTGTCCCTAATAAATCATCTCGTGAATATGGAATGTATGAAACTGTTCCCAAGATGGTCTCAAATAAATCCATGTCAGGACTGTGGTGTGAACCACCACACGAGGTAGTGACAAATGCAATCTGCTCTGCAATCATCCCTCTCATGGCGATCTAGACAAGGTCAGTCACCGAAATTCCATGATCCGAAGATCGCATAAAAATATCAAGTATCCTCAGCCATGAATCTCTCAATGGTTCCTGGGGGTCAACTGAAAAATCAAGAATGCAAGACCGCATCATCTCTACCCTATGCTGGGGCTAAAATCTCTGCAAAAATAATGATCGTAAATCTCTCCACGTAGCGAACTTCCTTCCCAATCATCTGTGCCAACTCTTGGATCTACCATGAACTGTGAAAGGGAAGGTCATTAGCATCAGCTCCTCAAAAGTGATATCTAAAAATGCCCGTGATCCAAGAAAATCCTCAAATTCATCGATATACAAATAAGACTCCTTGTGCAATTCGCAAGAAAACTTCGGCAGTAGATCAATGAACTCTAAATCCAGAATGAAGGGACTCAATGTAGAAGCGGACTGCGCTTCTTGATATGGGTGCTCATCCATCATTTCTGGATAGAAATCGTCTCAAACTCGTAACTGCCCAATTTGATCACCTATGAAATGCACTCTCATCTCAGCAAGGTGATCGCCCTAGCCTCGTATTTGATCAATCTGGTCTCCTCAAGTGTCACTCACAGCATGTCTCGATTGGGAAAGTGGGTAGGGAGAAGATGGGAAATCGGTCGGAGTTCCGACCTCCCAAGAGAGTGGGCGGGAATGATGGGTATGAAATGAAGAAGCCACAAAATCTGGCTGAAGTGGAGTGTGACCCATCATGACGAGAGGAATATGAAGGGAGGAAGGGTGGACTGAAAAAGAGTGAAGGAGAGAGATGACTGCTAATGATCCAAAGATGATAAATGTAATCAACTCACACCAAAGACATCCAATACACGATGCAAACCCTCAGTTTACCAACTCAACACAAATCTGACCATGAGAGTTTGGTCTTTATCTTTTCAATTTTAGAGTTTAGTGAGCAGATAAAAGTTGTAAAAACACTTAGGAGGCTTTAATACTATTTGGGCAATACTCCTCAATACTCCTTAGTGTGTATGCGAGCAATTAAAAATGCAAACAATGAGGGGATTGCTCAATCAATTACATTTAATTTTATGGTCAAGTTCAATTAGCAGTCCCAATTTTTAATTTTTGTTTTTTTACTTTTTTTTTATTTTTTTTGGATATTTTCAATGAAACATCTAATGAGATTTCTGATTTCCTTTATTCCTATATTGACAAAACAGAGGGGGAAATGGAAAAGCTAATGTACGAGAAAATATGGATGCAACTGCTAGACATAGAGGTGCGTACTTGACTCTAGTGCTCTGCATGCAATATGATCCGCGCAGAAAATTCAATTATTCTATATGAATGTAATGCGAGAACCGTCCTAGACATAAACTTCTATTATCGTGAAGCACAAATTGATTTGTCTAAGTCGAAGCGAGTTCTATAGGAACATATATTCTATTACGGGCTTTGGACCTAATGGTACCTGGCTCAATTAAATAGAAACCTATATCTAGGGGCTCAAGCACAAAAAATCCACGTGAAATAAAAAAAAATAAAAGAGAGAAAACAAAACATGGAAAACAGTGGTGAGGTCCCCCAAGTGCACTGGCACTTGGCGAAACAGACCCCAAAATGCCGAAGTCCACAAGTCAAAATATCTAAATTATTACAACAATAATTTGTTATCTAAATAAAATAATTATCTTCTTCCAAAAAAAAACTCAAGTCGTCCGAAGCAGTCCCTCACACAAAAAGCAAACAAGAGAAGGTTAGAAAACATTTATGATAAAAAGAGACAAGAAAAGTTGAAAAATAACTAAGTGCTCCCCGGCAACGACGCCATTCTGATGAGCTGAAATCTCGATGCGGTTAAGATGTAAATAAATATCACAATGGTTGTTGTTCTCAATCGCTCGAATAGGTCAACGAGAAAAAAATGTTTTTACCACTTAATGAAAAATAAATCAAGCAATAAAATGTAAGCGGTTTCGCTATTCTATTTACCAGGTATAGCGACCAGGGTCAAACACAAGGAGCACGATTTAAAGACTCAGTAGTCAAATTTTTAAAATGCATTTTTAGTGGTTTTTGCTTTTTCTTTTTATTTTTTTTCAAATGAAGTACAAGTGATAAAACACACACACCACACTCTTTTTGTATTTTTCGGAATAGTCAGAAATGCTAAAAAATAGAGAATTTTTTTGCGTTTTATATGTTTTAAATTATTTTTGGTATTTTTTTTCAAAATTTTCTGATGTTTTTGTGATTTTATAAAAATCAAACAGTGGAAATAAAGGGAAACAGTGCACATCCGAGAGTATTTTGCAACTTAAATATAGTTTCAGTGCCCAATACTCCTGGAAATTATTTTTAGGCTAAACTACAATGAAATATCTACAAAAAGAGACTGAAATCAGATTTTGGATTTTTGTACAATTATCTACATTTTTTAAGATTTTTAATTTTTCGCACTTTTTTTGGTTTTTTATAAATGATGGACAAAACTTGGATAGAAATTAAAAGACAAAAAAACACACCTACAATAATTTTTCCGAAAAT
Organism: Ottelia alismoides; assembly: GCA_037367405.1. Classification (NCBI taxonomy): domain Eukaryota; kingdom Viridiplantae; phylum Streptophyta; class Magnoliopsida; order Alismatales; family Hydrocharitaceae; genus Ottelia; species Ottelia alismoides. Next base: position 941,127 of record JAZKJV010008205.1, on the reverse strand, counting down.
TTTAGGCGAAATTTCAAATTTTAATGAATTTTCTAATTTCAAGCAGGCAAAAAGTCACTATTTTTTATTTTTTAAAAATATAAAAAGTCAACAAAAAGCTATGAAAATTTTATACAACGTTTAGACATAGCAGGAGCATGCACAAATTTTTTTAGAATTTTTAAAGCATGAAAAACATTTATTTTGATGAAAAGATCGAGGAAGTTCAAGTTCTATAATATAAGGACTAAAGTGCAATTATTGGAAGTTTTTGCAACTAAATATAACAAAAAATACGTTGCAGGATTAAACGTGAAATTTACCGCAAGTGAGGGTGTGCTACGCACGTGATCTTCTGGAGCATATGGACTGTTTTGCAATTTGCGAAAGCTCTAGGGGCGTAACTATATTTTTTCCTAATTTTTTTTTTATATTTTTTTAAAAACCAAACCCTAGGGCCTTTCTTCTGTTCATTATCTCAAAAGGGGAAGGAGCCGGGGGGGGGGGGGCGTCGTCCCTTCTTCAGATGGAGTTGCTGCTGCCGCGTGCTGGACACGGGTATCGGAGGGAAACAAAGGTATGCGGTGGTGCGGGCACTGCCTGGCACGGGACGGCACCGGCTTCGTAGTAGGTCGGTGAAGGATAAGCCGGAATCGACGGTGAGGTCAGATCTGAGGTGGTGGCCTCGCGTATGGCATTGGGGCGGCGGTCCATGCAACGGTGGCAAGACTGCGGTAAAGGGGCTGGCTGCTGGCTACCGCGTGGGTCCTGAGGAGGTGGCTGTCGGCAACGGTGAACGACCGTCACGCGAAGAGAAGAATCGATTATGGCAGGTGAAGGGGTCCTGTGGGCGTGACCGCAGAGTGCACGAAGGAGCAGGTGGGCGGCGCAGGGGTATCCCGCGCGATTGAGGTTGCGGCACTGGTGGCGGTTTGAGCGGTGCCGCTTGGCGGCGTAGGTGACCCGCACGTGGGGCGGAGGTGCAGGGCTGGAGTCGCTGCGGACCTGCTTCTTCTTTTATTATTATTTTTTATTTTTTTCTGTAAACAACAGATAATAAAAGAATTTGTTTTTTTTGCAAAAACTGTAAGCAGTAACCGTAGAAAGACATTTTTTATTTTCTTAAGATTGTTCTGTAAATAAATGTTAGGAAGAAAAACAATATATGTTTTTTTATTTTTTATTTATTTATACATAAAATAAGAGGCATGAATGGGGATCCGACGGAGAATTAGTAAAGGATCTGAAGATCCGATCACCGTATGTGGTCGGATGTGAAAGGTTGTGATAGATAGAACATGAAAGTGCGAGGATCGAGAAAAAGAGGTGAAAATGAGATTCAGATGGAAAGTGTGATATGGAATTTTGTTCTGATTTTAAGGATCTAATTCTAAATCAGAGAAAAAATTACATCGATGATTATCTAAGAGAAAAAGACGAGAAACAAAATTAGATCTCACCTCGGGATCAGATACGCCGTGATGGCCTCGATGATGGCCAATGCGCTATCACCGGATGGCTCGAAGGTTGGGCACCCTTCTTCAACAAGATAGATCTCGGTGATCAGACTCCTTTCCACCAAAGATCGATCAGCAAATAACGAAGGAGGAGGAGCCCATTAAAAAGAGAAGAAAAATAAAAAATGAAGGTATATACACTTAAGGAAGGTGTTAATTAGTTGAATTAATAAAATAAAGAGATTCATAAATAAATTAATAAATTAATAAGCATTTTCAAATTTAAATAAAATAAATAAATTAATTAATTTACAAAAATTAATTACCCACCTTAATGTTGGCTATTAAAGGTATGGAATAATATCTTATACACAAGGTAAGTTTTAAAATCAAATAATGAATTAAATAATTAAATCTAAATATAAATTTCACAATAAAATTAATTAATTACCTAATGTTCGATATTTTATTTTTTGGTGATTTTTATGTAAGGAAATTAGCTGTATACAAATATTATGAACATATAATACAATATACACATGTACAAATAAGGAAATAAATTTTATATCTTTTTTTAATTTTTTTTTTAATTTTTTGATTTTATTTTTAGTGAAAATAATATTTACAATTATGTACATTATGTATAAAAAATAAATATGAAAATATTTATATACAATAAGAATTGGTAAAACTGCACAAAACACACCAGAAAACTGACTTTTCTACCGTAACTCCAAAAAATATGAAACCACAACCATTTGAAAGATAAGTTAATTTAGAGTATAATGGAAATGAGTTTGATTTAATTTGAGTTCGTATGGAGCCGAAATTTGTATTTTAATTATAACTTTGCAGCTTTTTTTCTGAGTGTGATTATTTGTAATATGTACATTGATTTTTTTGCAATTATTTTTATTATATACAAAGCATTTTTATTTACAACTTTTGTCTATAAAAATAATTAATTTGAGGTCAATTTATGTACAAAGAAGTTAGTACAAGTTTTATCCAAATATACATAAAAAATATTTACACAATATTTTATTAAATTTTTGAACTAAAACCCTATCTCCCCCTACTTTATTCCTGGTCGATCAGGTCAAGTCTTGACCTTCTCTCGGGGTTCGGATCAGCATGTATTTATTGCATAAACACATCCTTTCTTATCTTTTCTTTTTTTTCTTTTTTATTCTTTTATTTATGTACAAAAAGTGTTAAAAATGCATATTTAACAAATGCATGCAAAATGGTAAATTCATGTAATTAGTGGGTATTTACTGGTGTTCGACTACGAAAATGAAGCTAAAATAAAAGAATAAAGGTGATGAATTGTGGATTCATCAACAACAGTTTCATCATCTTCATGTTGACTTGTTAGGGCCTGATATAGATTCTTCCTCATTTCCAGATGCAAACATTATGGTTGCATCAGCCATAGATCACTTCTGTAGTGATCAACCAAGCACCGATCAACAATGACCTACATGCTTCCCTTGAGTCCATGCATAACTAGATTAGGGAGGGAGGGTGATGGTTGAGGTTAGAGCTGAGCTTACACAGATGAGACGGAGGAGAATAGATCAGAGAGTAGATGATATTCATGAAGATGCCGATGGAGAAGATAGAGAGAGACCTGAGGTTTGAGGAGCTGAGATTCCACAGGTTGGAGGGGCTGATATTCCACCTAGACCTACTTGTACGATGAAGGCGTTTTACAACTCTTATACAACTACTAACATTGATTTAGAGCTTCGCCCTCGTACTAATCAGCTTTTGCCTAAGTTCCATGGGCATTCTACTAAGGAGCCATAGTCACACATTTAGGATTTTGAGTTGATTTGTAACATTGTTCACGATAGGCATGTGGACGAGGATACCATAAAGATGATAGTGTTCCCATTCTCCTTGGTCTATAGAGTAGCCTACTGGTTGAAGTATCTTGGGATAGTTTTCACTACTTGGGAGCAGTTAAGGATCGAGTACTTGAACAACTACTATCCACTTGGTCGAACCAATGTAGCGAGAGCTATGATCAGCAAATTCACCATGCTTCTGAATGAGCAGTTCCATGAAGCATGGGATCATTTTAGAGAGATCACTAAGAAGTGGCCTCACCATGATATCAACAAGCCCGTCCTTGTTCATAGTTTCTTCTGTGGACTAACACCTGAGTTACAAGTTCTAGTTAATTCTTCATGTGGAGGCTCCTACTTCTCCAAGCACGAGGATCAAGCTTGGGCCATTTACGAGGAGATGGTAGGGAACTACACTACTATGACTCAGACTCGATTCTACACTCAAGGGAAGCCTCCTCATCATTCACAACATTCTAGAGTGGCCCATATTGAGACCGATTCTTCTTCTACTGCAGCACAAATAGAGTCAACATATGCTGATAAGGGGATCATTTGCCAGAAGTTAGACCACATGGATGTTATTGAGAAAAAGTGCCATAGACTAGATAAGATCGACAAGATTGACGAGTTGAACCAGTGTTTGAGTGACATAAAGACACAAATCATGTACCTTCAGGAGGTAGAGATGGCTTCTACGCCTTCTTCATGGTCACATGTTGATTCGAGGAGTCCTATCCCATATTCTCAGATCAGACACATCATGTTCACCATATCCATTCCGAGCCAGTGCATCATACTCTCCAGTACTAGATGCAACAATCACCATCTTCTTATACTTAGATGGTGGTCAATCAGAGTGATTAGCATATAAGTACTTTGCTATCGTATAATACATGGTAGGCCGAGCTGTTAATCAAGGTCAACGGGTTTTGGTACAACCCATACCCACAACAGCCTGGGATTTGTCGTGACCACACATGTTTCTATTAATCTACAAGAGGTGCTTCATACCAGTAGCAACCTCAGGCACATCCAGGGCAGAGTAGAGAACAACCCCAGTCCGATCCTCGTCCACCATACTAGAGCAGATAGTGGAGATAGGGTGCACACCCAGCTTGGCACTCTTACACTCAACAACAACCCCATTCCTATTCCAAATAGCAACATTTTATTCAATTACCTCATTTCTGGAGAGGCAACTCATCCAGGTCTCAAACCCCTTCTTATGAGAACCCAACTTTAGAGGATCTCACTCGTTTGATTTTAGATAAGCACACAACTTTTAGGTGATAGTTGATGAGTTAAGACATGAGATGATAGAGATCGTCAATGGCAAGGCTGCCATTCCTGCTCAGATTGAGCCCACCCAGAACCTTTTGAAGAGGAAGTCTGAGCAGGTATAGCGGACAAAACCTACCATCTGGAGTGAGGTATATGATGATACTCCTTATTAATGTGATGATGATTTTGTGACACTTAAAAGTGGTAGAGTTCCAGCCGGTGACACCTCATCTAGTTAAGGAGCAGATGCACATGCGGATTCAGTCGAGCAAGATGAGTTAGATAGTGGTATTGATGTCGCTATACCAATTGCTGATGGTGACGCTAATGCCACCAATCATTATGATCTAGAGGACGGTGGTACTAATGCCACCATACTTGTTGAGCCAAAGAGCGGTGTGGATGCCGCTATACATGTTACTAATGGTAGTATCGATGCCCACCAAGTTTATTTGTACATATACACCTGCTCTTATTGCTTCATTTGTACTCAATGATGAGGATGATAGAAAAAAATAAAAAAATGTACAAAAAATCCAAAAAGAAAAATAAAAGAAAGGTTTCTCTTCTTCTACTAGTTCATCTTGTGGTGATGGTGATGATTTGATTGATACTAGTCATATACATTAGAGGAGACCTCTTCTTGTTTCTGACCCTCGTAATTTTGAGGAGGGTCCATCTCTTCCTTTTCCTCAAGAACACCACCTAGGAAAAGGAATTGGAAAAGAAAATCCCAAAAATAGACAACTCATGGAGTTTAACGAGAGAATAATTGATAAATTCCAAATCTATCTTACTCTTTTAGAGTCCTTATCACACATACCTCTCTTCCAGAAGAGCCTTAGAGAGAATATCACATTTTGTGGGAAGAAAGCACACAACCACAACTCAAAGGTCCACATACTCACCAAGGTAAGCTATTATGCAATCTAGAAATGTCTTCGAGCCAAGAGATCAGATACATGAGCTCCATATGTCAGATGTCAGATTCAAGAGTAGAGATTTGAATGTACTCTCTTAGGAAATGGTTCTTCAATTAACCTTCTTCCTTCTTCTTTGCTCGACAAGTTTGAGTTTGGTCCTCTTAGACGAAGCATGATAGTTCTTTAGTTTTGATAGATCGGTCAAGAGGTTGAAGGGGTTACTCAAGGATGTCGTCGTTACCATTCAAGGCTTGTAATTCTCCATAGACTTCATCGTGTTGGACATGGAGTTCCATGAATTTGTGATCAATACCTCGATCATATTAGGCTAACCTTTTCTGGTGACAACAAAGGCCATGTCTGATTATGGTAGCGGGAAGGTGTACTTTTGCATCGAGGGCGGGAGTATACTGATAAAGATAATTGAGGATTCTATTGCCAGAGCCAAATCAGATATGACATTAGATACAGAGCCATACATCCACCATGAGTGTGATTTTGTGATTATAAATGATGAAGCATTTTGGTAGATCTGATTTCACGTTCTCTTTTTAGGATTTCAGATTCATTGGATCCAGTCACTAGCTAATGAGAGATCGGATATCACACTTGTGGAGCATGATACATTAGAGTATGATGAAACAGATTCTGGTACTGAGAGTGATTTTATTTCTTATGTTTTAGACATTGATCCCTCTGATTCAGACATGGATTTTGATTGGCAGGATTTTGTTGAGTATATTCTGTGTTTGATTTCTGTAGAGCCTACAATAGGTATGGGCGTTGAGCCAGTACAGTCTTGTTAGTCATCAGTAGGGCAGTCTCCATAAGATGATCAGAGAGATCTTTCATATACATAATTGGTTGCATTAACTCATATCCTTAGGAAGCCAGATCTACCCACTACCGCCCACTAGGAGCTGAAGTTGTTACCACAGATCATGACATACTGATTTTGCAAAAGATTCCAACTTGTTTATAGTCATAATCTCTGTGATTTGACTAATGACCAAGAATCTCGCCTGATAAAAGTTCTTTAAAGAAATCTCAACTTGACCAGATGGCCAGTAGCAGATCTCCATGGGATTAGTCCAGCCCTATGCTCCCACCACATCTTTTTAGAGCATGAAGCCAAGCCATCTCATGAGTTTCAGCGTAGGCTGAACCCGAATCATCAATTTGTTGTTATGAAGGAAATTTCCAAGTAGTGGAGCATCGATTTTACATATCCCATCTCTGATTCTAAATTGGTTAGTCCACTTCATGTGGAACACATGAAGATAAAGAGGAGATTTCTACTCGGGTACCAACTTCTTGGTGAGTCTATGTGGACTACAAACGATTGAATCAGGTGATCAAGAAGGAACTCTTCCCACTACCAATCATTGATCATACTATTGAGATATTAGCAGAGAAGAGTAATTACTTTTTTCCTGATGGGTACTCAGGATATAACCAGGCTGCCATTGTTCCTGGAGACCGGGAAAATATGACATTCTCCTGTTTGTTCGCAATGTATGCTTTTAGACAGATGCCATTTGGTTTATGTAATGCCTCGGTTACATTCCAAAGATGTATCCTTTCCATTTTATCGGACATGGTGGTGAATTTTTTGAGGTCTTCATGGATGGCTTCTCAGTCTATGGAAATGATTTTGATGCTTGCCTTTCTAGCCTAGACCGCATGCTTTAGCATTATGTGGAAGTCAACCTTGTCTTATCTTCGCAGAAGAATTATTTCATGATGATTCAGGGGATGGTACTTGGTCATATCATCTCCAACAGGGACACAGAGGTTGATCCGACCAAGGTGGAAATCATCAAGAAATTCAATCCGTTATCCAATCTGAAGTAGTTGCAGCCTTTTCTGGGGCATGTTGGTTTCTATCGAAGGTTCATTTAGGACTTCAGTAGAATTTCCCAACTGCTTATCGATCTTCTCATTAAAGATGCTAAGATCCTTTTAGATGATAAGTGTCTTTCATCATTTGAGACTCTCAAAAATCTAGTTGAATATGAACTTGTCCTTTAGCCACTAGATTGGTCTCTCCCATTTGAGATCATAAAGAATGCCTCAGATTTTGCGGTAGGGGCTATTGTAGGAAAGAGGAGGGACGACCTTCCATACCCCATTTACTAGGATAGCAAGACTTTAGACTCCGTGCAACAGAATTATACCATTACAGAGAAAGAAATGCTAGCTGTAATCTTCACCTTAAGTAAGTTCAAATCTTACATCATTGGATCCATGATTACCATTTTTACATATTACACCACCATCAGGTACTTAATGGATAAGAAGGACGACAAGGCACGTCTTGCTAAATAGATCCTTCTGTTTCAAGAGTTTGATATTGAGGTTAAGGATAAGCCTGGAGTAAAGAATGTTGTGGCAGATCACCTCTCCAGATTAAAGATTCATGAGACTTCTGAGTTTACTAAACCCATCACTGAGAGATTTTTCAGAAGAGGTGATTCTTGCTGTCACCTCGCTTCCATGGTATGCTGATATTATGAACTATCTAGTTTCCATGAAAGTTCTAGAAGGTTGAACCATACAACGACTTGAGACTTTGCTTGCGAAGGCATGGTCGTACCATTGGGAGGATCCCACCCTTTACCATGAATAAGAGGGGGGATAGTGTTTGGCATAGATGTTTTCATCAGGAGGAACACAACAATGTCCTAACCTACTATCACAAGTTGTAGGTTGGAAGACATCATTCTGGGAGGACGGCAACAGAGAAGGTACTTCAATCAGGCCTTTGGTGGCATACACTATTAAAGGATAAAGATGCATTCGTGAAGATGTGTACTGACTTTTAGAGGATGGGTACTTGTATACATAGAGATATGATGTCTATGAATCCCATTTACTTTTGTGAGGTTTTTGACTCATGGGGAATCGATTTTATTGGCCCATTCCCTAATATTTGAGTACATTATGTTAACTGTGGATTATGTGAGTCGTTGGGTTGAGGCTATCCCCGCTCAAGCTGTTGATGCAAAGATAGTTTCCAAAATTTTTAATGAATAATATCATTTCGTGGTTTGGGGTACCTAGAGTTCTGATTTCTAATGGGGGTAGTCATTTCATCAACAACAAGGTAAGGGCCCTTACTAACGAGTTCAAAATTGACCATTGGATAGCTACTCTGTATCATCCGTAGACGAATGGTCCAGCCGAGGTTTCAAATAGGTAGATCAAAATAATATTGTAGAAGGTTGTCTGTCTAAACAAACAGAATTGGTCAAAGATTTTGGACTCTATTTTTTGGGCTTACCGGACATCCTTCAAGACTCCTTTGAGTACATCTCCCTCTTGACTCATTTATGGAAGCCATGCCAATTACCTATTGAAATCAAGCACAACTCATTATGGTCAGTTACAAAGTTATTATTGGATACAAAGAGTGTAGGAGATCAGAGGGGAGTATAGTTGGCAGCCCTGGAGGAGTTACATGATGCAGCTTTCTCGAGTAGTATACATTATAAGGACATAGTGGAAGAATGGCATGATGCACATATCAACAATAACCGGTTTGAGCCAAATAAGAGAGTATGGCTATTTGATGCGAGACTGAAGTAATTTCCACAGAATTTATAGAGCAAGTGGAAAGTCCCGTTCATAGTAAGAAATGTGTACGCCAATGGTAACATTTATACATCTAAGTTGTCTTCTGAGTCCAACTTTCGGGTTAACGGTCAACTCATAAAGAATTTTCATGATCATGTTTCATTGACCGTTGATGTTGCCCCGATCCATTTTGTATGAGATGTGTCCTTTGATTCTCATATTTTGTGTCCCGTACCTTATTTAATCTTTTGTTCGCCTCTTTGTATATCTGTGTTTTCTTTTATTTTATTTCTTTCTCCCATTTTTTATTTAACACCCTAGGTCTCGCTTAGGATTTTTGCTATACTTAGGATGCACTTTATCATAAGTATATGGGGGTGTTGAACCTTTGTCATTCTTAGTTTTTTTTGTTTTATTACATCTTTTTTGTTTCCTATACTTAGGGACATCCTACCCTAAGTATAGGGGAGCTAATATATGTTTTTCATTTCTTTGATTGTTCCCTCTCTTGTCCCTCGACTGTTGATATTCTCTTCTATACGCAGGGATCTTTTACCCTAAGTACAGGGGGGATAGGTCGAGTCATTGATTTCATGTACATTCTCTTACTCGGTCTTCCTCATTTGTATAGTCTTTTATACCTAGGATTATTTTATCCTAATTATATGGGGATCACCGACTTCTACTCATTTTATTATTTCTTTCTTTGAGTCATTGTAGCATAGGATTCTTTTCACTTTTCTATGCTTTGTAGAGCTTTGTCTTCCGTTATCACTTCTTACTCACTATGAGGACAAAGTTCGAGCTTAGTATGGGGGGTGTTATATGTATTGTATATATATATATACTTTAGCCACAACTCGTACTCTTGTTTGTTTAGTAATCTTGCTAATAAAATTAGAAAAAAATATTTTGAAAATTTTTTTGTAAAACTATTTTTTTAAACTCTTTTGTGAAATATTTCGTAAAATTGTTTGTAATTATTTTTGTAAAATTCTTTGTTAAACTTTTGTAAAAAGATTAGTTAATTATTTGTGTAATTTTTTTTATAAAATTTTCATAAAATCATTTTGTTTGTAAAATGTTTGTAAATTAATTTGTAACAAAAGTATTTATACTGTAAAAATGTTTGTAAATTTTTTGAAAATAAAATATTTGGAAAAATATATTGTAAAATATTTGTAAAACTTTTTGAAAAATGTTTTGTAAAATATTTTTTGTAAAAGACTTTGTAAAATGTTTTCTAAATTATTTGTAAAATGTGTTATAAAGTTTTGTAAAAGGGTTTATAAAATTTTTGTAAATATTTTATAATGTGGGATATAAACTAAGGGGTTTTAAAAATTGTTTGTAAACTTGTTGTAATTTTTTTGTAAGTATAACAACAATTATTTCTAATTTTGTATATAAAATTATTTAATGAAAGATGTATATATAATCATTTTGTAAAATTTGTAAATAAAACTTGGAAATAAAAATTCCTTTTGTAAAGTCTTGTATAAAATGTGTATGTATGTTTTGTATAAATTCCTTTGTATAAAATTTAATTGTGATAAAAGCCTTGTAAATTCTTGTAAATATGTATGCTAATCTATTCAAAAAAATACATAAAAATTGAAAAAGATAAAATCCATAGAAATGTAAAATTCTCTAGAAAGTTTTTAAAAGTTTGTTCTTTTCTTTTGATTGAAAAAAAAAAGTTTTCCTGGCATTTGCATTTCCAGTTTTGAGAATGAAATTGATGCTTAAACTAATCTGGAAAAAAATCAAGGGGAACTTGGTTAAGAAATTAATCCATTTAATTTCAGAGGAACCTTATAGGAATTGGAGTTTATACTTTTCAGGTTGAGCGACTTAATTCTTTGAGTCCACAAGACTATGTTCACATGTCATCTTGATTGGTCTAAGTAGAATATTTCATACACACACATGAGTTTAGTCAGGGACCTATCTTTTACAATCCCCTTGCATGTTGCTCTTCACGAATAAGGTGGTGAGGGGAAGAATCCTTTGACATGAGATGCATGTGAATGAAAATGTATACAATCACTACGAGTGGCCAGTGTACCCCAACCTAGTCTAATGGCATGGACATCTAAAGACAGAAGCTATTGGTTGAAACAAAACTTCGGATGAGGGATGGTATGCTGACAATTTTTTCTAAGACCCCAAAACATGGGTGTGGAGAAAGATTCTATATATGTCGGGGCACAACAAGATCAATACATTGCAACAACTCTTTCCACCAAATAGAAGGCAAATGTATTCCAAGAAAAAGAATAATGACCACAATTGTCCCCTTTCAGAGAACCTATAGATCTTAGTGGAGACTTAGCTACACTGGCAAACTTCACAAGGAGATGAGGCTACACTAGCCACGCTCCACTTATCTTCGTATTCGTCAATCTTCTAACCCATTCAATTGTGGACATATCACGTGCATAACCTTAGAAGTAAATACCCCGCTCCTCGAGGAAAGAGTAGCCAAACTGGGCAATGAGGGTCACCTTTCTAAGAAAAGGTCGTTCTTCGTCATTTCTGATCTGAGGAGCTATATTTCACTTACACACAAGTAAGATTCATAGTCATCAGAATTTGTATGTGAGGACTTGTTCTGACCTGACTATGAAGGCGAACTAAATAGATACTTGTGGAACTGAAAGGCTATTGAGTTTAAATCCTATTCCCAATAAGGTTCTGCCAAACTAATAATCCAAAGGTTTGATCGAGCTCCATTCTTTGATCTTATGAAGTTAAGTTTAAAAATCAAAATTGATCTAAGTTCTTTCCTTTTTTCTTTTCTTATTTATGTTTTCACTAATCCTTAGAATAGGTGTTTGCTAAGGGACTAGCAAAGGTAAAGTATAGGGGAAGGATAAAACCATCATTCAACATCTTTATTCTTTTATTTTAGCTTAAAATGCTTGGCAAAATACATTTAAATAATAATAATTCTCATCTTTTATCATTTATCATTCATTATTAATATTGTATATTTACCACTTATTTACACCAAAATAAAATAGTCGAGAAGAAAAGAAAAGAAAATAAGAGAAGGCTATATATATATATATATGAAATAAATACAGGCTAAATCTAACCCTGAGATGAGGTTAAAACTTGACCTGATCGACAAGGAATAAAGTAGGAGGATATAAGGCCTTCATCCAGAAAAAAGAATTCACAAAATATTCTTTACTAGTATATTCATCATTGTACATCCATCATTATATTGTGTATGCTTTTAATCAATTTTATTTACACCAAACTCATCTCAAATAAAAATGTTTTCTTCTTGGAACTTGTACATAAAAATAAGATGTAAATATTAAAAATAGTTACAAGAAGAATCATTGTACAGTGCGAAAATTACAATACATTGAAAAAATTACATAGCTCAACTTGTCAGATAAATATCTTCTCCACAAAAATTCAAACTAACCCCGAGATTAGGTCAAAACTTGACCTGGTTGATAAGGAATAAAGTAGGAGGAGATAAGGCCTTCATCCTGAAAAAAAGATCAGAAAAATATTCTTTATTTGTATATTCATCATTATATATCGATCACTGTTATGTATGTACTTCTTATTCTATTTTATTTATCGCCAAAATTGTATCAAATAAAAAATTTTCTTCTTGGTACTTGTATATAGAAATAAGTTGTAAATATTAAAAAAATGCAAGAAGAATCATTGTACAGTGTGAAATTACAATACATTGAAATAGTTGCAAAGCTCAACTTGTCAGATCAATATCTTCTCCAAAAAATTCAAATAAATAAAATTCACGTTCATTGTAATCAAAATTAAATAAGCTTTAAAATGAAAGTGTTTAATTATAGTAAGAGTTAAGATGTAGAAAGTGGCATTTTGTAGTGTTATTGTAAATTTGTTTGTATTGTATACTATATTATTCTTTTATGTATTTCCTTTTGTTTTTGTACATATTGTTTTTTTAATATTTGTACATATTATATTTAATCGTATAAAATGCAAATAAGAACTAAAAAATAAAAAATAGTAAAAAATAAAAACATGTATATATTGTATAGGTATATTTATTTAACTATATAAATTAATTGATAAAAATTACATAAAATGTCTTCCAAAACCTAAAAAATGCAGTAAATTAATAAATTGTATAATTATATAACTATTTGTAAAAATATTTTATAAAAAATACATGTTTTTTATATAGGTGTATTTACATTTGAATAAAGATGTTTATTTATTTTCACCTAATTATTTAATTTATTTAACTTATTAAAAATAACTTAAATTAAGTTCATTTTGTTATTAACATTTTTTACTCATAGAACCTTTTATTTTAATTTATTATATAATTTTTAATTTTTATTTCATTTATTATCCTATTTAGTCTTTTAGAGTTTTTATAATTTACGGGATGGCCTCCCATTAGCAGACCCATATTTGTTGGCCCGGGTCAATGATCGTTCAATGATCACGTGGTTTAATTTGTGTTCGTTGTTGTATGTGTACTTAGCAAATCATTCAGAATCGAGAGAAGAATCTCCGTGACCCGGGCAAGTCCGGGGTCGAACACAGGGAGGCAAAGGAACAACTTTAGGTTAATTCGGAAAACGCATGTTTAGGTTTTCAAATGCGATTTTTTTATGTTTTATGCAAAAAGTATGTGAAATGCACAATGCAGGTGAATTAAGTTTATAGAAAAATACACAACTTAGGTATATTAATTTTAATAGAAAAATCAGTTCAATTTAGCCAAATTATATTTTTCTAGACCCCTAATCCAATGATGAATGCAAGACACTTTTTTTGGAATAACTCTTCAAACGAATTAACCAGAGTGTGAATTATCTCAAGAAGGTATTTATATAAGAAATCCAGGATAGTTGAAATTTCGCAGAAATACTAAGTGTGGATTTAATTAAAAACCATTTATTAAAATCACTCTACAATTTATTTAAGGCACACACCAACTCCAATTAAGATGAAATTCAGATCATAATTAAGGCTTACTTCAAGGCATCACTCCTAATTTTTGTGAAACTTTTGAAGCAACCTAAGTGAATTATTTATTTAAGACCACAGATTGGGTAAAATATGTAGAATTACACTTGCATATTTTTAATTAATTACCCAAAACTCAGAAAATATAAATAAATATCCAAATGGTAGACAATTAGTTGCTCAATATAATGATATTTTCATTAAAAAAATGTTGCAAATAACTATGTCCAAATTAATGTGCACACATAAGGTTATCCGTGCAATTCAGACATTAAAATTAAACAACACAAATATGTATAGAGACTTATTTGTAATTATAGAAACTTAAAGGGACAAACATGCAATTTTAACAAAATAAAAAAAAATAAAAGTACGACCTTCATTTTCTTTGTGGCAAGGACGGCTAGGGCTCGATGAAGAAGAGGGAGGGGCCGTGGGAGGGACGACGGGGCAGCGCGCGACGGTGCGGAAGGGCAGCAGGATGGCGAAGGGAGGATGGCAGAGAGGGCCGTTGATGCACAGGAGCTGGCGAAATGCGGAGGAGCTGCGTGCGGTTGCAGGCCGAGGATAGAGGAGGCCGACGCCCGCTGGAGAAGGAGGGCGGTTGTGGTCGCGGAGGGAGAAGGAGGCGCTGGGGAGAACAGTCGTTGGCCTGATGGGTGGAGGCCTGCGAGGCGGATGGATGAGCCACCGCTGGTGGCTTGGGCGGAGTCGTTTGAAGGCGAAGCGTCGCTTGGAGTGGCGGCAGCGGGCTGCCACTGGAGGTGGCAGGCGGCGGTCGGTTGAGGGAAGGGCAGCCGGCTAAGATGGCTGGAAGGGGGGCGACCGTCCTGTTGTCTATTTTTTTAATTTTTTTGATGTTTTTTTTACTGTGATTTTTCTATTAATTTTTTTATTTTTTTGTTTTCTTAAACAAGAAATAAAAAAAGATGAGAATGAAGGTGGACAATGGGTTAAAATGGATTTGCGGGATTATGATGATGGTGGTGGTGGTGATGATGGAAATGATATGATGATGATATGATGTGAAAATGAGACAACAAGGAAACCAAATATTATATAAAATATAATAACAAGAGAAATGAGAGGAAATACTTACCCAAGGTTCGCCAGATTTGTGGAGCAGCTACGTTGGACTCCTATCATCACCTCGATCTGATTGGCGAAATAAAAATCGGAGAAGCCATGTGAACTCGATGGGGAACTCATGACGCGGGGATCGTGATCGCCGCGGATCTCGCCAGAAGGAGTTCATCGCTTGAGGAGGATGTTTAGCCGTTGTCATCAACAAAACACTCCAAGATCTCTCCTTTTTCTATTAGAATGGCGGATGTCGAGAAATGTGGATGAAGAGATGAATATAAAGAAGAGAAATGAGAAGTTGGAGAAAAAAATGAAGGTAGAGGAGATGGAGTGGAATGGGAGGTTATTGGAAAAATGGTGGAGTTGAATAGAGTTGAATGGGAGGTTGGAAAATATGGAGTTGAATGGAACTTATTGTGGAGAATGGAAAATAATTAAAGGAAAATAAAATAAAGTAGGCTACTTAAATACAATAAAATAAAAGAGAAGAAAAAGAGTGGAGAATTTACAAAAGAAGACAACCAACATGTACATGTTTCTCTTTTACTTTTTTAATTTTAAATTTTTTTATGTATTTTTTTATAAAAGATATTTACAACAGAAAAATCAATAAAATAGTAGGAATAAAATACAATACCAAATTGATTTTTTTTGGGTTTCTAGTGATTTAGAAAAAATAAAAATTGAAAATAAGAAAACAAAAAATATGTACAATATATACAATGTACACCGAGATCCCAAAACTCATATTTTGCAAACGAACTCTGATTTTAATGAAACAACTTTTATTGGATATATAATTTTCTAACTTAAACTTTAAAAGTGAGTTTGGTGAATTTGGAGTTCATACAAAGCGCAATTTAGGCGGGAAGTTGGACTTTACAGCCTTTTCTCTTTGGGATTCAGGAGCATTTATTTGAGATGAAATATATTTTATAGTTTTATATTTTTATATATTTTTTTATGAACAATTCAGAGAAAGAACTTGTTAAAAAGGAGTTGGAAAGAATTTATTAAAAATTCAAGAAGTTTTGGGTTATTTACAGGTGAAAAACTCATTTATTTTGCGATTTTTATTATTAATTTATTTTGTACAATATAATATACAATAATTAGTGTATTTTATTAAAAAAAGTCTTTTTAATTTATTGATTTTATGGACATTTATTTTGGATTTTACTCAGAGATTTTGCTAAGATGATGAATCGTGGATTCATCAGTAAACCCCCCATTCCTACCCAAATACTCAAATAAATTCTGCACAGATCGGTCTCCTCTTATTTATCTAGGTCCGGTTTTCAGTCCCTTTCTATAGATTTCTCCACAAACTTTCACTCAAATAATCAAATTTCAAGCCTAAATAAGATCTCCATCACCCAACCCTGGTTCACGCACTGAACACCATTTATAATTTCATCATTTCCGTTCTTTATAAATAATCTAGGATCATCTCTGACGCTTTCTGATCTATCTTCGACCTGATTTTCTACCTGAAGTCATCACCTGGAGATTGTTGCTCATGACATGAGCGATTTCTCCTGATCTCGATAGAGAATTAGGCCCTCATTGACACGATCTAATGTTGGTCGGAGTCTCGCTACTGCGTTGAGCGTCTCTAACTGATTTTTGCCTCAAATCCACCTAAAAATCGAATGATCTGACTTCTTGATTTTTATTTCTGACCCTTCGATCATCATCATTGACCCTTCTTCATACCTCTTCCCACCTCTGATCCATCAGATCCACTGTACATTTGACTTTTGTCTCCCCTTCCAAACACCCTTCGTCGGAGATGCTTGTTCACCTCCAATTTCTTTGGATTTCTGCTTAATAATGTTGGTAGGAGAAGCTCCTTCGAGCAAATAACTCTTTCCAGGGCCTAGGAGCACCATCTGACCTAGATTGGGGCATTTGGACATCGCACTTCAGCCGCAGTACATATGTTGCTCCATATCACTAGGCGAAGACCTTCACGCATCAACAAGACATCAAGATGACATGGAGAAACAACATGAGCGCATAACCACAGTTTGGAGGAGTGTTGGACCTAGATTGGCCGAGATTCGATAGATTGAAGATCATCTGCACCCACTGCTGCTCATTACCATTAGATTAAGAACAAGAAGTCCAAATCAGATCCAAGCCGTTAAGGAAGCCCCAATTGCCAATTGTCTATCCAAATCTAAAGGATCGAACTAAAGCCATCGGATTCACACGTGCCTCTCATGTGTTTGGTGATTTTTATATCGTAACCCTTCTTGTTTCTTGTTTGTAAATAAGCTCTTTTGAGGACACATGGCATGATGTTGTGATTTGAATATTTGCGTAAAAGCCTTTCGATGTTCCTTTAATAACTTTCTTGTTCTATTAGAACCGCATCACGTCCATCTGCACATGCTTTATGGTGTAATTGTAGTATTTGTTCCAAGGTTTCCTATTATTATTCAGACCTCGTAAATACATAATTCCCATTGGAGTCCATGCCAACACATATCACGTGGGCCAACATGCGCTCTCTGTGGATAATTGCATATCTTCCCTCCATTTTCTTACTTTGTTATTAATTCAATGCCTTAAATAAATGGGAAAAGGGAGCCTACACCCATGTGTAGGTAACTTACCTACACCCAACTCTTTTTCCCTCAAAATTTATTATTTTTTTGAATTAATTCTTTGGGGAATTTAGATCACAATATATCACCATATCATCATTCAAATTTCAACTTATTTTGAGACTTCTAACTTATCCATCATGACAGTCAAATTTTAACGGTCTGAGATTTGCTGAAATCGACCCCTTCCGATGGAGCTGTTAGGATTGTCTGTTTTACATGAAATTTGAAACACATATTCCATTTATTATTCTAAGTAAATCCCCTAAAGATCCATTTAAAAAATCAAAAAAAAATTAAGAAACAAGAGGTGGGTGTAGGTAAGTTACCTACACATGGGTGTAGGCTCCCCAATCCCTAAATAAATATATTTGCAATTCAATCCATTGATTTCCAGATTAATTACTTTCTTTTAATCTAGCTTAATAATTCGTTAAATATATTGAAAAATACACTAAAAATTCTCATAAATGGTTGTTACTAATATCTCTCTCTCATAATTTAAATTTGAAAAAAAAGTTAGTCTTATTATTTTTTAAAAATTTAGAAACAACCTAAACATGTCCTGTTTGCAATATTAAATCAATAAAAAATCAAAAATTATTTGGAAATTCTATAAAAATTTGTGACTGTTTGCTTTGAGTTGTTATAATATATATATATATATATATATATGAACTTTTTTGTAAAAAACATGAAAACACAAAATATATAAAACACTAAAAAATTGATATAAAATCATTGAAAAGAAAAAATCATATAATAACTTTATTAAAAGCATGAAAAATCCTCTTTCTGATTGCGCATATTTCCCGTGTTTTTCATTTTTTTTTCTATTCTAAAAATCCAAAAAACATTGTCTTTATTTTCTGTTTTGTTTATTTCATATTTTTTTAAAAATACTACAAAATGTTAAATTCTTTCAAAAATCACGAAAATAATAAACAATTATCAAACATACAAAAAATATTTCTATTTGAATTTTCTAGATATTTTTACTAATTTTGAAAATTCCAAAAAGTGTGGTTGTTTACTTCCTTAATATTTTCTTTTATTTGTGTTTTATTTTTTAAAAAAATAAAAATATTTACAATATTAAAAATCACTAAAAATTAAAATCAGAAAACCATAAAAAATATAAAATCTAAATTCCAAAAAATATAAAGATCATAGAAATATATATAAATAACAAAAAGAGAGAAAAAAAAGAATCCTAGGTTGATTTTCTTGAAATTAATAACCCTCGTTTTTAACGGTTGCCTCCTTGTTGTCGACCCTAGAAGCTATACCGGTTAATAAGTAGCACAATCGTTTCCTTTTAGTTCTTTTAGTTGGATAATTTTATTTGATTGAATTGGTTTTAGGTTACGATGAACACATGACATGTGCATATTTCTTTCACATTTTAAATTAATAACTAAATCCTTGAAAAACCATTTCATCAGGACTATACATGTTCACTAATGAATTGAATACATGAGGTCACTTATGAGATATCTGGATCAACTAAATTTCGTCCACGGTCGTATTATTTTGGAAGCTTTATAGGAATTGTGGGTAAGGTATATGCTTTTGTAAAGCATATAATCGATACCATCTCATAATGATAGAATGATAAACTTAATGATAAAATCATGTAGAAGACAGTTCAAATATGGTCCAAACTTCGGGTTTATTCTAGTTCTTCCCGTATGTAGGATCTACGAGTATTAGGAATACTCGAGTGTGATGTGACCTTAATCAATTGTATAAATATGACACTTCCATTCCGAGGGAGTGATGAAACATGTTTTGATTTTAGTGATTTTACTTAGTACACCAAATATCTAATCTCAGTCCAAATGTAGAACATTGATCTGAATATGATTTAGATGCAATGACGAGACAAACATCTCCGAGCAGTCTTCCAGACATGGATATGAGATTAGGTCTCATTATCTAAGTCACTTTACATGGATTATATAGTCGCTCTTCCCTTATCTCCAAGTATCTGTGGAGAAGGTACATTATTCATGAAAGAGTTCAAGAATATTTCTATTGTTGACAATATTTGAGAATTGGAAAACTGATGAATGAATATAATTTAACTACCACTAATAATTTGGATATGGTCCACATTATTTGGACATACGTAGAAAGGCATTTAAGATATTTGAACTAGATTTAATCATCATAGATAATATTAATGTGGATTGGACTATACAAAATAATATTAATATTGTGAATATGTGATTCATAATATTATATAGAGATTTAATCATCAAATGTATTTATGATTTATAAGTTAACGTGAATTTGATTCAAATTTCAAAATTAAATGTAATTGTGATTTATATTTAATATTGGGTAGATGAGAATTTGTAGTCATCTATGACTTGTTTGCAATTATTTGGTGATATTCTATTGATAAGTAATTCTATGAATAAAGATTTAATGTGATAAGAATTCACTAAAAGGAGATTGGATAGAGAAAATTTCTCACTAATTCAATGGGGATGTCCACCCTTCTAATGAGGAAGGAGGCTATCTCTTTTCCTCATTCTTGGAATGTGGAAATCTTCTTTCTTATTATACATGAGAGTGAGATTGATTTTATTGGAATTAAATGTATTGAATAATGTCTTCAACTTATTTTCTTATTTAAAATTAATTATAATACTGCAAATTATTGCAACAAAATCTTAACCATTGATTTCAATTAGGAGTGCATCTCTACGATCCAATTTATTATAAAAGAAAGGCTAACCTTGGCACTTTTCTATACACAATTAAGCTGAAGCAACATATCTCTCTCTACACACTATCTCTTTCTCTCTCAATTCTTGGTGGTCATCCACCCTAAGGTTGTTGATAAATTCATCATTGTCGTACTACCATTGTGATGTTGGTCTGACTACTCGTAAATCTTTGTCTTCTTCGATGCCTCGTACTTGTGAAGGAGACATCGGATTTCCTAAGATGAAGTTAGTAGGTTCATAGCTCAGATCATTGACTAGGATTGTGGGAAGCAAGCGTGTCATCCACACACCAATAAAACCTCACTTCGTCGAATCAAAATTCAATAGGAGGTCACTTTGCTTAGACAATAATGAATCGTGATCACACTTTAAAGGGTAACTGTAATACATGTGTCTGATATTTAATGAAAAGACATGGGAATGGTTCCCATGTCAAGTGCTTTCATCGAAAATTTTAATTTCTGTTGCCCCTTAGGATTAGTCGACCTAGATTACAAATAGTGCGATCTCCATGCTTCCATGATGTGCGAGGCATAAACCCTCACTTTAAAAGGTGTACCAAGAGTTCCAACTAATCAACATATATGGCTCAATTTCCAGCTTCTTTCCTTCATTTATTTTAGAAAATATCAAGCAACTACACAATAGCATATTCCTCTTTTAAAATGTCAAATCAAAGAGGAATGGAAGTACCTAGTAGAATTTAACAATGTTTGATAATGAGGTTGAATGAACTTGGTCTACCTGAGCTTGATGGCTTTGAGGGATATATTGAGATACTTAGAGTCACATTGAAGCTCATTGCACCTATAAGATGAAGCCCAAATGTGTGTGCATGCAGTTGTGTCGAGCTCGTCAGAGAGGAGCATAGCTCTATACCAAGGATTTTAAATGGGGGTAATTAATGAGTGTAGGCCCGTGATATATCCCATATATATAAGCATTATTTATATATATTCTCTCTCTAGATTAAGTAATTCACTAACTCTAATTAATAATTAACATGTTGTAAATAATTAATCCTAATTATATGTTTATAAATGACTATATTATTATGCCTATATTTTATGTGTTTCTTATTCATTAAAAATCAAACAAAAATTAGATTAATATTGTATTAATTAATTTAACTCCAAAATCCAAAAAATAACAAAAGAAATAAATATTAGTATTTTTAATACTTTAAAATAATTTAAAAAATTATTTTTATATATAGATGACATCTTCTCTCTTTGTGCTCTACATGAAAGTTACAGATCTCATCGAGATCTACAATTTCATGTTCAACATTTTTTGTATTTCTTCCTTGTTGTTTATTTTCTTATTTTCTAATTTCTTAATTGGGCCACGTGGCCCTATAAACACATGCCACCTCACCCACTTCATTATTTAAGCTGCCTTGAATTTTGGCCATTTCATCAGTGAAACAAATGGGCGAGATCTCTTCAATCCTACTCCTATACCATGCTCTTGATCATTTGATCTAGCGGCAATAATTCTACTCCTCGAACCCATTTTTGGCCAACTATTATTCATCATATGGCTCCTAAGTCATCTCCTTCCTAACAACTCTTCACCCATCACGGACTTCAACTTCAGAATCATCCAACTTCCTCTAATTTTCCTAAATGCTTCACTGAATCTTCCTCGCTGGAACAACCACCAACTCCTTCACCTGATGTCCCTTTTCCATGCCTTCTGTCTAACCCTCATCTCAAATCATCGTCCACTAATACACGTGTTTGAAAACTGCTCTACAACAACCATGCAACCTCCATCATCAACCTTCGAAAACCCTTCATCAATTGCCTTCTCTGGCTATCCATCACATTTGAGTGAATCATCCAAGCATCAACCACCTTCTAGTGATAGTGGATCCTTGGATTTGAGAGCGATGACAAAGAATTTTATTGGTGATATCCACACCAAATTTGATGTGTTGTAGACCTTCAGAAGGCCTTGCTCGAGCCTGATTCTTTGACCAATAGTATCAAGTGACGACCAAGAGCAGTTGAGCTCCATTCCTAGGCCCGTCATCTTCCTATCTTCTTCTTCTCTGTCTTCCATAAGATCCAAGGTAATCTTCTAACTCTTGTTCTTTGTATTTTCATTATTTTATTCATATTCATCCAAACAATTCATCCTCCATCTGATCCGCTCTCCACCATCGTCTCACTCCACTGGTTCAAGCATCCACCTCTAGTTATCTTTTCCGCTTCTCCATTACTGCAACCACCTCAGTTCATCTCTGCTCTTACACATGGGTGGGAACCCATCATAATTATACTCTAGCACTTTGATCGAGCCTTCATCTCACCCTTCATGCACTTCCCAATAGCTTCTAGGAGGCTTCAGATCTGTCACTAACTCCTGCAGGTGATTGGTTCCCTGATTGATCAGAAATTTCCTTGAGCCCCATTTTCGTGAATCCTCTTCGACGATCCTTCACCACCATGGGGATCCAAGCTGTAGTAATTCCCCAATATACCTTCAAAACCCTTGTAGGGGCCTATAGAAGCTCTTTCAACCTTCATGAATCACATAAGACCACGGAGGAAGAGTAGGTCCAGTAGAGCTCCGCCCATCTGCCGTCGCCAGAGGAGAAGGTGGAAGAACATGAGAAGAAGTAGTCATCTGATTCGCCTTCGTTAGTCCGATATAATGATTCTGAGGTTGCCACATCGTGCACCCAAAGCTACATTTCAGACAACATGTCTAGAGCTTCCAAGCCTCTCCTGATGCGCCTCAAGATTCCACGTGACCCGAACCACCAACGCCATCCGAACATAGCCTCACGTGACTTAAGTCACGTGGTTGAGAAAATTACAACATCTACATGTAATTATTGTTGCATTTTAGTCCAATGCTTACAACGTTTTTACGGCTAGGAAATAATGCAGAAGCGACCCTCCACCTATTTGATATTGCATGTACATCCATGCTAGGGGTTAATTACATTATTGCCAAGTAGTTTTTATATTTGCATATTAGTCCATATTAGGGACATGTTTGTAATGAAAAGCGAAGTTTTAATTATAGTTTCTTTACACTTATAAACATGTATTACTCCTTAAATAACTTATAAACATGTACCCAAATTTAATGAAATTGGTGCCATTTTAAAGCTTGTTTTATCCTCTTTAATTTGATGCCAATAATTATCTAATTAGATCTCATTATTATGCACCGAATTACAAAGACAAAACTCATTTATCTGGTCCATCAGTTGTGTTTTAAAATTGATTCTTTGATAATTTATCATTTAAATAAATGACCTTATATGTCTATACTCATTATGATTTAATTTAGAGTTAAATAAAAATACTAGATTCTTTGTTTTCTGATTAGATTACTTAATGATGCATTAATATATTTCTTGATCATAATAGTTTGTTAAAAAATGAAAGTTTGATTGATTAGATTAATTGGACCTTGATCTTTAGACTACTTAATAGAACTAAATCTTTATTCATTAATTCAAGTTATTTAACTAATTAAACATGATTTTTAGTGTGTGATTGTGCCTTGTTTAACTCTGTGTTGCATCTTCATATTATTTACTTAATCTATTTGCATAAAAACTCTTTAAAAATTCCATGCATTGCATTTTGTTTATATAGTTTGACATGATTTACTAATTCATCGCTTAATTAATTATTTGAATTCTAGATTAAATTAATCAACTACTAGTGTCCTTATTTTCAACCCTAAACTTATCCAAGATATAATTAGGACAAGTAACTGACGAAAGAGATTTTCACAGGGGATCCTATCACATGGTCTTGGAGGGTTTGTGGTGCCCGACAAGTTGGGTCAGCCATCGTTGTATCGATCGCTCTTGCAGTACAAAGATCGTATCTCAATCTCTCATCAACACATAACCACACAAATGTTCAAGTAATGAATAATAATGAGCTAAAATTTATTATACTCTACGTAACAATATGTGTAGTATGCAAGCATAGGGGTAGAACCACTAAGGAGCAACAAAAATATATCAAAAAATTTGACAAAAAGACAATATATGTTTTTGTGTTTTTATAAGTATTTTGGAGTTTTTTTGTGGGTTTTTTATATTGAAATTTTTCAATTTTTGAATTTATAATTTTTATTTTTTAATTTTATAATATTTATTTTCTTTGTATATTTTCTTTTTTTAAAAAATTCTTTTTACTATATATGACTAATAAATATATATAACTATATAGAGATACTATTTTAAATATATAAATAATTGCAAAATGGGAATAAATGTAATAATTTTAAATGTATAAGTATAAGAAAAATTTTTAAATGGCCTTACAAAAAATATATGTGATTTAATAGGTGTCAAAATTTTTTCATGCAAATAATTTTTTAATGTAAGGGATAACATAAATATAAATACTTGAACATGTAGGGATGTAATTGTAATTAAATATAACTAAAATATCATTCCAGAACACACAATAGAATTATAGGGGAATCTTCGCAAAATTCCTTGAATATTTAATTCACATAGTACATTTAAGAGAGTAAATATAATTTCCAAAAAAAACTACAGTGCATACATGCAAATTTATCCAAAAAACTTTACAAGTTATTAGAAAGGTTATGGACTAATTAATAATAAAATCCTTGAGGGGGTCTCTACGAAAATCCTATACCCGCACGCGCACATGCATGTGAGGTGACATGGCGAGGGACCTAAATGCAATAAATAAAAGCTTAGGGCTTCACTTACAAATTTTAAAAAATTTCATACTGGAAATATAAGTTTCTAGATTTAAAGTAAAAGTAAAAAAGGCGGGCATATATTGAAAAACTACCCCTACTAAGGTTTGAGTAGATGTTTGGATGATCTACACTTGAACACATGTCATCTTCTCAATGGTTGTTGTCACTACGTGCATGGATGGCTAGGGTTAGATCAGGGTAGCTCATCAGATGACCGACCGAGGGTGGCAAGATCTGACGACACCTGCTTGATCTAGAGCGGGAACCAGATCTGAGGGCAGAGAGGTATGGAAGAAGAGCATGGAAGAACGCTAGGAGGAGAGAACTTCGATCTGATCTCCTAGGTACCTCTAGCCACCGAAGTGGCTCATGAGTAGAGCAAAAGGAAGCTGGGATTACCATGCAACTGTTGGTAGGCATCGACGAAGGTGCATGGCTCTAGGATCCTCTTCTTGGAAAAAATGACCCAGAAAGGGTCCACGAGTGCTCAAACCTGCATGGTTAGCATGGTAACAACAAAGCGAATGTCTAGCGCTCGATATGTGTGAAAAAGCCTGAGGGTGGATCATAGCAGAGAATCTCCGTTGGGCAATGAAGGTGCAGACTCAGATTCACTAATTAGGAATTAATAAGAGGAAATGAGTGTGCTTGGGGAATAGGAAAAGCGATAGGGAAGGAGATGGAGGTGTTCGGTGGGTTGACGAATAGTCGAGGATGGATAAAATGACGACCAAGGAATCGCTTGAGAACTATGACTGAGTGATTCCACAGAAAAGAAAACGAAAATAATTGCAAATAAATGCTTGACTATGCTACCCTAAGTACTAGGTGTTGGACATGTGAGCCCACACCGAGCCATCATGCAAAAAATGTTATTACGAATATCATTCCCTGATTTAAAATGAAGAATAATTAATTTGCATAATAGGTCCCATAGAACAATTAGGGTTGTGTACCATGGCTATCTTAACGATCATACAAATATTGATTCAATAGTTGAGTCATAGAGGCTGGTGCTTAGATGAATATCTAAGGAGTTAGGTCGAGGACTCATCAAGCACCGTTAAATGATTATTAAGAGATGATCTCCAACAAGAGTAGGAGATGACAATCCTTTCTCATTATGATGATATCTGACCGACCTCTTGATGCAGGTCCTCTGCATGGGAATAGAGCTTCAGAGTTTCTCATATTAGTTAGGTCAAAGAGTTGACTTAAAGAGACCTAGATAACCAAAGTCCTATGTCGTATACTGTCAAGCACACATCCTCTGATCGAAGACAGATGTGTTACTATATGTTCAAGTATTTACGTTTGGCAGACCAATAGGTTAATGACCTAACAAAAGGTCTAAACACCGACGACCTGGTGTGCATATGATGGCATATGAGTAATACGATCTCTCAAAGGGTTCGTTTGGTTGCAGGGTTGGACAGGGTTGGATTGGGCAGGGGTACCCCTGTGAATAGTAAACTGTGAGGAGGAGAACCCTGTTTGGTTGCAGGGCCAACCCGGGTTGGGCCAAGCCAACCCTGCCCAACCCTGCAACCAAACGAGCCCAAAGGGATCATACAGGTTCACTTGTGAATCAAAAGACATGAGATCACTCATGAGGTATTGGGACCGATCAAATTCCATGCATGGTCATTGTACTTTGGAAGCATGACAAGAATTTGTTGGTATGATATATGCTTTTGGATAGTATACGATCGATACCAACTCCAAATGACCAAGAATGAGAAACGTGATTATGAAACCCTAAGATGATAGTGTAAAATTAATCTATATCTTTGGGTTTATCATAGATCTTCTAGTATGTAGGATGTATAGGTATTAGGAATACCTGAGGGTGATTCTATCATAAATGATTGTATAACCATGATGCTTCCATTCAAAGGGAGTGATGTAACAGGTTTGGATTTTGGTTACTTCTCTCAATAGAGAAGTAATTTGATCATAGTCCAAGTATTGGACATTGATCTGAATGAGATTCAGATGCTCAGAGAAGATTAGATTTACGATCTTGATTTAAATAAAGCATTTATAAGAGGTCCATGAGATCTGGATTTGAGATGTGATCTCAATATCCAAGTCACTGAACGTACAATCACCATGTCCTTATCTCCAAAGTGCATTATTCTTGAAAGAGTTCAAGAATAATTCCATTGTTGAATTATATCTAAGCATTTATAAATGGATAATTAAATGTTTTTTAATTATCATGAATAATGTGAATTTAATTAATATTATTGAATGCATTGTAATTAAATGTGATTTAATTATTATGGATACATATAATGCGGATAGCATTATACTATTATTCATATATATATTATAAATGTGATTTATAATATATTAGAGAGAGACTATAGTGATTTATATTTGATATTAATTATTGATGTGAATTGGATTAACATTAGAAGATTGATTGAAAATATAATTTACATCTTGTTTTGAGGTGTGAATGAGATTCACATTTTTAAATGGCATGATTGCAATGTGCATAAGATAATTATGAACGATTTTTCTGAAATAATTTATAACAAATGTTTTTTGTAAATCTTGGAGAAATCATGAGATCTCATGAGATAATGACAAGATTAACCCATCCACCACAAGAGGGTGGACGACCACCAACCTCCATTAGGAGTAGGGCGGTTGTTCCCGCCTTTTTAGGGATGAGGGAAATCTTCTCCTCCCATATCTCAAAGGTCAAATTGATTTGATTTGAACTAATTTATATTGATTTATCGATATATATTAATTTTAATTAAATTAATTATTGTTTTGATTTTACAATAACATCATGGCCATTTAAAGAAACACAAATCAATCTCATCCCTTGACTTTGTGTTGTCCATGGATTGGGATCTATGAACTCCCAAAACCCTATATAAGAAGAGGCACCCCTTTCTCTTCAAGTAACAACAACAACACAACTCTCTCTCTCTCATTCTCATGCCATACCTTCTCTCTCTCTCTCTCCTTGAGTGGTTGTCCACTCCTCCCTAGAGAGAAGGTCACCGTCATCATCGCATCATCGTTGTGCTGCCACTTCGATAACTCTTGGATCTCCGTCTTCTTTGGTGTGTGTCTCTCGTGAATAAGGTGTTCGATATCATGAGACAAGATCAGGAGATCCATTGCTTGAATCATCGACTTGGATTGTGAGAAGCACGCGACTCATCTCCGCGCTCCCAAGCGTTTCCTCTGATTGATTGGACTTGAGACATGAGGTCTTTTCTCTTAGAGGCTCGATCACAATCACGCTACAAGAGGTATTCCTATATCTATTAGGTGGTTAGATGAAATGATCCAAGAAGTTTTCTTGAATCATGTGGTTTCATTGATAAAATTTTTTTAAATTACGCTATACCGAGCAACTACTACGACTAGTCTCTCTCGATCGTATATGATACAATCCTTACACTTCCGTGATGCACTTAAGGATTCTTCCATATCCTTTAAGTTACGTCAGAGCTTTAGGTTGGTGGTTTGGATACGATCCATGAACTTAGGAAGACTTGGGCTCATTAGGGTTTGTGGAAATTTTATCGCATTTCATTCACGCAGCCCATATTTGTGAGTTTTTTCAGCCCAGTTTAAAATATTTAAACACTAAATTATCACTTGAATTATGTTTTCCACTAAATAAGGAAATTGTGGTATTTGAGATTGCATGATTTGTAATCCGATTGCTCAAGTTTTAGTCATTTCAATGAACATATACCCACTATTTCATTGATGGTGAATCTTGATGTAATTAAAGAGTTAGTAATTGTTATGAAACATCTAAAAATACATACAAATCACTTCAGTTCTGTTATAAATCAAATTAGTAAACTTTGGAAACTTACTTTGCATGATCTGGGTTTAAATTGATTGAGCTATGCTAATTTTACTAAGTGAGGGTCACTACTCAAAATTACATTCCTAATCAAGAACCATGTCATTGTCTCTTAATCAATTAGTGAAATTAATTGGTAATTCATGAAATAATTATGGATAAATATTTGATACATATTTCATGATAATTATTTCGTTAAATGACATCACCTTAACCAAAATTGATTAGATATGACCAAGATCACAATTGGTTACGTGATATTTTCAACAAACAAACTTGCCTGAATAGGATTGGGAATGTGTTTAGCAAATTTCCTTATAATATAAATCAAAAGTATTTTGATTATTATTATTATATGGAGTAACTTCAGTCAAAAAACGATTATCATCTCAAGTACAAAATGATCAATTATCATTATCCTAGCCTGAGGTGGATATGGTGTCTAGTCGGGGAGTGTTGGGGTAGCAAGTTACTCCGTGAGCGGTCTATCCCACTTCCATTGGTACTAACCATGATAGTGAGGGAAGGGATAATTCTTGAGGGATCATGATGTATTTTTCAAATTATTAAAATTCAAATAATACAAATTTTTGAGATAATACCCTCATTTCAAGTAACAATCAAGTTTGTTGGTTGATTGATTGGATTGATAATTGATTTAATATGATTAAATTAATTAGATCCAATTAAATTTAAACTCTTTATTATGAATATGGTAGTATTTACCTTTGAGGAATTAATTATATGAATATGATTCATAATAGTTAATTAGAATTTGAACATAATATGGAGCATCACATAAGTGACATCCATGGTCTCCCGTCAAGGAGAAGGGTTCCGTCACCAGGGATTGTATGTAGGAGATGCTTGTCCGAAGTGACAACTCATGCATACAAGTGCATCTGGATCGGGCTCTTTGCTTCTCAAAAGGTTAAGGTAGTATACATAAAGGCCCAATATCGGGTCCTCATATTATTGGGTCGATATTGGATTGCGCATAGCAAGTTCAAATCCTATTGACGGTTGGTTCAATTAATGAGGGGTCAACATCACCCGAGGGGAGGTGGGCCCAGGTGTTGAAGACAGAATTGGGAATGCAAGTTGGACTTGCATGGTGGAATGTGTTCACGTTTCTTTTTATTCGAGTTACAGGTTCTCATATTATTGGGATGTGATAAAGATAAGAAAGGAGATCCCGGATCTTGCTTGAGATATAATGGTAAGTATATCTCTTACATTGAAAATTATTAAGGGAATGAACTTTCAGTGTTGACAAGGCAAAACAACATTGATATAAAAATTCCTAAATCAAAGTAATATATATATTTATATATATATATTTATGCAAATCTCTTATTTTAGATAATCCATCACTAAACCCACTCAATAACCAATAAATTATCATGGATTGGATCCATGATCAAGATATTGTACTTGCAGTTGGACACATAATGTATGTGGTTGTAATGTGCAAGTTTCCTCATAATAATGAGGAATGACAATGAAATTGATAATAGGACAACAACCCCAGTGTTTGTATGTCTCTTTAGTTTTGATTTCTCATCGAATGTACTTTGAAAGTGACATGTTGATGATGATTGTAATTGTCAATTTATCCTTATAAAATCTAATAAGATGTTCTGGCATACATATGTGCTCTTGACATTTAATCATGAATGACATAGATCACTGCATCATGCAGAATGGTGGCTCTATAAAAGATGATGTATTCAAGATGTTTGTGTACCTACCTGATCCAATGTCTTGTAGAGTGTAGATGGATGTAGATACGATGAGTGTCATCATTCTACTCTATATGATCATGTCATTCATGAAGCTTCTATATTTAACTCAGCCATGGCATGTCCCAAGCCCAGGTAAATGAGGAGGGTTGCGCGTTAGGTAGCCGACAGCCAGAGCAGGAGAGATAAATTCGTAAATAGTGTTCTTAAAGTTCTTCTAAGAACACTATTTATGAATTTATCTCAAAACCGTTCGGATCTTTTAATCATGGATTTAAGCAAACATACAGATTTCGTTGGGGCGTTCCCTACTTGCGACGCATTGCATCGCCCGAATGCAATGAAAATTTGGCAAGGGCCGCTACATCGCAGCCTGGATTTAGTTCAAAATTTGCAAGGGTTCTTGCATGAAGAATGCATGCGGGTAAATAAGCTAGTTCTGCTGCATCACCGCCCGGATGCTGTCCAAAATTTGCAAGGGTTCTCGCATAATGGACGCATGTGAGTAAAGAAGTTAGTCCAAAAGAGATTGCAAAGGAGGTTACGGATTGGTAGTTGGAATACCAATACTTTAACTGGAAAATTGACGGAGATAGTGGATACAGTGGAAAGAAGGAAGATTCATATATTATGTCTTCAAGAGACTAAATGGGTTGGAGAGAAAGTAAGGGAGATCGAGAAGACATGCTTTAAACTCTGGTATTCAGGTAAAGATAAGGGAAGAAATGGTGTTGGAGTGGTTGTTCATAAAGATTTGAAGGTTTGTGTGGTTGAGGTGCATAGATTTGGGGATTGGATTATTTTGCTAATGTTGGTGCTTGAAGAAGAAATTTTGAATATCATCTCAGTTTATGCACCGCAAATTGGTTTAGATGAAAGGACTAAACAAGCTTTTTGGGAGGATCTGGATAAGATTTTACAAGGAATCCCACAAAGAGAGATGGTTTGCATAGGTGGAGATCTTAATGGACATGTGGGAAAAGATGTTTCAGGGTATGAAAATGTGCATGGAGGACATGGTTTTGGGGATAGAAACGAAGAGGGAAAAGTCATTCTGGATTTTGTAACAGCATATGATCTTTTCATAGCAAACACTCTTTTCAAGAAGAGGGAGGAGCATTTAATTACTTATAAGAGTGGATCAACTAGAACATAGATAGATTACTTTGCGTTGAGGAGAAGAGATCGGTTGTGTTGCAAAGATTGCAAAGTAATCCCTGGAGAGAGTTTGACAACCCAACATTGCTTGTTAGTCTTGGATTTACAAATAAAAGGACTGGTAAAGAAAAGGAAGGTTCCTAAGATCACTAGAACTAGGTGGTGGAATCTTCTGCTGAAGCAATCAAGCTTCAGGGAGAAGGTTTTAGGAGACTTATCTTCGGATTGTAGCGGTAGTGCAAACGAGATGTGGGAGGCAGTAGCATCTTGTATCCAAAAGGTAGCCAAAGAGATGCTAGGCGAGTCAAAAGGAGGAGCTCCGAATCAAAAGGAGGCTTGGTGTTGGAGTGAAGGGGTGCAAGAGAAGCTAAAAATTAAAAGAGCTTGCTTTAAAGCAATATCTAAGGATAGAACAAAGGAAACTATCACAGACTATGAAATAGCGAAGAAGGAAGCAAAAAAGGCTGTAAGCGAAGCTAAGTCAAAAGTTTATGAAGTTTTGTATAAAAATCTCAACTCTAAGGAGGGTCAGAAGGATATATTCAGGTTGGCCAAAGCAAGAGAAAGAAAGACCAAAGACCTTTCTCAAGTGAGATGCATTAAGGTCAAGGAAGGTCACGTGCTTGTTACTCAGAAGGATATAGAGACTAGATGGGAGCAGTACTTCCATAAACTTTTCATTGGAGAAGGAAATAGAGAGATCACTTTGGGTGATCTAGCTAGTAGTGAAAGTTACTTGAATCGTGCATGCTATAGACGAATACAAAGAAAAGAAGTAGATGAGGCTTTGAAGGTTATGAGACCTGGGAAAGGTGTTGGACCGGATGACATCCCTGTAGAAGTATGGAAAGTTTTAGGTGAGCGTGGTTTATCTTGACTTACGAATCTATTCAATGTTATTTGGCGAAGCAAGAAAATGCCTGAAGATTGGAGGAGGAGTATCGTGGTGCCTCTTTATAAGAACAAAGGAGACATTCAAAACTGTTCAAATTATAGAGGTATTAAGCTGATGAGTCACACTATGAAAATTTGAGAACGTGTGATCGAAAGAAGGTTGAGGCAAGTATCCCAAGTAAAAGAAAACCAATTCGGATTCATGCCAGGTCGCCCAACTATTGAAGCCATCCATTTACTGAGGAGAACAATGGAGATTTATAGAGCTAAAAGGAAGAATCTCCATATGATCTTTATTGATTTGGAGAAGGCTTATGATTCCGTCCCACGAGAGATACTGTGGAGAGTTTTGAGAAGAGACAAGTACCTGTCCTATACATTAATCTCATAAAGGATATGTATGATATGGCTTTATCTTGTGTAAGGACCCTGACGGGGAAGACTGACTATTTTGATATCAACATTGGTTTACATCAAGGTTCAACTTTGAGTCCATTTCTTTTTACTTCGAGTATGGACGAGTTGACAAGTCACATTTAGGATGAGTTACCTTGGTGTATGTTATTTGCTGATGATATTGTGTTGATTGACGAGACTAGAGATGGAGTAAATGAGAAGCTTGAGGTTTGGAGACATGCATTGGAGACTAAAGGTTTCCGTATAAGTAGGGCTAAGACGGAATATATGGAATGCACCTTTGATGGAAGCAATGGTGAAGTAATCGAGGTGAAGATTGGTGAAGATAACATTCAAAAGAGAGATTCTTTTAGATATTTGGGATATATTTTGCAACATGATGGGGAAATTGATGGAGATGTTACTAATAGAATAAATGCAGGCTGGCTAAAGTGGAGAGGAGCCTCCGTTGTTCTCTTTGATAAGAAAATTCCTTTAAAAATTAAAGGAAAGTTTTACAAAGCAGCCGTGAGACCTGCTATGCTTTATGGTTCTGAATGTTGGCCTGTGAACCACAGACATGTGAAGAGAATGGTTGTAGCAGAAATGAAAATGCTAAGATGGATGTGTGGACATACACGTAAAGATCGGATTTGGAATGATGTAATCAGAAAGAAAGTTGGTGTAGCTCCGATCGAGGATAAGATGCGAGAAAACCGCTTAAGATGGTTTGATCATTTGCAAAGAAGGTCAACTGATGCACCGGTTAGGAGATGCGAGTGTTGAGATATTGAGCCGGCTAAGAGAGGGCGAGGATGGCCTAAGAAGTGTTGGAAAGAGACTATACGAAGGGATCTTAGTTTTTTAGATATAAGTCCGAGATTGACCCACGATAGATTTGAATGGAGGCGAAGAATCCATGTAGCCGACCCTACTTAATTGCGGGAAAAGGCTTTGTTGTTGTTGTATGAATTAAATGAAGCATGTATAATTGTTGAAGTAATCTTATATTGAAATCTTTCAAATTCAACATAAGAAATCCTTTTATCTTAAACAATGGTTGTTTAGATGAAGGAGCGCAATGGAAGCATGGGTCAGATCCAAGTTAGAAGGAAAGTCAAAGAGTTGACTGTATTTCTATGGTTTCTATACATATGACATCCAAAGAGTTGGATAAATGCTAATACTACAATAAGCCAATGTACTAATAATATGACTATCAAGATTATCTTGGATACTTAGGGAAGGACATAGATAGTGCATCGGAATAATCTATATCTACATATCATCATTGAAATTGACTTATTGGATAATATACAAAGTCTAGTAAATTGTATCTCATTCTTCTAAATAAAACTTGCAATTGGTTGCTTCTTCTAAATAAAACTTGCAATTGGTTGCACATGTTTTTAGAAAACTAGAAATTTTGATATTAAGGTTTAATAGTCATCTACATGGATATTAATGCAATTGATGCAACAATCTCTATTGGATAAGTAGACTTCATATTTTCAGTGGGAGAGCCCTTAATCTTAGATAATGTCTCTATGAACTAGATATTAGAATACATTCATTGTTTCTAAATGTTGGAAAAAAACATGAATTCTGGAATAAACCTATCATAAAGAGCTATGATGAATATATTTCAGATAGTAATCTGACTTCTGAAGGTCTCTACTAGATTTGAAAATTAATGAATGGTTCATAAACATTTCTAATACTGAAAATTAAACCTTAAAAGATTAATAGGGTGATGAAGATCATTTGACAATGATCTGGCATCAAACCTTGAAAATAAGTATGTTGATAAGATAAATAGTCTTGTAAGAAATGAGACTTTAGATTGTCTAAAATTTCAAATCATACAAGCTCGTGAATATTGTATTCAAAGTAAGATGTCCAATACATCCTTCTATGAGAATGGTGTAAGATGTCAAGGTTTTCTGGATCTCGTACATATTGATGTACGTGGATCATCTTATCTTAATAATCAATATGGATATGTGATATCTATAAATGATTTTTGTGATATGAGATTTCTTTCCTTCATATTAGAAACTTTTGAAATGTTCAAAAATATCACGATTTGGTTTAGAACCAAAGTTTGAAGGAAGATGAAATGAATTTTATCTAACCTAGGTAGCCCATACCTATTAGATGAACTCAAGGAATACCTTATGGAGATATGAATATCATTCCTATCTCAGTACTCCCAATACACCTAAACTCAATAGAGTTGTAGGGATATACAATTGGATCATGTGTGACATGAGTTAATCAATGATGACTCTTAGCATAATTATTTTTAAGTTTCCAGGTATATATGCAGTAGAGACTACAATGTCTATATCCTTAACAAGTTTCGATGCATCTAAACCCAAGAACCCTCAAAAGATATGTTTTGGAACCTAGCCTAGTGTTGGAAACTAGAGGATTTAGGGTTGCATGGTCCATAACTTTGTCATGGATACAAGTAAGCGGGAATCTAGCACAAGAGAGTGCTACTTCATAAAGAAAATAATGGATGGTATTGGATTCCTACTCTATGACCTTGAGATTCTTAAAAGATTTCATCTCGAAGGATATGATTTTTAGAGGAAGACTCTCTTGAGAATCAAGATGAAAATGTAGAGAAGGAACTCATTGAATCTTGAGAAGATAATGAGGCTCCTGAAATCAGAAACTAAAACGACAATTAAAGATGAAACACAATAACCTCTTCAAATGAGTTTGGGGTTGGGTTCCATGTATTAGAAAAATATGACAATGGTCTGATTTCATGTGATGGCGCTTCTGAGGATCATGACATTGAGAGATGGATGTTAGCAATAAAGTGTAAAGTAGACTTCATATACAAGTGTTGTGTATGGACCCTCAAGGATCCACCTATACGGGTAAAACCTATTAGGTTTAAATGGATCTTCAAGAAAAAGAGGGAACTTGATGAGAAGGTAGAGACCTTCAAAGCATGGCTCATATCCACAAGATACATACGAAGAGAAGACAATGCTTGCGATGAGACTTTCTCTTTAGTGACCATGCTTGAATCCATCAGAATATTGCTAACTATAGCTATACAACTTGATTTTGACATCTACAAGATGGAAGTCAAGATTGCATTCCTCTATGAATTCCACA
Organism: Ottelia alismoides; assembly: GCA_037367405.1. Classification (NCBI taxonomy): domain Eukaryota; kingdom Viridiplantae; phylum Streptophyta; class Magnoliopsida; order Alismatales; family Hydrocharitaceae; genus Ottelia; species Ottelia alismoides. The sequence goes on along the minus strand of JAZKJV010008205.1, from coordinate 904,739 downwards.
CTGATGATATTCATATGTAGTAGCCCTAAGGCTTTATAGTTGAGGAAAGCAAGGTGTACAAGATGAATAACTCCATCCATTGTCTCAAATAAGCTTCTTGTAGTTGGAACATCATATTTGATGAAATTTTAAAGGTTATAATTTCAGATAGAATCTTGATGAACCATGTGAAGCTTAGTGAGAGTGCCATTGTGTTCATTGTGCTAAATATAGATGATATCCTAATCATTTGTAATGATATAAGGAAAATAATAAGTGTTTTATTGACTGTATGTTCCATACCTTGAGATTTAATCTTAAGGATACCTCTTAGATCTTAGTTCTGTAGTTGTTCAGAAGCAAAGAAAAGAGGGTATTGGGATCGTCACATTAGTGATACACCTTAGACATTTCCATTTTCTGGAAGATTCCAATAAAGGCTTATTTCCTTTTAGATATGGTACTGGCCTATCTAAAGGGATAGCACCTCAAAGAGTCGAGGAAGTGAATGCTAAAACTTCTTACCCTTATGCATCAGTTATGAGAAGTCGTGTGTATGCTAGATGTGTACAAAAGCCATATGTCTGCCACGAAGTTGGAGTAATAAATTGTTACTAATCCTACTATGGAGATAAAACACTTAGTTGCAGTAATAACTATATCTTCAAAGATGACACGACTTTAGAGATAGTGATCTCAAAGTCTTATCTTCAAGAACTCAAGACTTTATACATAGAAATCTAAAGTGTCAAAATTGTATATAACTTAGGAGAAGAGATCTACTAGAATAAAGGTATTCAGATAAGGATAAAGGAAAATTCATACTCTTTGTAATGGTTATTGAATTGTAGTGTTAGAAACATTGTAAAGAACAAGATTGAGTGTTGGTTGCATAAGATGCAACATTCGCATTAGATGCGAGCACTTTTACTAAGAGATATGCAAGTGTCGTAAAAGGACTTGACATAGTCTCTTGGGAATAGAGTGACTGATCAACTTACCTATCTATTTTTCTAAATAGCCTACGATTGTCACATGGCGGTGGGTTTAAAGATTATCCCATTAATGGTTCTTTGGGCTAGTGGGAGATTGTTGGACATGCGAGCCCACAATGACCCATCATGCAATAAATATTATTGCGAATATCATTCCCTGATATGAAATGAAGAATAATTAATTTTCATAATAGTCCCTTATTAGAATTAGGGTTATGTACCATGGCCATCTTAATGATCATACATCTATTGATTCAATAGTTGAATCAGAGAGGTTGAGATTGAGGACTCATCATGTACTATCAAATGATTGTTAAGAGATGATCTCTAGCCTTAGTAGGAAATGGCAATCCTTTCTATTAGGATGATATATGACTAACCTCTTGATGCAGTTCCTCTGCATAGGAAAAGAGATTCAGAGGTGTCAGATTAGTTAGGTCAAAGACCTAACTTAATAATATCGTGATATGATTTTGGAAAGCATATGATCGATACCAACTCCCAATGACCAAGAATGAGAACTTGATGATGAAACCCTAAGAGGAAAGTGTAAAATTGATATGTATCTTTGGGATTATCATTTGTCTTCTAGTATGCAGGATGTATAGGTATTAGGAATACCTGAGGGTGATGTGATCATAAATGATTGTATAACCATGACGCTTTCATTCCAAGGGAGTGATGGAACATGTCTGGATTTTGGTGACTCCTCTCAATAGATAATCTGATCTTGGTCCAAGTACTGGACATTGATCTGAATGAGATTCAGATGCAATGAGAAGATTAGATTTAGGGACTCGATTTAAATCAAGCATCTATGAGAGGTCCATGAGATCTGGATTAGAGATGTGATCTCAATAACCAAGTCACTTTACGTGGAACGTACGATTGCCCTGTCCTTATCTCCAAGTATCTGTGGAGAAAGCACATTATTCTTGAAAGAGTTTAAGAATTATTCCATTATTGAATTATATCTAAGCATTGAGAAATGGATAATTAAATATCATTTAATTATCATGAATAATGTGAATTTGATTCATATTATTTGAATGCATGAGAATGATAATTCAATGTAATTAAATGCGATTTTATTACTATGGATATGAATAATGTGGATATCACTATACAATTATTCATATATATTATTAATGTTATTTATAATATATTATAGAGAGAGACTATTGTGATTTATATGTGATAATTACTTATTAATGGGAATTGGATTCATATTGAATTATTAATTGAAAATATAATTTTACATTTTGTTTTGGGTTGTGAGTGAGATTTACATTTTTCCAACGGCATGATTGCAATGTTCACAAGATAATTATGAATTATTTCAATGAAATAATTTACAACAAGTGTTGTTGTCAAACTTGGAGAAATCAAGAGATAACGAGATCTCATGCGATAATGAGGAGATTGACCCATCAACCACAAGAGGGTGGATGACAACTAACCTCCATTAGGAGTAGGGTGGTCCTTCCCCCCTTTTTAGGGATGAGGGCAATCTTCTCGTCCCTTATCTCCAAGGTGAAATTGATTTGATTTGAATTGATTTACATTGATTTATCAATATATCTTAAATTAAATATTATTGTTGTGTCTATACATCAACATCATGTCCATTCAAAAGAAATAAAAATAAATCTCATCATTGATTTTGTGTTGTCCATGGATTGTAATCCATAGACTCCCAAAATCCTATATAAGAAGATGCACCCCTTGCTCTTCGAGTAACAACAATGATGACAACAACACTACTCTCTCTTTTTCTGTCTCATTCTCATGCCAATCCCTCATTCTCTCTCTTGAGTGGATATCCACGCCTCCCTAGGGAGAAGGTCATCATCGTCATCGCATCACCATTGTGTTGCCACTTCGATAACTCTTGGATCTCCACTTTTTTGGTGTGTCTTGCTCTTGAAGATTGTGTTCGATATCCTGAGACGAGATTAGGAGAACTATTGCTTGGATCATCGATTTGGATTGCAAGAAGCACACGACTCATCATCGCGCTCGCAAGCGTCTCCTCGGATAGATCAGACTTGAGACACGAGTTCTCTTCACTTAGAGTCTCGATCACAACCATGCTACAAGAGGTATTCCTATATATACTAGGTGGTTAGATGAAATGATCCAAGAAGTGTTCTTATATCATGTGGTTTCATCAATTAAAAAATCTTCAATTCCTCTACACCGAGCTACTAGTGCGACTAGTCGCTCTCGATCGTATATGATGCGATCCTCACACTTTCATGATGTGCTTAAGGATTCTTCCATATCCTTCGCTAGGAATGAAAAGATAGAAAAAATCATGGTCTCAACCTCAAGAATGAAGAAGTTGGTTGAAGCTTCGCCTGGTGGTGGCCGGTGAACTCGAATCACCACCTCTATGCCTCTTCCTCCACGCTAACAAGTACAACGAACTCTCCGCTGTCATCGGGAAGCTAGAACGTGAAAGAAATTGGGGATTCAAGGGTGAAAGGGGAACAAATATAAATGGAAGAAGAGGGGTGGTATATGTACATGGTGACCTTATCTCAGAATGAACACATGATTCAATGAGCCTTAGATCGAGATAAGATGTGGGTGTGATAGAGCAAGGATCGGGGCACAAAATCTATGACAGAATCGAATCAAAAGAGTGAAATAATCGGCGACGATAAATCAAGGAACATGGTGGTCAATGAGGTCTAACAGCCCCAGCTTGCAGGTGGGTCACTTGACCAGGGGTCAACAGAAGACTGGTCCTGATTGGGCCACGTCACCCATTACATCACAAACCATAAATAAATTCCTTTATTAATTCCAATTAAAATAGTAAATTATTTTATTGATTTTTAGTCAAAACATGAAAAAATTATGTAATATTTTACGTGATTTTTATTTATTTTAACAAGTTAATTTATTAGAAATTATTTTTTAAATTACAAATATAGGTATATTTATCAATATTGTATGTATTTTATTTTTATAAACTATTTTATATTTTATTAATTTATATAATATATATATTTATAACTTAATTAGAATCACATATAATATTCTATTATCTTTTTGAAGTTGTATATACACTTAAATAAATACAGAGATTTTTATATAAGTATATATGTGTAATTCATCTATGTATTTTAGCATAATTATTTATTTCATTGTATTTTTAATGATTTTATTTTAATTATGTATATGCATTATGAATAATATTTACAATATTATAAAAAAGATAAAATAATGAATAATATAAAATGAAATAAATTGATTATTTTATTCATGTAAATTGCACAATGGAGGCCCAAAAGCTTACTTTTGCATCTTAACTCCAAATTGAATGAAACCACTTTCACTAAGTAGATAATTAAATTATATAAGAAAAAAAAGTAGAGTTTGGTGAGTTTTGATTTCACATGGAGAAGATACAGGTCTGGGAATTTTTTACTTTGGCTTTTTATTCTTAGTGTCTAGGGTACAGTGTGCATTACTTTTTGATGAAATAAATTTTATATTTTTTTTGTATTTTAATCTACAAGTATCATGTATAGAGTTTATTGATTTGAGGTATAAATAATAAATAATAAAATATGTCCTAAAATGAAATTATCAGGGACAAAAAAATATGGTTTTTATTGTATTTTTAGCCCTTATCTCCCTCTACTTTTCCTTGTCGACCTGGTCATCATGATGCCAAGGTATCATGGTTTAGGATCATTAAATTCCTTTGGTATTTCATTTCTTTTTCTTTTCTTTATTCTTTTATTTTAGCTTTAAATACTATATTTTATACAATATTTATAGTATAAATAAGTGATGCTATTTTGTACAAAATAATGCTCTCTACATGCATTTAGCTAGGGTCTAAAGGCCAAAATTAAAAATAAAGGTGATGAGAGGAAGATTCATCACCCCATATACTTGCCTTTGCTAGTCCCTAGTAAACACTTATGCCTATAAGTGCATAAAAGAAAATAAAGAAAAGAAAAAGAAAGAACTAGAAGCGATTTTGATTCTTAAACTCGTCTTATTAAAATCAAAGTTTGGAGTTCAGAGAAGACCTATGGATTATTAGTTTCTTCAGAATCGCACTAAGGTTAGGAAATGTACCATAACAACACTTAGGTTCCATAAACCTACCATTCAGTTCTATTCACAATCAGATAAGAGCCATCCTCTCAGTCGCATACTCTTGCTACTCTTAAATGACAAATCCATGTGTATGATTTTTTCGACTCTTCCCAGACAAATTTCAATACTATAAAATAGTCTGCTCTATTGGTAGCTCATCCTCATGGAGACAAATATTCCATTATAAGTCTGGTTACCGTTGGTTTTTACAATCAAGTGGGGGAAGAAGCTAGAAGAATGGGAAAAGAACATGGAATGGACTAGTATAGTCTTCATTCCCTTGTGAAGCACAGTCAGTGTAACAGAGTCTTCACCAAGCAGTAGGCTTTTTCTAAAGCTCAATTTTTTGGTGGAATTTCTTGTGTAGGTATCTTCTTTGGATTTTCTAACTTTACATTTCACTGGACTTTTCATTTCTTTGGATTTTTCTTTGACTTTATTCTGTGCCCCGTCAAATATAGAATCTTTGTAGTATGCCATTTTTTGGGGTCTTGGAGAATGTTGTTCCCATGGACCGTTCCTCATCCGAAGCATTATCTCAAGCCAATATCTAGTCTTTAGATATCATGGATACTAGAAGAAGTGGGTTAGAGTACCGATTTCAGCAATCCCTAAGAATGGTTCCTAAGTCACCATTGATGAAGCGGCCTAACATCCTCCCAAAATAGACTCCATGATTTTTCAGCAATCCATCTGAGTTGAGCTAAGTATTAAGTGCAAGGTCTCTAGTCAAGCCACTATCTCAAGAGTCTTACACATGATACGAAGGGTTCTAGTTAAACACAATGAATCGATTCATAACATAGTCTCATGGAACCTAAAGAATTAAGTCAAGGCGGCCTGAAGTATCCCAATTCCAGTACATAATGTCTTCCTTTGAAATTAAGTGTATTAAGGTCTATATCATGCTCCAATCTTTATACTTTAATTCAGACTTGTTCAATTGTGTAGAACATTCTGAAAAATGGAAATGTTATGTACAATGCAAGCAAAAATATCTTTATGAAGAAATTTTCTATTTTGAGCTTTTTATGGATTTTTGGAAAAAGTTTTGCATATTTTTATGCATGTTTTTGAAAAGATTTTGCAAATATTTTTGGATTTTAAGTTTTGCCAAATTTTGGGGATTTTTGAATAAAAGTTAGTGAAAGAACTATGTTCAACTATTTACACAAGAGTGTGTCTATATTCACGACGATGATGGTGTATTTTACACAAGGATTTTACAAGTTGATTGTTTGTCATCATTTATACAATTTATATAAAGATTTTGTACTCTTTTTATAATGATTTTTTAGCTATTATTTATACAAGGTTCTCAAAACATTTGAAATAACTTTTGCAAACATTTGAAAACTTTTTTTTGCAAATAATTTTACAAATATTTTTACAAATATTTACATGCTTTGAAAAGCCTTTTACAAATATTTTCCGAATAGTGTACAAAGATTTTTCAAAAGATTTTTCAACCATTTTTCAAAACATTTAAAAATAGATTTTCAAGAATTTTATTTACACAAATAAATGATTTTTTTACAAAAAATGATTTTTACAAAGATGTGAAAAATTTTGCAGAATTTTCCAAATAGTTCTCAAATGATTTTTCAAAATATCTTTCAACTATTTTTCAAATCATTTACAAAACATTTTAAGACCAATTTATTGCTTTTATTTACAAAGAATTCTTGTGTATTTTGTTAATTATCCATTTTATTGAAGATACAAAAAGACGAGTTATGTTTAATTTTTATACAATGTATATACGACCCCCCTATACTTGGCTTGAGCTATATCCTCATAGATCAGAGAGAAAAAAGGAAGACATAACACGTACTAAGTATAAAAAAATTTATACTACAATGACTAATTAATCAAAGAATGAGAAGTTGATGGTCCCCCTATACTTAGGATGAAATACTCCTATGTATAACAGACTATACACAAGGCGTGGAGGGTCAATGGTGGGAATGTACGAAATCATCGGCTCAACCTGTCTCCCTCTATACTTAGGATAAAATATCCTAAGTATATATAGAATATCAAAAGTTGAGAAGACATGTGAGGGATCACAAAATGAACAACTCGAGGTGCTCACACCATATACTTAGGACAGAGTACGTCCTAAGTAAAACAATGATGAAAGGGGTGAACACCTTTTCAGAAGAATTAGAAAATAGAAACGGAGAAGAAAAAGAAAATCATATTTTTGTTATTTTTGGATCAAGTGTATGATGCTTCTGAATCTCTGAGCTCATCTTAAAATACAACCTGAATGGAATCGACAACGGACTGAAATGTGTCGTCCTTTAGATACGGCTTCAACAAATGTCCGTTGACTACAAAAGGTTGTACGTCAGGTGATAATTCAGATATCAACAAACACATGTTGTCACACACAATTTTCATGATAAATGGCACGGTCCATTTTCTTTTCAGTTTGTCTGGAAAGATTTTCAACTTTGCATCAAACAACCACACCTTCTGTCCAGGTTCGAAAGTCTTCCTTCTGATCTGTTTATCATGCCATTTATTGACCTTGTCCTCGTACATCAGGTTATTGCCATATGTATAGTCTCCAAGTCCAGGAAAACAATTTAGATAAATTTTTTGGTTTTTATTGCGACATGTTCAATGCCCATAAGATTTGTGAATTAGTTCCATGGGCAAGTGCCATGGCTTACCATAATAAGGCAGTAGGGAGACATGCCAAGAGGAGACTTGTACATCCTTCTGTAGGCCCAAATAATTGAATCAAGTAACTCTGACAAATTATTTCTATCTGGACGTACAAGCTTCTGCATGATAGTCTTGATCTCCATGTTAGAGCATTATGCCAAGCAATTGGATTGAGGGTGGTACGACACTACAAGATGATGTTCGATACAATCTTCTTTGATCAACTTCTTGACCTCTTTATTAATGAAGTGGATCCCCCCATCTGATATGGGAATCTTCAGAATCCCAAATCGTAAGATGATGTTATCCTTCAAGAAGAGATAGATTGTGTGACTGTCTGTGGTTTGAGCGGGGATTGCCTCCACCCATATGCTAATATAATCGACGACCAACATGATGTATTCAAACCCTAACTATTAGGGAATGGGCTCATGAAATCAATACCCCATGCGTCGAAGACTTCGGAAATTAATATATTTTAGAGGCATTGTGTCTTGCATACTGATGTTCCCAAGCATTCTCTAAAAATCAGTACATTTCTTGATGTAAGCATCTGCATACTTGAATAGAGTTGGCCTTAAAAGGCCACATTGAAGTACATTCATTGTCGTCCTCTTTCTAGAATGGTGTCCAGTGGCTTCAGCTTATGATAGTCATCTAGGACATCCATTATCTCTTCTTGAGGTATACACCTCCTCCAGATGCACTCTGCTCCGTCTCTGAATTAAGGTGGTTCCTCTCACTGGTAGAAACAAATATAATCCAAGAATTTGTCAACCTTGATCTTCGGCAAGTACGGTGGAGACTTCTTGGAGAAAAGATAATTCACCATGTTTGCATACCATGGAAGGGAGGTGATGGACAAGATTACCTCTTCTTAAAAAGTCTCTATGATAGGAACGAAGTTTTGCTCAAGAGTTTCAACCTCAACTATTATGGAAAGAAGATCTATGATGAATATGTGATTCGTCACTCTAAAAGTCGAAAATAGAGCTTTCTTCATGAGTAATTAGATGCATTTTGTTGTGCATTATTCACATTCACACATTTAGAACTAATATTCACATTTTAGCATGCATATTTGCATTAAATATGGAGCCAAATTCACTTGAACATATTCACCTATATATTATCGAAATTGATCTATTTTTATCTATTTTATACCCAGTCCAAATCCAATAAAACTCACTCCTCTATGTATATATTACTAATTCTAATAAAGGAAAAATATCAAGAAAATAATAACTTGTAAAATTATCTAATAAAACCCGAACCCATGTTTGAGACTAACAACCTCAAAATGTGAATATCTCTCTCATACAGTCTCCTATGGACCCTACACACTTTTGAATTAATGTTCGTTCAAATACCTTCAAAACAATTCCAAATTCAAAAGAATCGGTGTCCATAAGTAAAACTTAAGTTTTGGGCCACTATTGTGTATTGTACATATTGACTAGAATACTTTTTATTTTATCTTTATATTTTATTCTTTATTATAAAATCCAAAAAAATATTTTAAGTTGTAAAAATTCCTTTTATATTTTCTCTAATTTTATTGTGATTTTTTACTTATTTCAAAAAATAAAAAAAATGCAAAAGATAAAAATGCAGTATTTTATAACTATAAGGTACCCCCAAAAATAATTTTTATACAAATGACCTCTTTTGATTTTTGGTCCTTCACAAAAGTTGTAGATCTCATCAATACGAGCAACTTTAATGTTGACCACTATTTGATTTGACACTTTTTTATTTATTTATAATTTACATTTGATTTAATTTTTGATTTTTCTAGGAGTGACACGTGGCAACCCCTAGAGGCACCATGTGTCACTACCATTTTTCTTTTAAAGTATAACATTATTTACTTTTTTATAACTTGAATTATATATTATAATTATATTATTATAATTATCACTTTATTAATTTTATTACTTTTTATTTTTATTCTCTATTACGTGGGCGCACCTCTGCATGCCGAATGCCCATCCCTCCCACTCTCTCTCCCTCACCTTTCCCTCTACACCCTCTTTTCCTACGCTCTCTTCCCGGCACTCATCTCCGATGCACGTAACCAAACCCACATTTCCTCTCTCCCTTCCCAATAACTTCTCTCCACCACCCATGTGGGGCTGCAACCGCCGCCCAGAACCGCAGGCACATCTACCCACGCAATCTTCCTTCTCTAACCCACGTCGCATGTCCTCCCGCAAGTCATGCCCCTCGCTTCCTCTCTTCTCCCGCTTCATCGACCTCTCCACCTTGATGTGTGCCACTCCCCACACTTCTCCCCCCACGACTCAACCACCCATAAAAGGGGTTGTGCCACCTCCGAGCACCTTATCCTCCATCCAAAGGAGCGAGCTCTAGCCCTAGGAACCTTAAAGGTAACAGTACGAAGGAAAAACCAGTACGAGGTGAAGACAAGCCCTGCAACTAGGCGAGATCCGATGTTTGAAGCTTTGTTGCTGAGGAATCCACCAACCTTAGCCCAACCTAAGAGCTTCATCACCTCAGCTCTTTGCAGGAGATCACCACATCCCGCTCCTCGAGTACGACGTCCTCCAGGTGAACCATATCTGCAGGTAATCCCATTTCCCTTCTTCTTCCTACTCCTCTTTTCTTCGTTTTTTTCTACTCTTCCTCCTTTTTCCTTGATTCATCCTCTACTTTTCCTACACCGCACCTTCTTTATACACACATCCTTTTCTTTTGTGCCTTCATCGCTCACCATCCATCCACGCATCGCACCATCGTCCACCTCCTTCTCGCAACAGAGAAAGAGAAGCACATCGGATACCACTGCACCTTCATCGCCTTCGAGGAGCGAGAAACTCACATTTGCTTCGGTTACAAGAATAGGCCAAGGTCCAGGACACCGTCACCTTCGAGGGTCGCTCGTGTACATTTCGATACGACCACCACCATAGAAGTACCACCCACTCCAACATCAAGGTTCGCTTCTTCACCCTCCACCTTGGCCCTCCGCCACGATGACCCCTGGCCATGTGTCAGAAGTAGACGCGACCTCAACCCACGACTGACTCTGAAGAAGCAGCTTAGGAGCACCGTTCCTCGTGAGCAGCACTTGCTCCTCCACACGCATAGGCGCGTCGTCTAGTTCATCTCCATCCCCACCACAAGCAGCACCTCAGCATGCCCTTGGACACGTGCCACCATCTTCCTCAACTTCACATCTCCACCTAAAAGAGACCGCCCAACAGCTTCATCGGAGGTCGCTTGTGAGTCGCCACCAGCTGTGTGCACCTCCAGTCACAACCAACAGACGCTCGCAACCTGCCACCACACACCGACGACTGCATTGCTTCAACAACAATGCCTCCCCCTACGTGTTTCACTGCACCCACACCCCCACCCCCTTGGACTCACTTCGAACAGCTCCGGCGCTCCCATACCAGCGTACTGTCGTCCACCACTCCGCCATCGGGCTCACACTCTGGCACCGTCGAGGACATACCTCCACCTCCAGAATCCTTCACTGACTCTGCCTACCTTCGGTTTGCGTGCCCACACACCAACGTATCCTCAACCTTATCCCCTCCTCATGTGTGTGACACATGAGGTAGGGTCATTTGTAGATCACCTCCTCCATTTCAAGCATTTGCACAGAAGTCCAGACTTCTAGGAGGCACGTGAGGTGCACATGACCTCTTGGGAAATTTACATAAATACCCTCACAAGTATATGCAATTACATCTCAGTCCATGTGCATATTTATTTATTCATTTTATTTCTATGATATTGCATTTAAGCCCCTATCTTTGGGCATTATTTTGAACCTTCATTTAGCATCGTTTTCCAATATTAAAAATTGCACATTGTAGAACAACTTATGCTTAACATTGTGGCTTTTTGATTGAATTTTATGAGACATTGTTTTATTTAATATAATTATTTTGGTGAAAAATTCATAATTTTACCTTCTACATGATCTTTAATTGGTATTTAATTATCTATTACTCTAAAATATCCCAAAAATCACGTTAGGTAGGTTATAGGTAGTTTAACACTGTGCCCACATTTCATCTCATTTACATGCATATCGAGGTCATAATAAATGTGATGGTGAATTAAGTAATTAATTTTTAATTAATTCCACACTTTATATTTTTATGATTTAAAAATTATTCTGGAAATCTCTCACATAGACTTACCCAGGATAATTTTTTTGGAAATTATTTACATTTAATATTTATTAATAATATTTTTTTAAAATCACCTAATCGACGTATTTAATTTGTAATTAGTTCATTTTTCATCCAAAAATTCCGAAAAAATTATAGTATTCTAATTTAATCATATTTCACATTCTGGCCAATTTTAAGGATTTTTGGACTTAAATTGATTATAATTTGCATTTTAGTCCCCGACCTTTGCTGAGATTGCATGTCGCTTAGTAATTGCACGATCAAAAATTGCCTCTTTGAAAAGCAAGCCTCTAGATCGACTAAAAAAAACGTAAGGAGAAAATGACCTCCCTGAGTTTGACCTAGGACTTGCACAAGTAAAAAAATTATCTGCTTACTTTAATTAGAAAAATAATTAAATTTGTAATTTTTGATTAAACCTTATTTGCCCGACTGCAACGAACAAATTCAACTTTAATTCCAACAAATTAGCTAGGGCATTCTAGGGTTCATCAAAATGATGCTGTTGTTGGGGAAGTATGACTTAGGTTAATTTTTAGAAAATCTAGATTTTAGTTATTCCACCTCTGGTAGTGTGACCCCCGGTTTTTCTTATGAAAATTTTTCTGCTTAGTTTTATACACTTATTTGTTTATTTATTTTTTGTTTGCTTTATTTCTATTTATTTTAACGATTCTTTCTCTCTAACCACCATCTTGTTTTTGTGCGAGGGACCCGACGAGATGGAGCAACCTCTTAGGTGACCAAACAACTCAGGAACTTTAGAGGACGACATTTTCTGGGAAAATAGCCGACTGAACAAATCACATAAATATAAGATCTAGTCGAGTCGTGAGATAGTGAAGAGTCTTTGAGATTTTATTTTCTGCATTTTATTTTATTATAAAATTTCCAGTGGATTCTATTCAGAATCTCGCATGTGTAATCCAAATTGGGCATTATTTTGTGCTTTATCGGTCCTGTTTCACTCTCCAGTGAGGGTGAGACCTGACTTGAGTGGTGAAATTAGAATAGGCACCAGTAGTTTAATTGCAAATTTGTATGTGCCAATCATAGTTTAGGCCACACATCTTAGAAGATAACATCTTCTGAGATCTTTAATGAGATGCACATTGCAACGTACTACTTTGCCAAATTAAATTCAGTTCTTTCCCGCTAATGGTATATTGCTTAGGTGAGGTTTTCTCGATATGCATGCATTTAGTATAAATTTTAAAATTCAGTTCTGCATAACGCATGGAGAGTGCGGGGAGTCATTGTATGTATACCTTCTTATGAGTATGCATCATTGCTTTACGTTTGCCTTCTGATTTTCGACTCCTCCGTTGTTTTACAACTTAAAATTTAAAAGGAAATTGGGACTAAATAGTAGACATATTTTTGTGTTCAGATAAAATTTCTAGTGAAAACCTAGCTTAAAATTGGGACTGATGGAATAAAAAGAACCTTGTTTTACGGGTGCATAAAGCCCTCATTGTCTGATTTACTTGCAAGTGAGAGACAGACAACACAAGGATAGGGACAAAGCACGTATATTCATATAGACTATTGGTTCAAAAAAATGATTAGCCACTTTTTATTGATAATCTACGGGTAGCCAATAAACGGTTCGGATTTCCTTAGACAAGGGGGAGGTTTAGAGGACACTGCGAAGGCTCCATGCACAAGTAAACGGGTAGTTGTATTTATACGGCCCACATTTACTCCTATTTTAGCTGAAGGTGGGTGCAACTAGTCGTAAGAATCGGGATAGTCTGTAGGGAATTATAGGCACCTAAAAACTTGTTAATCTTTAAAGGCTTGCATTTGTCATCAACAAAAACTAACATGATAATTCAACCGAACCTTTATGGCCATCACGTGTTGAGTTGGTAAATTTGGGGGTTTTGCATTGTGTTAGTGATGCGTGAGTTTACTCTGTACATTTACGTGCACCGTAGTACTAGATCCTCATTAAATATCATGCTCTCATCAGTTCTTTTTGCCATCGAAGATGACTAATTGGGGGCATGTTTATTCGGGCTTCAGGAATCTCTCACTGAACCCTTCAAGAATCATGTATTCAAAGGCCCAAGCGCAACTTGGGCCAACGAGAACTCATGACCCTCTTTAGTTTGGGATCTTTCACTCTCAAGGTGGTCACTATCAGACCATCCCGTTTTTCTCAGCCCATCTCACTAAAGAAGAGCATAGCCTCGGTGGGAATACTTTCATTCCTAAATCCTATTCTAATAAAGACGACATTGTTGATCCAGGACCTCAAGAAGATTCACGTAAACTGCCTCCAAAAAAGAAAGAAGAGGAAGAAGAATACCACAAGGACCCCATGAGGATGATACTTGCCCCATTAGCTACATCTTAGCCGCAACAAACCTTACTCTGAGCTCAGCTAGGACAACTCAATGTTTGGATAGAACCTCTGATGGATGCGGCGTACAACCTCGGCCAGTACAGAATTCAGAATTATATAAGTCGGGACGAACCAGAAGTTGATTTTGAGTTGAAGCCGTAGTTCCTGAACCTGCCGCCACACTTTGATGGGAATGCTTCTGAGGAACCTTATGCATTCCTAAGGGACTTCATGTTTGTCTGCGTTAACCTTAGGCATCCTAGGGTTAGCCATGATTATATTAGGCTCATAGCCCTTCCATTTGCCATGGGTGGCAAACTCGACTACTGGATGAAGAATTTGAGAATTATAGTCAACACCTATGCCCAGTTCAAGGACTTATTTCTGAAGAAGTTCTACCCCCCAAGTAGGACTAACATGATGAGGACACACATCACTAGATTTTCCCAGCTACCCAATGTAGCCTTTTGTGACATTTGGGAGAGGTATAAGGACATCCAACAGAAATGTCCTTGTCATTGTCTAGATGACAACAACTTGGTCCGGTCATTCTTCATCGGTCTCAATCTTGAGATGTAGGGTCTAGGGATCATTGCATGTGGAGGCATCTACGCTTTACATAGAGCAGATACTGTCTGGAAGGTATTCGAGTAGATGGCTGAGACTAGCCGCTCACAGATCGCCAACAGGGCATACACACAGTCCCCCGGTTCACTCTCATCTCAAGGGGGAAAGTCTGTTGTAGTTGATCTCTCTTTGTACACGATCCCTAGCATGGGACTCCTAGTGGGAAAGCTTACTATAGTCGAGAGTATTGATAAGAGGATTGATGAATTGGATCGGAGCATCACCAAAATTCCCAAACAAATGGAGGAGTTGACTGAGAAGTTATCTAAGATAAAGGTATCTGCCATGACTGCACGCTCTGCTCCCATATACTGAGTTCACCATGTTCAGGAGCAGTTGGTGTCAAGGCAACCCTAGACGTGGGAGCATGATAAGTCCTACACCCATTCGTCCCAACAACAACCCCCATCCATAGAGATAGTTCAGGAGTAGCCTCTGCTGGTTTGGGAGGTGAATGGAGTATGTTATACTCTGGACCCTATCAGGCAGGGAAGTACAGGGGACTGACAGACTTACCAGTGTCCCCTACATTTCACAACACCACATTTACCTCTGCACCACCTCCTTCATAGCAGAGCCTTGGATATCAGGCACCCTAGCATTAGATGTCCTAACTCCAGCACCAGCAGAGGCAATACCCTGGTTAGCAGGGCCCATCTTCCCAGTGTTCTTCTTAGCCTTTCCCACTTCCTTCTCCGTATGGTCCCACAAACTCACAATTCTAGTAGATACTCGACACCCTTCGTTCCTATCAGAATAAAATTTATGATTTATGGGTGGATGTCAACTGCCTGTCTATATGTAGAGACGAGCAGTCTACACCGTCTACCTCGATCACAACCCATGTTCAGGCTAACCCAAATAGCCTGAACCGTTCTAGTTCTCAACAACATCTTGGTAAGGTATGCGATTCAACATCTTTTAGATTTGAACATGAGATTCTTTTGTGTGATGAGGCTAACCGTATGTCACTTAGGAGTGGAAGGACCGTGACCGTACATGACCAGACAAGGGACATAGTGAGAGGCATCTCTAGAGCTCTATCTGAGGAGTCTTTAGAGGATGAGGAGGAGATGCATCACATTCAGAGTCCCCATCAACAACATCGGAGGATCCTTTCTCAGGGAGCCAAGAAGAGAATGAGAGAACAAATGCAACATCAACAACATGGAGATATCTCGGATGCTATGGTGGACCTTGCACCTCCGATTGTGGCGTATACCATTGCAGCTTCTTTTCCACAACCTTTAACAGATAATTTTCATTTCGATCCGATGTTGCATCAAAAAGATTCATGTATGGGAACTCTATTTCAGTATAATTCAAGGAATGATCTTTCCATTTAAAATTCAGATTCTTCATCTTCTGTTTCCTTTCCTTCCATCTCTTTCCCCTGTGCTCTTATGAGAGGAAAATGCATCATAAAAATTCATAAGGATGACCATAAAATGGCATGATTTTGTAAGGAGAATATCACAGTCAAAGTGCCATTTGATGAGTATGTGTCTAACCATCCTGCATTCTAGAAATACCTTAAGGTGAGATGCACGACTACTGGGTTAGCAGGAAGAAATCGAACCAATATGTGAAGACTCATGTCTTGTCAGTAGCACAACCTATTGTCTCAAGATCAACGATTATTGGTGAGCGCTCGAGCGATCAAGGTTAAGTAATATCAAAGGTCATTGCGACCTCAATGACCCAATCGGACTCAACAAGAAAATCAAGACCACATAAACCAAACAATCAAGCACAAAAATCAATGTAGAAGTCTCCGCTATTTATTTAACATGGTATAGCGACTAAGGTCGAACACAAGGAGTACGAGTAAAACCTACGAAGTACTCAACAAACAGATCAGAAAATGCATATTTTTATGATTTTTAATTTTGCAATTTTTTTATATTTTCTTATGGGAAAAAATTAAAAAGATAAAGACAAGAACAAGCTTTAATAATTTTATTATGCCTAAAAATAATCCAAAATTAGTTATAAAAATATTTTTATATTTTTCAAATATGCAGATATTTTGGTGATTTTATGGTATTTTTCTGATTTTTATTTGATTTTATGAAAATGAAGCAAATACAAAACAAGAAGGCAATATACAACATGGACTATAAGGAAAATTTAAAATATCAAAAGTACCAAACGTCCTGGTTGTGATTTTTATGAAAAAGTAAATAAAAGATCCAATTACAAAAACGGAAATCCCATTTTTTTTATTTTTGTAGAATTTGTAATTATTTTTATAAGATTTTTAGTCTTTTGTGATTTTTAGATTTTTTATAAAAGATAGTGGAACAAAAATGGTACTGAAATGAAAACGAACCAAAAAAACACATAGGAAATTTTAAAGAATTTTTAAGGCCATTTTTATATTTTTTGGTATTCTATAAAGTAGACAAACACGTTTTTAAGGGTTTTTTATCTTTAGAAAGTAAAATACCAAACAAAATTAATTTAAAAAATCACAATAATTACTATGAGTAGCAGGAACTCATAGGAATTTTTGCAGATTTTTTGGAATTAAATTGATATTTATTCCATGCAAAACCAGGCACACAGATTATAGGGACCTATTTGCAATTATCCCAATGTTTCCATTGCAAATAATAATACGTGCAAAAAGTCCAGGGGTACTAGTGCAAAAAGTCCACGAAATAAGCACACATGCTAATTAAATCACACATAGGGGTATTTTTCCATTATCACAAACATTCCATTCAAGACGTAACAATCAGAAAATGCAGGACATAATGGGTAAATAACCCACAAAAGAACGTGAGCATGCACATGTGTTCAGACTCGGAGGACTAAAGTGCAAATACTGAAAGCATAAGGGACTAATAAGAAAAAAATTAAACTATAACTTTATTTAATAGACTATGAAATAAAGCATAAAATCTATAGGGAGGATATCATAAAATACCCTCGCAGGGCGCGTGCGGAGCGCGTGGGGGACTCGTGGCATGCTCTGATGGAAGAGGAGATGTGCGGTGCAGATCGTCTATTATGTTTGATGTAAGACTCCAGAGAATATCAGCTACATGAGGCACATATGCATCAGGGAGTCGGATCCAACGACCCAAAAGTTGCCCGGTTTGGCGGCTCTGATCAGATCTGGCAAGGGTTGGATCAGATCTGGCAGGGGTGAGCCGATCCAACGGCAGAGAGGGGGCCAGGAAGAACAATATCCCTGCGACCTTCACCAGAGTCTCATATGGGATCCTCGAATGGACGGGTCCGATGGAGAAGCTACCGGTCAGATGTGCGTGGCAGTGGAGAGGGACCAGGAGCAGCTCCGGCGAATACTCTAGAGGTGTGATCTGGGATCCCCGAGTGCATTAGCACCTACAAAGGCAAGCTGGACATGGGGCGAAGATCCGATCGGGGTTATTGGAACACGAAAGGAAAAAAGTGATGGGGGGTGGGGGTATAAGTTCGATCTTCGGCGAAGGTGGTAGAGGAGAACTGTGCCTCAATCTCGACCTAACAATCGATACTAAGGATGATCAGATTACGTGGGAAGATCGAGGGTGATACAATGTGTCAATATGAGCGGATGGGTTTAAGATATCAGGGCTCTGACCCACTGGTCGGAGTAGGTGGATGTGCGATGATGCTAGATGGAAAGAATGGATCAAATAGGGAAATGGATGGGAATGGGGGGTACCTGGAGGTAAGAACGTGTTCCAGAGCTCCAGTGGAGGAATTCAATGAGATGATGGCCTCGACCACGCTGCGCAAGATGGGGAAGCTGAACTCGATGGTGCTCGCTAGCCACATAGATGAGCTACGTCTCCTGTCCACCAAACTCCAATCCGAGGGGTTCCTTCGATAGCTGTCACTCCACCTAAGGTCTCTAGGGATGGAAGAAGAGGAGAGGAATGAGCTAGGGCTCTGTGGAGGTGGATGAGATGCTATATAGGCGGCTCAAAGGTCTAGAAGGATCGGCAAAAAGTGTGAGGCCCAAGAGTGATTCGGATCATCCATGGAATCCGTGAGGACCACGGAGGTCCGAGGAACCATGGATCCAAGGATCGAGATGAGAGTAGCTCGGATTTGAGTGAAAAAAATGGAGAAGAGACTCCGACGACAGGTTTTCGACACGAGTCAAGCTAGGAGGGGGCGTTGACCGGGGTCAACAAATCCTCCTGGACCAATCATAAAATAGGGATTTAATAGTAAATGGCTTTAAAATAAAAAGTGTATAAAATGAAAATATTTATTATTTTTCAAAATATTTTCTATGATTTTTAATTATTTATAAGAAAAATAAATTAATCTCTATATAATATAATGTATTATATACAAGTATAATATACCTTTGTGTTTTGTACAATTATTTTTATTTTGTTATTTTTACCCAAATACCACAATTTTGTATTTTATTTATTTACAACATTATTTTTTGAGTATAAAATAATTTTTAATATATTTTTATTATTTATTTACAGAATAATAATAAATAGGGAGTGGGACATATATACATGTATTTTGTACAAGTGAGAGAGGATTTTATTTTAATTTTTATTTTATTTTTCTGATTTTTGTTTTAGTTTTAGGACTATATACAATGAGGTAAAAATAACATTTTATTTTTATTTTGTCAAAAATAATTATTTACATATATAAGTAATATGCACAATATAGTGTAGGTCCTATATCTCTCTACTTATTTTGTTTGGCAATCAGTTCAATGCTTGACCTTCTCTTGGGGTTCGGGTCACTCTGTATTTATTCTAAATACATCCTTCTATTTCTTTTCCTTTATTCTTTTATTGTTGCACAAATACAGGATAAATCTACAAAGTTGACTTGTACATGTTGAATGCTAACTTATTGTATTTACACCTATTTACATGATGCTTTGCCAAGATAAATAGCTAAAATAAAAGAATAAAGAGTGAGAATCAAGGATTCATCACCCCCTATACTTTACCTTTGCTATTCCATTAGCAAACACTTATTTGAAAAAGAAATGAAAAAGAATGAGAATTAAGGTAGATTATTAAACTTGTCTTCATTAAATTGAAGTATGGAGCTCAGTCAGATCTTTGGATTATTAGTTTGTTGGAACCCTATTTGGACCTAGGTTTAAGACTCAATAGCTTCTCAGTTCCACCGATCTATGGTTAGGACTCCTCAATAATCCAGATCAGAACAAGTCTACAAACACAAACTCTAATGACCATGAATCTTTTCTTGTACTGTGTCAGTGATATGTAGCTCCCCACCTAAGAAATGACAAACCAACAACCTCCCTCAACAAGGTAACTCTAATGCCCTAGTTTGGCTACTCTTTCCTCGAGGAGTGGGGTATTCCCTTCTAAGTTCAAGTTCAACCTGGTCAAGAAGATGTGCAAAGAAGAGAATGGATCGTGGCAAGTGTAGCTACGTATCCCTAGAAGCCCAATCAGTGTAGCTAAGTCTCCTACTGCAAGCTTCATGAGATGAGAATGGGTAATATAAGCTTTTCTTTATTTGACTATATACACTCCGGCAGGTATTTTATTCTCTATCAAACCCGCCACTTTTTTAGAGTTTTTCTTTCTTTTGCTCATTTTTTGACGTGCATATGTATAACATATCTACATGGTGCAACATATATACATAAGAATTTTTTCCATTTGAGCCAGTAGACTATCCCTCTTTTGAAGCATTATTGCAACCCACTACTCCCGTCTCTAGACCTCAACACCGCAAGACCAAGTTGGGGCACACTTCCTTCCATAAAGGAAGATGAGAGGTTCCGCCTGGAAGTACTACCCTCGTATTCTACCCCAAGCCAAAGGAAACTGCCTCCTCACCACCTCATCCATGTGGAGCTGAGTGTAGAGTGCTGGTCCAAGTAAATCCATTGCCTGCGAGAGTCATGTGTGTGATGTTAAGTGTTCTACTTAGGCTCATCAAGATGACATATGATCATAGCCTAGTGGACTCAAAGAATTATGTCACCAATGGACCTGAAAAGTCTTAACCCCAAATACTATAAGGTTCGTCATAGAATTAGGTGGATTAAGGTCTTAACCAAGATCCATTTTCCAATTTAATTCCAGGCTGGTTTAAATGTCAACTATGATTCAGGAGAATATATAAGTATATACAAAAGTCTTTTTATGCAAAATGTTTGAAAATGTGCAATATTTTTGAAAATGTTTGAATGCATGCATGAGTTTTGCAAACTATTTACAAACATTTAAACAAGTGTTTTTGTAAACTTTTATTTTCAAACATTTTACAAAAATTTTGTACTATATTTTTAATTTTGATACAAAAGTATTTACAAACATTTTACAAACAAAACATTTTTACAAACATTTGTACAAACATATTTTTTACAAATAGCCATGTATGTGCAAGAAAGAATTTTATGTACAAGAAAAAAATTATTTTTTTGCGGTTTATAACTAAAGGATTTTAGCCATTTTATTTATTTAACACACTCACACACAAAGTACGAGTTATGGCTAAAGTATATACGTAATATATACGACACCCCCTATACTTAGCTTGAATGATGTCCTCAGAGTGAACAAAGAGCGATGAAGAAGACATAACTCGTGCTTAGTATAAGGAAGTGAAAAGAAGGGCTATACTATAATGACTAATAGAAAGAAGAGATATCGATGATCCCCCCACACTTAGGATCAAATAATCCTAAGTATAGCAGGTTGTACACAACGGGAAAACCGAGTGAGAGAATGTACAGGGTTTACCTCCCCTATACTTAGGGTAAAATATCCCTAAGTATAGGTAGAAAAATAGAGGTAAAAAGAATCAATATAATAATAAAAAATCTGACTCCCCCATGTACCTAGGGTAAAGCACAACCTATGTATAGCATAATCACAAGATGCATATGGGGTGATAGACTAAAGAATGAGATGATATGGACATCTGGATCTATACAAGGTGGAAGACAATGATAATAAGGCATGAGATGCAACTGATGTCAGTCAAAGACCACATCCCATGCAAAATGAATTGGGGTGATGTCAACGATCAGTGGATCATGATATAGATATGGTTTGAGGCACTGACCGTTAACACGAAAGTTGACTCAGATGACATCTCAGATATGTCAATACTGCCATTGTCATGCACTTTCAGACCAGGTATGGTCTTTTCCACTTACTCTGTAATTTCGCAACTTCCTTGGAAATAATCTAAGCCTAGCATCAAACAACCATACTCGTTGATCTGGCTCAAACTACTTATGACTGATATGAGAATCATATCATATATTTACACGGTCCTTGTATTGTAGGCTGCTTGAGAAGGTTGTTTCTCTAAGCTCTTTCAGGGCTGCCAATTCTGCCTTCCTTTGATCTCCTATACTCTCTAGATCCCATACTATGTCACTGACACCCCATAGTGACTTGTGCTTAATCTCAACAGGTAAATGGCACGGCTTGCCATAAACTAGATGAAAGGGAGACGTACCCAAAGGAGTATTGAAGGAAGTTTGATATGCCTAGAAGATCGAGTCCAAAAGCTGTGACAAATCCATTTGGTCTGGACAGACTACCTTCTGCAATATCGTCTTGATCTCCCTATTCGATACTTCAGCAAAGACCATTGGTCTGAGGATGATATGGAGTGGCAACTCAATGGTCTATACTGAACTCGTTAGCAAGGTCATTTACCTTGTCATTGATAAAGTGAGACCCCCTGTCATATATCAACACTCTAGGCACCCTGAACCGTGAAATGATATTCTTCCTCAAAAATTGCAAATAGTCTTAGCATCGCGGTTTGGGTGGGAATGGCCTCAACCCAACGACTCACATAGTCAACAGCCAACAACATGTACTTGAATCCCTGACTTTTAGGGAATGGTCCCATGAAATCAATGCCCCATGAATCAAAAACCACACAGAAGTGAATGGTCTGCATCGGTATCACATCACATTGTCCACAAGTTCCCATCCTTTGATAATAAGTACACCTCTTCACAAATTCATCAGAGTCCTTGAAGAGGGTAGGCCACCATAGGCCGGATTGGAGCACTTTCTATGATGTTCTCCTCCCAAAATGATGTCCTCATGCCTCAAGCTTGTGGAAGTATGTGAGGATGCTTTGATGCTCCTCTTGAGGGATGCACCAGTGCCAGACGCTATCCCCCTCCTTCAAGATAAAGGATGGGATCCTCCCAATGGTAGGACTTGGCCTTCGCCAGGAAAGTCTCAAGTCGCTACATGGGCCAACCTTGTAGAACTTTATTGGCAACAAGATAGTTCACAATGTCGGCGTACCATGGGAGAGAAACGATAGCAAGGATCGCCTCATCTGGGAAGGTCTCTGAAATAGGATCAATCTGCTCGGATTCCTCAAGATTCTCTAATCGAGAGAGATGATCCACCACCACATTCTTGACTCCATGTTTATCCTTAATCGCAATATCAAGCTCCTAGAGTAGAAGAATCCATATAGTCAGTCTCGCTTTGGCATCCTTCCTCACCATAAGGTATCTGATGGCAGTATGATCAATTAAAAAAAGTCACTTTGGATCCAAGAATATATAATAGAAATTTGTACAAGGCAAAGAATATAGCTAGCATCTCTTTCTCCATGACAGTATAGTTCCGTTGTGCGGCATCCAGTTTACGGCTAGTATAGTAAATGGCAAATGGTATTACATCTCTTATCTGTCCTAGAAATGCCCCTATGACAATATCAGAGGCATGATCTTGAATGGAAGAGACCAATCCGACGGTAGAAGGACAGGAGCCTCAACAACTAAGCTCTTGAGAGTCTCAAATGACGCCAGACACTTATCATCTACAATGAACTCGATGTCTTTTATTAGCAAATACATCAACGGTCGAGCAATCCTGTTGAAGTCATGAATGAACCGTCTGTAGAAACCGACATGCCCCATAAAAGACTGTAACTGTCGCAAGTTGG
Organism: Ottelia alismoides; assembly: GCA_037367405.1. Lineage (NCBI taxonomy): Eukaryota > Viridiplantae > Streptophyta > Magnoliopsida > Alismatales > Hydrocharitaceae > Ottelia > Ottelia alismoides. The sequence continues at coordinate 880,905 of JAZKJV010008205.1, read as the reverse complement.
ATGGTGGGTTGAGTTTCCTGATGATATCCACCTTGGTCGGATCAACCTCCATGCCCCTGTTGGAGATGATATGCCCAAGCATCGTCCCTTGAGTCGCCATGAAGTGTCTCTTCTCCCAAGATAAGACAAGATGAACCTCTATGCAGCGCTGAAGAACCCGATCAAGACAATCAAAACAAGCATCGAGCCCATCGTCGTAGACCGAAAAGTCATCCATGAAGAACTCTAAATAGTTGCCCACCATGTACGAGAAGATGGACAACATGCACCTTTGGAATGTCGCCGAGGCATTACATAGACCAAAGGGCATCTGTCTGAAAGTATATGTCCCAAACGGGCATGTGAATGTCGTCTTGTCCTAGTCTTCGGGCGCTATGGCCACCTGATTGTATCCAGAGTACCCATCAAAAAAACAGTAATGACTCTTCCCAGTTAGCCTCTCTATAATCTGATCAATAAAAGGCAGTGGGAAATGATCCTTCTTGATGTCCTGATTCAATCGTCTGTAGTCCACATAGACCCTCCTAGAAGTGGGTACCTTGGTAGCTATCTCCTCTCTAGAATTGCTCATAACTGTAGAGATGCCCGTCTTTTTAGGCACCACATGTAATGGACTAACCCACATGGAGTCAGAGATGGGGTAGATAAAATTGGTGCTCCACAATTTCGATATTTCCTTCATGACTACCTCTCCAACCCACGTGATGGCTTCTCTTCAAGATAGATATGGTGAGAGCATAGGGCCAGACTTATCCCCTTGAGGTCAGCTAGAATCCACCTTATTGCCTTATGGTTCTTTTCAAGAACCTTCATCAAATGAGATTCTCGCTCTCCAGTCAAGTCTGTTGAGATAATGACTGGGTACATCTCATGCTAACCTACAAGGAACCTATACTTCAGCGACTGTGGCAAAGGCTTCAGTTCAAGACATCTGGGAGCTGGTAAATCTGGCCTCTGAAAGGCCTGAGTGAATGCAACTAGAACTTAATGAGAGAACTCTCGTTAATCATATAAAAATGGTGAAGACTACCCTGCTGGTGTATCTGCACTCGGTGCTGGCAAGGTCTCCATCCTAGCTGTCGGCTCTCTGGACATCAGACAAGGTAATAAATCATCAAACTCTACCCAGTCTATGTATGAATCCAAGGGATCTGAATCAGAATCACATGATACAAAATCTGCTTCGCTGTCCTAAACACAATAGTCAGCCACAAGAATGTCCTAGGCCAAGAGTCTGCTCTTCGAACTCTCCTCTACTTGAGATTGCAAATCTATAACATCTGAAGGTGAGAGAAGGGCTCGTAAAATGGGATCTGACCAAGCAGCTTCATCATCAGTGATCATAAAGTCGCACTCCTAGTGGATGTCTCGCTTTGCCACTATCGTCTGCTCTGTATCACTAAACTGCTCTGAGCAAGCTGAGTCTTGCACTCTCGTCTCATCGATCGTCTCTTTTGAATACTCTCTCCCTCGATGCGAAAGTATTCCTTCCCACTATCATGTTCGGACACTGCTTTGGCTATGGCCAAGAATGGTCATCCTAGAATGATGGAGTATCGGTCACCGATCGAGGGATCTCCTTTTGCAACACCACGAAGTCCGCAGGGAAATTCAGGCCCTAGACTGTGACGACCACATCCTTCAACAACCCCTTTGCCCTCTTGACAGATCTATCAACAAACTGAAGGACTGTCATGTTCTGTCGAAGAGGGCCAAACTCGAGTCGATCGAGTAAGGCTGCCGGAATGTGGTTAATAGAAGAACTATTATCTACTAGAGTACAGTCGAATCTCTGCTCATGAATATGGCATATGACATAGGGAGCTCCTATATCTGGCCTCTTGGCTAGCAGACGGTTCTGAATAGTGAATCAAGTGGCATGGGTCAGCATATGGATCTCTTCCTGATGGTTCCTCTTCTTCCTGTGGATAGTGGTCTTCTCTCTCAAGTTCTTATAGAAGAGAGGGATGTGCTCAAGTGCCTCATGTAGAGTCAGCTGGATATGGAATCTATCAATCATCTGCTAGCTATACTCTAGCTGCTGATCTTTTTTTGGATTTTCTTTTTTATTTCCCTTAGCAAAGAGGAGTGCATGGAGGAAGGGGATGGTTGGGCTCCTCAGATAGAGGGCTAGGAACATCTTCCTGTTGCTACGAAGGCATGGAATCCATACAAGTATCATCAATCATCACATATGGACTCCAAGATGAAGAAACCTTTGCTTTATTATTTTTTGTTTTTATATATAGTTCCGGGTATAGAAACTGGAGAAAACACTACTGGAAAAGAAGGAGTGGACTCAGAGTCACCCACGACATCAGGTGCTACAACATCAGCACCGCACTATGGCTCAGCATCATGGTATCTGGTGGCATCAGAACCACCCTCTGTATCTGGAGAAGCGACGGCCTTAGTAACGCTGACTGAATCGATGTACTTGGTGGCGTCAATACCACCATCATCATCGTCATCCTTAGCAGCATCAGCACCGCTACCCTCCTCGTCTGGCGCTCCTGCATCCTCATGGTGTCGTCGCTCAGATGAGGCACCACCGACTGGCATCCTATGGCTCTTAAATGTAACAAAGTTAGCATCAAATGTATATGAAGCAATGCCAACCAATAAATCGCTAAGAGTGGTAGTATCTTTAAACTGTACCTACTTAGATTTTCTTTTTAGGTTATTTGGGTTGGGCTCGATCTGAGCGGGTACGGCGACCTTCCCTTTGATTATCTCCCTCATCTCCTAGCGGGAATTGTCCATCTCCCGCCTGAATGTGGCCTGCTGGTCTGAAAGTAGGAGGGCTAGATCATCAAGAGCAGGGTTCTCATAGGCTGGTCCATGAGAACTAGATGGGCTGCCTTGCGGAAAGGGAGGTTGCGGCTGGAACTGGTGAGGGGGAGGCTAAGAATTACTACTGAGGCTACTGCTGGTGCTGCCACCACTGGTGTCCCTGCTGGTAGGTGATGAATCCACATTTCATCATCTTTATTCTATCATTTTGACCTCAAAAACCCTAGTAAATGCTTGTAAATGCCATTAATTCTAGCATCTTAGCATTCATGCATGTGCATGTAAATAGTTTATAAAATACTGTAATTAAAGCCAAAATTATAGAATAAATAAAAGAAAAAGAATTAAATATTGTAAATATTTTATGACCCGAAACCCCGAGACCTAGGCATCTTGATGAATATGTCGACAAGGAATAAAATAGGGGGAGATAAGGGCCGGAATACAATAAAATTCCCTTTGTTTTTATTCATTCTTTATTCATTTTGGGACCTATTCTTGGTTCCACTTTTTATACATCAAATAAAGAAACTTTGTACATAAAAGTTGTAGATAATTTAATAAAGAAATATACAAAATTGAATTCACACAAAATTAATGTACAGATAAAAAGTTATGGTCTGAATAAGAATCCAGAATCCCAACTTCCCAGGCCTGTATCTCCCAAATTAAAACTCCAAATGCATCAAACTCACCTTTAATTGTATATAATTTAAAATAAGCTATTTAATGGCGGTGGTTTTGTATTTGGCAAAGGTACGGTTTGAAACTAGAGTTTTGGACCCCTATTGTATAATTGTACAGATTAAAATATTCATTTTATTATTTATTCATTATTTTTACCATTTTATATTTTTATAATTTTGTAAGTATTATTTATAATAAATTTGTGCATTAAAATCAGAATAAAAACATAAAAGAAACACAAAATAAAATACTTGTATATACATAATACATAGGTATTATACCTATACTTATACCTGTTTAACTAATACTTATATTTTTATCAAATGTACAAAATACCTAAAAAAATAAAAATATATTTAAGTGTATAAAAGTATTTTATAAATTCATAAAATAATAAATAAAAATAATAAAATTAAACTCATAAAATAAAAATAAATTAATAAAATATATAGATGTATATACCTATATAGCCTAAAATAGAAACTCGTAAAATTATACCTCATAAAAATAATTAAAAATGACCAAAAAATAATTTATAAAATAATAAACACTTTTTATTAAATAACAAAAAATTAAATAAATCGTTTACTATTTTAAATTGATTTTTTTTTACTATTTTTCACAGGGTTTTTCCTGGTTGGTCCACGTGGACCAACCAGGAGGCATTCAACGTTGACCCCCGGTCAACTTACTGTCTTCCCTGCCTGACCACCTGACAAACCTCGGTTTCCATCATTTTTGTCAATTTTTACAGACTTCATCTTGCACATTTTGAGATTGACCCCTTCACGACTTTTGTACCTCGATCCTTGGTCTATCACGCCCTTGACTTTCTTTGGGCCGAGGATCAACGATCTTGTAAATCCCCCTCGATCTTTGAAGCACCCACTCACAGAGTCAAACCCCTTCATATTGGACCCCCGGCATCCCTTTGAAGTTTTAACCGCATTTCGTCCCGATTTTCCCCCTCTTTGGATCGCTTTTGCTACCTGGAGGTGACAGCTCCGGATTGGCCCCTTCATGGAGGAGGAGCGTCGTGGATTTGGGCGAGTTCCAGCCACCTCCGGCCACATAGCCATCAAGGTATTTTCAACCTCAGGTTCCTACCTTTGAGGTACTTGTTTCCCTATTTTTCTTTTCTCCTTTGGTTCACCACAATCGTAGGAACACGTAGCATCCTTCATCATAGATTTCCATCGATCAAGTCGCATCATCTCTACCCTTGCCGGAGCGCACCTCCGGCCACGTCCTCCACGCCATCTCCGCCATTTGCGCACAACTGCGGGGTCGAGGCAACTTGCCCTCGACCCTTTCACATCCTTTTCTTGCAGGTCAACGCACTCTACCGCACCTGGCGCTCGTTTTGAGCACTCGCCGAAGGCACCTGGAGTCCCTAAACTCAGACGTCACCGTACGAGAGCTCCGGCCAACGCCAGACCTTTTTAGAGCTACCAACATCGAGAGGAGGACTGCAGGAACCTGTGGGGCCATTTTGAAGCACATAGGACCGCCGGAGAAGGAGTACCTCGCCGGAGGAACCTCGCAGCGGCGGGGTTCTTCCCTGTTCGTCCATCGGGCTTCTCCGCCGTCAGATCATCAAGGAGCCCCAGATATCTCCAGCGCCGTCCGATCCATCGCGTCTCGACCGTCCGATCGTCGAAGGATCATCTAATTGTTGCCTCCGAGCCGAAGCATCTTCGTGCAGTGAGGGCTCGCCACGTGGCAAGTGGGAAGCCCTCAACCGTTGGATCGCGCCCTTCGTGGGTATTTTGCACACTTAACCCGCGAACTTTTGTATTTATTAGTTAATACTCAAACATTCAACTGCAGTCTAAATTTTTGTGCATTTTGCATCAAGGCCCCCGTATTTTTGGAATATTACATATCGTCCTTCCTAGGCGCGTGCTAGTCACGCGCTTGGTTGGGTATTTTATAGGTGTACCCTTGCAGGTCATGGAATTTGTATTTGGTCCATTAAGTTGTTTATTTAGTTATTTATTTTGCGTAAAAATTACACTGAGGCCCTTGTATTTCTTGCTATTTGCATCTATACCCCTGTCAGTGTGATTTATCTTTTTGTTATCTCGATTAATTTCATGCACCTCTAAAACCCTAAAAAAATCCACAAAAATCTATTTAAGCTCCTGTTTGCTTGCTTATTCAAGCTATATTTTTGCATTGCCCATTTATTGCATTTTAATATTTATTAAAAATCGAAAACATGCATTTTAGCTACTGTTTGCATTAGAAAATACCAAAAAATATCAAATCTTTTTGAAAAATTCCAAAAAAAATTACCTTAGGTCTATTTTAGTGTCTTTTAATTACTATCCAAAAATCATTGAAAATTTCAAAACAAAAACCATAAAAATTAGAAAACCTCTAATAACTTCATAAAAATCTAAAAAATTCAAGAAAAATCCAAAAAATACAAACTCAGCTTTTGTAGTTTTTAATTTATTACCTTTATTTTAAAATTAATTTGAGGAATTTTGGATACTATTTAGTATTTTTCATCCTCATTTTAATCTCGTCCAATAGTTAAATCATTGTTTTCTTGTATTTTGACTTTTAAAAATACGAAATACATTCATAAAAATCGCCAAAAATCACAAAAATAGTAGAAAAATATAAAAGGACCAAAAAAATTTACTTCATGATTTTTGAGTATTTTTACCTATTTTTATAAATACCTTATTTTCCTTTTTCTTACTTTGTTTATATTCTATTATTGAAAAAGAAAATATTAAAATATAAAATATTAAAAAAACAAAATATAAAATCAGAATAAAAAAAATAAAATTGAAAATTAAATAAAAAAATTAAAAATTAAAAACCCACAAAAAGATTGCATATTGTAGACACTTGATCACATCACATTTTTTGTGCATCATTGCCTGACCTATCCTGATTGCTCCCTGTGTTCAACACTCTACATACTTTCACTATACACCTATTTGTAGAGTTAAAAATAAATTTGACACCGCAGTTGTTTTTCATTGCTTGATTAATATTGTTGTGGGATCATTGTTGACTTTATTTCGGGATTCATTGAGGGTCACCACAGCGATTGTAGTCCCGCCTTATGTGGACTATTTAAACCCCGTGAATTCCATCTAAATCAGTAGGGACGAGGACCTGACTGGTAATGCTACTGCTACGGCTGGTGAGGGAACTAGGGCTGCTGTTGTGACTGCTATCCAAACTGTCCACCATGAGCTGGAGGCTGCTGCTAGGATGAGGCACCTCCAGTTGACCACCTGAATCCGGGATGATCTCGTTGGATCCCAGGACGCTGTCAGTCGTACCAAATCCAGTTGACTTCCATCAACGGGTCCTACTCGTAGGGGGATGGCGATGGAAGAAGAACTGCCAGTCGCTGATCCTGCTGATATAACACCATCCAAGTATCCTGAGATTGCAGTGACTGAGGGTACATGTGCTGCATCTACTGGTATGGCTCCGCCTGTATGTGGTGAACATGACGAATCGGGGTAGAGTGCTGGGATGAGTTGCTGCTAGGATCATCCCGTGACCTGAGACGGGGATGAGAATTCATCTGTGCCTCTACGAGACACATGATCTGGGTCTTCAAGTCACTAAAAGTCTGCCAACTCATCGATCTGAGTCATGTCCTAGCATTGCTTCTTCTCAATGATCTTGATGGGTTCCAGCTTCTTGTTGATGATGCCCATATCAGCAACCGACGACTCTGCCTGTGCTGCAGCTGCTGAAGAGGTGGATGGACCTACATCTACTCGTTCTATCCTATGATAGCACACGACATGGGGTAACGGCTTCATCTGAGTGTAGAGACGGGTTTGGGACATCACTATGTAGTTCTCGGCAATCTCCTCATATATGACCCAGGCTTGGACTTCATCCTTAGCGAAGAAGGAGCCCCCAAAAGAATCATTCACTAGTCCCTACAGCTTCGGTGTCAGCCGACAAAAGAAGCTTTGTACCAGATTGGGATTGGAAATGTCATGATGTGGACACCACCCAATGAGCTCACGGAAATGATCCCATGCCTCATGGAATTGCTCGTTGGGGATCTTGGAGAAATTGTTGATTAGAGCCCGCGCTGCGTTCATCCGGCCGAGTGGACAATACTTGTTCAACTACTCGGTCTGGAGTTGCTCCCACAAAGTTACATATCACCCCAAATGCTTCAGCCAGTAGGTTGCCCTGTCTACCAGGGAGAATGGAAATGCCATCATCTTTATGGTTCCTTGTCCACATATATGTCATGGACAGTGCTACAGATCATCTCGAATTCTTGTAAGTTAAGATGCGACTCCTCGGTGGCAAGCCCATGGAACTTGGGCAACAACTGGATAGTTTGAGGGGGGAGCTTGAAATCTCCCAGAATCGCCAGAAGTTGAATCCAACATTGTGTACGAGTTGCACCAGGGTTGTGCAACTCTCTCATAGGCCTAGATGGTCGGATTGACTCCTGTGGCTCCTTTGGATGCTCTCTGTCTCCTCTTCCAAAATATGGTATCTCTCCACCGCCTGATTGGTTCGGCTCTCCTAGGTCAGCTCGCATCTGTGCCATCTCTCGGCGTACCTCTACCATGAAGGCTCCCTGGTCTCTACTCTGCCTCTACATCGTCTCCAGGGAGGCTAACAGTGTGTTCTTGATGGCACCCTAGTATAGAACATATGTGGTACTCTAGGGCTGCCCATCAATGCGCTCCTCGCTGTTGGCCATCTCTTGGGGTCTTTGCAAAGGCAAAAGATCCGGACTTAGGTCCCATCAAATGAATGAATATCTATGTTGGTATCTGCTCGGGCACCTCGAGACTGGAAGAAGGGTGATCGACGGGGAATAGGGTGGAATCAAACTTGGGTTCGGAGAGCGGGTCTAGGCTCTCTCGAACTTGCTTAGATGAGTGGGGTGGAGTGCTCGAAAGAAGTGCAGCCAAAGGCTGCCTAAGGGACCTCCAGCCCATCATCGTGATCTAGAAAGAAAGGTGGATGGGATCTAGAAACAAAAAAGATTTGCAGTCAAACCCCCAATTCACCTACGCAACACGGAGCTGATGGCCGTAAAGGTTTGGTCTTTTATCTTGTCAATTTCATTTAGTTACAATTCAGTCTAACATGGCAATTATGCGAGTTGGTAGGAACCCGATTCTCCCAGGAGACTGGCCCAATCCCAAAGCTAAATCTTTACCAGCCAGAAAAAGTTGCGGACCGTTTACCGGCTACCGGAACAACTCGCTCTGTTAAAGATATCGGACCCGCATTACTGGAGATCGGAGCGATCCTCACTGAAGAACGACTAATCCCAAGACCAGTAGTCTAACGAGAGTTCATGTATGGGTCTAGCCTAATGTGTGGGTCACTCTCTCATGCAAACAAACCAACCAATGAGGAGATGACACTCTCAAGACAAATTTTTAGGTGAGGTGTCTTTTAGGATCAAGTTTGTTTAGCAGTCCCAATTTTATGGTTATCACTTTTTATGGTATTTTTAAATAAGCAAACAAACGCATAACGAGTTTTTCGATCTCCTGATTATTTAATGTCCAAAAACAAGGTTGAGAAGTCGAAAAAGCCGATGCGCGATCAAAACTTATGATGCATGCAAAGTAAGAAAGGTGTACCTGACTCCAGCACTCTACATCAAGGGTGATCCGCGCATAAATTTAAAGACTGAATTTAAACTAATCTAAAAGATGCAAAAAGAAAACAACCTTAGATGAGCAATTTCTATGATCGCGAAGAGAAACAACTAACTGGTCAGAGAAAGAGGTTGAGGTCCGGTCTCTGATGCCGATCGGTGTCTACCACAACAGATCCTGTACATGTTGTATATAGCCTCTAGCGACACGTGACCTGTCAGGCGACCAAGTTAACTTTTTATTAATGAGTTATTAAGTAGGTCCAATTACGACTATAGGTGCAAGCAAATAATTAGGGATTGGGCCTTAATGAATTACATCACAATCAGAGAAATTCCTAGATCTAGGGGCTAAATTCTTCGAGAATCAAAGAAAATAAAAGGCGAAGAAAATCAAAACTGACTAAAAATCACGGTGACGTCCCCCGAGCACACCGGTGCTCGGCGAAACAGACCCCAATATATGCCAAGTTTCCAAGCAAGTGTCTGAGTGTACCTGTATTATTACAATAATATGAATGTGCTGAAAATGAAAAACTACTCTATACAATATAACTAATTTCCTCCTGTCCTCCTGCTCCTCCTCGGGTGCGGTTACTCCAACCGAAAGCCGCAGAGTCCTCAGGCAATCCCTCGTACAAAAAGCCAAGAAGAAGAGTGTCAGAAAAACAATTATATAAAATAGAGATAAAAATGGAAGCAAAAACAAAAAGAAATATGAAACGACTACTAAGCCATGCTCCCCGGCAACGGCGCCATTCTGGTAAGCGCTCGGGCGATCAAGGTTAAGTAATATCAAAGGTCGTTGCGACCTCAATCACCCGATCAGACTCAATAGGAAAATCAAGACCACATAAACCAAACAATCATGCACGAAATTCAACGTATCGGTCTCCGTTATTTATTTAACATGGTATAGCGACCAGGTCGAACACAAGGAGCACGAGTAAAATCTATGAAGTAGTAGGCAATCAGATCAGAAAATGCTTATTTCCGTGGTTCTTAATTTTGCAATTTTTTTATATTTTCTAATGGGAAAACAAATCAAAAGATAAAGACATGAACAAGCTTTAAAAAATTTTATTAGGCCTAAAAATACTCCAAAATTAGAAATAAAAAAATTTTTATATTTTTGAAATATGCAGATGTTTATAGTGATTTTATGGTATATTTATAATTTTTATATTATTTTATAAAGATGAAACAAACACAAAACAGGAAGACAATGTACAACCTAGACTATAAGGCAAACTTAAAATATCAAAAGTGCCCAAACATCCTGGTTGTGATTTTTATGATAAAGTAAATAAAAAGGTCCAATTATAGAAATGAAAATTCTTTTTTTTGGTTTTTGTAGAATTTTAATGATTTTTACAATATATTTAGTCTTTTGTGATTTTCGATTTTTAATAAAAGATAATGCAACAATAATGGTACTGAAATGAAAACAAACTAAAACAAACACACAAGAATTTTTAACGAGTTTTTGAGACCATTTTTATATTTTTTTGGTATTTTATGAAGTTGAGAGTTACATTTTAAGGGTTTTTTTATTTTTAGAAAATAAAATACTAACAAAATTAATTCTAAAAATCACAATAATTACTATGAGCTAGCAGGAACTATAGGAATTTTTGCGGAATTTTTGGAATTGAATTGATATTTATTCCACGAAAAACCAAGCACACAGGTTGTAGGGACCTATTTGCAATTAGCCCAAAGTTTCCATGGCAAAAAATAACGCGTGCAAAATGTCTAGGGGTACTAGTGCAAAAATTCCATGAAATAAGCGCACAGGCTCATTAAATCACGCACAAGGGTATTTTGCAATTACCATAAACATTCCATTCAAGACGTAATAATAAGAAAATGTAGGAAATAATGTGCAAATAACCTAAAAAAACACATGAGTGTGCACGTGTGTTCAGACTCGGAGGACTAAAGTGCAAATACTGGAAGCATATGGGACTTATAAGCAAAAAGTTTGAACTACAATTTTATTTAATAGACTAGGAAATAAAGCATCAAAACTACACGGAAGATAGCACAAAATAGCCTCGCAGGTCACGTGCGGAGCGGGCGGAGAATGCATGGTGTGCTCTGATGGAAGCGGGGACGTGCGGTGCATATCGTCTACTATGTTAGATCTGACGCTCTAGAAAATGTCAGCTACGTGAGGCGCAGATGCATCAGGGCGTCGGATCCAACGGCCCAAAAGTTGCCCTGTTTCGCGGCTTTAAGCAAACTTGGCAGGGGTCGACCGATCCAACGACGGAGAGCAGGCCTGGAAGAACAAAACCTCGATGACCTTTACCAGAGTCTCAGATGGGATCCTCGACCTTGATGATCAATCATAAAGGTCTGGAAAGGTCGTGGAAGAACCCCGCATCGAATGGATGGATCCGATGGAGAAGTAATCTGTCGGATGTGCGTTGCGGTGGAGAGGGACCTGGAGCAGCTCCGGTGCATCCTCTGGAGGAGTGACTGGGCTCCCCGTGTGCGTTAGCACCTACGAAGGCAAGCTGGACTTGGGGCGAAGCTTCGGTCATGGTTATTGGAACTCGAAAGGAAAGAAGCGATGGGGGGCGAAGTTCGATCTCCGGCGTAGAGGAGATCCGTGCCTCAATCCTGACCTAACCGTCGATCCTAAGGGTTATCAGATTGCGGGATAAGATGGAGGGCGATGCGACGCGTTGATCTGAATGGATGGGTTAGGATATCGGGGCTCTGACCCACTAGTCCCAGGAGGAGGATGTGCGGTGACGCTAGATGGAGTGAATGGATCAAATAGGAAATGGACAATAAATGAGGGGTACCTAGAGGTAAGAACGTGTTCCTGAGCTCCAGGCGGAGGGAGTCAATGAGATGATGGCCTCGACCACGCTGCGGAAGACGGGGAGGCTGAACGCGGTGGCACTCGTCGGCCACATAGCTGAGCTATGTCTCCTGACAACAAAACTCCCATCCGAGGGGTTCTACCACTAGATGTCTCTCCACCTGAGATCTCTAGGGCCAGAAGAAGAGGCGAGGAACGAGTTAGGGCTTTGTGGAAGCAGATGAGATGCTATATAGGCGGCTCGAAGGTCGAGAAGGATTGACGAAAAGCGCGAAATCCAAGAGCTATTCAGATCATCCAAGGAATCAATGAGGATCATGAGGGTCCGAGGAATCATGGGTCCAAGATCGAGGTGAGAGGAGCTTGGATTCATGTGAGAAAAATCAGAGAAGAGACAACGGCAATGGGTTTTCGACCCGAGCCGAGCTAGGAGGGAGCGTTGACCGGGGTCAACAAACCCTCCTGGACCAATCAGAAATAGGGATTTGTACAATAGTAAATGGCTTTAAAATAAAAAGTGTATAAAATGAAAAATATTTATTATTTTTCAAACTAATTTTTTTTGTGATTTTTAATTATTTTTATGAAAAATAAATTAATCTCTATATAATATAATGTATTATATACAGGTATTATATACCTATGTGTTTTGTACAATTATTTTTATTTTGTTATTATTACCTAATTACCCCAATTCTGTATTTTATTTATTCACATTATTATTTTTGGAGTATAAAATTATTTTTATTATATTTTTGTTATTTATTTACAGGTATGTAATAAATAAGGAGTAAGACATATATACATGTAATTTGTACAAATGAGAGAGGATTTTATTTTAATTGTTATTTTATTTTTCTAATTTTTGTTCTATTTTTAGGACTATATACAAGGAGGTAAAAATAATATTTTATTTTTATCTTGTCAAAAATAGTTATTTACATGTATAAGTAATATGTACAATATAGAGTGGGCCCTATCTCTCTCTACTTATTTTGTTTGATGATCAGGTCAAGGCTTGACCGTCTCTTGGGGTTTGGGTCACTCTGTATTTATTCTAAATACCTCCTTCCTTTTTCTTTACCTTTATTCTTTTATTTTTGCACAAATACATGCTAAATCTACAAAGTTGACATATGCATGCTGAATGCTAACTTATTGTATTTACTCTTATCTACATCTTTCTTTGCCAAGATAAATAGCTAAAATAAAAGAATAAAGAGTGAGAATAAGGGATTCATCAATTACCAAGGACAAAAAGAGACATGGGTGCTCACTATGTGGAGAGTCGTGTCGATGACATTGTTGTTGCACACACTCTCCTAGATAACGGTTCTTCAATCAACTTACTCCCCTTAGCATTATATCAAAAATTGAAGTTAGGGACACTTCGGAAATCTAGAGCTCTACTACAATTCCTATATCATTCAATGAAAAGCCTAAGGGAGAGGTGAAGAACATCATTATCTTAATTGAGGGGAATTAATATAATGTTGACTCAAAGTCTTATACATGGAGACCCCCAATCATTGGAGAGAATCACAGATCATTCTAGGGCGACCCTTCCTTAGGACTCCAGGCACAGCTTTTGACTACAGTACACGAATGATGAATTTCCATTCTCCAAACAGAGAGGTGAACCTTGAGATGAAGTAGACAAAATGGCAACGACCCGATTCAGAGAGTAGTATCGAGTACTCATCTCCGGAGGCAGATTGTAAAATGATCAGCACCGTTGGGATTTGGAGACAGGTTCCTTCAGGACAGAGCGAACCCCTCTCATTCGGAAAGGACACAGTGCGTGATGAAGTTTTCCAAGTGTTGCCTGATCTAATGAGAGATGCATTCACCTATTCCCATGATGACATAGAGATTCATTAGGATCTGTCTGTTCTATCTCCTTCAGAACAATCACGGGACAAAGATAATGAGTCGGACGTGGATTTCATTGAATTATTGTATTTATTTGGAGATCTAAATCCCAATCCTTGAGTTGGTGGTGAGTACTATGCAACTTAGCCCACCTCTATTTATCACACAACCAGATTCAGACTCAGTTCAGCCCGATCTTCTTGATGACACCACATTAGCAGAACTGAAGTCACTCCCTCCTATAGTGAAGTATGCCTTTCTTGTGGGACCCAAAGAAAGATATCATCTTATCATTAACTTAGACTTGACTTTAGAACATGAGTCTAGGTTGTTAGAAGTCATACAGAGGAACCACAAAGCAATAGACTGGACATTTTGGGATGTTGTGGGGATCAACCCTACTCTCTGGTCGCACCACATTTTCACTGAGGATAATGTGAGACTTTCCCGTGAGTTCTAGAGGAGACTTAACCCAATCTACAAGAGGTAGTTAAGAATGAGATTGAGAAATGGAGCAAAGCAAGGTTTATATACCCTATTTATGACTCCAAGTGGGTGGCCCCTCTTCATGTTATCCAGAAGAAGTCGAGAATTCAGATGGTCTCCAATGAGGAGGAGGTAGAGATCACGACGCGAGTACCCAAGTTGTGGTGCGTCTGTGTCGACTACATGCACCTAAATGTCATGACCAAGATAGACCACTTTCCCTTACCATTCATCTATCAGATCTTGGAGAGAATCGCAGGGAAAACATTCTTCTATTTTCCTGACGGGTACTCAGGCTACAACCAGGTAGCCATAGCCCCTGAGGACCAGGAAAGACCACATTGACAAGTCCATTCGGTACTTACGCGTTCAGGTGCATGCCATTCGGTCTCTGCAATGCCCCAGTCACTTTGCAATAGTGCATGATCGCTGTATTTACCGAGATGGTAGGAGATTTCCTGGAATTATTGATGGATGACTTCTCGATTCACAGTGATTCCTTTGATTCATTTCTAGCGCACTTGGACCGAGTCCACAAGTAGTGTAGAGAGGTGAATATGGTACTCTCCTGAGAAAAGAGTCACTTTATGGTGATGGCGGGTATCGTGTTGGGGCATGCCATCTCCAAAAGGTAAATGGAGGTTGACCCTGCCAAGGTGGAGGTGATCAAGAAACTTGATCTACCTACTAATGCCAAGTCAGTGCGATCATTTCTAGGGCATGTTGCATTTTATAGGAGATTTATTCAAGATTTTTTGAAGATTTCCAACCCACTTACTGGGCTCTTGGGAAAAGACGCAGAGTTTGTTGTAGATCACATGTATTTAGAGGCCTTTGAGCTCCTGAAGATGAAGATTTGTGCCTCACCTATCCTATGAGCTCCTGACTAGTCTCTCCCCTTTGAGATCATGACTAACGCTTCAGATTTTGCTATAGGAGCTACGTTAGGACAATGACGTGAGGGGATCCCATTCACGATCCACTACACGAGAAAAGTATTAGACCCTACACAGATGAACTATACTGATAGAAAAGGAAATGCTCGCTATAGTATGGTCCCTCGAGAAATTTAGGTCACATGTGTTCGGTTCTAAGGATACAATCTACACTGATCACACGACCATTCGATATTTAATGGAAAATAAGGATGCAAAGGCACATCTTATTAGGTGGATTTTGCTCCTCCATGAGTGAAGAAGAACTTAAGGATTCTCCTGATTTTGCATACATTAGAGAGACCTTTCCAGACAAGTCAATTTGTGTTATTGAATCACTCCCATAGTATGCCAACATGGTGAACTTCCTTGTCAACAAGTAAGTTCTCCAAGGTTGGAGTAGGGGCAGCAATGATCGACTGAAGTCAGATTCGAGGAGATACCATTGGGATTATCCTTTCCTTTTCTTTAAAGGGTCAGATTATGTTTGGAGAAAGTGTATTCCTTAGGAGGAATACTAGAGTGTCCTTACGTATTGTAATTCTCTTGAGGTTGGAGGGCACCAATCAGAAAGGAGAGCTGCTCACAAGGTACTCCAGTGTGGATTATATTGGCCGACCCTAATCAGAGATGCTATTGATTATGCTCAGTCGTGCCGGATTTGTCAGATGATGGGATGGATTGTTACTCAGAGAAATGAGATGCCCATGCAACCCATGATCATTTGTAATGCCTTTTATGAATGAGGAATAGATTTTATGGGTCCCTTTCCAAACAACCGAAGACAGGAGTACATCTTGTTGGCGGTTGACTATCTATCTAGGTGGGTGGAGGCTATCCCAATCCGAACTGCAGATAGCAAGATTGTTTGTAAGTTTGTGAAATATCGTAATATTGCTAGGTTTGGGTGCCAAAAGTTTTTATATCATATGGGGGTAGACACTTCGTGAATTGAGATGTGAGATCTTTAGCCAAGGAGTATGGATTTGAGTACAGAGTCACTAGTCCATACCACCCACATGCCAGTGGAATGGTAGAGGTTTCAAACAGAGAGGTAATAGAATCGTGCAGAACTTGGTTAGTCCCGATAGGAAGAACTGGTCTCCACTCTTGAACCAAGTTCTATGTGCCTATAGGATGACCTACAAGATGCCATTGGGCACTTTACCATTGAGAATGATCTATGGCAAGACATGCCATTGTCCAGCAGAGCTTATTCACAAATCCGAATGGACTATTAAGAAAATTAATTGGAGTTGTCACTAAGGGAAGCTTTATTGAGACTTTAACTTGAATGAACTTGTGGAAATCTAAAATAGGGCAAATGACAACAATTTGATTTACAAGGACAAAGTAAAGAGATGGCATGATGAGTACATTAGGTGCAAAGACTTTGTCCCTGGGCAAAAGGTATGGTTGTTTAATGCCATGTTGAAGATGTTCCATGAAAAGCTCAATTCTAAATGGATGGATCCCTTTGTTGTCAAGAAAATGCACGGAAATGGAAGTGTAGAGATAGCTAATCTCACAGATGGTGCACAATCTCATGTGGTGAATGGATTACTGTTGAAGCATTTTGTAGACTCTAAGGAGCAATTAGTCCAAGTCGAGGTCATCAACTTCATGTAGAGTGAGCAAAGAGCAGATACATCAGATTACTCTCCATGAAATGCAACATAAAGATTTAGTCACTCGTGTACATCCTCCCTTTCTCTGTATATTTTATAGATCTCATCGATTCTCACACTCACTTTTGTCCTATACATAGGCTAACCAGAGCATAAGTATAGGGGGGACCGATGCTCATCATGTATATATAATCATCCATTTCCTCTCTTGACCTTGTCCGCCTCGTTTTTAATCTTCTTCTACACTTTGTTTGCTAGAGCCTAAGTACAAGGGGGATCAACTTCTATACCTTTTGTTATTTTATCTCTCCTACGCTTAGCACGAGCTATGTCTTTTTCTCTACTTCTTGTACTTTGAGGACATAGCATGCGCTAGGTATAGGGGAGCATGTATATATTACATAAATACTTTACCCATAGCTCATACTTTCATGTATTTTTCTATACAATATGCAATAATTATGGAGCGGGTCAAAATAGCAAAAAAACTTTTGTAAAATACATGTATACTAGTATAATATGTATAATACTTGTGTCAAAAATTGTAAAATTCTTGTAAATAATACTTTTGTAAAATTTATTTTAAAATATGAGGTATACCATATTTTTGAAAAAAAGGGAAGAAAATATAGGCTTCTTATTTACTCTTGCATAACATTGCATTAAAAAAATGTGTGTCTTGCACTTCATTCATCTATATTGGATGTCATATACATTTCATCTACATATCTAGCATATGCAAAGTGAAAAGTTAGTGGGTTATGAACCAAGTTATGAATAGATGTGGAGAATGGCTTTGATTTGATCTTAATCTACTTAATTTCAGAGAAACTTATAGGAACTAGAGTTAAGATTTTTTCAGGTCAAGCAACATAATTCTTTGAGTCTGCCAGTCAATGTTCACATGTCATCTTGATTGGTCTAAGTACAACATTTCATACATATGCACATAGCTCTTCATTGATGAGATGGTGAAGAGGAAGAATCCTTTGGCTTCGAGTAGCATACGGGTGCTAACATTCGTCCTCCTCTATGAAGGGTAGTGCATCTCAACCTAGTCTAGTGGTGTCGATGTCTAACGACAGGATGCTGTGGGTTGTAATAATTCTTCAAAAGAGGGACAATATACTAGATCAAGAAAAAAAACACCTTATGTACATGATGCACCGTGAATATACTTTAAAAAAAGAAAAGAAAGAGAAAAAAGTCCACATAATGGGACATTCCTCATTAAAAATAAAAAGCCTTTTGTAGTGTATATTTGCAAGGCATATGCTTCAAAATCTCAAACCAAGGAATCCTGCAGCAGGAGACTTGGCTATACTCGTCAAGCGCCACAGATATGTGACTACACTAGTCACAATCCATTCTCTTCTCTACACCCTCTTCTTGAGTTGGTTGCACTTGAACTTAGAAGGGAATACCCCTCTCCTTGAGGAATGAGTTGCTAGACTGGGGAATTAAAAAGTTACCTTGTTAGAGGAGGTTGTTTGTTTGCCATTTCTAATGCAGAGAGCTAAATTTCGCTTACACAGTACATGTAAGATTCATGGTCATCAGAATTTGCGTATAAGGATTTGTTATGACCTGACTGTTGAGAGGACCTGAATAAAAGACTTGTAGAAATTAAAGTCAGTTAGATCTTAAATTCAATTCCCAATAAGGTTTCTCCACACTATCAATCCAAAGGTTGAGTCGAGCTCCATTTTCGCCTTTTGTTCATGACCTTGGTGTGGAACCCAAAATCATTTAACTTTTGCATTTCATTTTAGTTGCTCAGGGACGAGCAAGGTTTACGTATGGGGGGATGATGGATCAATGATTCATCACACTAAAAGTAGAAAACAGAGCTTGTTCCTGAGTAATTAGATGCATCTCCATTTATTATGCATTATTCTCATTCACACATTTAGAATTAATATTCGCATTTTAGAATGCATATTTGCATAAATTAAGGACCCAAATTAAATTTACATATTCACCTGTATATTAGCTAAATTCACCTACTTGTATCTATTTTATACCAACTCCAAATCAAATAAAACTAACTCCATTGTGTATATATTACTAATACTAATAAAGGGAAAATATAAAAAAATAATAACTTGTAAAATTGTCGAATAAAACTCGAACTCAAGTTTTAGACTAAGAACCTTAAAATGTGAATATCTCTCTCATATAGTCCCCTATGGACCCCTACTTACTTTTTAATTAATGTTCGTTCTAATACCTTCAAAACAAGACCGAATTCAAAAGAATCAAAGTCGGTATGTGAAACTTGGGTTTTGGGCCCCTATTGTAAATTATAAAAATTGACCAGAATAACCTTTATTATAACTCTTTTTCTTCTTTATTAAAAATCCAAAAAATAGATTAAATAGTAAAAATTCCTTTTATATTTTCTCTATTTTATTTTGATTTTTCCTTATTTAAAAATAGCAGTAAAATCTGCAAAAGATAAAAATACGGTATTTTATACCTATAAGGTAGCCCCAAAAATACTTTTTGTACAGATGTCTTCTTTTGATTTTTAGTCCTTCAGAAAAGCTATAGATCTCATCGAGACAAGCAACTTTTGTGTTGACCACTTTTTGATTTGACCCTTTATGTTATTTCTTTTTTATTTTATATTTGGTTTAATTTTCGATTTTTCGGGGAGTTACACCTGGCAGCCCCTATAGGCACCAGATGTCAGTCCTATTTTTCTTTTAAATTTTTATATATTTACTTATTTTTATTACTTGAATTATTTATTTATTATTATTATTACTTTATTTATTTTATTACTATTTACTTTATTTTTATTCTTTGCCTTGTGGCCGCACCTCTGCGCACCACGTGGCCTTCCCTCTCACTCCCCCACCTTTCCCTCTACTCCCTCTTTTCCCACGCACACATATCTCTCCCTTATCCTCTCTCTCCTCCCCACGCTCTTCTCCCATCCACGTAACCAAACCCATGTTTCCCTCTCTCCCTTCCCAATCACTTCTCTCCTCCACCTGCACGCGACCCGACCCTCCGCCTTCTCTAGCAGTGCGGGCTGCAACCGGAACCCAAAACTGTAGGCACCCACGCAATCTTCCTCCTCTACCCTTATCGTATGTACTCCCGCAAATCACGCACCTTATCTCCTCTCTTCTCCCGCTTTCTCCTCCTCTCCACCTTGATGCTCGCCACTCCCTACACTTCTCGCCCCCATGACACAATCGCCCATAAAAGGGTTCGCACCACCTCCAAGCACCCTATCTGCCATCCAAAGGAGCGATCTCCAGCCCTCAGAACCTCCATGGTGAAGTATGAAGGCAAAAACACTTAGAGGTGAAGACGAGCCCTACATCTAGGTGATATCCAAAGCTTGAGGCTTTGTTGCTTAGGAATCCAACAACCTTAGCCCAGCCTCAGATCTTCTTCACCTCATCTTTTTGCAGGCGACGGCCACGTCCCGCTCCTTGAAGCACGACGTTCTCCAGGTAATCCCATTTTCCTTCTTCTTCCTACTCCTCTTTTCTTCATCTTTTTCTCCTCTTCCTCTTTTTTCCTTGCTACTTCCTCTATTTTTCCTACAATGCACGTTCTTCCTATGTATGTCCTTTTCTTCTATGCCTTCACCACTCGCCATCCATACGTGCATCGCACCATCGTCCATCTCCATCTCGCAACATAGATAGAGAAGCACATCAGATACCACTGCACCTCCATCCCCTTCAAGAAATGAGCAGCTCGCAGTTGCTCTGATTACAAGAATAGGTCAAGCTCCAAGACACCGCCGCATCTGGGGGTCTCTTATCTCCATTTCACTACAACCATCACCTACCACCTTCACCATCACAGTGGTTCTCTCCTTCGCCTGCCACCTTGGCCCTCCGACCTAACGACCCATGGTCAGGTGTCGGTCGTCGGAGTGACCTCAACCCACGATAGACTCCGAAGTAATAGCTAGGAGCTCTATATCTTACGACCAGCTCCTATTCCTCCTTATGCCTAGGCTTGTCGTTCAGTTCATCTCCATCCCTGAATCAAGCAGCGCCTCAGACCTCCCTCAGATGTATGCCACCGTCTTCCTCAACTTTACTTCTCCACCTCCAAGCGATCGCCCCGCAGCTTCATCGACGGTCGCATGCAACCCACCACTAGCTGAGTGCACCTCCAGTATTAGTCAACACACGCTCACAACCCTTCCACCACGCACCGATGACTGCAACGCTTCAACCTCAATGCATCCCCCTCTATGTGCTGTTGCAATCGCCCTCCCTCCATTGGTCACACTTCGAACAATTCCCATAGCCTTACCCCACTGCAACAACATTCTTTACCTGAACTAATAACTTGAAGGAGAAAGCTGGGAAAGATGTCGTCTCTAATCCCAACTCACATATCAGCAACTAGATATTGATATTTTGAGCGGGATCGGTCAAATGAAGTATACACCTTTTGTTTGAGACTCTGAGATGAGGTGTCAGAGCCCCGATTGGGTGATCGTAGGCGACTGCTGAAGGAAGTAGGGAGTGAGCTCAATAGCACTCCCACGCCAGCGCACCGCCATCCACCATTCCATGATCAGGCTCACACTCTGAAACCATTGAGGATGCTCCTCTGCCTCTAGAATCCTTCATCGACTCTGCCGCCCTCAGTATGTGTGCCCACATGCCCACACTTCCTCAGCCTCATCCCCTCCTCACGTTCGTGGTACGTGAGGGTAGGGTCATTTGTAGATCACCCCCTCCATTTCCAACCATTTGTACAGAAGTTCAGACTTCTAGGAGGCACATGAGGAGCACGTGATTTGCATAAATACCCTCATGGGTATAGATAATTACATCTCAGTCACTGTGCATGTTTATTTATTCATTTTATTTCTGTTATATTGTGTTTAGGCCCATGTCTTTGGGCATCATTTTGAACCTTCATTTAGCATCATTTTAAAATTATGAAAATTGTACATTGTAGAACATCTTATGCTTAACATTTTGGATATTTTTTTTATTTTTATGAGATATTGTTGATTTAATATAAATATTTTGGGTAAAGTTCAATATTTTGCCCTCTGCATGTCTTTAATTGATATTAAATTATCTATTACTCTAAAAAACCCCAAAAAATCACATTAGGTAGATAATAGGTTGTTCAACACTGTGCCCAAATTTCATATCATTTGCACACATATCAAGCCACAATAAATGAAATGGTGAATTAAGTCATTGATTTTTAATTGATTCCGTACTTGTATTTTTAGGAATTAAAAAATATTCTAAATATCTGTCACATATATCTAGGATAAACTAATTTTAAGAAATTACTGACATTGGAATTTATTAAAATAAATTTTATTAAAATCACCTAGTCGACATTTTTAAATCTTAATTAATTCATTTTTCATCAAAAAATTCAAAAAAAATACAATAGCCTAATTTCATCATATTTCACATTCTTGCCAAGTTTGAGGAATTGTGGACTTAAATTAATTGTAATTTGCATTTTAGTCCCTGAACATTACTAGGATTGCTTGTCACTCAGTCATTGTATTTAAAAATACCAAAAATTGCCTCATTGAAAACCTAGCCTCTAGATCGATTAAAAATAAACCTAAGGTAGCAGTGCCTCCTTGAGTTTGACCTTGGGCTTGCTCAAGTAAAAAAATTAACTGCTTTCTTTAATTGGAAAAATAATTAAATTTACAATCTTTGATTAATCTGAATTTGCCCGACTGCAATGAATAAATTCAACGTTGATACCTACAAATTAGCTGCGCATTCTAGGGTTCATCAATTTGCCACCACATTTTTTATTCTTGATCTATTAGGAATTTCCAAGTTAAATTATTAGACTAGAATAATCCATCGAATCAAATGAGGCATGGTATCTTTCTTCCTTTATAAATACTTGATGGCAGAATGATCTGTATAGATAATCACCTTAGATCCAAGGAAGTGTGATCTGAAATTTTCGAGGGCAAACACTACAGCTAGTAGCTCTTTCTCTGTCACTGTATAATTCTTCTCAGCTTCATCCAGTGTTATCCTAGCATAATCAATTGCAAATGGTAGCCCATCTCATATTTGTCCCAGTACAAACCAGTTGTGAAATCTAAGGCATCTATCATGATGTCAAAGGGTAGAGAGCAATCAAGCGGTTAGAGGATTGGAGCATGTGTGATCAAATCCTTCAACAAATTAAAGGATTGGAGGACCCGATCATCCACCACCAATTCAACCTCCTTGCCAAGTAGCTCAGTCAACGGTTAAACAATCTTGCTGAAGTCCTTAACAAATCTATGATAGAAACCAACATGCCCCCAAAACAACCGAACTTGCTTTAGATTTGTTGGTGGCTCTAGTTTCGAAATTACGACCATCTTTGTTGGATCAACCTCCATGCCACACATGGAGATGACATGACCTAGTATAATTCCCTCAGTCACCATGAAGTGACTTTTCTCCCATGAAAGCACATGGTTCACCTCGCAACATATTTTCAGCACTTGATCTAAATATCCCAGACATTACTCAAATCCATAACCGTAGTTCCAGAAACCGTCCATAAAAACTTCAAGAAAACTACCCACCATATCAGCAAACACAACCAAATGTGTATCTAGAATGTCACTGGTGCATTGTATAGTGTAAAGGCCATTCTACAGGAGACATATGCTACGAATGGACATGTGAAGGTAGTCTTCCCCTAATCTTCTGGAGAGATGGTGACTTCATTATACCTAGAGTAACCATACACTAAGCAAAGGTGTTCCGTCCTGGCTAGTCTTTCGACTATCTGGTCAATGAAGGGCAATGGGAATTCATCCTTCATGGTTGCAAGATTCAAGCAATTGTATTCCATAAAAACGCACCACGAAGTCGGCACTCAGGTCGTAATCTCCTCTCCTTTATCATTGTTGACAACAGTGGTCCCAAACTTCTTGGACCCTATGTAAAGGGTAATAACACTTTGTTATTGGAGTTGGGATAAATAAATACTGCATCACACCATTTCATGATCTCTTTATAACAACCTCCTGAAAATTGGGATTCAATCTGCATTTGAATTCCTGTGAGGGTTTGATGTACTCTTCTAAGTATATGTTATGTGAACAGAATGAAGGGTTTATCCCAAGGAAATCCGTGATATTGTAGACAATGGCCTTGCAGTTTCTTTCAAGAACCTCAAGAAGATGAGATTCTTGTTCTTATGTCAGATGAGAATTGATAATGACCGGATGCATGTCTGATTCTCCAGCAAGGAAGGCATACTTCATACTAGAGGGAAGTGGCTTGAGCTTTGGAAGACAAGGAGACAGCTTGGTGGTGACCTCAAAAAGTATGACAGGTATCAACTCCTTCATCCGTCGGTTGTCTACCACTTTACATTCAATATCAAAATCAAAACATCACACATATGTGCTATGAATTCATCCTGCTCAGATGAGGATGGTTGTTCAAAGATCTTAGTGTAACCATCAATTAACATCTCATCATCAAATACTTCGGTAGGTTTGACTACTTTATCCAGGTTTTCTTCTGTGGAGAGAAATACTTGTGTTTTAGTGTTGTCCAGGAATATGTCCATGTCCCTCATTTCGACAAGAAAACAGTAGTCGTCATGGCCATTCGGTTCAAGCAATCTTGATACAGATGCCACTTCTACAGGTTTTGATTCAGGGACCATCTCTATGAGAACTCTATCGCTGCTGGAGCATAATGTGATCTCTCTAGTTCAATAGTCTACCACTGCTTCGGTTATTCAAAGGAACAACCAACTGAGGATGGCAAAAGGCCCACGTCAAATTGGACTGAAATGCCTTCATTTTCCTTCATTCAACAGGAATTCAAGTACGTAGGAAGCGAGTGTAATATAGGTAGTTATTGAAGTGTGGAGCAGAGGTGCGGAAGTATCTATATCAAGTACAATGAAATTCAAAGGGAATTTAATACCTTTGACTATGAAAAATACATATTCCAACATGCCCCATGGCCGCATGACAGATCTTTCTACAAAATGCAGAATCATCCTTGTGGGCTTGAGCGACCCTACTTCAAATTCTTTGAGTAGGGAGTAAGGCAGTAAGTAAATTGATGATCCGCTATCGAGCAGTGTGCATTCAAACTCTTGATTGAATATTTGGCATCGAACGAGTGGAGCTCCCATGTCTTTATGTTTTCTTTTTGCGAGATTGCTGATGGCGTTGACAGTAGCCATGATAAGAATGTGCGTCTCTGGCTTTATTTGTCTCTTTCTTTTGTTCATATGCTTGGTTGTACATTCCTATTTAAGTCCTCTTTTAATAGCTAGCTTGTACTCCATGGCTTTCGATAATGAGATTTCAAGAATAAGATTTTGCAATATTTGCATAATTTCAGGATTAGACTAAGTATTTTCATCTATTTACTGTTTTTGCTTTAATTGCTTGAGGAAAAGAAATAGTTACATCTAAAGAAACAATATGTTGTAAATTTATGTCCATACCATGATTTACAGGTAGATGGTATAAATGTTCAAAATCATCTATAACTTGTGGACCAAAATAATGTGCAGTCTTGGCCCCTTCAGGCAGTGTTGGTTCGACTGCTGAGGTAGGCTTCTCCTTCACTTGCACGACTTCACCTTGGTTGCTGTTGTCTTTTTGTATTATCTATTTTTCTTAATTTTTTGTATTTTTGGTGGTTCTACATCATCCAAAAAATCTCTGAACACATCGATTGGATTGCCTGAAGACTTCCCTTAAGACACTTTGCATTTTCCCTTCACGGTTGCAGATGATTTTAGTGCCCTACAACTCAAGAGAGTAACAACATTAGAAAAAATGACATCATTTCTACTTGAATCAGGTTAAACATTGCATTATACATGCGCCTTGTGATGGAAATTATTTGGATTTGCTTCGATCTGGGCCGGAATGGCAGTTTTTGTTCCCATCATCTCGTCGACCTTTTGTATTATCTCAGCCATACTCTTGTTTTACTAGGACAAACAATCAAGTGCAGGAATGACCGTGGCACATCAGAAGATTCGACAAGGTGAGACTGTTGACTTTGATGATATGGAGGAGGTTGCTGGTGGTGGTAACCCTGTGAGTACTGAGTAGGAGGGGGAAGAGAAGGACACTGCGTGTACTACTAAGAAGAGTATTGGTGATGGTACTGAGCAATCAAATGATGATACTGCTATTGATGATAGTTCTGCCTCCAGGTGTAACCTAGTTGCGGAGGATGTAGGTGATGGGCAGTGTTGGGCTGGTATGTTTGCCCTCCTTGTTGTTCGCGAAATGGTCAGTTGGCATGGTCTGAACATATGGTTATCTCGAGTGTATCCAAGATTCACATCCTTTATTCTTTTATTAGCAAAACTCCCTATGCAAAATATCTATAAATATGAATCAATTATAATAAATTAGCATTGTGCATGAA
Organism: Ottelia alismoides; assembly: GCA_037367405.1. Classification (NCBI taxonomy): domain Eukaryota; kingdom Viridiplantae; phylum Streptophyta; class Magnoliopsida; order Alismatales; family Hydrocharitaceae; genus Ottelia; species Ottelia alismoides. The sequence goes on along the minus strand of JAZKJV010008205.1, from coordinate 854,641 downwards.
TTTGTTAACATTATGTAATTAACATTTCTTTAACCAAAATAAAAGTGTAAAGAAGAAAAGAAAAAGGAAAAGAAAAAGAATAAATGAGGATGTATTTTTGCAATAAATGCGCACTAACCCGAATCCTGAGAGAAGGCCTGATATTGGCCTGATCAACAAGGAATAAAGAGAGAGATAGGGACCTTATCTTGTAAATATTCATCACTATTCTTCATGTATATATATATATCAACTATTTTATTTCTAAATAAAATAATCTCAAAATAATTCAATTTCCTTTACAAAATTGATAAATACAAATGTATAGAAAAATATTTGCAAAATAAGAGTGTGTGCTAATGCACAACACCTATACTTGTATATATCGATTTATTTATTTATTTTGGAAATAAATTGTATATATTTTGTATTTTTGACACTTGTATATATTCCTTATAATTATATAAATTTGAAATAAAATCCACAACACACAAACTAAATTAAAAATAAAATCGTCTTTTCATCGTAGAAACTGTCAATCATGTATATATTGTACATAATACCAATTTATTTAGCACCTATAATTAATTTGTAAAATAATTTTCTTTATAACCTTCATAATATTTTGTAAATAAACAAATAAATTGTATAATAGTGTATTTTCTAAAAGTAATAAAATAAAAATACATATATATAATATATAGGTATATTATACATGTACATAATAACATATATTGTATATATAGTATATATTCATCATTAAAAATGATTAAAAGATCACTGAAAAATAGATTGAAAAATAACAAATAATTTTCATTTTATCCACTTTTTATTTTAATTAATTTACTATTTTTAATTTAATTTTCATTGTTTTTGTAAATTCTCGAATTATGATTGGTCGACACGGGTTTGTTGACCTAGGTCAACCTTTCCTCCAACAAGGTCCGACCCGACTTCCTTTCACTGGAGCTGATTTCTCACCTTTTTCCGACCCGACTCCGACCACTTCTGCCCTCGGTTCACGTGCTTGATTCCTCACCAAGGATCTGTGATCCTCACGAATACATAGGTAGCGTCGGATCTTCGTAGGGTTTCACACATTCGTCTGATCTTTCTAGACCCTGGGAACACCTAAAAAATCCCCTCTTCCCTTTACGTCGCAACTGAGCTCATTCCTCGTAGCCATTTCCCTCCACCTTCATCTCAAGGGTAGTGACAGGACTCAAGTAGACCGCTTTGGTGCTTGGATTAGTGTTTCATAGGATGAAGCTCATTTCATGGCCGGAGCTCCGCCGCGGGAAGCCTCTTCTACCTTTCACAATACAATTTAGGCCAAGACTATGCCTCCCTCTTCGCCTTTGTTTGCCGACCACTCCAGTACCCTATGGTATCTTGCTTTCCTTTCCATTTCACATTTCTTCTTCGATTTAGTCATCATCATCCCCATTCACTCTCCTTGCTCCTACCATCAGGTTGGAGCACTATTTTCCTACCCCCATCTGCACCAATGTATCCGTAAATCCACTAATCACCTTCTCCCGCGACCTGACCCCATGTGTCTTGCTCATCGAAGTGAGATTAGGACGGATCTCCCTCCATCATCTTTGTCGGAGATTGACGTACCACCCCCTTGCCGCTTCTTTCATTTTCACCAACAAATAACCCCTAGACGAGGATTTGTCTTCGAGCCACGTTACTCGTGTAGGTTCAGGCACATACGAGGAGGCGATTTACACCCCTAATAGGCATGATGGAGCATCTCCAGGTGCTACACCTCCATCTCACCCATCAGTCCGTTCCTTGCTCCATTAGAGCACCCCATTCGACGTGGACCATTTCCAGTATGGTGTTGGACCTTTCGACGAGTCAGTCATAGCAATGGATCTCCTAATATTCAAGATCAAAGCTCGTCCACCTGCTCCTTCATGTTCTTCCAGAGCCCTTCAATTGAACCATCAGATCAATGACATATCTGACCCGCACTCTCGCTTGCCATTTCAGCCGTCATATCACCACTAATTACCATCTTCATTGTATGCCTACACCACATTCTGCACCGTTGGATCATTCATAGAGGCGCCCACGCACGCCTCCATGGTATATTTCCTTTTTAACCCCGTATTTTCTACTATTTCATTTAAGTTCAATAAATGTAATAATTAGTTATGAACATTTACATTTAGGACCCTATAGTTCCTTTATTTGCATTTTAGTACAACCGACTTTTTTTCGCATGCTTGTACACGTGCATTTTTGGGTCATTTACATATTTGAACCTAAGCTTGTGAGTTTTAACGGATTAATTGAAGGTTTTCAATATTTACGTATATGCCCCTGTAAGTGTTCGTCATGTGCAACACACCTTTCTTTCTGGGTTAATTGTTCTAGGGTCACTTATTTTATGTGTTATTATTTGTCCCTAGGACTTATATTTGCAGATAGGTCCTTGCTTTACTGTTTTAATTTCTTAGTCTTTTTTGTTTCAATAAATAGTAATTTGGCCCTAAAAATTCTACATAAATTCCTTGTAGCTCCGGCTCATATGTTCTTTATGTGGTAATTTTATTTGGTTGAATTTCTTCTATTTAATATTATTAAAAATTCAAAGCCCTTAAAAAGTGTCGTGTTTAGAGTAGAAAATTAATAAAAATATGAAAAGCATTTAAAAATTCACAAAACAACAAAATGTAGGTATATTTTGTCCTATAAAATTAGCTACTATATAAATTTGCCTTGAAAATAAGCTTGTAAAACCCTAAAATTTTGTAAAACATTAAATATATTTATAAAAATCATATAAAATCCATTAAAAATCCAAAATTTTTGATTTTCGTTCCTATTTGTAGGTATTTTTCTATAGTTTTACTACAATTAACATCCAAAAATTTTGATCTGATTTAGTATTTTATATTTATAAAATACACCTAGTTATTCACTGTTTGCTTTTTTTCGAGTTTATTATATTAGAAAATTCCAAAAACATATAAAAATTTTCAAAAACTTCACAAAAAGAGTATAAAACCTATAAAATAAAAAATAATTTTTAATTAATTTTTCTGTGCATTTTTAGTTTATTTGAAAAATACAAATAGAGGTGTGTGTTTGCATTTTCTTCTTTATCTTTATTTTCCCTATTTTCAAAATTAAAAAATGCAATATTAAAAACCTCTAAAAAGAGAAAAAAAATCTTCGATTCCTTCAGTCACCTCCCTAGTTTATCACAATGCTCCTTGTTTTAGACCTTGGTCGCTATACCGAGGTAAAAAAGTAGCCATACCACTTGTGTGATTTGTTTGATTTCTTTTGTGGTTAGATAAACTTCTCGATTTTTTACTCGATTATTTTGGGTGACAATGACACATTAATTAATCAACTTAACCTGTTTTAGCCAGGACGCTCATCACAATGGCATCGTTGGTAGGAAGCACAACTAGGTAGTTAGTATTTTTTTTTTATATCTAGTTTTCTTTTCATGCTTTCTTTCCCACTTTATTATTTTATTTATATTTTTCATATGATTTATTCTAACATATTCTCTAATTTTTTTTGAGGGCTCATGGAGCGAGGGAGGTGATCTTAGTAGAGCGGACGCACCTGAGCTAGGCAGAGGTCGGGCGTTCTACGCCGACCGGTAGGAGAGAGCATCGTAGGAGGAGCAGGAGACTGCCTTAGAATAAATTTTATTTTTCTCATTTTATTCCATTCGAACTTGTAATATCACTCAGAGACATTGGGTACTATTATTTAGGGGTTGTTTCGCCGAGTGCCAGTGCACTTGGGGGACCTCAGCGGATTTTCTCTTCGCAATTTTCATCGACTTTGTTTTATTTTGTTTTCTGAGTGTGAGCCCAAAACTTCGGCTTTTATTTGGTTGAGCCAGGTAGAGATTAGGTCCAAACACCTAAAAGAATATATGTTCCTATATAATCGATTGGACTTAGTCAAATAAATAAATTATTAATTATTTGGATTTGAGACCGCGTGCCGAGAGAGGTCAGATACAGCTCTTACAAGACCCGTTGTGGCGAGCACCAAGGGGCATCGAAGAACAGACCTTGGCCTCCCTTCTAAATAGTTAATACCTCGTTCTTCTCGTACTAGAAGTTATTGTTTAGGATGATTTTTTCGTGCATCATATAGATAGTTTATTTTCTGTCTTTAAATTTATGTGCGGATGATATTGCATGTAGACTATTGGAGCATGGTACACCTTCTATCTAATGCATGCATCATTAATTTCATCATGTATCATCTTTTCTATCTTCCTCAACCTAATTTATTTGATTTAGGAATAAAAGGAATTCGAAAAATTCGTTAGACATGTCTTTATTGAAAAATGCCAAAAAAGTGATAACCTAATAAAATCAGGACTATTAAACAAACTCGACCCTAAAACCAACAAAAATATCACATTCATTGTTTTGGGGGGAGTAACCCCCTCGTTGTTTGAATTTACTTGTAGAGTGAGCGAGAGACGGACATTAGGATAGAGCTGAGTCTGGATTCTCTTTTAGACTACTGATTTTATAAAAATGATTGTCTACTTCTAAGTGAGGGACTATGGGTAGACGCTAAATGATCCATGTTTCCTGAGTAGAGTGGGTGGTTTAGAGGACACCGCGTAAGGCTCCGTCTTCAAGTAACGGGTAGTTGTTTTATGATCTGTACTTACATCTGTACTGGCTGAAAGTAGGTGCAATAAGTCATAAGAATTTGGGCTAGTCTTTGGGAAAATATGGGCACCTAATAGCTCGTTAACTCTTTTCATAGATTACAATACCACCCAACTCTAAAACTTAAAAGATTAACGACCGAGCTTTCATGGTCATCATCACGTTGAGTCGGTGAAATTGGGGATTGGATTTCTCATCATTGTTTTCAGTCCAGATCTAATCTTTGTAAATTCACACATCACAATGATTGGAAGGTGGTCTCTTAGGCTACTTTTGGTGGAACCACTTTACAGCACACCTATCCATTCATCTAGGGAGGTTCGTAAGAGCTCAGACCCACTCTCGGAGCCTGAGTATTCGACCTTTATTTTCATCGACCTTCCCCAGCCATCACGTAAGGTATAGCAGCCAGATCAGTCAGAGAAAATGTTTGTGGACTTGGTTACACCCAGGTCTGCTCGTTTTCCTTTTCAGAGTTTGGCGAGATTGCCCAAGAGCGGAGAGATAATGAGTATCCAATGTCCATGATGTTTTTGATCAGGAGACGATCAACAACACCCTTCTAGCATCCCTAGAGGCGATGCAACGACATATCCGAAACAAGGGTCTTCTCATGACAAAGATGAGGTAGAAGTTGACTCAAATGTGAGATGGGCGGGCAAATGAGAGAAATGACATACCTGGTGGTGGAGAGGTTCCTAAACATGATGACCAATTAGATGACAGATGCCAGGAGAAGGCTCGTGATCCACTGAGACCCGAGCATACCATGAGAGCATTGCAAAACCCTGGTGCAACTCTCACCGAAAAGTAAATTCAACTGCCCGCCATCCTTGGTGATTTTAGGCTACGACCCCAGACGATTCAGTTGTGCCCAAGTTCCATGGGCATGCCACCCATGAGCCCCATCTACATCTCCTGGAGTTTTAGATGATAAGTAGCACATTCAACAAAACATATTTGTGGATGAGGATGCGATCAAGCTGATAGCCTTCCCATTTTCCCTGGTTGGTAGAGCAACCTACTGGTTAAAGCACTTGGGGAGGGTTGTCACCACCTGGGAGCAGTTGAGGATCGAGTACCTCAACAAATACTATACCTTCAGTCGAGCAAATGCAACACGAGCAATGATTAGGAAATTCAGCTTGATCCCGAATGAATAGTTCCATGAGGCTTTGGATCGATTAAGAGAGCTCATAGACAGGTGTCCACATCATGATATCAACAAGCCCAACATTGTATAGAGTTTCTTTTCTGGGTTGACACCTGAGCTGTAGGGGTTAGTCAATGCCTATTCTGGAGGGTCCTATTTTTCCAATGATGAGGACCATGTATGGACCAAATATGAGGAGATGGATGAAAACTACACCGTGATTACCTAGGACTGTGTATACACTCATGGGAAACCTCCCCCCAGGCATTATCTAACCATCGAGTTGCACGTATTGAGGCAAGACCATCTTCATCTTCTACAACTACATCATTAGCAGAGTCATTGACTATGTACATGGGCATCATTAGCCATATGTTGTATCACATGGAGATTATAAAGAAGAAGATGTTCCACTGCTTAGACAAGCTCAACAGGATTGATGAGCTGACCCAGACTTTAAGTGACCTCAAGACGCAGATCATGTGCCTCCAAGAAGCACAACTTCTACATCACAATCTAGGTCACATGTTGATAGGGGGAGCTAATTATCCCAGTTGTCCGCCTCTTACTGACATGTTCATCACATTCAAGCGGAGCACATTCAATGATTCCCCCGGTACTAGTTGCCACCACAACCTGCACTAGACACACAGATGGTGGTCTATCAAAGTGATCAGCCATTGGCATCCCTCCCCTTACTTTCACATGAGCAGACAGAGTCATTGATGGAACTTAACGGATTTGGTATGGCCATTACTAGTCACAGTCCGGCATCCTCCATGATCACCGGGTTTCAGATGGTCCACTGGAGGTTCTTAGTCCCAATACTAGACTTCAACACATTCAGGGAAGGATACCCAACAACAACATCTAACACAGTCAAGGAAGGGTACCCATCAGCTGCCCCAATGCTCCTAGCATACCGTTCCTCGATCCCAATACCAGGGTACACAGTGGAGGAAATGACCTCACTCTCAGTTTCACTAGCCCCCCCCTCACTCTTACCAACAATAATAGCATAGCTAGCCTCAGCATTTTAAGAGAGGCAACCCATCCGATTATCATGAACCCTTACATGAGAACCCAGCTTTAGAGGATCTCACCGGTATGCTTGCAGAGAAACAAACCACTTTCCGGCGAGAATAGGATGAGTTCAGACAGGAGATGAGAGCGATCATCAAGGGAAAGACTTCCATACCTGCACAGATTGAGCCCAACCCGAATAATCTGAAGCTAAAGTTTGAGCAGGTATAGTCTACAGAGTCCGACACTCCTAGTGAGGTACTTGATGATGTGCATTATTTATTTGATGTTGATTTTGTGATACTTAGGAGTGGCAGGAAGCCAGCAATCGACGACTCACCTAGGCGACATCTAAATGCATACTTCGGAGCGCTAGATGAGCGAGAGAGCGGTGTTGATGCTTCTAATGTTTATGGTGGTGCTGATGCCACCGATTTTGAGGATTATCTAATCGATGATACTGATGTCGTCCCTCCTCCTGATGCTGCAGATGGTGGTGCTAATGCCACCAATATTTCATATGATGGGCTAGAGGGCAGCATCGATGCTGCCACCTCAGATGTTGTCCATGGTGTGCCACCAAGAGTCTATATACAGATCCTCTATTTGTTGCGATTACTGCTCATGTACCCAAGGATGATTTTCATAGAAAAATACAAAAAACGAAAAAAAATTTGAAAAACAAAAATATGAATAACAAAAAGGTTTCTATATCTTCTCCTGGTCCACCTATTGTAATTGATGATGATTATATGGATTCCAGTCATTTACATGCTCAGAGACCTTCTCCTACTCCTGACCCTCTAGTTCATGAGGAGGGTCCCTCTATTCCCTTTCGTCAAGCACTCTGGTTAGGGATGTGTCATGAAATAAAAAAACATCAAAAAGAGACAACATCTAGTGTTCAACGAGCATATGATAGACATATTCCATATACAACTGACTCTTCAAGAGGCATTATAGCACATCCCTCTCCTCCAAAAGAACCTTAGAGAGAAGACCACAGTCTGTAGGAAGAAGAGGCACAACCATATTGCATAGATCCATGTGCTCACCCGCACCACATGCTTCGCCATCCATAACCAATTGCTAGCCAAGAGACCAAATGCAGGGGATCCATATTTTAGATGCCTCGTTCGCGAGTAGTGGTTAGATTGTACTCTATTAGATCCTTCTTTTGATAGCCTTACTTGACCGCTTCGCGTTTGACCCTCTTCGATAAAGCAAGATAGTTCTTCAATTTACTGACAGATCTGTCAAGAGACCGAAGGAGTTACTGAAGGATGTTCTCGTCGATTTTCAAGGCTTGAAATTCCCCGTGGACTTCATTGTGTAGGACATGGAGATCCATGAATGCATGAGAGATACCCCATCAAATTTGGTTGGCCTTTCCTAGTGAAAGTAAAGGTTGTGTCGGATCATGATAGTGGGAAGGTATACTTTTGCGTCGAGGGTGAGAGTATACAAATAGAGATGATCGAGGAGATGAGAGCAAAATATTTAGACAGCTCAGAGCAGGGATCAAAGCAGAAGACAGATACAGAGCCAGACATCCACCATGAGTGTGATTTTGTGATTATAAATGACAAATCAATTTGCACATATCTGATTTCACAAGCTCTTGTCACATCTTCAAACTTAGTAGCTTCATAGATGCCAGATGATGAGAGCTTGTATATCATACTTGTGTCACATGATACTTTAGAGGCTGATGATTCCAATCTGGTTATCGAAGTAGATTTTTTTTCTTGCCATTCTGATTTAGATCCCTTAGACTCATATACAGATTTTGATTGGCATGATTTTTATGAGTATTTGTCGTGTTTGATGTCTACAGAGTCTACAACCAAGATAGAGATAAAGCCGGTGCAGTTGATAAAGACATCATTAGGGATATTTTCGTCGAGTATAGATGAGCAGCAAGAGTTCTCCCACTCAGATCTAGTAGGCTTCAATGATACTTTTTAGAGGCCAGATTTGCCAGCTCCCACGTGACTGGAATTAAAGACCTTACCACACAGCATGAAGTATAGATTCATTACGGGCGAGCCATTTTTTTTTATTCTTAAGATATGTTTTAATCATTCTCTCAATGGATTTGAAATATGACCAAGAGTCTTGTTTGATGGAGATTCTTAATAGGAACCGCAAGGCAATTGATTGGTCTATAGTAGATCTCCAAGGGATATATCTGGCCCTGTGCTCCAACCACATCTATCTTGAGGAAGACGTTAAGCCTTCGCTTGAGTTCCAGCGTAGGATGAATCCGAATCTTCAAGATGTGGTCATGAAGCAAATATTTAAGAGGTGGAGCACTGATTTTATCTACCAAGTCTCTGACACCAAGTGGGTTAGTACATTACATGGGGTAGCCAAGAATACGAGTATCACTATAGTTGTGAATAAGTCTAGAGAGAAGATTGCAACATGTGTTACCACTTCTTGGAGGGTCTATGTGGACAACAGACGATTGAATCAAGACACCATGAAGGATCACTTCCCGCTACCATTCATTAGTCAGATAATTGGGAGATTAGCTCGGAAGAGTAATTATTGCTTTCTTGACGGGTACTTAGTGTATAATCAGGTGTCCATTGTGCCCGAAGACCAGTATAAGACGACATTCACCTGTCTGTTTGGAATGTAAGATTTTAGATGGATGCTATTTGTGTTATGTAATGCCGTAGCTACATTCCAAAGGTGAAGGATATGGGATAATCCTCAAGAACATTACGGAAGCATGAGCGTCGTATCGAAAATGACGGGGAACGACTAGTCGTACTAGTTGTTCAATGCAGCAGAAATTAACTTTTTTCATGTGACGAAACCATATGATCCAAGAAAACTTCTAGGATCATTTCGTCTAAACCACAAACAAGTAATAGGATTACCTCTTGAAGCTTGGTTGCTATCGAGTCTCTAAACGAAGAGACCTCCTATCTCAAATACGATCCGATGAAGGAGACGCTTGCGAGCGTATTGATGAAACACGTGCTTCTCGCAATCCATGTTGATGATCCAAGCGGTGGATCTCATGATCTCGACACACGAGATCCGACGTCTTATTCATGAGCGAGGTGCACCGAAGGAGATGGAGTTCCACGAGCAAATGATCGGGCAACATAACGACGATGATGCGGCGATGGAGACTCCCTCTAGGGCATCCATGGTGGACGGCCATGTGGGAGGGAGAAAGAGAGTAGGCATGTAGAGAGAGAAAGAGAGAGAGAGAGACTTATGTTCTCATTGTGTAAAGAAGGGCAAAGGGGTGCCTCTCCTTTTATAATATTTTGAGATCCATGGATCTCAATCCATGGGCAACATAAATCCAATGGCTCTCATTGATTTGTGTTTCTTTTAATGGCCATGATTTGTGTTGGTAAAAACCAACAACAATTAATTTAATTTAGATTAAATGTATATTGATAAATCAATATGATTTAATCCCAGATTAAATCAATCAAGTATGGTGGAATGAAGATTGCCTCCTTCCACAAAAAGGGATTTGGTGGCAATCTCATGTAATCTCATGATATCTCATGAGATTACCATATTCCATGGAAATCTCCAAAATTTACAACAACACTTGTTGTGAATTATTCAAAAGAATAATTCATAATTATTTTGTGAATATTGCAATCATGCCATTGGAAAATTGTGAATCCCATTCACAACCCAAAATAAAATGTGAATTACATTTTCAATTAATTGTCCATTGTGATTCCAATTCACATTAACATTTAATTAACAAATATAAATTTCAAATTGCTCTCTCTTATATATTATAAATCATATTTATAATATATATGATTAATATGGATAATACTATCCACATTATTCAAATCCATGATAATTAAATCAAATTTAATCATATTGGATCTCTATTCTCATGTGCCCAAATAATATGAATCACATTCACATTATTTATATCTTTGATAATAAAATCAAATTAATTATCTAAGACAACTCTCTTTATGAATCGAATTCATATTAATCATGATAATTAAATCACATTTAATTATCCATTTTCTCAATGCTCGGATACTTATATCAATAATGAAATTATCATGAACTCTATCAAGGATAATGTGCTTTCTCCGCGAATACCTGGAGATAAGGACAGAGCGATTGTAGTGTTCCACATATAGTGACTTGGATATTGAGATCACATCTCAAATCTAGATCTCGGGCCTCCCATAGATGCTTGATTAAATCAAGACTGCAAATCTAATCTTCTCATTGAATCTGAATCACATTCAGATGAATGTCCAACATTTGGACTAAGATTAGATTACTTCTCTAATGAGAGGAGTCACTAAAATATAGACACGTTTCATCACTCCCTAGGAATGGAAGCGTCATGGTTATACAACCGTTTATGATCACATCACCCTCAGGTATTCTCAATACCTGTACATCCTGCATACTGGAAGACTCAGAATAAATCCGAAGTATAAGATCAATTTTATACTGTCTACTTTAGAGATTTATCATTAAGTTTCTCATTCAATCATTGGGAGTCTGTATCGATCATGTACTTTCCAAAAGTATATATCAAACCTAGGTCTCGATCATATACTTTCCAAAAGTATATATCAAACCTATAAATTTAGTCAAGCTTCCAAAGCGAGACGACCTTGCATGGAATTTGATTATTCCCAATATCTCATGAGTTAGCTCATGTCTTCAAGTTCGGTAACTGAACTTGTATGATCCCTTTGAGAGATCGTATTACTCATATGCCCTCGCATGCACACCAGCGCGCCGGTGTATAGACCTTGATTAGGTCATCAACCTATTGGTCTGCCAAATGTACATACTTAGACATATAGTTACACATCTGTCTCCTATCAGAGGATGTGTGCCTATATCATGACAGCATACGATATAGGACTTTGGTTATCTCGATATCGTTAAGTCAACTCTTTGACCTAACTTTTCTGACATCTCTGAATCTCTATTCCTATGCAGAGGACATGCATCAAGTGGTCGGTCAGAGATCAGCCTAACTGAGAAAAGGATTGCCATCTCCTACTCAGGATGGAGATCATCTCTTAACAATCATTTGATGGTGCTTGATAAGTCCTCAATCTAACTCATTAGATATTCATCCAAGCACCAGCCTCTATGATTCAATAATTGAATCAACGGTTGTATGATCATTAAGATGGCCATGGTATATAACCCTAATTGTACTAAGCGACCTATTATGCAAATTGGTTATTATTTATTTCAAATCAGGGAATGATATTTGCAATAACATTTATTACATAATGGCTCGCTGTGGGCTCGCATGTCCAACAATCTCCCACTAGCCCAAAGAGCCATTAATGGGCTAATCATTTAAACCCACACTCATGTGACAATCATAGGCTATTTAGAAAATAGCTAGGTAAGCTGATCAATCAATATGTTCCCAAGAGACTATGCCATGTCCTTTTACGGCACTTGCATATCTCTTAGTGATAATGCAAATGTTGCATCTCATGCAACCAATACTCAATCATAGTGTCCTTGACACTACACCTCAATAATTATTATAACCAGTATGTAATTTCAATTTATCCTTATCAGAATACCCTTATCCTGGAGATCTCTATCTCATAAGTTATTCGCAGTTAAGACCTTTTAGATCACTATCTATAAAGTCATAATTTCTTGAAGATAAGACTTTGAGATCACTATATAAAAAGTCTTGTCCTCCATGAAGATATTGTTATTACTGCAATCAAGTGTTTTATCACCATAGTAGGATTAGTAACAGTTTACTACTCCCACTGCATGGCAGACTTCTGGCTTTTGTACGCATCTAGCGTACACTCGGCTTCTCCGAACTGATGCCCAAGGGCTAGCAGTTTTAGCATTCACATCCTCAACTCTCTAAGGTGCTATCCTTTTAGATAGGTTAGTACCATATCTTGAGGGAAAGAAGCCTTTCTTGGAATTTTCCAGAAAATGGAAATGTCCAAGGTGTACACTTAATGTGATGGTCCCCATACCCTCTTCTCTTTGCTTCTGAACAACTTCAGAACTAAGATCTAAGAGGTATCCTTGAGATCATATCTCGAGGTATGGGACAACCAAATTATAAAACACTTATTATTATCATCCTTAGATCATTCCAAATGATTAGGATATTATCTACATTTAGCAAGAGGAATACAATGGCACGCCCACTAAGCTTCACATGGTTCATGAAGACTCTATCTGAAATTATAACATTTATGATTTCATCAAATCTAATGTTCCAACTACAAGAAGCTTATTTGATTCCATAGATGGAGTTTCTTTAGCTTGCACATCTTGCTTTCCTCAACCATGAAGCCTTGGGGCTGCTTCATGTGAATGTCCTCAGAGAGGTATTCATAGATGAATGCAATCTTGACTTACATCATAAAGATGTCATAGTCATGTTGTGTAGCTATGGTTAGCATTATTCATATGGGTTTAAGCATGGTCACTGAAGAGCAAGTCTCATCGCAAGCAATGTCTTCTCTTCGTTGTGTAGATCATGGCTACGAGCCGTGCTTTGAAGGTCTCTACCTTCTCATCAGGTTCACTCTTTCTATTGAAGATCCACTTACATCTTAATGGGTCTTACCCATATAGGTGGATCCTCGAGTGTCCATATACAACATTTGTATATGAAGTCTACTTTAGACTTTATTGCTAACGTCCACCTTTCCATGCTATGATCTTCAGAAGCTTCATCACATGAAGTCAGATAATTGTCAGATTCAACTGACACATGGAATCCATCTTCAAACTTATTTGAAGTGGTATTAGTATTTCATCTTTAATTGTCCTTTTAGTTTCCAGATTTAGGAGCCTCATTATCTTCTCAATATTAAATGAGTTCCTTCACTTCATTTTCATCTTGATTCTTAAGAGTCTCATCATCTAAGAATCACATTCTCAAAGATGAGATCTTTTAAGAATCTTAAGGTCATAAAATAGGTATCCAATACCATCCTTTATTTTCCTAATGAAGTAGCACTCTCTGGTGCTAGATTCCAGCTTACTAGCAAGGAACCTTTTTTGGATATATAATGTAATCTCTACAACATATATATACCTGGAAACTAAGAGATAATTATGCTAAGATTAATCATTAATCAAATCATGTCACACATGATCAATTGTATCTCCCTATAACTCTATTGAGTCAAGGTTCATTAGGAGGATCGAGATAGTAATGATATTCACATCTCCATAAGGTATTCCTTGAATTCATCTAATAGGTACAAGCTACCTTGGTTAGACCAAATTCATTTCATCTTCCTTCAAACTTTGGTTTTAAACCAAAAATGTGAAATCTTTGAACATTTCAAAGGTTTCTTACGTAAAGAGAAGAAATCTCATATCGTACATAATCATCAATAGATATAACATATCCATAATGTTTACTATGATATAGATGATTCACTTACATCAATATGTATGAGATCCTGAATACCTTGACATCTTACGCCTTTCCCAAAGAAGGGTGTATTGGACATTTTACTTTGAATACAATATTCATAAGTATGCAAGTTTTGAAATTTTAGACATTGTAAAGTTTCATCTCTTACTTGTCCATTGATCTCATCAACAGACATATGTCCAAAACATGATACCATATCATTGTCAAATGATATTCATTCTCCTATTGATCTTTTAAGGTTTAATTTCAGTATTATAAATGTTAATGAACTATTCATTAATTTTCTAATTTAGTAGAGTCCACTAGATGTTAGATTACTATCCGAAATATATCCATCATAACTCTCTATGATAGGTTTATTCCATAATTCATGTTTATTTCCAACATTTAGAAATAAACAATGAGTATATTCTAATATCTAGGTCATAGAGAGATTCTCTAAGACTAAGGGCTCTTCTACAGAATTTATGAAGTCTATCAATCCAACTGAGATTGTTGCAACTATTGCATCAATATCTATATGGATGACTATTAAACCTTAAAATCAAATTTTATAGTCTTTTAATACATATGCAACCAATTGCAAGTGTTATTATAATGATAAGATACAATTATTAGACTTTGATCTTATCAAGCAAGAAAGTCAATTTCAATGATTATATGTAGATGTAGATTATACTGATGCACCATCTGGATCCTTCTCTAAGAATCCTAGATAGACAAGATAGTCACACTATCAATACATCAAGTTATTGCAGTATTGGCATTCATCCAACTATTTTGATGTCATATGGAAGTCACAGAAGTACAGTCAACTCCTTGACCTTCCTTCTTACTTGGGTCCAACTCATGCTTCCACTGCGCCCCCTTTGTCTATAAGCAACCAATGCTCAAGATAAAGGATCTCTTATGTCGAAATAAAAAATTTCAATATAAGAGTATTTCAACATTGATACATGCTTCATTCAATTCATATAATATGAATATTCTGAAGCTTCAAGAATGACTAGAGTATAGAATGTAGAATGATGACACTCATCATATCTACATCCATCTAAACTCTTAAAACATTGGTTCAGGTAGGTATTCAAACAATTTGAATACAACATCTCTTATAGAGCCACCATTCTGCATGATGCAGAGAATCATGTCATTCATGATTAAATGTCGAGAGCACATATCCATGCCAAAATATCTTCTTAGATTTTATAAGGATTATTCGACAATTATGATCATCATCGACATGTCACTTCCAAAGTACATTCGATGAGAGATCAATATTGTAGAGACATACAAACCCTATGGTTGTAGTTCTATTGTATATTTAATTGTCATTCCTCATTATTGTGAGCAAGACCTGCACATTGCAACCACATACATTATGTGTCCAACTGCAAGTATAATATCTTGATCATAGATCCAATCCACGATAAATTACTGGTTATTATTGAGCATAACATTGAGCGGGTTTAATGAAGGATTATCTGAAATAAGAATTTGCATAAATATATATAAATATATATACACATTTTACTTTGATTTAGGAATTTTTATATCAAAGTTGTCTTGCATTGTCAACATTAAAAGTTCATTCTCTTATTCATTTTCAATGTAAGAGATATACTTACCATTATATCTCAAGCAAGATCTGGGATCCCCTTCCTTATCTTTGTTACATCCCAATAATATGAGAACCTGTAATGTCGATAAAAAGAAGTGGGAACACATTCCGCCTTGCAAGTCCAACTTGCATCTCCCAAGTTAGTCTTTAACACCCAGGCCTACGACCCCTAAGGTGATGTTGACCTGTCATTAATTGAACCAACCTTCAACAGGAATACAACTCGCTTTGCGCAATCCAATATTGACCTAATTATATGAGGATCCGATATTGGGGTCACTACGCATACGTCCTTACTCTTTCAAGAAGCGACGAGCCCGATCCAAATTGATCGTATGCAGGAGATGTCACTTCAGATAGGCGTCTCTTACATACAATATCTGGCGGCGGAACCCTTTGCCTTGACGGGAGACCATGGATGTCACTTATGTGATCCTCCACCTCATATTTAAATTTTAATCAATTATTATGAATCATATTCATATAATTAATTCTTCCAAGGGAAATACGCATCTATTCATAATAGAGTGTTTTTAATTGGATATAACTAACTTAATCATACTAAATTATTTATCAATCCAATTCAATCAACAAATTTTATTTTACTTGAATATATGGTGTTATCTCAAAGTACGAATTAATTCGAATTTTAATAATTAGAAAAATACATCATGATCTCTCACGCATCATTCGTTCCCTACTCGTTGTCATGGCCAGTACCGACGGGAGTGGGACGGACCGCAACTGGTGCGACCTGCTACCCCAACGCTCCCCGACTAGACACCATATCCGCCTCGGGAAAAAATAATGTCGAGCCAATCACTTTGTACTTGAGATGATCATCGGTTTTTCAACCGAAATTATACCATATAGTAATAATAAAAACATTTGATTATAAGGAAATTTGCTAACCAAATTCCCAATCCTATTCAAGCAAGTTGTTTGTTGATTGTGTTTCCAATTATGATCTAGATCAAATTTAGTCATTTTATTGGTTGAGGCCAAGTCAATTAAGGAAATAATCGTCAATAAATATTTCTCAAATATTTCCCATTACTAATTCATGAAATTAACAATTAATTTCACTAATTGACAATCACTTGGTTCTTGATTAGGAATGTAATTTCAACAGTGGCCCCGACTTACTAAAATTAACATATCTCAATCAATTCAAATCCAAATTAGACAAAATCAGTTTCCAAAGATTTCTAATTTGATTTATGACAGAACCTAAGTGACATTTCATTCATTCCTAGGCAGATCAAAGCAGTAATTAACTCACCAATCCCATTAAGATTCGTAGCTCCCGCTACAGTGAATACATGTTCATTAAAACGACCATATCTCGAGAAAACGGAATCCAAATTACGAAAACTCAGATCCTGTGGTTTCCTTATTTAATGGGGAACAAAATCCAACCCTAATGAACCCAAGTTGCCCTCAGTTTATGGATCGTATGCAAAACCTTTGACCTAAGGCTCTAATACCACTTGAATGATATGGGATAATCCTCAAGCGCATCACGGAAGCGTGAGCGTCGTATCGAATACGATGAGGAATGACTAGTCGCACTAGTTGTTCTATTCAGCGGAAATTAAAACTTTTTCATGTGACGAAACCTCATGATCCAAGAACGTTTCTCGGATCATTTTGTCTAAACCACAAACAAGGAATAGCATTACCTCTAGAAGTGTAGTTGCGATCGAGTCTCTAAACGAAGAGACCTCATGTCTCAAGTCCGATGTGACGAAGGAGACGCTTGAGAGCGTGTTGATGAAACACAAGCTTCTCACAATCCATATTGATGATCCAAACGGTGGATCTCCTGATCTCGACACACGAGATTCGACGTCTTCTTCACGAGCGAGGCACACCCAAGGAGATGGAGATCCACGAGCAAACGATCGGGCAGCATAACGACGATGTTGCGGTGATGGAGACTCCCTCTAGGGCATCCATGGTGGATGCCCATATGAGAGGGAGAAAGAGAGTAGGCATGTAGAGAGAGAAAGAGAGAGAGAGACTTATGTTCTCATTGTGTAAAGAAAAGCAAAGGGGTGCCTCTCCTTTTATAATATTTTCGGATACATGGATCTCAATCCAAGGGCAACACAAATCAAATGGCTCTCATTGATTTGTATTTCTTTTAATGGCCAAGATTTGTGTTGGTAAAAACCTACAATAATTAATTTAATTAAGATTAAATATATAATGATAAATCAATATGATTTAATCCCAAATTAAATCAATCAAGTATGGAGATTATGGAATGGAGATTGCCTCCTTCCATAATATGGGATTTGGTGGCAATCTCATGTAATCTCATGATATCTCATGAGATTACATTATACGGTGAAAATCTACAAGATTTACAACAACACTTGTTGTAAATTCAACAAAAATAATTCATAATTATTTTGTGAATATTCCAATCTTGCCATTGGAAAATTGTGAATCACATTCACAACCCAAAAAAATGTGAATTACATTTTCAATTAATTATCCAATGTGATTCCAATTCACATTAGCATTTAATTAACAAATGTAAATTTCAAATTGTTCTCTCTTATATATTATAAATCACATTTACAATATATATGATTAATACGGATAGTACTATCCACATTATTCATATCCATGATAATTAAATCACATTTAATCATATTGGATCTCTATTCTCATGTGCCCAAATAATAAGAATCACATTCACAGTATTTATATCTTTGATAATCAAATCACATTAATTATATAAGACATCTCTCTTTATGAATCGAATTCATATTAATCATGATAGTTAAATCACATTTAATTATCCATTTTCTCAATGCTCGGATACTTATATCAACAATGGAATTATCGTGAACTCTTTTAAGGATAATGCGCTTTCTCCGCGAATACTTGGAGATAAGGACAAGGCGATTGTATTGTTCCACGTATAGTGACTTGGATATTAGGATCACATCTCAAATTCAGATCTCTGGCCTCCCATAGATGCTAGATTAAATCCAGACCGCAAATCTAATCTTCTCGTTGCATCTGAATCACATTCAGATCAATGTCCAACATTGGGACTATGATTAGATTACTTATCTACTAAGAGGAGTCACTAAAATCCAGACCCATTTCATCACTCCCTATGAATGGAAGCGTCATGGTTATACAGCTGTTTATGATCACATCACCCTCAGGTATTCCCAATACCTGTACATCCTGCATACTAGAAGACTTAGAAAAAACCTGAAGTATAAAATCAATTTTATATTGTCTACTTCAGGGATTTATCATTAAGTTTCTCATTCGATCATTGGGAGTCGGTATCGATTATATACTTTCCAAAAGCATGTATCATACCAAGGTCTTGATAATATACTTTTCAAAAGTATATATCAAACCTACAAATTCAATCAAGCTTCCAAAGCGAGACGACCGTGCACGAAATTTGATTCTTCCCAATATCTCATGAGTGAGCTCATGTCTTCCGATTCGGTATCTGAACATGTATGATCCCTTTGAGAGATCGTATTACTCATATGCCCTTGCATGCACACCAACGCGCCAGTGTATAGACCTTGCATAGGTCATCAACCTATTGGTCTTCCAAATGTACATACTCAGACATATAGTAACACGTATGTCTCCGGTCAGAGGTTGCGTGCCTATATCATGATAGCATACGATATAGGACTTTTGTTATTTCGATCTCGTTAAGTCGACTCTTTGACCTAACTAATCTAACACCTCCGAATCTCTATTCCTATGCAGAGGACCTACATCAAGAGGTCGATCAGATATCAACCTAACTAAGAAAAGGATTGCCATCTCCTACTCAGGATGGAGATCATCTCTTAACAATCATTTGACGGTGCTTGATGAGTCCACAATCTAACTCATTAGATATTCATCCAAGCACCAGCCTCTATGATTCAATAATTGAATCAACAGTTGTATGATCATTAAGATGGCCATGGTACATAACCATAATTGTACAAAGGGACCTATTATGCAAATTGGTTATTCTTCATTTCAGTTCCGGAAATGATATTTGCAATAACATTTATTACATAATGGCTCACCGTGGGCTCGCATGTCCAACAAAAGTTGTATGCTTTTCATCTTTTCAAACATGGTGGGTGTTTGTTTACAAGTCTTCATGGATGATTTTTCGGTCTATGGTGATGGGTTTGATGCTTGTCTTTCTTTCCTAGACTGAGTGCTTTAGCGGTGTATCGAGGTCAACCTTGTTTTATCTTGGGAGAAGAGTCATTAAGTGATGAATCAAGGGACGGTCCTTGATCTTATAATCTCCAACAGGGGAATGGAGGTCGATCCGACCAAGGTGGATATCATCTGGAATCTCAATATTCCGTCTAATTTAAAGCAGTTATGGCCTTTTCTCGGGCATATTGGTTTCTAACGTCAGTTCATTCATGACTTCAGTCGTATTTTCCAACATCATATTGATCTTCTCACGAAAGACGCCGAGTTCATTGTAGATGATAAGTGTCTTTTATCATTTGAGACTCTCAAGGATTTGATTTTGCAGGCTCCTGTCCTTCAACCACCCAATTGGTATGTCCCATTCGAGATCACAACAGATGCTTCCGATTTTGCCATAGGGTTGTGCTAGGATAGAGAATGGATGGATTGTCATTTGCCATACACTACGATAGTCATACTTTAGATGCTGCACAATAGATTTATACTTTTACAGAGATAGAGATGCTAGTTGTAGTCTTTGCTTTGGATAAGTTTCGATCATATATTATCAGATCTAGAGAGACTATTTATACAGATCACACTGCCATCCGAAACTTAATGGCTAAGAAGGATGCCAAGGCACGCATGACTAGATGGATCCTTCTACTCTAGGAGTTTGATATTAATATTAAGGATAAATCAAGAGTTAATAATGGTGTGGCGGATCAAATCTACCGATTAGAGCATCTTGAGGATTCTGAGACTACCACACCTATCACTGAGACATTTCTATACGAGGTGATTCTTGCTATCACCTTCTCCTATGGTATGCCGACATTGTGAACTATTTTGTTGCCATGAAAGTTCCACAAGGTTGGACCATACAGTGACTTAAGATTTTCTTAGTGAAGGCCAAGTCTTATCATTGCGAGGATCCCCTCTTTACTACGAAAGGAGGGGAATAGTGTCTGGCATCAGTGTATTCCTCAAGAGGAGCACCATAGCATCCTCACCAATTACCACAAGCTTGATATAGGAGGACATCACTGTGGGAGATGAAAAACACAAAAGGTACTCCAATCCGGCCATTGGTGGCTAATACTCTTCAAGGATTCAAATGAATTTGTGAAGCGGTGTACTGACTGTCAGAGGATGGACAGTTGTGGTCATAGAGACATGATGTCGATGCAGCCCATTCACATTGTGAGGTTTTTTATGCATGGGGCATCGATTTTATGGGCCCATTCCCTAAGAGTCATGAATCAGAGTACATTTTGTTAGCTGTAAATTATTTTAGTCGTTGGGTTGAGTCCATCCCCGCCCGAACCGCCAATACAAGGACCGTTTGCAGAATCTTGAGGAAAAATATCATATCATGGATAGGGGTTCTGAGAGTTTTGATTTCTGATGGGGGGACTCATTTTATCAACGAAAAGGTAAGAGAACTTGCAAATGAGTTCAATATAGACCATAGAGTTGCCACTCCATATCATCCACAGACGAATGGTCTTGCTGAGGTTTCGAACCAAGAGATAAAGACTATATTATAGAAGGATGTCTGTCCAAACCGAAAGGAATGGTCACAGCTTTTAGACTCGATCTTGTGGGCCTATAGGATATCTTTCTAGACACGTTGGGGTACATCTTCGTTCCGACTCGTTTATGGCAAGCCATGACACTTATTTATTGAGATTAAGCACAAGTCACTATGGGCAGTCACTGAGATATTATTTGATCCGAAGAGTATAGGAGATGAAAGAAGAGAAGAGTTGGCGGCCATGGAGGAGCTTAGGGACATAACCTATTCAAGTAGCCTATAGTATAAGGACTTAGTAAAGATATGTCATGATTCTCACATCAACCATAAGCAGTTTGAGCATGATAAAGGTTTATGGTTATTTTATTCTAGACTGAGACTATTTCCAGGGAAATTATAGAGCAAATGGAAGGGACCATACTTGGTCAAAAATGTGCATTACAAGGACAATATTGACATATCCAACTTGTCTTCTGAGTCCACCTTTTGAGTCAACGGTCAGCATATGAAGCCCTTTCTTGATCATGATTCGTTGATTGTTGATGTTGTCCCTATTCATTTTGTATGAGATGTGTTATTTGACTCTCATCTTATGCATCTCATACCTGAGTTACACTTCGTTCCGCCTCTCTGTATATCCATGTTGTCTATATCATTCATTCATTTATTCGTTTTATTTGACACTCCATGCCATTGCTACTTAGGAGTAACTTTATCCTAAGTATGAGGGTGTTGAACTTTTATTTTTTCATATATATGTTTACCCTATTACCTCTGTTTTGCTGCCTATACTTAGGGCCATATTACCCTAAATTTGGGGGGAGGGTAAAATCTGTGTTTCCTTTATTTGATTGCTCACTCACTTGACCCTCAACTGTTGATATTATTTTCTATACTTAGGGATCTTTTACCCTAAGTATAGGGGGATACGTCGAGTCGTTGATTTCATGAACATTCTCTTCCTCAGTTTTCCTCTTGTACAGTCGTCTATACTTAGGAGTACGTTATCATAAGTATAAGGGGTAATCATTGACATTTATCTGATTTATTCATTCTTTGAGTCATTGTAACATAGGGTTCTTTTAATTCTACTATACTTAGCACGATTTATGTCTTCCTTTGTCACTTTTTGATCACGCTGAGGACATCGTTCAAGCTAAGTATAGGGGGTGTCATATATATTGTTTATATACTTTAGCTATAACTCATACTTTGGGGATAATAACATAACTATTATTTATAAAATTAGCATAAAAATATTTTTGAAAAATGTTTGCAAAAATGTGTGTAAAATGTTTGTAAAAAAGGTTTGCAAAACTTTGTGTAAATTGTTTAGAAAAACCTTAGTAAAAAATATTTTTGTACAAAATTTTGTAAATTGTTTGTAAAAATGTTTCGTTTGTAATGAAATTGTAAATTATTTTGCATATCGAAATTATGTATATGGTATAGATGTTTGCAAAATGTGTGAAAGCAAACTATTTGCAAAAACCTTCTTGAAAAACTGTTTGTAAAGTGATTTGTAAAATAGTTGTAAAACTAGTTTTAAAAAAGGTATTGAAAACAATTTTAAAAATTATGTAAAATAGTGTGACTTTTTTTTGCAAAATATTTTGTCACATGGGTAGTAAATTCGGGATATACCAAGTAGTTATATATAAGTGTTGTTAATTATTTGTAAAAAAACCTATACTTATTTGTGAACTTTGTATATAAATTCTTGTATAAAATCCCTTTATGAATTTCTTGTAGATAAAATCCACTTGTAAGAATTGTATATGAAACTTCTAAAAAAACATGTAGCTATGTGCATATTCTTCAAAATATTTTCACAAACTTTCTTTCTTTACTTATTAAAAATATAATAAAATTTGCAAAAAATTATTGAAAACCATTTCAAAAAGATCTTGCCTTCCTCTCTTTTCAAATGTTTTATAAATATTCCTTGAATAAGCATACACATTTTTCTGAATAGTATTGACATTTAAACTAGTCTGGAATAAGATTGAATAATGGAGATTGGTTAAGACCTTAATCCACTTAATTTTAGATGAATGTTATAGGAACTGTAGTTGAGACTTTTCAGGTCGTAGCGACTTAATTCTTTGAATTTGCAAGACTACATTCACATGTCATCGTGATTGGTCTAAGTAGAACACTTAGCAACACACACATGATTCTTCTAGACAATGGCCTTGACTTGGACAAACACTCTACACGTAGCTCTTCGTGGAGGAGGTGGTGAGGGTGCATAATCCTTTGGCCTGGGGTAGCACACAGGTGTGTAACAAGTAGCGGGAGCATCTGTCTTCCTCTAGGGTGGGAAGTACATCTGGACTTGGTCTAGTAGCATTGAGGTCTAACGATAGGATGTTGTGGGGGTGTAATAATGCTACAAAAGAGGGATAGTCTACGGGATCAAGAAAATAAACTTCTTATGTACATGTTGTATATTTATTTCAATCAAAAATGCAAAAACTCCAAAAAGGGGACAAGCTTGGTTTAAAATAAAATGTCTGCCGGAGTGTATATAGTTGAATAAGCAAAGCTTATGTGATACATTGTCTCATCTCAGTGAAGCTTACAGCTAGACACTTGGCTACACCAGTGAAGCTCCAAAAGATACAGGGCTATACTGGCCACGGTCTTCTTTCCTCTCTTCTTTAGTTGGTTGCACTTGAACATAGAAGGGAATACCCCGCTCCTCGAGGAAAGAGTTGCTAGATCGGGGGACTAGATTTACCTTTCTGAGGGAGTTTGTTTCTTTGTCATTTCTAAGGTGGGAGCTATATATCACTTATATGGTACAAGTAAAGATTCATAGTCATAAGATTTTGCGTATGTAGATTTTTTCTCACCTGGCTTTTAAGGCGTCCTGAATAGGAGTCTTGTGGAACTTTTATTCTGTTAGTTTTTACGTCCATTTCCCCATAAGTTCGATCAAACTAAGAATCCAAAGGTCTGACCGAGCTCCATACTCCAATTTTATGATGATAAGTTTAATAATCAATACTATTCTAACTTCCTTACATTTTCTTTTCTTATTTCTTTTTCACTTCTTTTTTCAAATAAGTGTTTGCTAGGGGACTAACAAAGGTAATATATTGGAATGATGAATATATGATTCACATCCTTTATTCTTTTATTTTAGCAAAATTCCCTATGGAAAATATATGTATATAAGTACCAATTATAATAAATTAGCATTGTACATGCATTTTTTAACATTGTGTAATTAACATTATTTTTAACCAAAATAAAAAAATAAAGAAGACATGAAAAAGGAAAAGAAAAATAACAAAATGATAATGTACTTATGCAACAAATGTAGACTGACCCGAATCTGGAGGGAAGGCCAAATATTGGCCTGATCGACAACGAATAAAGTAGGGAGACACAAGGCCCTTATCTTGTACATATTCATCACTATTCTTCTTGTATATATATAACCTATTTTATTTCTAAATGAAATAATCTCAAAATAATTCAATTTCCATATTAAAATTGGTAAATAAATGTGCAAATAAAAATATTTGCAAAGTAAGAATTTGTGGAAATGCATAACCCATATACTTGTATATGTCTATTCATTTATTTTTTTCGTAAATTATTTGTATATATTTTTCCATTTTTTGCACTTGTATATATTTCTTATAATTATATAAAATTGAAATATAATTCATAACACATAAATTAAATTAAAAATAAAATCCTCTTTTCATTTACAAACTACCAAGTATGTATATATTGTACATAATACCCATTTATTGAACACGTGTAATTAATTTGTAAAAATCTAATGAAAATGCTTTTAAACTCTTTAAAATATTTTGTAAAAAAATAAATTGTAAAATATAATGTATTTTTGTAAAATAATAAAATAAAAATACATGTATATAATACATAGGTATATTATACCTCTATATAAAAACATATACTATATATCGTATATATGTATGAAAAATAATTAAAAATCAAAGGAAAATAGTTTGAAAAATAACAAACATTTTTCATTTTATCCATTTTTATTTTAAATTAATTTACTATTTTTAATTTAATTTCTTTGATTTTTTAAATTCACGATTTCTGATTGGTCGATCGGGGTTTGTTGACCCGGGTCAACCCTTCCTCCAACCAGGTCAAACCCGACTTCCTTTCACCGGAGTTGATTTCTCGCCTTTTCCTTCCCGACTCCGACCACTTCTACCCTTAGTTCGCATGCCCGATTCTTTACCAAGGATCCATGATCCTCCTAGATCCCTTGATAGCGCCAGATCTTCATAGAGTTTCACGCATTCGTCTCATCTTTCTAGACCCTATAAACACCAATAAAATCCCCTGTTCCCCTTCCGCCGCAGCTAAGCTCGTTCCTCATAGCCATTTCCCTCCACCTTCATCTACAGGGTAGTGATTGGACTCGGGTAGACAACTATGGTGCATCATAGGGCGAAGCTCACTTCATGATTATAGCTCCACCGCGAGAAGCCTCTTATGCCTTCCGTAATAGAATTAAGGCCAAGACCTGGTGTCCCTCTCCGCCTTACTTCACCGACCACTAAAGTACCCTCAAGTATCTTCCTTTTCATTACATTTCACATCTCTTCTTCGATTTAGTCATCATCATCCCCATTGACTCTCCTAGCTCCAACCGTCGGGTTTGAGCTCTGTCTTCCTACCCCCATCTGCACTGATGTATCCGTCACTCAACCAATCACCTTCCCCTTTGACCTGACCTCCTATTTCTTGCGGAGATCCCTCCATCGTCATCTTCGTTGCAGATCAACTTACCACCACTTGCGACTTCTTTCATTTTTAGCTGTAGATAACCCCTGACTGAGGCTTTGTATTCGAGCCACGATAGTCCTACAGGTTCAGGCATGTACGAGGAGGAGATTCACACCCTCAGCATGCACGACAGAGCACCTCCATGTGTTGCACCTCCATCTTACCCATCCGACCATTCCTTGCTCAATTGGAGCACCCCTTTCGATGCAGACCATCTCCAGCGTGGTGCTGGACCGTTCGACGAGTCGATCAGAGAAGTGAATTGCCCAATATTCAAGATCGAAGCTTACCCAGTTGTTCCTTCTTCGTGTTCTTCCAAGGGCCTTCACATCCGACAGATGAAGAGCCTCTCTTCCCAGATTTGATCACAACCGCTTATTCACGCCAAAAAGTAGCACGTCTGATAATGTGGTTTTGACCTGCGGTTAATATGTCGGTGTAGAGAGAAAAAGCCACAAATAGGGAACCACGTTGATCAAACAAAAATTTACGATAAAATAGGAGAGAGAAAAATCCTATTTTATCATTCACTACTTATATTTACCAGGTGAGTGTGCCTAGGTCGAACTCAAGGAGGCAGAATATTAAAACTGTGGTTTTTGAGACAAGGAAATAATTCCAGAGAAGTCCACTTTTATTCTATATTTTTCCAAAGAAAAAAATTGAGAAGTGATACAGTTCAAAACAAACTCAAGATGGCGAAAATCAAAACGATAAAATGCTGCGATGAAAAATCTTGCAAAAATAACAGAAAATTATCTCGGGTAGTTATTAGGCTACCCTAAAAAATCACGGAAAAATACAGAAAATTCGAGGTCCAAACATCCCCTACAAACCAGGGGCATAACTGCAAAGAAAAGTTTAATGTTTCTATTACATAAAGGTCCCTGTAGGGATAGAAATGAAAAAAATAATTACATTTAGGTCCCTATACAGGGACCTAAATGTAATTTCTGAAAACTTCTGGGGTGTCTTTAAACTTCTGGAACTTACTGGATTTATTGCGCAACCTCTGTTTCGGGATGGATGGTCAGGATTAGAAGGTGGCAATTGATCTGGTCCGTTCGCCCTAGCCACATGTCGCATACCTATAGTAGTTGGTTGGTCCTCATGTTCTTGAATGTCGACAACAGCTGACGTGTAGGTCTTTTTCTCTGAATTAACGACGGCGAAAGCTTCGATGCTTGGGCCTTCGGCGGGGCCAGAGGGGTGACACCTTCACCGCTCCAACTCGCCCACGGTTGTTCTCCTCCAAAGGTGGTCAGAAGTCGACATTCTCCATCGATGAAGATGGTGGACCGGCTGATCCTGGAAGATGATAATGAGGTTGCGTCTTCTTCGAATGAATTGTTCCTTGCGTTTGGAAGTTCCAATTGCTCTGAGGTTGCTCCAGATGATTATTGGGCCTGCAATTAATGATTGCATGTGCACAATTCGCTCAAGAATTGG
Source organism: Ottelia alismoides (assembly GCA_037367405.1). NCBI lineage: Eukaryota > Viridiplantae > Streptophyta > Magnoliopsida > Alismatales > Hydrocharitaceae > Ottelia > Ottelia alismoides. The sequence goes on along the minus strand of JAZKJV010008205.1, from coordinate 826,801 downwards.
CAAACGAATTAGAATTGCAAGATCAAAAAATGGTGTTTCCAGAAGTATTGAAGAACGACGTGAAAGAATAACGAAAATTATACACGAATTGGTTTGAATTGGAAACGAATCTGTGAGATGAAGTGGATATGCATCTAAGAGGGTTGATTAATGGATCTAATGATGCGATTAAGATAGTTAATGGAGGCACAAAACTCGAGAAAGAAAACGTCGAAGATGTATGAATAGATCTATGAAGAGAGGTGTATTTACCTCTGTTAGCGGCTCGACGGTCGATCTTCCCGGAGCTTGATGCGACGCTGGGCGGCGATGCAAGGCGAGGATTAACCTTGGAGCTTCTCCTCCGACGATCCTCTTCCATGCGAGGCTACTTGCGGATGCTGTCACCACCGGAGGTGGCCGGAATGAAGCGAGGAAGGAGGAAGGTCGTCCACTGGAACTGGAGGTTCTGGTAGTTGGAAAAGACTGGTTGGTTGTGCCAACTTTGGGGGTATTTATAAGTGAATCGAAGTGGTTGTTAGTTATATCAAATGGCTGGCGTGAATGAAGGTAGTTAGGAGGTGAAATTGGAGGGTTTGGATCGAGTGAATAGGTTAGGACTATAGCAGGAGAATTTGTTGAAGTCAGGCCGGTAGAAACAGAAGTTGTACCAGCTTCTTGGAGAAGAAGAACCAGATGCTGACACGTGTCAGCACCTGGTTGGCCAGATGTTGGAAATTCTTATAAATTATGTAATAAATAATAAATGACATTATTTTAAATAGGTATAAAAACGAAAATTATAGATAATTAAATTATATAAATTATGGTATAATTAATTTTATAAATAATAAATATTATTCAAAATATAAATATTATATTAATCAATAGGTATAAATAATACTTACTAACTATGTATTGAATTTTTAATGCAATAAAAAAATAATGATATATTCATTTTATAATTTCTTAATTTTTAGAATAATAAATAGTGTCTTTGTGAATTTTTTGTGTATTTTAATACTTCAATTTAGATTTACTAATAAATACAGGTTTAAGTCATATAGTTCAACTTCCTCTATAAATTAAGGATTTGGATTTTATTAAAATAATAAATAAGCTCCAAAAATTTTGAAAGAAATCATGGTAAAAATACAAGATCATGAAAATATGTAGAAGTTATAACATTAATAAAACTATAAATAGTGTGTTCTAAATAAAATAAATAGCCTAGAAACCCTATTGTCATCAGGTCCCAAAAATGACTTTTTGCAAACGGACTCCGATTTTAATGAAATCACCTCCATTAATTAGAGAATATTATTTTATGAACTTTAAAGTTGAGTAGAGTGAATTTGGAGTTCGTATGAGTAAGTTATGATGTTTGGAAGTTGGAAATTGATAATTTAATAGTTGGATTTCTTGGCATATATACAAGGTAATATTTTTAACTTATTTTCATATTTTTATATACATTTTTAGAAATAATTAGGAAAAGAGTTTGGTGAAGAATATGTATATATGAGTTAATTAAAAATAAATGAAGATTTGATATTTATTTGATAAATAATAAATAGTGTGTGGAGTGTACTTTAATTATTTTTCTGGTTTTCATTCCTTATCTCCCCCTACTTGGTTGTTTGTCGAGCAAAATCCATGCTGACTTGTTGTAGGGGGTTAGGTTATATAAATATATCTTACATCTATATTTATATTTTCTGGGTCATATTGTACATATATACATATTTACAATCCGCCTTCTATCCTTTTCTTTATTTTTATTCTTTATTTATTTACATGTTTTCGATGCATAAAAGTGCATTTTTATTCGTGAATGGGATTTTGATGAAATGTGGAAATTAATGAATATTTACATGTATTTGTTAAGGGTTTAAGACAAAATGCGACAGAAATGTTAATGAGTCATGGATTCATCAACGTCCGATCAGAGGAGCGGCATATCTGGCATGCACGCTAGCATGCAATCTGAACCATCACATCCACCACTAACGATCATCTGCACCGTATGTCTGCACCACGTTCCACACCGTTGGATCTTTCTTAGAGGTACATCAGAGCCTCCAGACATGTCACGCGCCATGCACGCTAACAGGGGTATATTTCCTTTCTAGGCACACATTTTCTGCTATTTCATTTTAGTTTAATAAATGTAATAATTAGTTGTGAACATTTGCATTTAGGATCCAATAGTTTCTTTATTTGCATTTTAGTCGAACCGAATTTAAGAGATGTGCCATACACATGCATTTTTTTGGTGATTTGCATATTTAAACCTAAGCATTTGAGTGTTAATGAATTAATTGAAGGTTTTCAATATTTGCATATATGCTCCTGTGAGTATTTATCACATGAAACGAGCCATCTTTCTAGATTAATTGCATTAGGGCCCCCACACTTCTTTTGTGTGTTATTATTTGGCCTTAGGACTTGAAATATTTGCAGATGGGACCTTGCTTCACAATTTTAATTTCCTGGTCTTTTATTTGTTGCAAAAAAGTAGTTTGGCCCAAGAATCCTACAAAAAATCCTAGAAGCTCATGTCCGAGGTAATTTTAGTTGGCTTGATTTCTCCTATTTACTATAATTAAAAATTCAAAAACCCTTAAAAAGGTCCTCTTTATAGTAGAAAATTATTAAAAATTTGAAAAACATTTTTAAATTTCCAAAAAAAAACAGCATGTATATTTTCTCCTATATTATCGATTTTATAAATTTAACTTGAAAATAATTTGTAAAAACCTAAAAATTTACAAAACATTAAAAAATATTATAAAAACACATAAAATCTATTAAAAGTTCTGAAATTGTGATTTCAGTACGTATTTGTAGGTATTTTTCTTTAATTTTTTTAAATTAACATATAGAAGTTTTGAGCTAATTTGAAATTTTATATTCGCAAAATAATCCTGGTTCTTCACTACTTGCTGGTCTTTCAAGTTTTTGATTTTTAGAAACTCCAAAAACATTTAAAAATTCTCCAAAAATTCATAAAAATAGTATAAAACCTATAAAAGAAAAAAATCTTAAATTTTTATGCATTTTTAGTCTATTTGAAAAAGACAAAAAGATTTGTGTGTTTTCACTTTCTTCTTTATCTTTTTCCCTATTTTCAAAATTAAAAATTTGCAAAATTAAAAACCACTAAAAAGTGAATAAAAGTTCCTCGATTCCTAGTTTGTCATAGTGCTCCTTGTGTTCAACCTTGGTCTCTATACCAGGATAATGAAAGTAGTTGTACCACTTGTATGATTTGTTTTATTTCTTCAGTGCTTAATAAACTTCTCGATTTTCGACTCGGTTTCTTTGGATGATAACAACACATTAATTAATCAACTTAACCCGAGTTAGCCAGGCTACTCATTATTCTCTAAGGATTGGTCAGAAACTGGTCATTGTTCGAAACACCATTCATCTCTTGGACGAGTGGAGGAGGTGGGGAACATGGCTCGAGGTATTGTGGCTGAAACTCAGTTGGCTAGTAGACAAACATCTGTGTCTGTGTTTGTGGCTGCTATGGCTCGGGATCTTGAATGTAATATACGTGCTGGACTGGAGGTTGACTAGGACTCGATTAAGGTGGTTGTGGCATTGTCTACTCCTCAGCTGGAGGCTTAGAGGCGATTGTCACAACGTTTTAGGCACTGATAGTGTTTACCAGCAGCTCTAGCTGCTTGGTAATGATGTTGAGCTTGTACAGGATCTTCATTATTTGTTTGATCCTGGCGAGCTTCTCTAGCTACTGCAACCTCTTCTCAATGATATATACCTTCGACAGGTGACTCCCGATAATATTGACATTGGAGTTATCACACTTGTCCACTTCATGGGTATCTGCCATGGTAACATTTTTGCAGAGGATATGTGGTGGTGGTTGAATCCAAAAGGAACGAGATGAGTAATGTACCGCCTCTCCTTCGACCATTTCCTCGAATATCTTTCATACTACACCCTCGTCCTTGTTGATGTGAGAACCATCACAGGAAACATCAACCAGACGTTGTCTATATTCTGTAAGGCTCCCGAAGAAATGCTTGACCAAGCTGGTCTTCCGAATATATCTTGGTGGGGTAACTTCTCAATCAAATCACTGAACTCCTCCCATGTCTCATAAACGGATTCCTTGGGTCCCTGGGAGATACTTGCAATCTTGGACAGCATGAGATTGAGACGATTGAGAGGATAGTCCTTGTACAGGAATGCTGACTTCAGGTCCTCCCAAGTCATCACCACCTTTCCCAGATAATTGATTTAATACAGTAATTTGCCCTGAATGCTGAAAGGAAAGGTGTTCATCTTGACTACACCCAACGGGCTGTTGGGGTATTACGAAGTGCTACAAATGCATCCAAATTGTTGTAGACAGATGTAAGGTTCCTCGTTTGAATTCTGTGGAAGATCGGGAGGAGAGAAAGAAGTTGTGATTTCCGCTCATAGTGTATGTGGATCGACGGAATCTGGATCCACTTAGTGATGCGTCTGACTCCAGGGGTGTATGTTTGCTTCGGGGATGGCTTGGGTTGTCCTCTCCTTCCTTCTCCCTTGCCTCTGCAAGGTCCATCTACATAATGGTAGTCATCATCATCACCAGGAATATCATCATCCACTCCTCAACGCATTTCTCTCTCTCTCTTGATATCCTCCTCAGATCAATGAGCATTTCTTGAAAGGAGACCTGGGTAAGAGCTTGGTAAGTTAACTTCTACTAGATTGCTTGTACGGAGGCCAGAAGCTGACTATTTACCACATTCTGATTAGAACCCTTCTCGGTATTAAGTTCATTGCATGGAGGTTACGGTCCCTTTCCTCCGCCTAGGTGAGCCATCTAAGAATTGGAATCGTGCTCAGGCTCCAGATCGGGTTGTGAATATACATTAGGATATTGTACATGATCAATCCTCATAAAAGATGGAGCAAGTTCGTGACGAGAGTTAGTCTCGAACAAAGGATTTATTGGAGAAAGAAAATTAGTAGAAGGAAGAAGAACAAGACAAGAGTCTTCTCGATGTCCAAAGCGATTGAAGATAGGTGAGTCTAAGGAGAAGTCTATAAGGTTCATTCTATCTTATTGGAGACCACCCCTTATTATTGCAGATGTCAAACCTAAGGAGTCGATGTAGTTTTCAGCGGAGTCTCGATGAAACCATCCAGGGTCAACATCTTGAAGGAAAATAAAGATGGATCGAGGATGAAATATATGGTGATGAACGAGAAATAGAAGGAGTGTAAAACACTAGGAGGCTCACAATGAGAAAGGGTCAAAGAGAAGTGCGACAAAATGGTACAAATGCGTGGGACTTGATCTTCAGATGTAAACATTATCAAACAAACACCAAATAAAGTGGGTTCACCAACTCAACTCATGTGAAGCCGTGAAAGTTCGACTAATTTTATCTTTTAAATTTTAGAGATGTGATTCAGGAAAAAATTATAACATATCCTTAAGCGGCTAGCCCCAGAGGAGAGTGTGTACTAATAGGAAAGTATCCCAGTACTTGTTCCACCTCCTATGTATCAAGTGATCTGCACTTTTTCAGGTCCTGAATATCTGCCTCGGGGGGCTACTCGACATAAGAAATAGAGAGAGGAAGTCTATAGCTGAAACCAACTCACAAGTGAGGTACTCGAACACAAGACGATGTGACAGACACCCCCGTGAGGGCATGGCCTTTGCTCAGTACTTCAGATCAAGTCGAATGCCCTATGCAAGGTGAGAGAAATGTCGTAGACAAGACCCTACATGTCTATGTACGATAGAAGTGCCAATACTTTATCAGTCCTAGATTATAATTAAGGAAGCCACAGATAGGGTTTTAGGCTCTAATCCATAAGGGGTGTGCCTCATTCTGTCTGGAGCATATTAGAATGCAATAAGGGCTTTGTTAACCCCAAGCAATGATGTCCATTATGATTTTTAATTAGGTCAAAGTTTATTTCGCAGTCCCCTTGTTTTAATTTCAATTTTTTGACTATTTTTGAATAAGAATCACCTAATGATTTTTTTGAACTTTAGTTTAAACCAAAGTGATCAAAATCGTAGGGAGAAAGCAACAAAGCGATGCAAGGCAACACTGGGATGGAAATCTCACCCTAGTACCTAAATGATAAATGGAGAGTTAGAAGACTTACGGTGCTTCCTATGTATCGCCATGTATGATGCAAGACAGAAATTTTTAAGCCTAATCATTACGTAGTGCAAGAGGTGAAATCGCCCTAAGCTGGAATTGCTATTAGCGTGAAGAACAGATTGAGTTTGATTAGATACAACCGCAAACTATAGGAGCATGCAATATATTAAGTGTGTGGACCTTATCTACTCGAACAAGCAATCCTAAAATACTAGAGGCTCATTAACTTAAAATAAATAAAAAAGTGGAAAGTACAAAATAGAGAAAACAATGGCAAAAAATCACGAGAAAACTCGACTAGCCCTAAGTGAAAAATCACTTGGTAAAATAGTCCCGAATGTTCAGAGTCCACCTATATTATTACAATTATAAATGAAAATAAAAAGCATTCTCTCTCACACAAAAAGGAAAACGTGTTATGCTAATATCCCTCTCTCATTCTCTCTCCAAGTGGCCAACAGGAAGAATGGCCTCTTTTTTCGTTGCTTAGGTGATCCAACTACCTAAGTTGTCACCTTTGCCTTGAGGTCTCTCGTAAGAAAAATAACAGAGAAATGATTACCACAGATAAAAAATTATTTCAAATAGAAGGAATAAAAGCAGAAGATAGTGAAACAAAAATCTATCATAAGCATTGCTCCCGGCAACGACGCCATTTGATGAAAGGAATTTTGACAGTCCATCCTATCACATGGTCTTTGAGGGTCTGGAGTGCCCGACAAGTCAGGTCTGGCAATCATTGTGTTGACTTTTCTCGTAGTACTCAGATTGCATCTCAATCTCTCATAAACAATTAACCCACACTAATGCTCAATCGATGAATAATAGTGAGATAAATTTTATTATACCCTCCGTAATGATATGTATAGTATGCAAGCGTAGGGGTCGATCCACTGAGGAGAAATGAGAGAAGACCAAAAATAGACAAAAAGACCATATTTATTTTGTGTTTTTATCGGTTTGAATTTTGTGGGTTTTTAATAATATTTTTTATTTATATTTTCTTGTTTTGTTTTAAATTTTATAATTTTTATTTCCTTTTTATTTTTTTTATTTTTTGATTTTTCATTCTATATATGAATAATATATATAACTATTTAGAAATACAATATATATTATAATAGATATTTTTGATAAAAATATATATAAAATATAGAATAAGTAGAAAATACCCTCAGTACAATCCTTTTTATTTTTAAGGGTTTTCAAAATATATAGGGTATTATTATTATTTAAATATATATAGCCAAATAAAATGTAGACAAGTACATAAATAAATACAACTATAAATACATAAAATGGCCGAAATAAAATATTTTAAATTTTTTTATTTTATATTGTTTTTGTTATTTTTCTTTTACTTTTTGCATTTTCTCATTTTTAACTAAATAAATAAGCCAAAACAGTGAACAATAATATAGAACTGAATTATTTTGGAAATTAAAAATACATAAAAGTCTAAACATTTTAGAAAACTATTTTTAATATATGCTATATAATATAAAAAGTGATATTTTTGTTTTTTTTAAGAATTTTTTAAAAATTTTAATAAGGTTTTCAGGTTTTCAAAATTTAGTATTTTCTTTTCAGTTTTTTAGTGATTCTTGGTTTATAGTTCAAAAACACAATAATAGATGTACTTCAATTTTTTTTTTTGGAAATTTTCAAAACATTTTCTATTTTTTTGTTTTTTTAATGCAAATAGGCAATAAATTCAATAATCTAGAATTTTTATATTTAGGAATATATTTTAAATGGACTTGCAAAAAAAATGTGGTTTAATAGGGTGTCAAACATTTAAAATGAATTTCCTACAATTTTTTTGTAAAATAATATTTTAATGTGAGGAATAAAAGAGGTAAAAATACGTAAATTGTAAAAGACCTAATTATAGTTAAAATTAAATAAAAATTCATTTAAGAACACAAAATATCTATAAGGACATTTGCACAAAATTCTCGAAATATTTAATTTAGACTGTGATGCAAGGGTTTAAATATAATTTCTAAAACACTACATGGCAGATGCAATTTATCCAAAAATTTTTACATGTAGTTAGAATGTTTCTAGACTAAATAATAACAAAACCCTCGATGGAGTCTCTACAAAAATCATGCTCCCTCATACGCACACTTATGTGAGGTGACGTGGTGAGGGACCTAAATGCAATAAAAAAATGCTTAGGGTTTCACTTACAAATTTTATAAAAATTTTATAACTGCAGATATAATTTTCTGGTTTTAAAGTAAAAGGCAAAAAGGAGGGGGTATATAGAAAAATTACCCCCACTAAGGCATGAGCAAATGACTAGATGATCTTTACAAGTACAAGTATCGCCTTCTCAATGACCGTAGATGCTTTGTGTGAGATGGCTAGAATAGATCGGGGCGGCTGGTTCGAGGATTGATGGTGGCTAGATCTGAAGAGACCTACTTGATCTGGAGAAGGAATCAAATACGACGATTAAGGAAGAATTGGGAAGAATTCCTTGTGAAGCAAACTTCGATTTGATCTCCTGAGTAGCTTCAGCAACCGTAGTCACTCGCGAGTGGTATAAAAGGAAGCTGGGAGTGCCGTGCAGCTACTGGTAGGCTCAAGCGAGGTCTGGTACACTTTGATTGAGCTTGTTAAGCGACCGATCGATCATGGTTAAGTATCAAGAAAAATCCAAGGTTGTTGCGACTCCAATCAATCAACCGAGCTCAATAGAGAAAAATAAAACCACTCAGAAATATCAAGCAATCATGAAATGTAAGCGGTGTGCTATTTTATTTACCTAGTCTAACAACCAGGGTCAAACATAAGGAGCAAGAAAATAATACGAAGTAGTCAAATTTCTCAGAATAAAACAATTTTAAGTGGTTTTTATTTTGTGAATTTTTAAATTTTAATAAGAAAACAAGATCAACAAAAATAAGTGAAAGCAACGCAACAACCTTTTTGATATTTTCTATAAGACTGAAAAAACCAGGAAATTAAGATAAATTTTTTTGGGATTTCTGGATTTTAAAGTGTTTTCGATAATTTTCTATGTTTTTTCAAATGTTTCTAAAATTTATAAAATTCTAATAAAGCTAAAAAAGGCAAGTAGTGCATAGCCAGTACTAAATTGAAAATTAAAAATATTTAAAATACCACAAAATATTGTATGGAAAATTTATGATAAATTATGAATAAAAAAATATAAATAGGAAGTGAAATGGAATTTTTAGATTTTTCTTTGATTTTATATGATTTTTATAAGGATTTACATGTTTTGTAATTTTTATGGTTTTTAGAATGAATTTTAAAACAAAGTTAATATTGGAGATAAAACAAACAAAAAGATATAGATAAGAATTTGTATAGGGTCTTTAAAACATTTTTCAAATTTTTAAAATTTTCTAATTTAGAGAAGACACTTTTTAGGGGTTTTTTATTTTTTAAAACACAGGAAATGCAAATAAATTAAACCAATAAAATCGTAGAAGATATTACACACTAATAGGAGTCAATGGTTATTTTAGGTAATTTTTTTTAATTTATTTATTATTAATTAATTCCAAAAGACATCATGTTTTTAGGCACAGTTCATAGGGCCTATTAGCAAATAATTTTATTCCTAGTCCAATTGGATAACATGGCTTGAAAACTTAGTGTCTATTCTACAAAAATCCCAAACATAGTCATGCACATGATCAATATACTATGCACATGGGTATAAATGCAATTTCTGAAAAGATAACATTCATTCCATAAGAGAAGATAATTCTAAGGCAAAAAGTACAAATGACCCAAAATACACTTGAGCACACACGTGCTTCAGACTCAGAGGGACTAAAGTGCAAATATCTAAAAACACGAGGTCCAAACAAGAAATATTTTTAACTACAACATTTATTTAATGGACTAAACATGAAAACATAAACATGTAGGGGTAAAGAGGCAATATACTCTGAGGCACGTGAGGCGCGCGTGGTGGCTCTAACGGTTCTGATCTCCCTCTGAAAAGAGATCTTATGGTCCATAGAATGTCGGGGATGTGCGGTCGGATCTGACGTGTCTGGCCTGATCCAACGATCTGGAAAGCTTCTCTGACGGTCAGCTCATACATGAACTGACACTTTGCTCGTCATCCAACGATGGAGGGAGATGGTGCAAGAACAGGTGGCTGGGGAACTTTGATCGTGGACTGGCGTTGCTCCGTTGGGCTGATCGAGCCTCTAGAAAGTCCGACATCTCTGGAAGGATGCTCCAAGTCGAATGCAGGAGGCCGATGTGAGAGATGACAGTCACAAGGCCATAACGAAGGTGCTCCACCTGGAGATGCTCCATCTAGCAATTAAAAGTCCAAATGCGAGGGTACTACAAATGAAAGGGAGATTCGGAGGCTACTCTTCGGTCGTTTTATTGCATTTGAGAAGGAAAGAAGCGACAGGGGATGGGGTTTGGGTCTCCAGCGAACGTGAGGGAAGGAGACCCTTCCTAATCTCGACCATCGATGAAAACATAAACATGCAGGGGTAAAGAGGCAATATACTCTGAGGCACGTGAGGCGCGCGTGGTGGCTCTAACAGTTCTGATCTCCCTCTGAAAAGAGATCTGATGGTCCATAGAATGTCGGGGATGTGTGGTCGGATCTGATGTGTCGGGCCTGATCCAACAATCTGGAAAGCTTCTCTGACGGTCAGCTCAGTCATGAACTGACACTCCGCTCCTCATCCAACGATGGAGGGAGATGGTGCAAGAACAGGTGGCTGGGGAACTTTGATCGTGGACTGGCGCTGCTCCGTTGGGCTGATCGAGCCTCTAAAAGGTCCAACATCTCTGGAAGGATGCTCCATGTCGAATGTAGGAGGCCGATGTGAGAGATGATGGTCGGAAGGCCATAACGAAGGTGCTCTACCTGGAGATGCTCCACCTAGCAACTAAAAGTCCAAATGCGAGGGTACTACAAATGAAAGGGAGATTCAGAGGCTACTCTTCGGTCGTTTTATTGCATTTGAGAAGGAAAGAAGCGACAGGGGATGGGGTTTGGGTCTCCAGCGAACGTGAGGGAAGGAGACCCTTCCTAATCTCGACCTGATAGTCGAGACTTAGGGAGAACATGTTGCGTAGGAAGACGTAGGGGGATCTGGCAAGTCGATCTGAACGAAGGGGTACGGATGATGAGCTCCAAACCCGATGGTCGGAGCTAGCGAACGACAACAGAGTGATCAAGGAAGATGCGATCGAAAGTGTGAGCATAAAAGTGATACTTGAAGGTCGGGACGTGTTCAAAAGCTTTAGGCGAAGGTGGGAGGACGGGTTATGGCCTCGATCTGCTGCGACTGGCGAGGGAGGATTCACGCGGCGGAGGAGTCCGGCCACGTCTCAGCTACGAGCCTCCACGTTCCTCCTAAAGATCCTAAGTTGGTCCTTGAGTAGATGTCACTCCACGGAAGGTGTCTAGGGATGAATGGGGGTGCGAGGGATGAGCTGGAGGAGCTGAAGAGAGGTTTCATAGGGTTCCCTAGGGTCTAGAAAGATCGAGAGATCGAGCGCAACCATAAGGGGATCCGGGTGATTCTAGGGATCCACGAGAATCTCAATTATCCGAGGAATCTAGGGTCCGAATATCAAGGCAAGAGGCGGTCAAGTGTATGCGCAAGAATTTGGAGAAGTGGCTCCAATGAGAGGAGTGAGACCCGACCCCGCCTGGGGGATGTCGTTAACCAGGGTCAACAAACCCATGTTGACCAATAGGAAAATCAAGATATATAAAATAAAATGAAATTCAATAAAAAAATATAAAATGAATTTAAAATAAAAAGTGAATAAAATAAAAAATGTTTATTATTTTATAAAGTATTTTTCTATGATTTTTAAATATTTTATTGAAAAATAAAATAATGTATAGATAATATATATTATTATATACATGTATATTATACCTACGTATGGTGTACAAGTATTTTTATGTTAAGTTTTATGCAAATACCCTTATTTTATATTTTAATTATTTACAAAATACTTTTTAGCAGTTTAAAATAATTTTTATTTTATTTTTACAAATTATTAAGGGTATATAATGAATAGTGGATGTGATATGTACATATGTGTTTTATACAAAGGTTTGATGATTTTATTTTTATTTTTCTTCTATTTTTTCTGATTTTTATTTTTTATAATATTATTAAAACTATATACAAGGGTGTAAAAGAATAAAAAAATGGTTTTATCAAAAATAAATAAATAAATAATATGTACAAGTATAGGTGATATATACAATACATAGTAGACCCTATCTCTCTACTTATTTTATTTTGCGATCTGGTCAAGTCTTGACCTTCTCATGGGGTTTGGATCACTGTGTATTTATCCTAAATACATCATTATTTTTTTTTTCCTTTGTTTTTTTATTTTTGCAAAAGCACGTGCTAATTATTCAATATTAACAGGAGCATGCAGAAAGGTAAATTATTATATTTACAGGTATTTATAGGGTGTTTTGCCAAAAGGAAGAGCTAAAACAAAAGAATAAAGAGTGAGACTCATGGATTCACCACCCCCTATACATTACCTTTGCTAGTCCCTTAGCAAACACATATTTTAAAAATAAGTGAAAATCAAAAAGAAATGAAAAGAAAAAGAATCAAGGTTGATTATTAAACTTATCTTCATTAAATTGATGTATGGAGCTCAGTTAGACCTTTGGATTATTAGTTTGTCAATAACTTATTGAGAAATAGGTTTAAGACTCAACATCCTCTATGTTCCACAATTCTATGATCAAGACTTCTCAATAAAATGGATCAGAACAAGTCTATATACGCAAACTCTAATAGCTATGCACCATTCCATGTACTATGTTAGTGATATGTAGCTCCCCACCTCAGAAATGACAAAGAAATAGTCTCTCTCAACAAGGTAACTCTAATTCCCTAGTCTAGCAGTTCTTTCATAGAGGAGCGAGGTATTCCTTCTAAGTTCAAGTTCAACCAGCTAAAAAAGAGGGGAAAGAAGAGAATGGACCATGACCACTGCGGCCACGCATCCCTTGGAGCAAAGCTAGTGTAGCTAAGTCTCCAGCTACAAGCTTCCATGAGATGAAAAGGTGAAATACATATGATTTGCTTATTCACTATATGCACTCCAGCAGGCATTTTATTTTCAATCAGGCTTGTCCCCTTTTTTTGAGTTCTAATTTTTTGCACATTTTTTTTTCGATGTGCATATATACAACATATTTACATGATGCATCATGTACATAAGGAGTTTTTCTTCTTGAGCTAGTAGACTATCCCTCTTTTGAAGCATCATTGCAACCCAAAGACTTCTGTCTTTAGACATCAATGCTACTAGAATAGGTTGAAGTGCACATCCCTCCCTAGAGGAAGACGAGAGGTTCTGCCTAGAAGTACTACCCTCATATTCTACCCCAAGCCAAAGAATTCTGCGTCCTCACCACCTCATCCGTGTTGAGCTACGTGTAAGGTGCGTCCTCAAGTCAAGCCATTTTCTTTGAGAGTCATGCGTGCGTTGTTAAGAATTCTACTTAGTCTCATCAAGATGACATGTGAACATAGCCCAGTGGACTCAAAGAATTAAGTCACTATGGACACGAAAATTCTTAACCCTAAATCTGATAAGGTTCCTCTGATGTTAGCTGGATTAAGGTCTTAACCAATCTCCATTTTCCAATTTAATTCCAGACTAGTTTAAATGTCAACTATGATTCAGAAGAAAATATAAGTAAATATGTACAAAACTCTTTCGTGCAATTTTTCAAAATATGCAAATTTTTATGGAAATATTTGAACAAGGAAAGAAAAGGTTTTGCAAAATATTTACAATTATTTACAAACAATTTTTTGCAAACTTTTATTTTTCAATCATTTTTTTAAAAAATTATACTATATACATAATTTTGATAAAAAAATATTTACAAACATTTTACAATCAAAACATTTTTACAAACATTTGTACAAAAATAATCTTTACATAAAGGTTTTTACAACCATCTTTGTACGAAAAAGATTTGTATATGGAACAAAAATTTTAAAATTTTTGTGATTTTTAATTTTGTGGTTTTTAGATATATTATCTACTAATACACTCATACAAAGTATGAGTTATGGCGAAGAAATATATATACAATATATATACGACACGCCCTATATTTATCTCAAACGATGTCCTCACAATGATCAAAGTGCGATGAAAGGAAGAAATAATCGTGTTGAGTATCGGGAAGTGAAAAGAATGCTATACTACAATGACAAATAGAAGAATGTAATGAGTAACAGTCGGTGAATCCCCTATACTTAGGATCGAATAATCCTAAGTATAGAAGTCGGTACACAAGGGAAAAACCGAGGGTTAGGATGTACAGGGTTTACATCCCCTAAACATAGGGTAGAATATCCCTAAGTATATGCAAAAAAACAGAGGTAAAAGGAATCAAATGGATAATCACAAGTTTGATACCCCCCTATACTTAGGGTAAAGCACACCCTAAGTATAGCATAATCATAAGATGAAGGCGAGGTATTAGACAAAAAGAATGAATGAAATGGACAACTGTTTCTATGCAACTGCGGAAGATAAGTGATAATCAGACATGAGTTGCAAATGATGTGAGTCAAAGACCACATCTCATGCAAAATGAATAGAGGCAACGTCAACGATCAGCGCATCATGATCAAGATATGGTTTTAGGCGCCGACCGTTAACTCAAAAGGTGGATTCAGATGAAAAATCATATATATAATTGCTTCCATTGTCGTAAACCTTTTGGACCAAGAATGGTACCTGCCATTTGCTTTGTAACGTCCCTGGAAATAATCTCAACCTAGCATCGAATAACCATGCTCTCTAGTTCAGCTCAAACTGTTATGGCTGATGTGAGAATCATGCCATATCTTCACTCTCTCCATGTATTATAGGCTACTCAGAATGATTGTGTCTCTCAACTCCTCCAGGGCTGGAAACTCTACTTTCCACTGATCTCCTATACTCTTAGGATCCAATATTAACTCAGTGACTGCCCATAGTGACTTGTGCTAGATCTTCACATGTAAATGGCATGGTTGGCCATAAACAAGATGAAAGGTAGATGTACCCAAAGGTTTCTTGAATGAGGTTTGATAGGCTAACAAGACCGAGTCCAAAAGATATGACCAATTCTTTCGGTCTGGGCAGACGACCTTATGTAATATGGTCTTGATCTCCCTATTCGAAGCAAGACCATTGGTCTGAGGGTGATATGGAGTGGCAACACGATGGTCAATGTTGAACTCGTTAGCAAGGGCCCTTACCTTGTCATTGATAAATTGAGTCCCCTCGTCAGATATCAAAACACTAGGTACCTGAATCGTGAAATGATATTATTCCTCAAAAATATGCATAAGGTTCTAGCATCTACGATTCGGGAGGGGATGGTCTCGACCCAACGACTCACATAACCACAACAAGTAGAATGTACTTAATTCCATGTCTCTTAGGGAATGAACCTATGAAATCGATGCCCCATGCATCAACAACCTCACAGAAGTTATTGGCTTGCATCGGCATCATATCACGCTGTCCACAGGTGCCATTCCTCTGGAAGTCAGTACAATTCTTCACGAATTCATAAGAATCCTTGAAGAGAGTAGGCCACCATAGGCCTGATTGCAGCAGTTTCTGTGATGTCCTCCTCCCAGAGTGATGTCCTCCTTCCTCAAGCTTGTAACAATATGTGATGACGCTGTGGTGCTCCTCCTGAGGAATGCATCGACACCTAACGCTATCCCCTCCTTTATGATGAAGAATGGGATCCTTCAAATTGTACGACTTGGCTTCTGTGAGGATACTCTCAAGTCGCTGCCTGGGCCAACCTTGTGGAACTTTCTTGGCGACACAATAGTTCACAATGTCAACGTGCCATGGGAGCGAGGTGAGAGCAAGGATCGCCTCGTCTAGGAAGGTCTCTATAATTGGTGCAATCTGATCTGAATCCTCAAGGTTCTCTAAATTGGAGAGGTGATTCACCACCACAATCTTGACTCCAGGCTTATCCTTAATCTCTTTGTCAAACTCCTGGAGTAGAAGGATCCATCTGGTCAATCTAGCTTTGGCATCCTTCTTTGCAATAAGGTATTGGATGGTGGTGTGATCTGTAAATAGCATCACTCGGGATCCAAGAATATATGATCTTAACTTGTCCAAAGGAAATACTACGACCAACATCTCCTTCTCAATCATGGTATAATTCCACTGAGCAACATCCAAAGTCCGGCTAGTGTAGTGTATGGCATATGGTAATCAATCCCTCCTCTGTCCTAGCACAACCCCTACGACAAAATCTTAAGCATCCGTCATGATCTCGAATGGGAGAGAAAAACTGAGTTGCTGAAGGACAGGAACCTCAACAACTAATCCCTTAAGAGTCTCAAATGACACTAGACACTTATCATCTACAATGAACTCAGCATCTTTCGTAAGGAGATCAGTAAGTGATCGGAAAATAAGACTAAAATCCTTAATGAATCATGAGTAGAAACTGACATGCCTCAGGAAAGACCGTAACTGCCATAAATTGGACAGTGGGTTGAGTTTCTTGGTGGTATCCACCTTGGCAGGGTCGACCTCCATGCCCGTATTAGAGATGATATGGCCAAGCACCGTCCTTTGAGTCACCATGAAGTGACTCTTCTCCCAAGGTAATACAAGATGGACCTGTACACGGTTGCTGAAGTACACAGTCTAGGCAGTCAAGACAAGCATCAAACCCATCGCAATAGACTAAAAAGTCATCCATGAAAACCTCCAAACAATCACCAACCATGTCCGAAAATATGAAAAGCATCCACCTTTAGAATGTAGCCAGGGCATTACATAAATCAAAGGGCATCCATCTAAAGGCACACATCCCAAACGGACAAGTGAATGTCGTTTTCTCCTGGTGTTTGGGCACTATGGCCACTTGGTTATATCTGGAGTATCCGTAAGAGAAACAATAATGGCTGTTCTCAACTAGCCTCTTGATAGTTTGATCAATAAATGGTAGTGGAAAATGATCCTTCTTGGTGGCCTAATTCAGTCGTGTGTGGTCCACACACACCCTCTAAGAAGTGGGTACCCAAGTAGCTATCTCCTCTCCAAACTCACTTACAATTGTAGTGATACCCGTCTTCTTGGGTGCCACGTGTAATGGACTAACCCACTTTGAGTCGGAGATGGGGTAGATAAAAATGATGCTCCACCATTTTGATATCTCCTTCATCACCACATCTCGAAGATTTGGGTTCAGTTGTCGATGGAACTCACGCAATGGCTTGGCGTCCTCTTTGAGATAGATATGGTAGGAGCACAGTACTGGACTTATCCCCAAGAGATCAGTTATGCTCCATCCAATCACCCTGCAGTTTCTTTCAAAAACCTCCACCAAATGAGATTCTTGATCGCTAGTGAAATCTGCTGAGATAATGACTAGGAACATCTCTGTCTCACCCGTAAGGAATCTGTACTTCATCGACTGCTGCAAGGTTTTCAGCTTTGGACAACTGCGACCTGGCAAATCTGGCTTCTGAAATGTATGAGTGAAGACTATAGATCTGCATGGGAAAACTCTCGCTGCATGTAAATATTTGACGAAGGTGGACCTATTGTTGTCTCTGTAATCTATGATGGCTCACTCTCTGTCTTAGTTATTGGCTTTGAAGGAATCAGGCGTGGCAGATAATCATCAAAAGCATACCAATCAGTGTCTTAATCTGAGGGATCTGAATCAGAAGAACATGAAATATACTCTGTTTCGCTATATTGACCATGATCATCATCCTCAAATGTGTCTGGTGCCAAGAGTATGCTCTCTGAACTCTCATCTGCCACAATCTGTAGATCTGCAATGTCTGATGGCATGACAAGAGATCTTGATACAAGGTTTGACCAAACTGCCTCATCGTCTATGATCACAATGTCACACTCTTGGTGGACGTCTCACTCTGCATCTATCATCAGCTCTGAATCACTCAACTACTTAGAGCAGGTTGAATCTCTCACTCTGGTCTCCTCGATCGTCTCTATTTGTACACTTTCGCCCTTGATGCGAAAGTATACCTTCTCGCTATCATGATCAGACATCGCCTTAGCTGTGGACAAGAATGGGCATCCTAGTATGATGGGGATATCTATCACAGATTCAATGATCTCCATGTCCAATACTACAAAGTCCATGGGAACTTTCAGGCCCTGAATTGTGACGACCACGTCCTTCAATAACCTTTTCGGTCTCTTGACAGATCTATCAGAAAACTGAACGATTGTCCTGCTCTATCGAAGAGGGACGAACTCAAATCGATCGTGTAAGACTGCCAGAATAAGGTTAATTGAAGACCCACTATCAAATAGGGTATGATCGAACCGCTCCTTATGGATATGGCATCTTACATATGAAGCGTATGCATCAATTTCTTGGCTGGAAATCAGTTCTGAATGGCAAAGCAAGTGGCATGAGTAAGCATATGGATCTCTGCATTGTGGTTCCTCCTCTTCTTGCGGATGGTGGTCTTCTCTCTCAAGTTCTTTTGGAAGAGGGGTATGTGCTCTAGTGCCTCTTGTAGAGTTAAATGTATTTGGAATCAATCGATCATCTGTTGGGTGAACACTAGCTGGTGTTTATTTTTGGGATTTTCTGTTTTATTCCCCATTACTAAATGGAGCGATTAAGGGAAGGGGATGGCTGAACCCTCTCCAGAGAGGTGAGGTTAGGAATAGGCTCCTGTTCATGTAGAAGAGTAGAATCCATGTTAATATCATCATGCAACATATATGGACTTGTACGGGATACAGAAACCTTTCCTATATTCATTTTTTTTCTTTTCTATTTTTCAATTTTTTGTATATTTCTGTCCTGAGATACAGAAGAGGGTAACACAACTGAAGGAAAACTGGTGGCCTCAGTACCACCTACAACATCTGATCTCGCAGCATCATCACCGCTTTCTGGCCGAGCATCTGGAATCGCGACGGCCTCTTTACCATCGGTTGGATCAACATCCTTGGTGGCTTTAGCACTACCGTCATCATCATCATGAGCAACATCAGCACCGCTTCCATCCTTGTCTAGCGCTCCAGAATTTCCAAGTAGTCGTCGCTCAGATGAGGCGCCATCGACTGGCATCCTACCTCTCCTAAGTGTCACAAAATCATCATCAAATACATATCAGAACTCATCCATCTCTCATCAGAAGGATGCCTGCTGATCAGAGAGTAGGCGGGTGAGGTCATCAAGGGTTGGGTTCTCATAGACAGGTCCATGATAATCGGATGGGTTTCCTCACTGGAAATGAGGCTGAGACTGCTGGTAATGAGGGGGAGGCTGAGAGTACTACTGAGTCTTTTGTGGCTGCCTCCACTATTGTCCCTGATACGAGGGACGAGGACCCTACTGTTGTTGTTGTTGGTTGCTCTGTTCGCCGAGGTTGCGGTTGGGAAGAGGTGCCTCTAGTGGACCATCGGAAACCAGCTTGATCACGATGGTTCTCGGGATGCTGCTGGTAATGATCGTACCAAATCCTGTTGACTTCCATAAATGGCTCTGGCTGCTCGTTGTGTGTTGGGCAAAGAACTGTCAGGGGCTGATCCGGCTAGTAGACAACCATCTGAGTGTCCTGAGATTGTGGTGGTTAGTAGTAGTGCTGCAGCGGTTGGACCAGCTCTGCCTGAATGTTGTGGACTTGTCGTTTTGTAGCAGAAGGCTGGGTGGAGCTGCTGTTGCTGCTGGGATCAATTCGTGACCTGAGAGGGGGTTGTGGAGTCATCTATGCCTCTTGTGACACATGATCTCAATCTTCAGGTCACTCAGTGTTTATGCCAACTGATTGACCTGGGTAAGGCCCAAGCACTGCTTCTTCTCAACAATTTTGATGTGGTCCAGCTTCTCTTTTATGATCTCCATGTCAGTGGCCGAGGACTCGGCCTACACTACTGATGACGAAGTAGAAGGACTAGCATCGACCATGCAATCCTCTAATAGGACACAACCTGTTGGAGGGGCTTCCCCTGAGTATAGACCCTTCTTTGGGACATCACCTTGTAGTTTTCTTCCATCTCCTCGTAGATGGCACAGACTTGGTCCTCATCCTTTTCAAAATAATACCCTCCATCGAGGCATTTACTAGCCCCTGCAGCTCTAGTGTCAGCCCACAAAAGAAGCTCTAGACAAGGTTGGGCTTAGATATCTCGTGATGTGGACAACGATCGATGAGCTCTAGAAATCGATCCCAAACCTCTTGAAATTGCTCGTTTGGGATCATGGTGAAGTTGTTGAACATGGTTCACGCTGCGTTGGTCTGACCGGGTGGATAGTACTTGTTCAAGTACTTGGTCCGCATCTGCTCCTAGGTAGTAAAATACCTCCGCAAATGCTTCAGCTAATAGGCTACTCTATAAACAAAGGATAACGAGAAGGCAATCATCTTGATCGTGTCATTGTCTACGAATATGTCGTGGATAGTGCTGCAGATTATCTCGAACTCCTGCAGATGGAGGTGTGGCTCCTCATTGTCTAGCCCATGCAACTTGGGAAGTTGTTGGATGGTTCATGGGCGATGCTCGAAGTCGCCCACGATCTCTGGAAGCTAAATCCAACGGTGGTGAGGGTTGCACTAGGGTTGTGCAACTGCCTCATAGTCCGTACAGGTTTGTCTGACTCCTGCTGATACTCGGGACATCCATCTCCTCCTCCAACTGCTGCTATCTCTTCACCGACTGGTCGCTGCAGCTTTACTCTGCCGGCTCGCATCTGCTTCAGCTCTCGTCGTACCTTTGCCATAAATGCTCTGTGGTCACTGATCTGTCGCTGCATGGTCTCCAAGGAGTGTAAGAGTGTATTGTTGATGGCTGCCTGGTCAAGTACATATGTGGATCCCTACAGCTACTCATCGGTGCGTCCCTCACCGCTGGCCATATCTTGGGTCTCTACAAAGGAAAAAGACCCTAGCTCAGGTGTCGTTAAATGGACATATAACTGTATTGGGCTATGCTCTAGCACCTTAGGATTGGAAGATGGATGTTCAAGGGTGAACAAGGTGGTAGCGAAATTAGGATTAGAGAGCTGGTCTGAGCTCTCTGAAGCTGCCCTAGATGATAGGAGAGGAGTGCTCGAAAGCGGTGCTGTCAAAGGCAGCCTAAGGGACCTCATGCCCATCATCGTGATATGGAGATTTATGAAGATGAGATCTGGATGCAAAGAAGATGAGAAGTGAAACCCCTATTTCACCTACTCAACACTCGAGCTGATGACCATGAAAGATCAGTCGTTAATCTAGTCAATTTTTATTTAGATGAAAAATCAATATATCATAGTGATTAAGTAAGCTGTTGGGAATCCAATGTTCCCAGGAGACTGGCCTGAATCTCGCAACTAATATTTCCTAGCCAGTATGGGTGTGGACCGTTTAACGGCTACCCGATATGCCCAATCTGCTAAGGAAGTCTGGACTGATTACAGGCTACCCGATGAAATCCTCACTGGTGAACAACTAGCTACGAGACCAGTAGTCTGAAAGGAGTTCGGATGTAGCTCTAGCCTAGTGTGCGGGTCACTCTCTCGCTGTAGATAAATCAATCAATGAGGGGTGACTCTCCCCAAAACAAGATTTCTAAGTGAAGTGTATTTTAGGGTCAAGTTTGCATTAGCAGTCCCAATTTTATTTTGTTCATACTTTTTAAGTATTTTCTGAAATAAAAACAATGCCTAACAAATTTTTCGATTTCCTTAGTGTTTTTTAATCTAACAAAACTGGGGGAGGAAGTCCAAAAAGCCGGTGCACGATCAAACACTATGATGCATACAGAGTTAGAAATGAGTGCCTGACTCCAGCACTCTACATGCAGGGTGATCCGCGTATAAATGTTAAGATAGAAATAAAACTACCTATATTATGCAACAAGGAAATCAACCTTAGACGATCAATTTCAATTAATCGTGAAGAACAAATACCTAACTACCGAGAAGAGAGTCCAGAGTCCGGTCTCTTATGCCAGTCGGCACCCATTACAATTGGTCCTGCTAGTGATGTATATGACCTCTCTCGGTACATGGGCTCTAGTGCCATTATGTTAACTTTTTAATTTTATTTTTAGCTAGGTCTAATTATGATCTATAGGAACAAATAAGCAATTAGGTGTGGGGACATAGCTAATTACATCACAATCAACAAAAAATCTTAAGTCTAACAGCTAAATCCTCGAGAATCAAATGAAAATAAAAGCGATAAAACATAACACGATAAAGCCACGGTGAGGTCCCCTGAGTACATCGGTACTCGACGAAACATACCCCCAAGTGTCCAAGTATCCAAACAAGTGTCCAAGTCCTATAGTTATTACAATAATCAAATGTTTTGCAATAATAAACTAAACTATATATTATAACTACTCTCTCCTACTCATCTGCTCCTCCTCAGGTGCGATCTCCTCCAAAAGAACAATGAAACATCCTCAGGTCATTCCTCGCACAAAAAGTGTAACAGACGAGTGTCAGAGAACAATTATATCAAATAGAAATGAAAATGGAAAAAAGTCAAAAATGACAACTAAGATGTGCCCTCCAGCAACGCCATTCTGTTGAGCGATCGATCGATCAGGGTTAAGTATCAAGTAAAATTCAAGGTCGTTATGTCCATAATCAATCAGCAGAGCTCAATCGAGAAAAATAAAACCACAAAGAAATATCAAGCAATAATTTAATGTAAGCGGTACACTATTTTATTTACGTCCCACCTAGAGTCGAACATAAGGAGCACGAAAATAATACAAAGTAGTCAAATTTATCAAAATAAATTAATTTTTAATGGTTTTTAATTTCATGAATGTTTAATTTTAAATAAGATAACAAGATCAACAAAAAAAGAGAAAGTAACACAATAGTTTTTTTGAAATTTTCTATAAGACAAAAATACTCTGAAAATTTAAACAAAAATATTTTTGGGTTTTGTTGGATTTTAAAGTGTCTTTGCTAATTTTCTGGGGTTTTTCTGATGATTTCATAATTTTATAAAAATCAAATAAAGCTAAAAATAGCAAAAAGTGAACAACCATGACTAAATTGCAAATGAAAAATATTTAGAATGCCTTAAAATTCTAGATAGCAATTTTATGATAAACTTTGAATAAAAAACTATAAATACGAACTGATAATGTATTTTTGGATTTTTCTTAAATTTTATATGATTTTTATAAGATTTTAGGTGTTTTGTATTTTTTAGGGAATTTAGAGTGAATTTTCAAACAAACATAATACTAGAGATTAAACGCACAAAAAAGAACATATCGGATTTTTTATAGGTTTTTTGAAATAATTTTTGGATTTTTCTGAGTTTTCTAATTCAGACAGGACACTTTTTAGGAGTTTTTGAATTTTAAAAAATAGGAAATGCAAATAAATAAATCCAATAAAATCACATAAAATACTACAGACTAACAAGAGTCAATGGTAATTTTAGGTAATTTTTAGAATTAATTTATTATTTATTAAGTCCAAAATACATTATGTAATGAGGCACAATTCACAAAGACCTATTAGCAATTATTTTAAGTTTGTGGACCAATTGAATAACACGGTTTGAAAACATAGGGTCGACCAGCAAAAATCCCAAAAAAATCAGGCTTATACTCAATATACTACGCATTGGGGTATAAATGCAATTTCTATAAAGATAACTTTCATTCCATAACAGTTGAGAAATCTAAGGAAAAAAGTGCAAATGACCCAAAATACACATGAGCACGCACATGCTTCAGACTCAATGGGACTATTGTGCAAATATCTAAAAACACAATGTTCTGTCTGGAAATATTCTTAACTACAACATTTATTTACTGGACTAAACATGAAATCATAAACATGTAGGGGTAAAGAGGCAATATACCCTGAGGCACGTGTGGTGGATTTGATGGTTCTTATCTCCCTCTGAAAAGTGATCTAACAGTCTAGGGAATGTTGGGGACATGCAATCGGATCTGACGTGTCATGCCTGATCCAACAGTCTGGAAATTTGCTCTGATGGTCGGCTCAGATATTTACTGGCACTCCGCACCTCATCCAACAACGGAGGGAGATGGTGAAAGAACAGGTGGCCAGGGAACTTTGATCATAGACTGACACTGCTCCGTTGGGCTGATCGAGCCTCCATAAGGTTTGATGATATTTTTTAACTTTCTTTTATTTTTCTGGTTTTTATTTTATTTTTACAATATTATTAAAACTATATACAAGAGTGTAAATATATAAAATAATTTTGATTTTATCAAAATAAATAAATAAATAGAGTGTACAAGTATTGACGATATATATACAGTACTTAGTAGACCCTTTCTCTCTCTACTTATTTTATTTGTGATCAGGTCAAATCTTGACCTTCTCTTGGGGTTTGGGTCACTCTGTACTTATTTAAATAAATCATTCTTTTTTTCTTTTTCCTTTATTCTTTTATTTTTTGCAAAAACACATGTTAATTATGCAATATTAACATGAGCATGCAGAAATCTAAATTATTATATTTACATGTATTTATAGGGTGTTTTGCCAAAAAGAAAGAGCTAAAATAAAATAATACAGAGTGAGAATCATTAAATCAATAGAGCTCATGTGTTCGACGAAGGTGTAGGGATCCAGAAACCTGATCTTCAATGAAAAGTAACCCATAAGGGTACCTTGAGCTCTCAACCCCACATAGTTAGTACGGGAACAACAAAGCGAAGGTCTGGGGATCGATCTTGATTAAATTAGATGAGGATGGCACCTTGTAGAGAGTCTCTAGTGAGCGAAGGAGTTGGATACTCCGATTCACTGATTGGGAATCAATTATAGGGAATGAGGGTGCCTGAGGCATAAGAGAAGCGATAGGGAAGGAGTTGGAGGCATTCAGGGGGGTCGGAAAACAATCGAGGACAACAAAAATGACGATCGGAGCTGAGCTCGGGCGAAATACAAAAAAGTGATTCAACGGAAAATAAAACAAAAATAACTACAAGTAAAATCTTGACTATGCTACTAAAATGAAGGTTTTTGCGAGGGTCTAAATTATCCTCACAAGGCAACAATACATTATCACTATAGAGACCACACACAAACAAAAGCTACTTCAATAATTAACACGCAAATAGATCAAGCATAGCAAAAATGTGAAGTTAAAATTCATTATAACTCCACAAAAGATGTGTATAGAGCAAGAAGTGTCGAGGTAGGGAGCATAAAAGATAGATTGGGAAATGAAGATCCAAAAATGTTCTCTTTATCATTTTTATCGTTTTTTTTGTGGGTTTATATATATATATATATATATATATGGTTTTTTTGCTTTTAGGTATTTTCTTTTTTATATTTTTAATTTTATAATTTTTACTCTCTTTTTTATATTTTCTGATTTCAATTTTTCCTATTCTCTTTTCATATATATTAGATAAATATATAATATACATATATAGTATTGATGATATAGATAATAAATATACAAAATAGAGAGATATATTATAAAAATATGCTAATGTTTAGTCCTTTTTAATATTTTAACGGTACTAAAAATATTTTTGTGATTTTAAAATATTAACAATATTAATAAAATTAAAAGTAAATAAACCTATATAAGTAGAATATGTGTTTTATATTTTTATATATAGATATAGATACCCAAAAATAAGAAAATAAATTGTATTAGGCTTTTTTGTGTTTTTTGTCTGTCGAATAAGAGAATATGGCCTTTCTTCTGGGCATAGGTAATTTAAGTAGCCGAGGCACGACTAGGGGGCTACCCCTCCTGACTACTTGATTGAAAGAAAGAAATTGCCAGCATTAAACCTCTCCCGGGCCTGAAGGGAATGCCAGACATGCTCACCCCCTCTTTCAATCACTACATTCTACCTCCCTATCCTAGGATAGAGGCTAACTTAGTTTTCATTGACTTCGCCGCAAATGACGTCTATGGGATACCTGAAGATAACGACTGATCCGAAGATCGCCGCGTATTTTGACTTCGCCTCTCTTTTTTATTTGGAATGACGAATGCGCCAACAACTGAGCCTTAGTTATATATATCCCTAATGAGCCAATTCTACTAGATGAAAACTCCCTCATTTTTGACAGTTATAGGATTCCAGAAGACGATCCAGAATTGGGTCAATCACGTTTATTAGAAGTGGAAAATCGAGTGGTTGTACTAGCCAAATGTCATATACGTAAGATTGTAACACCAGTTGATGTACCTCATAGCTGGGTTGTACCTTCCATAGGTGTGAAATGTGATGTTGTACCTGGTCGTTCACATCAGACCTCCATTTCGGTACAACGAGAAGAAGTTTACTATGGTCAGTGCAGTGATATTCGTAGAACTAATGTGTGCACGTTGACATAATGAGTAGTCCGATACTATGGGCCTCTGTCAACAAGTACCTGCGATGCCTCTCATCATGTGGGTAGCCTCGATGACAACTACTAATATCGAAGTTGTAGTCACACAACTTCCCAGGATGTAGTCCCTCCACTCTTTGTCTTCCGTCAAATGTGTTCTGCCGGAGGTTGCAAGGTGTCCTAGTGCCTGGCCTGGTCTCTACCCGGAAAGCATGTCCCGCATGGGCAGATGAAAGCTACTTTCCTTGCGATGGTGCAATCCTCATCCTTCCGCTGACACCAATCAGAATCGGAACAAACCAATTACCAAATCCACCTATCATCACCGTCATCACCATGAAAAATATCATGAAAAATGCGTGAGCCGTTATTAAAACATTATAAAGATGTTGATTCCCACCAAGAATTTGATCACCGGGTTGTACTAATTCCATACGAATCAGTACTGAGAAGCATGTGCCCATCACTCCAGCAATGGCACTGAAGATGAAATATAGAGTACCTATATGCTTGTGTTTAGTAAAGAAGAGCCATCAGACCCAATTTTTCTTGAATATAGTTAGCCAATTGACTTGATTTATCAGAGAGGGGGCCCTCCACGTCTGGGGTTGTAGAAGTACAAAGCGGGTGAGGTTATACGCGAAAGGGAATACAGTCTTAAGAAGCCAACTCTTCCACAACCCCTTGGTTATTCACTTTCCATATTTTATGGTACCTGAGACCTCCTATCTACGTTATTTTTTCCACCGATTTCCAGATAGGGGTGGGACCCTCAGCGAGAGCAAAGTGAGGGGTCAAAACAACGATTTATATTAGTAGGTCGAATTTTTTTTAATCTTAAATACAACTAAAAGTACCAAAATTTCCAAAAGTTTCTTTAGTATATGGTTAATATAAAAAATCAGTAACAGAGAAAAATATTTGTATATTTTTTAAGAATTTTTAATTTTTTTAAAAAAATTTGGAGCTTTTAAATTTTTAATGTTTTTCTATTATTATTTCAAGAGTTTTTTGTCTGTAGTTGTGAAATACAATGATAAAAGATATATAATTTTTCGGATTTGTTTTCAAAAAAGTCTTTATAATTTTTAGGTATTTTATAAAGCAAGAAGGAAAAAATGTAATGTTTTTTTTTTAAATAAGAAAATATTTTTTAATGGCCTCATTAAAATATATATGATTTAAATTAGTTTAAGGCATTCAATACATTTTTCAAAGAATTTTTGGGTATGAAACGATATTTTTAATAAAGAAAACACAATAAATAAAATTCAATTTATAGCAAGGACCTATTTATAAATTGTCAAAAGTAATCATTGCTTCTTGAACCCTTGAGCAAATCCTAGGGCCTATGGTGCAAAATAACCAAAATATATTCAATAAATAGCGCCGATTGGGGTATCAATGCAATATTCTAGATGCGATAGGTCCTCTTTGTAATTTAACCAAAAAATGTAATACGAGAACTGGAATTTAATGGACTGAATAAAAATATAAGAAAACATGATGTCCCCTCAGCAAAATTCCCACACCTCACGCATACAGGCACCTGAGGTGACATGGAGAGGGACCTAATTACAATTACTTTGAATCATATGGTCGTTAATGTAAATCTTACAAAAATAAATAAAATGCAAATGGAGGTTTTTGTACTGAAGTTACAATACAAAAGTTGTAGGGATTGAGAGTGCAAAATACCTACATGTGGCAATGTGACAGCTCTAGTATTCCATTTATCCACATGACCGACTCAAGATTAGATCAGGAAATAGATTGGACGGTTGGGTGTGGCCTTCAAACAACGACAGCTGCAAACCTGGGGATCCCTTCTAAACGAACGGTTGCGAGATGACATGTACGAACTGGATAGATGCTCTGCTTGGGCGAGTTTCAATCTGGAAGATCTAGGGTCTTCGACCACCTCAGATGCTCCCAATGGGTGCAAAATGGAGCAAGAGCGCGTCCTCAACTGATGGTGCCCTCAGATGCGTCCAAGCCTCGTTGATAGGGGCCTAAAGCTCGATGAAGACGGAGGAACATTCTTGACATCGATAACTCGTAGAAGGGGTATTCAAGACCGGTAAAGGTGCACAAAATCAAGGTGAGAAAAAGTCGATGGTACCTAGATTTTATTTGTCGAAGATTTATGCGAGAATGATGATGGAGCAAAGAGTTGAGATGAGCGATGGAAGAAGGACCCCAAACCTTCGATCTAAGAAGGAAATAAAGAGGGCTGGATGGTCTGGGAGATGGAACAACATATGGGGAAAGAGATGATAGTGAAATGAGTTCATAACATGGGCTACACAGTGGCAGAACGATGGCCGAAGCGGAGTTCGAGTGAAATACATGTCCTAAATTATAAGCTGATGCAAGAAACAAAACACAAAATAAAATGTGGGAAATGACATCAGAAAAAAATAGCAACCTAAATTACCTCTAACCTATGGCTCAACATATCATAGCAAGGAGCCGGTGGACCAAGCGGTGGAGCATCATCGATGACGGTGGATTGACCAATCCAACATCTACAACGTTGCAAATCATACGAGAAGGATCATGTCACCCTACTCGACTCGTCATGAAACAGATTTGAGGTATCTAGTGAGGAAATGGGGATTAGAATTCGATTGAAATCCGATGATGGTTTTTGTACAGAATTTTGATGGATCGAGAAATGTGCTTGTTTTAGAAGTCCTTGGGTCAATGCAGGGTTTTGGCATGAAAGATCATTAATCGAGGTCGAGTAGTCATGAAGGAATCTCTCCCAAAAAATGAAAGAATCAAGTGCCAAAAATCAATGAAATAGGGGGTCTTGCAATCTGACAGAGTAGACCTATGAGGGGTGGGGTGTTGACCGAGGTCAACTCTGACCAGCTCCTCATTGGTCCACATTAGCCAGAAAGAAGATAAAATAGGAAAATAAAACTTTTTGAATTCATTTAAAACTAAAAATTACTTATTAATTTTATGTTAAACCATAAAAAATATTTGTTATTTTATGTAGTATTTTATTATGATTTTTATATTTTTTTACAAGTTAATTTATCGTAAATTACTTTTTACAAGTATGAAGATAAGTATATATACTTTTATAAGATGCATTTTATTTTTTTATTTTTTATTTTATTATTTTAGTACTATTACTTTATATATTAATAACTTAAATATACATAAATATATTTTTATTGTATTTTTTCTTATATAATATCTACATTTAATTAAATATATGTATTTATTATATAGGTATGTATATATGTAATTCATCTATGTATCTTTGTACACCTATTTATTTTTTTATATTTTTGATGGTTTTTATTCATTCTAATCATGTTCATATGTTATAAATAAAATTCATAATATTATAAAAATACAAAATCACGAAAATATAAAGAATAGATAAAATGAATATTTTGTTCGTGTATAATGTACAATAGGGTTGCAAAATCAAAGTGCCGCAGCTTAACTCCAAATTAAATGAAACTACCTTCATTAAATTATTAATAAAAAGTTATATACAACTAAATGTGATTTTGGTGAATTTTGAGTTCATATGGAGAAGATGCAGGTCTGTGAAGTTTGGATTTTGGGTATTTATTTTGAGTATAGAAGACAAATTGTGCATTATTTTAACGAGAAATGAATTTTATATTTTTCTATTAACGAGAAATAAAGTTTTGTATTTTTCTATGTATTTTTATCTACAACTTTCATGTACAAAGTTTATTGATTTGAGTTATAAGTAATAAAGAATAAAATAGGTCCCACAAATTACATATTGACGAATTAAGAATTTGTTTTTATTGTATTTTTGGCCCTTATCTTCTCATGCTTTATTGCTTGTCGACCGGTCATCATGATGCCTATGTTACGGGGTTTAGGGTCATTCAATACCTTGGTATTTCATTTCTTTGTCTTTTCTTTTCTTTATTCTTTTATTTTGGCTTTAAATGCAGTCTTTTATACTATAATTATACAATAAATACTATATGTTATTTTATGCAAAATAATTTTATTTTCATTCACTTAGGTAGGGTTTAAAGGCCAAAATGAAATGATAAAGGTGATAAATGGAGATTCATAACCCCCCCTATACTAGCTTTTGCTATTCCCTAGAAAAACACTTATTCTCATAAGTACGGAAAAGAAAATAAAGAAAAGAAAAAGAAATAAATTGGATTGATTTATATTTTCAAACCTTTCTTCACAAAATCAAAGTTTGGAGCTCATTCGGACCTTTAGACTTTTAGGTTTAATCGGTACCTTACTAAGAACTGGACTTGAAACATAACATTTTTTATGATTAATAAAACTCTACCCAAGTCTCGTCAGAAGCTAGGTCAGAACAAGTCCTTATCATACACAGTCCCTTATGACTATGAGTCTATCTTGTACAGTGTCAGTGATTTGTTGCTCCTCTCGGGTTTAGCAGGAAAAGTCATTCTTCTCCAACATGGTGACCCTAATTCCCAAATCAAGAAACTCTTTACTCGAGAAGTGGGCTATTCACTTCTAAGTTAAAGTACAAGTAAATCAAGAAGAGGAGGTAGAGGAAAGAATGGATGGTAGCCAATGTAGATACCTATTCGAGGATGATTGACCAGTGTAGCCAAGTCATACGGTTGTAGGATTACATGTATTTGACTTTGAAACTCATGCTTGCTTATCGACTATGTACACATATACTCCGACAGGGATTGATTTTTCTTGGAATTTTGCAAGTCTATACTTTTTGGAGTTTTTTAATATGCATCATTTTTTAATACTATATACAACATCATTTATATAAGGACTTTCTCATCTTGAGCTAGTAGACTATCCCTATTTTGAATCATTATTGCAACCCACAACATTTTGTCTTTAGACCTCTTCGCTACTAGATCAGGCTAGGTAACAATGGCCATAGATGTGTGACTTCTGATGTTTCCATTGGCTTATGTATCATGTTGGCAAATCCAGCCCTCTACCACTTTAACTGAGTTGAGCAAAGTGCAAGGTACAATAGTGCAAGATAG
Organism: Ottelia alismoides; assembly: GCA_037367405.1. NCBI lineage: Eukaryota > Viridiplantae > Streptophyta > Magnoliopsida > Alismatales > Hydrocharitaceae > Ottelia > Ottelia alismoides. Next base: position 795,305 of record JAZKJV010008205.1, on the reverse strand, counting down.
GTCTCTATCGACAAGAGTCATTCATATGTTCTAAAATATTCTACTTAGGCAGTCAAGTTGAGACTGAAACTAGTCTTGGGGTCTCAAAGTATTAAGTCTAGTAGACCTGAAGTGTCTTAATTCCAATTCCTATAAGGATCCTATGATTAAGTGGATTACGGTCCAACCACGCTCCAATCTTCAGATTTTACTTAGATTAGTTCAATTATTAATATCAAATCCAAAAAATGCAAAAGCTATGTAAAATGCAAGGAAAAATATTGTTGTGATGCATTTTTCTGGTTTGGACCTTTTTATTGGTTTTTTGGAAAAAGTTTTGAAATTTTTTATGCAGGTTTTTGTAAAATATTTTGCAAATATTTTTGGATTTTTGAATTTTTGCAATATTTTAGGTATTTTGAAAGACAAAAACATTAAAAAAATTATGCACATATATTTACACGGGGATGAATGTATATTTACAAGGGATTTTTTACATGGTGGATGTGTGCGTGTATATATTGAGTTTATATAAAAGTTTTATGCAATGTTGTAAGGTTTTTATTTGAACTATTATTTTCATTTGATTTTCAAAATACTTATGAAAACATTTTCGCAAACATTTTGAAAACTATTTTTGGAAATAATTTTGACAAACATTCTTACAAACATTTACAAGCTATGCAGATCTTTTTGCAAATGTTTTCAAAATAATATATATATATACACATATATCAAACGTTTTTTGCAACCATTTTTTATTTCATTTGCAAACAGATTTTCAAAAGATTTTATTTTTGCAAATAAAATAATTTTTACAAACAACTGATTTAAAGATTTGATAACATTTTGCAAAAGTTTTCCAAACATTTTGTAAAAGATTTTTAGGAAAAATGTCAAACCATTTTTCGAATCATTTTGCAAAACGTTTTAACCAATTTCTTACAAGTGGTTTCAAAGAATTATTATATGTTTTATTGATTATCAATATTATTGAAAATTTAGAAGTGTGAGTTATGGCTAAAGTATATGCATCATATATACGACCCTCATATACTTAGCTTGAGCTATGTCCTCATAGATCAGAGAGAAAAGACGAAGACATAACTCGTACTAAGTATAGAAGATCCTATAATCCAATAATGAAGGAATTAAGGAATGAAAGAATGAGAGGACGACTGGCCTCGCCATACCTATGATGAATTAATCCTAAGTATAACAGACTATACAAAAGGTTGGGAGGGTCAAGGGTGGGAATGAATAGATCAACGACTCGATTTGTTTCCCCGTTTACTTAGAGTAAAGTACCCATAAGTATATTCAAGAATATCAACTAGAGAGGAGACTGGTGAGGGGATCAAGAAACTGATAAAAAGGGAAAAATACATTGGGGGAATGTACACACCACTCCCCCTATACTGAGGGTAAGATATTACTAAGTATAGGCACCAATAGGAGTGAAGAAACAAGACAAAGAGATAACAACTCAGTCTACAACCCTATACTTAAGATAAAGTACGTCCTAATTAGAGACACAGATATAGACACAAGTATCATACGGTAGATCCAGGTTGTAGGACAGATGGAAGAAAGAAGGAAATGAAGACAAAAAACGTATATATACGAGGTGTGGATTATTCTGGTGCCTCTCAATGAGCACTAGGTTTTACGCCCCTAGCTAGGCGCAAAGTTAGGATAATGTTGTGTCAAGGTTCAGGACAACATCTGATAGATGAATGCCGTACTCTTGCCATCGTTCCAAAGTGAGAACGATGATGAGATCGAAAAGAACACTCGTATATGCAATCAAGTGATTGTATACCACCGGAAGAAAAGAATCAAAAACTAAACCAAGATCCGATGGTTAAGAAAAGATCATCAGCTTAGGATAATGGAGTGAGTGATCAAAGCCGACAAAATCAAACATGGAGAAGGATGGAGCAGTAATGGAATCCTCTATGTCGATCACAGTCTCATACATATATGAAATGTAAAGAACAAGAGACTCTCTAAGCAACTGGGCATCTGATGGACACTATGTTGATCGATTAGAAGACACATCGAATGCCATAAAGCATGGCTCATCCACACAAGGGTCGTCGAGGATAGAGGACTCAAAGGAGTCATAGAAATCAGATGATGCAATCTTGTTGTTAGGAGATTGGATGCACAATCAATGGGGAAGACCAAGTTCCAAGAAGGTGTTGCATCCACCCACACAAAACCCTCGGGGCATAATGCAAGCTGATCAATGGGAATCGAGGTCATGCTGGCATCTAAACTCTCATCCTAAAAAAATGATTACACTCATCGATCGGAAGGATGTATGGTGGATGGGAGAGGCTACTAAGATGGGTCATGTGGAAATGGTAGTCCCCACCAAACAATATCTGTTGGAATGGGTCATGGTATCGAACAAGGTCAGCAATGTGCTCCATAGAGATATAATAGTCATGAAATGGGAAATAGATAGGTTTGTAGTAGACATTAAGAAATGAGGGTTCGACTCCATCTCCTACGGTACCGACAGAGATGGTAGAATAGGCTCTTGAAGCCTGATGCACATAACTGACTCGATGGTCTGTATGGGAAACTAGAAACACACAACGTCAGTATCATCCTCCAAATTTTGTATTGCCTCAGAATTGACATCCTCAACCTAGTGTGCAACCACAGAAACATCAATAATAGCATCACACAAATTAGATCCACAATCCACCAATGGAAGCACTCATTCCAGCCTCTACTCTGCCCGGCTTAATAATATCATTTCTTTCCTCAATGCGGGCTTCATCATTAGGCACAACATGCTTAAGGGTACTAGAAGGTGACACTAGGGGAGACGAGGAGGGCGAGGAAAACACATGAGACAAGCATTCAGATAAGATGCCAACTGCACGGGGGTTGAGGTTAAACCAGATGAGGCGAAATTGTGACTCAAGAAGAGAGTCATCTTGAGCCAGACCATCAATGCATACATGAGGATGACACGGGTAAAAAGAAGCACCAACATCTAGCTAACGAAGATAAGATTGACCCATGATCATGATGCAAATGATGCAAAACAAGAAAAAGGACACAATAAATGAAAAGGAGAAAAGAAAAATGACTCGATGACTGCTAACTGAAAGTAAAGATAAGCGCACAGGGGTTCAAAAATCATAAACAATACACTAAGAAAACTCTAATTTACCAACTCGACATGGTGAAGACAGTAAGGGTTTGGTCAGTTATCTTTTCAATTTTAGAGTTGTTAATTTCAAACAATTGTATGAGCACATATGAATAGGCATGGGATACGGGCTCTAAGTCCTAATGTGTACGCGCCTATCCTAAATAAAAAGTTGCATACAAGTAGGGAGTCGCTCCTCTAAATACATTGAATCCAATTACGTTTATATTAAAGTTAAGTGAACTTAACAGTCTTGGTTTTATTTTGGTTATCACTGTTTCTATATTGTTTTTCATGCAGAGTGCCTAACGAGTTTTCAATTCTTTTTAGATCCAAGGTGCTTAAAATCAGAGGAAGAGATCGAGAAAGCAATGCAAGAGAGAAATCAATGATGTGTAATCAATGAGAAGAGTTACTGCTCTTCCCAACTCTCTCCATATGGGATGCGAAGCAGAATTGAAACCTATACTATATGCAAATGCAAATCGATTAAAGTGCCTTATTAGAGAAATTGCTATTATCGTGAAGAACCAAAGCTGCTACTCAGAAATAGAGCCCAAAAGGTTCAGTCTTGAGGACTCTTTGGTGCCCGCCACAATGGGTACTGTAAGCGATGTGTAGTCCCTCTCGGTGCTCAGTTCTAATCCAAGCAAGAATAAATTAAACATTTCACAAAATCCAAATGAAAATCTATAGATACAAGGATATATTAGATGTGTGTACTTAGTGAATCAGGTCTGTGTGGACATAACATGATTGAATCAGGCCACCAAGAAGGATCACTTCCCGCTACAATTCATTGATAAGATTATTGAGAGATTAGCTGGGAAGAGTCATTATTGCTTTCTTGATGGGTACTCGGGGTATAATCAGGTGCCCATTGCTGATTGCACCCAAAGACCAGGATAAGACAATTCACCTGTTCATTTGGAACGTATGCTTTTAGACAGATGCCCTATGGATGATGTAGTGCCTAGGTTACATTCCAAAGGTTTATGCTTTCAATCTTTTCAGACATGGTGAGTGACTATTTAGAGGTCTCCATGGATGATTTTTCGATATATGGTGATGGGTTTGATGCTTGTCTTTCTTGCCTAGACCTAGTGCTTCAGTGGTGCATCGAGGTCAACCTTGTTTTTCTTGGGAGAAGAATCATTTTATGATGACTGAAGGAACTATCCTTGGTCATATCATCTCAAACCGGGGCATGGAGGTTGATCTAGCCATGGTTGATATCATCAAGAAACACAATCTGTCATCCAATTCGAAGAAATTGTGGTCAACTCTAGGGCATGTCGGTTTCTACGGACGATTCATTCAGGGCTTCAGTCGTATTGCTCGATTGCTTACTTTTCTTCTCATTAAATACACCGAGTTCATTGTAGACCATAAGTGTCTTTCGTCATTTGAGACTCTCAGGGATTTTGTTGTGTAGGCTCATGTCCTTCAGCCACTTGATTGGTCTCTCCTATTTGTAGATCATAACAGACCATTCTGATTTTTCCATAGGACTGTGCTAACAGATGAGAGATGGATTTCCATTTTCCATACACTACGCTAGTCGTACTTTAGATGCTTCCCAACAGAATTATACTATTACAGAGAAGGAGATGCTAGTCGTAGTCTTTGCTTTGGATAAGTTTCGATCTTATATTCTCGGATCTAGAGTGACTATTTATACAGATCATACCACCATTCAGTACTTAATGGCTAAGAACGATGCCAAAGCATGCTTGAATAGATAGATCCTTTTACCCCAATAGTTTGATATTGAGATTAAGGATAAACCTAGAGTCAAGAATGTGATGGCGGATCACTCTCCCGATTAGAGCATCTTGAGGATTCTGAGACTATCACACCTATCACTAAAACATTTCCAGACGATGTGATACTTACTATCACTTCTATCATGTGGTATGCCGACATTGTGAACTATCTTGTTTGTTTAGAAAGTTCCACAAGGTTGGACCAAGCAGGATTTGAGACTTTCCTAGTGAAGGCCACGTTGTACCATTGGGAGGATCCCACTCTTTACCATGAAGTGGGGGATAGTGTCTGGCGTAGGTGTATTCCTCAAGAGGAGCACCATAGTGTCCTCACCTATTGCCACAAGTTGGAGGCAGGAGGAAATCACTCCGGGAGACGGACAACACAAAAGGTACTCCAATCAGGCCTTTGGTGGCCAACACTCTTCAAGGATTCAAATGAATTCGTGAAGCAGTGTACTGACTGTCAGAGGATGGGTATGCCGATGGTGAACATTTACTTCTGTAAGGTTTCTGACACATGGGGTATTGATTTTATTGGCGCATTCCCTAAGAATTAGGGATTCGAGTACATTTTGTTAGTTGTAGATTGTGTGAGTCGTTGGGCTGAGGCCATCCCTGCCCAAGCCGCTGATGCGAGGACTGTTTGCATATTCTTGAGGAAAAATATCATATCATGGTTAGGGGTTCTGCAAGTTTCTATTTATGGCAGGGGACTCATTTTATCAATGTCAAAGTAAGAGCACTTTATAACGAGTTTAGCATAGACCATAGAGTTTCCACTCCATATCATCCATAGACGAGTGGTCTAGCTGAGGTTTTGAATTGGGAGATAAAGACTATATTAAAGAAGATTGTCCACCCATACTGAAAAGATTGGTCAGAACATTTAAATTCGGTCTTGCAAATCTATAGTACATCCATCAAGATACCTTTGGGTACATCTCCAATCCGACTCATTTATGGAAAGCAATGCCACTTACCTATCGAGATTAAGCACAAGTCACTATTGGCAGTCCCTGAGATATTATTAGATCCTGAGACTATAGGAGATCAAAGAAGAGCAGAGTTGACAACTCTGGAGGAGCTAAAAAACACAATCTTTTCAAGTAGCATATAGTATAAGGATTGAGTGTAGATATGGCGTGATTCTTACATCAGCCATTAGCAATTTGAGCCTGATCAGACAATATGGCTATTTGATGCTAGACTATGATCACTTCAATGGAAATTACAGAGCAAATGGAAGGGACCATACAAGGTCATAATGGTGAATGACAATGGCAGTATTGACATGTCTGAGTTGTCTTCTAAGTCCTCCTTTCGAGTCAACAGTCAGTTCTTGAAGCCCTATCATGATCATGATCCGTTGACTGTTGATGTTTCCCCTATTCAATTTGTATGATATTTGTTCTTTGACTCTCATCTTATGCATCTCATACCTGAGTTACACTTCTTTCCGCCTCTCTGTATATCCATGTTGTCTATATAATTCATTCCTTCTTTCGTTTTTTTTAACACTCCATGCCACAACAAATGATTTTTGCTACTTAGGAGGCACTTTATCCTAAGAATAGGGGGGTGTTGAACTTCTGATGTTTAAATATGTTTACCCTATTACCTTTATTTTGATGCCTATACTCAAGGCCATCTTACCCTAAGTTTAAGGGAGGTAATATATGTGTTTCATTTCTTCGATTGCTTACTCACTTGTCCCTCAACTATTGATATTATTTTCTATATTTAGGGATCTTTCACCCTAAGTACAGGGGGGACAAGTCGAGTCGTTGACTTCATGAACATTATCTTCCTCGGTTCTCCCCTTTTGTATAGTCGGATTCTTGGTCTTAAGTATAGGAGGGATCACTGACTTCTATCCAATTCATTCATTCTTTGAGTTGTCTTAGTATAGGATTCTTTTCATTCTTCTATACTTAGTACGAGTTATTTCTTCGTTTGTCACTCTTTAATCACTCTGAGGACATAGTTCAAGCAAAGTATTGGGGGGTGCCGTATATATTGTATATATACTTTATCCATAACTCATACTTAGGAGATAATAACATGGGTATTATTTATGAAATTGGTATAAACATATTTTTGAAAAATGTTTGCAAAAATGTGTGTAAAAAAGTTTTGCAAAACTTTCTGTAAAACTGTTTGTAAAAACCATGGTAGAAATTATTTTTATACATTTTTTAAATGTTTGTAAAAATGCTTTGTGTAAAATGTTTGTAAATTATTTTGTATATCAAAATTATGTATATGGTATAAACGTTTGTAAAATGTGTGAAAGGAATTTTTTTGCAAAAAGCTTTTTGAAAAACTGTTTGTAAGGTGATTTGTAAAATAGGTTGTAAAACTAGTTTTGAAAACATTTTGAAAAATTTTGTAAAATACTTTGTATTTTTTTGCAAAATATTTTGTCACTTGGGAAATAAATTATGGGTATACAAAGTAATTGTATACGTTTTGTAAATTCTTTGTAAATTAAACCTATACTTATTTGTGAACTTTGCATATAAACTCTTGTTCAACATCCCTTTATAAAATTCTTGTAAAATCCACTTGTAAAAATTGTATATGAAACACGTATAGAAAACCCATTATAACTATGTATATATTCTTGTAAATATTTGTAGAAACATTCTTTCTTTTCTTATTAAAAATACCACAAAAATTTGCAAAATTTCTTTAAAATTTTTTTCAACAAGATATTGCCTTCCTCTCTTTTCAAATGTTTTGTAAATGTTCCTAGCATGTGCATACACATTGTTATCAATAGTATTAACATTTAAACTTGTTTGGAATAAAATTGAATAATGGAGCTTGGTTAAGACCTTAATCCACTTAATTTCAAAGGGATCTTATAGGAACTGGAGTTGAGACTTTTCAGATCCTAGCGAAATAATTCTTTGAGTCCACAAGACTAGTTCACATGTCATATTGATTTGTCTAAGTAGAACACTTAACAACACACACATGATTCTTCTAGACAATGGCCTTGACTTGGACAAGGCTTCTACAAGTAGCTCTTCATGGAGGAGGTGGTGAGGAGGAAGAATCCATTGACTTGGGGTAGCACACTGTGTGTAACAAGTAGTGGGAATATATATCTTCCTCTCGAGAGGTAAGTGCATTCTCAACTTGGTCTAGTAGCATTGAGGTCTAATGACATGATGCTGTGGAGTTGCAATAATGCTTCAAAAGAGGGATAGCCTGGCAGAATCCTTTGGCTTCGCGTAGCACACGGGTGTGTAACAAGTAGTGGGAGTATCTGTCTTCCTCTAAGGGGTGAAGTACATCTCTGCTTGGTCTACTAGCATTGAGGTCTAATGACATGATGCTGTGGAGTTGCAATAATGCTTCAAAAGAGGGATAGTCTATGGGCTCAAGAAGAAAAACTCCTTATGTACATGTTGTACCTTGTAGATATGTAGTATATATTTTTTAAAAAAAGATGCAAAAACTCAAAAAAAGGATATACCTGATTGAAAATAAAATTCTTGTCAGAGTGAATAGTTGAAGAAGCAAAGCTTATGTGATACATTGTCTCATTTTAGGGAAGCTTGCAGCTGGAGACTTGGCTACGCTAGTCAAGCTTCAGAGGATACATGGCAATACTGGCCACGATCCATTTTCTTTTTTTCCCTCTTCCTGAACTGGTTGCAGTTGATCTTGGAAGGGAATACCCCGCTCCTCCAGGAAAGTGTTGCTAGATCGGGGAACTAGAGTTACCTTGTTGTGGGGGGTTGTTTTTTTGTCATTTCTGAGGTGGGGATCTATATATCACATACACAGTACAAGTAAAGATACATAGTCGCAAGATTTTGTGTATGTAGACTTGTTCTGACCTGGCTGTTAAGACGACCTGAATAGGAGTCTTGTGGAACTTAGAGTCTGTTAGGTTTAAAGTCCATTTCCCCATAAGGTTCTGCCAAACTAATAATCCAAAGGTCTGACCGAGCTCCATACTCAAATTTTATGAAGATAACTTTAGTAATCAATATTATTCTAAATTCCTTGCTTTTTCTTTTCATTATTTCTCTTTCACTTCTTTTTCAAATATGTGATTGCTAGGGGACTAGCAAAGGTAAAGTATACTACAATGATGAATCCATGATTTACATCCTTTATTCTTTTATTTTAGCAAAATTCCCTATGCAAAATATATGTAAATAGGTATCAATTAGAATAAGTTAACATTGCACATGCATTTGTAAACATTGTGTAATTAACATTCTTTTTAACCAAAATAATAGAATAAAGAAGAAAAGAAAGAGGAAAAGAAAAAGACAAAAATAAGGATGTATTTATGCAATAAATGTAGACTGACTTGGATCCCGAGAGACGGCCAAATATTGGACTGATCGACAAGGAATAAAGGATGGAGAGATAGGGTCCTTATCATGTATATCTTCATCAATATTCTTCCTGGTTATATATGTATATAACACCTATTTAATTTCTAAACAAAATAATCATATAATTCAATTTTCTTAATAAAATTGTTAAATAAAATAGTAAATAAAAATAATTGCAAAATAAGAGTGTGTGTAAATGCACAACACATATGCTTGTATATACCTATCTATTTATTTTTTTCTGTAAATAATTTCTATATATTTTTTTATTTTTTACACTTGTATATATTTCTTATTATTGTATAAAATTGAAAAAAAATAAATACACAAATTAAATTAAAAATAATAACCTCTTTTCATTGTACAAACTGCCAAGCTTGTATATATTGTACATAATACCCATTTTTTTAACACTTGTACTTAATTTGTAAAAATCAAATAAAAATGCTTTTATATTCTTTAAAATATTTGTAAATAAATTGAAAAATAAAATGTATTTTTGTAAAAATAATAAAATAAAAATACATGTAGATAATATATAGGTATATTATGGGTAAAATGGGGCTGCCCCCATGGGGGGAGCTAACTTGGCTCCCCCCGCGCCATTTCACCTTTTTTATTTTTTTTGAAAATTTCTTCCGTGGAATTTCATCACTATATTCCTATATTATGTCATAAAAATTTCGTGCGAAACAGAGACTCCTATGACCTCCATGTAGATGGGGTCTATTTTAGCAATTCTGTTACCATTAAAAAATGACTGTCTGGATGGAGGCTGCAGGAGTCTCTCTTTCTCATGAAATTTTAATGACATAATATAGAGATATAATGAAGAAATTCCACGCAAGAATTTTCAAAAAAATAAAAAAATCGGGCATAATGGGTGGGGGGCGTAAAGTTAGCTCCCCCTAAGGGGGCAACCCCACTTAACCCATATATTATACATGTATATAATAGTATATATTGTATATGCGATATATATGTATTACTAAATACAATTAAAAATCATAGAAAAATAGTTTGAAATATAACAAAGATTTTTCATTTTATTCATTTCTAATTTTAAATTAATTTACTATTTTTATTTAATTTTCTTTATATTTGTAAATTCTTGAATTCTTGTTAGTCGACCCGGGTTCACTCTTCCTCCAATAGGGTCCGACCCGACTTCTATTCACCGGAGCTAATTTCTTGCCTTTTTCCTTCCCAAATCCGACCACTTCTACCCTCGATTTATGTGCCCGATTCTTCACCTAGGATCTGTGATCCTCATGAATCCCTAGGTAGCGTCGAATCTTAGGATTTCGCACAATTCGTCCGATCTTTATAGACCCTGTGATCACCTATAAAATCCCCTCTTCCCCTTCCGTCGTAGGTGAACTTGTTCTTCACAACCATTTCCCTCCACCTTCATCTCCAGGGAAGTGACATGACTTGGGTAGACTGCTTTGGTGCTTGGATTGGTGCTTCATAGTGCGAAGCTCACTTCTTGGTCGGAGCTCCGCCGTTAGAAGCCTCTTTTGCCTTCCGCAGCAGAATTGAGGCCAAGACCCCAACTCCCTCTCCTCCTTTATTTGTCGACCACTCCATTACCCTCAGGTATCTTCCTTTCCTATCCATTTCACATCTCTTCTTCGATTAAGTAATCATCATCCCCATCCAATCTCCTAGCTCCGACCATCGTGTTGGATCTCCGTTTTCCCACCCCCATCTGCACCGATGTATCTATCACTCCACCAATCACCTTCCCCATGACCTAACATGCCCCCCTTGTCTTGCTCTTCAGAGTGAGATTAGGATAGATATCCCTCCATCATCTTCGTCGGAAATGGGCGTACCATCCCTCACCGCTTCTTTCATTTTCAGCTGCAAATAACCCATGGTCGAGGTTTTGTCTTCGAGCCACGATACTCCTACAGGTTTAGGTACGTACGTGGAGGTGATTCATACCCCCATCAGACATGGTAGAGCACCTCCATCTCACCCATCTGATCGTTCCTTGCACCATTTGATCATCCCCTTCGACGCGGACCATCTCCAGCGTAGTGCTGGACCTTTCGACTTGTCGATCAGAGCAGTGAATTGCCCAACATTCAAGATCGAAGCTTGCCCTACTACTTCTTTGTGTTCTTCCAGAACCCTTAATGTCGATAGAATGAAGAGGCTCCTCCCAGATTTAACAGAGACCACTTTTCCACGCCCAAAAGCTACATGTCCAATCAGAGCAACGACATATATGACAAGCACACTTGCCTGCCATCTAAGCAGGTCACATCTGCCACTAACGACCATCTACATCGTACGCTTGTGCCACGTTTTGTACCATTGGATCCATCTGAGAGGTGAATATGAGTGCCGCTAGACACATCACGTGCAACACACGTCTCCAGGGTTATATTTCCTTTTTAACCCTGTATTTTCTGTTATTTCGTTTAGTTCAATACATGTAACAATTAGTTGTGAACATTTGCATTTAGGACCCTATAGTTCCTTTATTTGTATTTTAGTCCAGTCGAGTTTGTGTCATGTACACGCGCATTTTTGGGTCATTTGCATATTTGAACCTAAGCTTTTGAGTGTTAATTAATTAATTGCATATTTTCAATATTTGCATATTTGCCACTGTGAGTATTCGTTACATGCAGCGTACCTTCTTTCTAGATTAATTGCACTAGGGCCCTTGCACTTCTTTTGCGTGTTATTATTTGGCCCTAAGACTTGAAATATTTGCATATAGGACATTGCTTCACTGTTTTAATTTCTTGGTTTTTTGTTGCAATAAATAGTAGTTCGATCCAAAAAGTTCTACAAAAATTCATAGTTGCTCCTTCTCATATGTTCTTTGCATGGTAATTTTAGTTGGTTGAATTTCTTCTAATTCCTATTATTAAAAAGTCAAAAACCCTTAATAAGTGTCCTAATTAGAGTAGAAAATTCCTACAAATTCGTTAAATACTTTAAAAATTCCAAAAACAATATTGTAGGTATATTTTCTCCTATATTAGCTACTTTATAAATTAGCTTGAAAATAATTTGTAAAACCCTAAAAATTTGGAAAACATTAAAAATCATCTAAAAATCATATAAAATCCATTAATAATTCAAAAATTATGATTTCAGTTCATGTTTGTAGGTATTGTTTTCTAGTTTTTTATTTTATAAAATTGACATCTAGAAGTTTTCAGCATATTTGGTTTTTTATATTTGAAAATACTCCTTGTTGTTCGTTGTTTTCTTGATTTTGGAGTTTTTGATTTTTTGAAAATTCCACAAACATTTAAAATTCATCAAAACTTCACAAAAAGAGTATAAATACTATAAAATAAAAAATATTTTAACTTAAATTTTATGTGCATTTTTAGTCTATTTGAAAAATACAAAAAGAGGTGTGTGTTTGCATTTTCTTCTTTGACTTTATTTTCCCTATATTAAATATAAAATTTTGTAAAATTAAAAACCACTAAAAAGAGAATAACAAACCTTCGATTCCTAGTTTATTACAGTACTCCCTGTATACGACCATGGTCACTATATCAGTTTAATAAAAGTAGCTATACCACTTGTGTCATTTGTTTGATTTCTTTAGTGGTTAAATAAACTTTTGATTTTTGACTCGGTTGCTTCGGGTGATAACGACACATTAATTAATCAACTTAACTCGAGTTAGTGACGCCGCTCATCAGTCTCTAAGGGGGTCAGTTGTTGGTCATTATTTGAAATGCCATTCACCTCCTTTATGAGTGGAGGATGTGGGGAACATGGCTCGAGGTACTGTGGCTGAAACTCAGGTGGCAAGTAGACAAACATTTGTGTATGTGTTTGTGGCTCCTACGGCTCACGTCCTTGCATGTAATATATGTATTGGACTGAAGGTTTAGTAGGACTCAGCTGAGATGGTTGTGGAATTGTCTGCACCTTCTAAGCTGGAGGCTCAAGGGCGGCTAGTACAGCGTTGCAGTAACTTATAGGGCTTACTAGCAACTGTAGTAGGTTGGTAATGATGTCGAGCTTGTCCAAGGCCTTCATTCTTTGCTCAATCCCAATGAGCTTCTCTAAGTACTGCGACCTCTTCTCAATGATATATACCTTCGACATGTGACTCCTGATAATACTGAGGCCGGAGTTATCATGCTTGTCCACTTCATGGGTACCGCCATGTTAACAATTTTGTGGAGGACTTGTGGTGGTGGTCGAATCTGGAAGGAACAAGATGAGGAAATTATTGCCTCTCCTTCAGCCATTTCCTCAAATATATGCCATACCTATCCTCGCCCTTGTTGAAGTGAGAACCTTCACTAGCGGCATCAACCAGACAATGATTGTTTTGTGTAAGGCTCTCGAAGAAATGTTAGACTAAGTTGATTTTCTGTATATCTTGGTGGGGGCACTTCTCAATCAAATAACTAAACATCTCCCATGTCTCATGAAATGATTCCTTGAGTCCCTGGGAGATACTTACAATCTTGGACCGCATGAGATTGAGACGACCGAGAGAATAGTCCTTGTGAAGGAATGTTGACTACAGGTCCTCCCATGTCATCACCACCTTTCCCAGATGATTGATCTAATACAGTGCTTTGCCGTGAATGCTGGAAGGAAAGGTGCTCATCTTGACTACACCCAAAAGGATTTTGGGGTAGTACGTGGTGCTACAAATGCGTTTAAATTACTGTAGATGGATGTAAGGTTCCATATTTGAATTTCGTGAAAGATCAGGAGGAGAGAAAGAATTTGTGACTTCAGCTCAAAGTGTATATGGATAGACGAAATCTGGATCCACTCATTGATGTGTCCATCCCCAAGGTTATATGTTTGCTTCATGGTTGGTTTAGGTTGGCCGCTCCTTCACTCTCCCTTGCCTCTGTGAGATCCATCTACTGAATGGTAATCATCATCACCACCAGTAATATCATCGTCCCCTCCTCGTTGTGTTTCTCTCAATCCTGATCTCCTCCTCAGATCGTTTAGCATTTCTTTAATGGAGACCTGGGTAAGAGCATGGTTGGTTAACTTCTATTGGATTGCTTGTATGGACGCCACAAAAGATGACTGCTCAACTCATTCTGATTAGTGCCCTGCTCGGTATTCAGTTTATTGATTGGAAGTTGCGGTCCCTTTCCTCTGCCTTGGGGAACCATCTTAGAAATGGAATCGTGTTCGGGCTCCTGATCTGGTTGTGAATCTGCTTTGGGAAAAGTATTAGATCAATCCTCACAGAAGATGGAGCAAGTTCGAGACGAGAGTCTATCTCGGATAAAGGATTTATTGGAGAAAGAAAATTAGAAGAAGGAAGAAGACCAGGAAAAGAGTCTTCTCAATCTCCAAAGCGAGTGAATATAGGGGAGTCAAGGAGAAGTCTGCAGGGTTCATCATGTCTTATTGGAGACAACCCTTTATTGTGGCAGATATCAAACCCAAGGAGTCGATGTTGTTGTCCACAGAGTCCCGATGATAAATAAAAGGAGTGTAAAATAGTAGATGGCTCACAATGAGAAAGGGTGAAAGAGAAGTATGAAAATAGAATAGGTGATAAATGGATGCAAATGCATGGGACATGATCTTTGAACCTAAACAATATCAAACAAACTCCAAACAAAATGGGTTCATCAACTCAACTCAAGTGAAGCTGTGAAGGTTCGACTAATTTTATCTTTTCAATTTTAGAATTGTGATTCAGGCAAAAATTATAACACGTCCTTAAGCGACTACCCTAGAGGAGAGCGCGTACTGCTAGGAAAGTATCCATGTACTTGTTCCACCTCCTTTGTATCATGAGATCTGCACTTTTTGAGATCCTCAATATTGGCTTTGGGGAGCTACTCGACCAAAGACATAGAGAGAGGAAGTCTATACGAGAAACCACTACTTCCCTCACATGTGAGGCACTCAAACACACCCCCGTGAGGGTGTAGCCTTTTCTCAATACTTCAGATCAAGTCAGATGTTCTACACAAGGTGAGAGCACCGTCGTCGTCAAGACCCTACTTTTCTACGTATGGTAGAAGTGCCAATACTTTATAGATCATGGGTGATAATTAAGGAAGCCACTGATCAGGTATTTGGCTCTAATCCTTAAGGGTCGAGTCTCACTGTGTCTGGAGCATACTTGAATGCAATAAGGACTTTGTAAACCCCAAGAAATGATGTTTATTACAATTTTTAATTTGGTCCAAGTTTATTTAGTAGTCCCCTTGTTTTAATTTTTGGTTTTTAATTTTTTTGAGTATTTTTCAATAACAATCACCTAATGATTTTTTAGAATTTTGGTTTAAGCCTAGGTGATCAAAATCAGAGGGTGAAAGCAACAAAGCGTTGCAAGGCAACACTATGATGGAAATCTCACCCTAGTTCCTAAATGATGAATTCTTAGGTAGAAGACTTACGACACTTCCCATCTCTCTCCATGCAGAATGCAAGGTAGAAATTTTTAAGCCTAATCATTATGTAGTGCAAGAGGTTAAATCGCCCTAAGAAGGAATTGCTATTAGCATGAAGAACATTTTGAATTTGACTATATCCTATCACAAACTATAGGAGTGTGCAATATATTAAGTGTGTGGACCTTATTTACTCGATCAAGATACCCTAAAATGCTAGAGTCTCATTAACATAAAATAAATAAAAAGGTGGAAAGCACAAAACAAAGAAAATAAAGGCGAAGAAATAAAGAGAAAACTTGGTGAGCCCCAAGTGAACAAAAACATGGTAAAATATGCTTGAATGTTGAGTCCATTTGTATTACAAATATAAATGGAAATAAAAAGAATTCCTTCTTACACAAAAAGGAAAATGTGCTATGCTAATATCCTCTCTCTCTCTTGCTCCCTCCAAGTGGCCAATAGGAAGAATGGTCTCTCTCGTCGTAGCTCGGTTGATTTAACTACCTAAGCAGTCACCTTCACCTCGAGGTCCCTCGCAAGAAAAGTAATAGAGAAATGATTAGCACAAATAAAAATTAGGTATTTTTACACCCATAACCCTGAGTAATGCAATTACAATCATAACCCTTGATAATCATGAATTACATGAGAAACCTCCGATAGTGACTCTGTCTCACACTACGATAGTCACCATATGAGAGAGTTAATCCAACTAATCTATGATCTAACAA
Source organism: Ottelia alismoides (assembly GCA_037367405.1). Classification (NCBI taxonomy): domain Eukaryota; kingdom Viridiplantae; phylum Streptophyta; class Magnoliopsida; order Alismatales; family Hydrocharitaceae; genus Ottelia; species Ottelia alismoides. The sequence goes on along the minus strand of JAZKJV010008205.1, from coordinate 778,913 downwards.
CTCGGATTATCTAGGAAAAAAATAGGTAGGCTTGCAGGGAGAATACATGTGCAACTTCGTTGTGGCTTCGAGCAGAGGGATGGGGGCTTGCTAGCAGAGGCAGGCAGGGGCTCGTGGGTGGGGGGGTGGGGGAGGGGGTTCTGGAGATGGGAAGCTTGAGCTTGGCGTGAGGGGCTTTGAGCAGAGGGGATGGGGTCCTGCTGGTAGAGGCAGGCATGGGCTCATGGTTTGGGAGATGGGAAGCTCGAGCTTGGCGTGCGAGGCTTCGAGTAGGGGGGAATGGGGCTTGATGGCGGAGGTGGAAGGGGCTCATGGTTCAAGAGATGGGAAGATCGAGCTTGGCACGGGGGGCCTCGAGCAAGGGGATGGGGGATTGCTGGCGGAGGTGGGCAAGGGCTCGTGGCGGGGGGGGGGGGGGTTGGGTTCACGATATGGGAAGCTTGAGCTTTGAGCGGGGGGCTTCGAGTAGGGGGAATGGGGGCTTGCTGGAGGAGGCGGGAAGGGGCTCGTGGTTCGGGAGATGGGAAACTTGAGCTTGGCGTGGGGGGCTTCGAGAAGGGGGGATGGGGGCTTGCTGGCGGAAGCTGGCAGGGGGTTGTGGTTCAGGAGCTGGGAATCTCGAGCATGGCACGAGGCGCTTCGAGCAGGAGGGAAGCTTGCATGAGGGGGGAGTCTCACGATATGGTGGGGCGTGTAGGGGTGGCAGGAGGGGGTCTTAGTGGAGAGGAGAAGCTCGGTGCGGGGGGGGGGGGGGGGAGAGGAGGGGGCAGGGGGGACTTGGATAGAGGAGAAGTTTGGTGCATGGGGGGGTAGGTGGGGGGTTTCGGGGAGAGGGAAACCTCAACCGAGGTGGGGGCAGCACGAGAAGGATCGACGTGGGGAGGAAGGCGATGACCTTGGCACGGGGGCTTCGAGCATGGGGGAAGCTCGCGGGTGTGGGGGGGGGGAAGATCGACGCAGGGGGGCTTCGAGCAGGGGAAGGACTGGTGTGGGGGGAAGGGGATGAGCTCGACAGTTTCGAGTAGGGGTTGGGACTGGGGATGGACGGCTTCCAGTGGGGGGAGCTCGGCAGGATTCGAGCCGTATAGGGAGGAGCTCAATGGGGGGGTTGTTGATGTGTTCGGAGGTGTGGGGGATTGGGGTTTCACCGAGTGTTGGGGGGATGCACTGATGCATGGCATGGAGGAGGAGGTGGTGCTCGGTAGGGGGGAGAGGGGAACGATGGCATGTTTTGCAAATAAGGATGAATATTCGGGGTAGTTTTGTCTTTTTAAACGGAAATAGTCAAATATAACAGTTATCTCAAACGAAACAGAACACAGGGTTATGTCATGTAAGAGTTGAGCATTACTCTGGGTTTCTCATGTAATCCATGATTATACAGGGTTATGATTGTAATTGCAAAATTACTCAAGATTATGGTTATAGAAAACCTTAAAAATTATATCAAATAGGATATTAAAATAAAATCAAAAATTAATGAAACAAAAATGCACACAAAAATCTATCCTAATCATTGCTCCCCGACAACGGTGCCATTTCACGAAAGAGATTTTAACAGGGGATCTTAACGCCTGGTCCATGGAGGGTTTGAAGTGCCTAACAAGTCAGGTATGGCAATCGATGTTTCGACTACTCTCGTAGTACTCGGATCATATCTCAATCTCTCATGAATAATTTACTCACACTAATGATGAATTAATGAATAATAGTGAGCTAATTTAATGATACCATATGCAATGATATCCAATGTATGCAAGCGTAGGGGTCGAACCATTGAGGAGCAATGGGAATAGACCACAAAAATTGACTAAAAGACAATATTCATTTTTGTGTTTTTATAGGTTTGACTTTTTTGAGTTTTTAATATTTTTTATTTTTTAAATTTATATATTTTGTTTTGTTTTACTTTTAAAATTTTTATTTCCTTTTTATATTTCCTGATTTTAAATTTTCTTTTTACTATATATGAATAATATATATATAACTATTTACAGATAGTACACATAATATAATAAACGATAAAAATATATAGAAAATATAGAAAAATCAGAAAATACCCTATGTATTATCGTTTTATTTTTAAGGGTTTTCAAAATATATAGGGTATTATTATTATTAAAAGTGAATCTAGCTATATATAATGTAGACAAGTACAAATACCATAAATACCTAAACAAGACAAAATAAAAATATTTTTATCTTTTCTGTATTTTGTTCAATTTTTATTTATTTTTCTTTTAATTTTGCATTTTTTATATTTTTAATTGAATAAAAAGGCCAAAATAGTGAACAATAATATATAGCCAAATTGTTTTGTAATTTAAAAAATATAAAGGTCTAGATTTTTTTCAAAACTATTTTTAATTTTTGATATATAATATAAAAAAGTGGTACTTTTGAATTTTTCAAGAATTTTTATAATTTTAGAAAGGTTTTAGGTTTTACAGTTTTTAGTGTTTTCTTTTGATATTTTTAATGATTTTTGGTTCATAGTTCAAAATCACAATAATAAAGATACTTAAAATTTTGGGAATTTTCAAAACATTTTCAAATTTTTTGTATTTTATTGCAAATACAAAATAAATGCAATAATTTGGAATTTTTAAATTTATTAAATTATTTTAATTAGCGTTGGGAAAAATATATGTGATTTAATAGGATGTTAAGCACTTAAAATATTTTCTTACAAATTTTTATGCAAAATAATATTTTTAATGCATGGAATAAAAGAAGTAAAAATACATAAACTAGCATGGTCCTAATTGTAATTATAATTAACCAAAAATTCATTCCAGAATGCAAGATAAAACTGTATGGACCTCAGTGTAAAATTCCCGTAATATAATTCAGACCGTGTTGGAAATGGTGTAAATGTAATTTCTAATTCACTACATGGAGTATATGCAATCAAAAAGTCTTACATGTAATCAGAATGTTTATGTACTAAATAATAACAAAACCCTTAATGGGCTCTCCACAAAAATCTCGCTCCCTCATGTGCACATGCACGCAAGGTGATGTGGCGAGGGACCTAAATGCAATAAATATAAGCTTAGGGTTTCACTTATAAATTTTAGAAAAATTATATAACTACAAATATAAGTTTCTGGTATGAAAGTAAACGACAAAGAAGATGGGGTATATTGCAGAATTACCCTCACTAAGGTGCGAGCGAATGAATGGATGATCTTTACTTGGACACGCATCGCCTTCTAAATGGTTGAAGCTGCTTCATCTGTAGATGGCTAGGATTAGATAGAGGCGTCTAATCCGACGATCGAGGGTGGCAAGATCTGACGGCTCCTACTTGATCTAAAGCAAGAATCGAATACGATGATGGAGAGGCATGGCTAAAGAACAGGGAATAATGCCTTTAGGAAAAAACCTTGATATGATCTCCTAGGAAGCTTCGGTAACCATAGTTGCTCGCGAGTGGCACAAAAGGAAACTGGAAGTGTTGTGCAGCTGCTGGTAGGCTCGTGCGAGGTTTGAAACCCTTGGACGATGCTTGGGGTGTCGGTGAAGGTGTAGGGATCTAGAAACCTATTCTTGGACAAAAACTAACCCAAAAGGGGTCCTCTAGCATTGAAACCTACAATGTTAGCATGGGAATAACAAAGCGAAGGTCTGGGGCTCGATCTGGGCAAAAATAGATGAGGTGGTGCCTAATGGAGAGTCTCTGGTTAGCAAAGGAGGTGGAGACTCATATTCAATTATTGGGAACCAAATATAGGGAATGAAGGTGCTTGAGGCATAAGTGAAGTGATAGGGAAGGAATTGGAGGCATTCGGTGGGTTGGAGAACAATCGAGGATGGAATGACGATTGGAGCTGAGCTCGAGCGAACTACAACTATGTGATTCCACAGAAATAAAATGAAAATAACTATAAGTAAATGCTTTACTATACTACTAAAAAGAAGGTTTTTGCTTGGTCTAAAATATGCTCACAAGGCGAGAATACAATGTTTTTGAGGAGACCACTCATGAACCCAAACTACTTCAACAATTAACCAACATATAAATCAAGCAACGTATAAATTTGGAGTTAAAATTTGTTATAACTCCACAAAAGATGTGTATAGGGCAAGTAGTGTTGAGATCGAGCATAGGGAAAAAAGAAGATAGATTGGGAAATGATGATCTAAAAATGTTCTCTTTATCCTTTTTATTGTATTTTGTGGGGGTTTCTAAATAAATAAATAAATATTTATTTATTTATTTTTGGATTTTTGCTTTAGGTATTTTCTTTGTTATATTTTAATTTTTATTATTTTAACATTCTTTTTATATTTTCTTATTTTAAAATTTTCCTTTTCTCTTTTTATATATATTAGATAAATATACAATATATACATATAGTATAGATGTTATGGATAATTAATACATAAAATAGCGATAAAAATTTTAAAAATATGCTAAACTTTAGTCATTTTCATTATTTTATGTGTATTAAAAATATTTTTGTGATTTTGTTATAATATCAATACTAATAAAATTATAAGCAAATATAGTTATATAAGTAAAATATGGATTTTGTGATTTTTAAATATAGGTATAAAAATCGAAAAATAAGAAAATAAAATGTTTTTTGGCTTTTTTATGTCTTTCTCTATATTTGGTAATTTTCTCAAAATTTTAGCTAAATTATTTTTGTATTTAATTTTAGTAAAAATGACAAAACAATGAATTATATTATTAAGCTAATTTACTTTGAAATTTAAAAATAACTAAGATTCCTAGAATTTTCTAAAAGTTTTTTTATGTAAGGTAAATATAATAAATAAAAATAGAAATAGAAAAAAATATTTTTAGATTTCTAAGGAGTTTTTAAAATTTTTAAAGATTTTGGAGCTTTTAAATTTTTAATGTTTTACTTTTGTTATTTTTAGGGGTTTTTAGTCTGTAATTGTAAAAGACAATGATAATAATATATATATGGAATTTTTCAAAAAGTTTTTATTTTTTATGTATTTTAATGCAAGAAGTGCAATGTTTTTTATTTTTCAAAAAAATAAGAAAATATCTTTTAATGACCTCAAATATATATATATATGATTTAAAATAGTTTAAAGCATTTAATCCATTTTTCTTGGAATTTTTATGTACGAAACAATATATTAATAAACAAAAAACATAAATAAAATTCTATTCTAGTAGGGACCTCTTTACAGAGAGTCAAAAGTAATCATTATTTTCTGAACCCTTGAACAAAACCTCAGCCAATGATGCAAAATAACCAAAATATATTCAATAAATAACATTGGTTGGGTTATAAATGCAATATTAAAAATGTGATTGGTCCTCTTTGTAATTTAACCAAAACATTTAGTACGGAAACTGGAATTAATGGACTGAATAAAAAATATAAGAAAACCCGTGGTCCCCTCAGCAAAATGCCTTCACCTCACACACAAATGCACAAGAGATGACGTGGCGAGGGACCTAATTGCACTTACTTTGAAGCAGATGGTCCTTACTATAAATCTTACAAAAAAAATACAATGCAGTTGAATGTTTTTGTACTGCAATTAAAATACAAAAAATGTGAGGGTTGAGAATGCAAAATTCCCACATGTGGTGATCCGACGGCTCTAGTCTTCTACTTATTTACATGTGGGTCGCAGATGCATGGATAACACTTTGAGGATGACCGACTCTGATTAGATTAGGAGATTGATCAGATGGTTGGGTGTAGCCCTTCATACAACGACAATTGCAGGACCTTGGGATTCCTTCTGATCGAATGCTTGTGACATGACATATACAAACTGGATAGATGCTCTACTTGGGTGAGCTTCAATATGGAATATATCGGGTCTTCAACCACCCGAGATGCTCCCAACATGTGAAAAATGGTCAAGAGCGCCTCCTTAGCTGATGGTGCCCTCAGATGTGTCTAAACCCCATTGATAGGGGACTGAAGCTTGTTGAAGTTGGAGGGACGTTCTTGACGTTGATACCCTGTAGAAGGTGTCTTAAAGACATGCAAAGGCATGCAAAATCATAGTGAGAAAAAGATGAAGGCTCCTGTCTTTTATTTGTCGAAGATCGATGCGGGAATGTGAGTGGAGCGGAGAGGTCCGATGAGCGGTGGAGGAAGAACCTCAAACATTCTATCTAAGAAGGAGCAAAGGGGGTTGGATGGTAATAGATATGATGCATCGTATGAGGAAATAGGTGGCAGTGAAATGTGGTCAGAACAAGGGATATACAGTGGTGGAACGATGTCTAGAGCGGAGTTCCTACAAACTATGTGTACTAAAATCTAAGCTAATGGAAGAAAAATAGCAAGGAATAAATGTGGGAAATGACATTTGATAGGAATGACAACCTAAATTACCTCTAACCTATGGCGCAACATATCAGAGCAAGAGTTGGTGGACCATGGGGCAAAACTTTATCGGTGATGGTGGATCGACCAATGCAACATCTACAATGCCCTGCAAATCAGACGAGAAGAAGCATATCGCCCTCCTCGACTCGTCAGGAAAAGGATCTGAGGAGTTTAGTGAGGAAACATGGATGAAAATTCGATTGAAATCCAATAAGGGTTTATGAACAAGCAGATAAAGGACTGAGAAACACGCTCCATTCAAAAGTCCCCGGGTCAATGCAGGGTTTTGGCTTTAAAGATCATTAAAAGGTTAAGATGTCATGAAGGAATCTCTCCCAAAAAACGAAAGAATCAAGTGCCAAAAATCAATGAAATTGGCTTTAAAGATCATTGATCGAGGTCGAGAAGTTATCATGATCCCTGGGTCTCGGGGTTTACCTTTTATACAATAATTATACAGTAAATACTATATGTTATTTTATGCAAAATAATTTTATTTACATGCCATTAGGTATGGTTTAATGCCAAAATAAAGGTAAAGGTGATTAAATGGAGATTCATCATCCCCCATACATGCCTTTGCTAGTCCCTAGCAAACACTTATGCCTATAAGTACGGACAAAAATAAATAAAAGAAAAAGAAATAAATTGGATTGATTTTAACTTTTAAACTTATGTCCATAAAATCAAAGTTAGGAGCTCTCAGTCAGACCTTTGGACTTATAGGTTTGATCATAACCTTATTAAGAATATGACTTGAAACATAACATCCTTTAAGATCGATAAAACTCTACCAAGTCTCTTCAAAAGCCATGTCAGAACAAGTCGATGTCATACACAGTCCCTTATGACTATGAGTCTACCTTGTATAGTGTCTATGATATATGTCCTCTCGGCTGAAGCGGGAAAAGTCAGTCTACTCAAACGTGGTGACCCTAATTCCCTAATCAAGCAACTCTTTCCTGAGAAGTAGGGTATTCAAATCTAAGTTCAAGTACAAGTAGCTCAAGAAGAGGAGGTGGAGAAGAGAATGAATGGTAGCGTGTATCTACCTATCCGTAGATGTTTGACCAGTGTAGCCAAGTCATCCGGTTGCAGGATCACATGTATTTGGCTTTGAAACTCAAGCTTGCTTATTAACTATGTACACATATACTCTGACAGGGATTGATTTTTCTTGGAATTCTGCCCGTCTATTCTTTTTGGAGTTTTTGAATATGCATTATTTTTTTAATACTATATACAACATCATCTAAATAAGGACTTTTTCCTCTTGAGCTAGTAGACTATCCCTCTTTTGAAGCAGTATTGCAACCCACAAAATGTTGTCTTTAGACCTCTTCGCTACTAGATTGGGTTGGGGAACACTGGCCACAAATGTGTGACTTCCGATGTTTCCTTTGGCTTATGTATCATTTCGACAAATCCATCCATTTACCATTTCAACTAAGTTGAGAAAAGTGCAAGGTAGAATAGTGCATGCTAGGTCACTATCGACAAGTGTCATGCATATGTTCTGAAATATTCTACTTAGGTAGTCAAGATGACATTGAAACTAGTCTTGGGGTCTCAAAGAATTAAGTCTAGGATACCTGAAGTGTCTTAATTCAATTATTATAAGGTTCTTGTGATTAAGTTGATTAAGTTCCAACCAAGCTCCAATCTTCAGATTTCACTTAGACTAGTTCAATTATTAATATCAATCCCAAAATACAAGATCTCTATAAAAGGCAACGAAAAATATTTCTGTGATACAATTTTCTGGTTTTGATTTTTTTTAAGGGGTTTTGGGGAAAAGTTTTGAAAAATTTTACGCTGGTTTTGAAAATGATTTTGCAATTATTTTTGGATTTTTGAATTTTTGCAAAATTTTTGGGATTTTTATAACAAAAGGGAATTATGCACAGATATTTACATTGGAATGAATCTATATTTACAAGGGAGTTTAGAAGGTGGATGTGAGTGAGTATTTACAGAAATTATATACACGTTTTATATAGTGTTGTGATGCTTTTATTTGAGCTATTATTTACAAAGTTTTTCAAAATAATCTTGAAAACATTTTCATAGACATTTTGGAAATTTATTTTTGCATATACTTTTGATAAACATTTTACAAACATTTACAAGCTCTAAAAATCGTTTTGCAAATGATTTCAAAATAATATATATATATCAATAGATTTTTGCAACCATTTTTCTTATCATTATACAAAAGTTTTACAAATTTTCTTTAAAGATTTTTCATAAAAATGTCAAACCATTTTTCGAATCATTATCAAACCGTTTTAACCAATTTATTACAAGTGTTTTCAAAGAATTATTATGTGTTTTATTGATTATCAATAATATTTAAAATATTAAAGTACGAGTTATGGCTAAAGTATATGCATCATATATATGACCACATATTTTTAGCTTGAGCTATTTCCTCATAGATCAGAGAGAAAAGACGTAGACATAACTTGTACTAAGTATAGAAGAGCCTATAGTCCCAAGATGAAAGAATTAAGGAATGAAAGAATGAGAAGTCGATTTTCCCCCATACTTAGGATGAATTAATCCTAAGTATACTAGATTATACAAAAGGTAGGGAGGGTGAAGGGTGGTAATGAACAGATCAACAACTTAGGTTGTCTCCTCCTTTACTTTGAGTAAAACTTCCCTATGTACTAGAAAGAATATCAACAAGAGAGGATATATGTGAGGGGAACAAGAAACTGATAAAAAGGAAAAATACATTGGGGGAATATACGCATTACTCCCCCTATACTTAGGGTAAGATATTCCTTAGGCAAAAATAGGAGTGATGAAACAAGACAGTGAGATAACAACCCAATCTACACCCCTATAGTTAGGACAAAGTACATCCTAAGTATAAGCACATATATCAGGTGGTAGATCTGGGGTGTAGGATAGATCGAAGAAAGAAGGAAATGAAGACAAAACACACACACACACACACATATATATATATATATATATATATATATATATATATATAAGAGGTGTGAATCATTGAGGTGCCTCTCAATGAGCGCTATGTTTTTACACCCTACCTGGGCACAAAGTTAGGAAAACATTGTGTCAAGGTTCAGGATGACATTTGTTAGATGAATTTTGTACTCTTTCCATCATTCCAAAGTGAGAACGATTATGAAATCAAAAAGAACAGCCCTATATGCAATCAAGTGGGTGAATACCACCAGGAGAAAAGAATCGAAAACTAAACCAAGACACAGTTGGTCAGAAGAGATCATCTTCTTGGGATAATGGAGTAAGTGATAAAAGCCAACAAAATCAAACATGGAGATGAATGGAGCAGTAATGGAATCCTCCATGCCAATCATAGTCTCATACAAATATGAAAAGTAAAGATCAGGAGACTATCTAAGCAACTGGGCATCTGATGGACACAAGGTCGATCGATCAGAAGAAACATCGAATGCCACAAGGCATGGCTATTCCACACGAGGATCGTGTAGGAGAGAGGACTCAAATGAGTCATAGAAATCAGATGACTCGATCTCTGCAGTTGAGAGATAGGTTGCACAATAAGTGGGGAAGATTGAGTTCCTAGAAGGTGTTGCATCCACCCAGAGAAAACCCTCAGGGCGCAATGAAAGCTGATCAATGGGAATCGAGGTCATGTTAGAATCTAATCTCTCATCATTGAAAAAATAATCACACTCATTGGTTGGGAGGATGTATGGTGGATGGGAGAGGCTACTAAGCTGGGGCATGTAAAAATGGTAGTCCTCAGCAAACCATATCTGTTGGAATGGGTCATGGTATCGATCAAGGTTAGTAATATGATCCATGGAGATAGGACAATCATGAAAAGGGAAATAGATCGGTTGGTAGGAGGGATCAAGCAATATGGGTTTCGAATCCATCTCCTACGGTACCGATGTAGATGGTACAATAGGCTCTTGAAATATGATGCACAGAACCGAGTCAAGGGTTTGTATGGGAAATTGGAAACATACAACATCGATATCATCCTCCAAAATTTGTATTGCCTCATAATTTACATCGTCAACCTGGTGTGCAACCGTAGAAACATCAATAATAGCATCACACAAATCAGATCCATAATCCACTAATGGAAGCACTCACTCCAGCCTCTACTCTGCACGGCTTAATAATATCATCTCTTTCCTCAATGCATGCTTCATCATCGGGCACAACATGCGTATAGGTACTAAAAGGTTACACTAGGGGATATGAGGAGGGCGAGGAAAACATACAAGACATGTGTTCGGATAAGAAGCCAGCCGCACGAGGGTTGAGGTCAAACTAGATGAGGCATAATTATGACTCAAGAAGAGAGCCATCTTGAGCCGTATCATGAATGCATACATGAGGGTGATATGGGTGAAACCACAAGATCCATCAAATGATGATAAGGATGACCCGTGATCATGATGCAAATGTTATGAAACAATAAAAAGGACTCAAGAAATGAAAAGAAGAAAAGAAGAAATGATTAAAAGATTGCTAACTGAAAGTAAAGATAAACACATTAGGGTTCAAGATCACAAACAATAGACCAAGCAAACTGTAATTCACCAACTCAACATGTTGAAGACCGTAAGGGTTCGGTCAATTATATTTTAAATTTTAGAGTTGTGAATTTCGAACAGTTGTATGAGCAAATAGGAATATGCCCGGAATGAAGGCTCTAAGTCCTATTGTTTACATGCCTATCCTAAATAAAAAGTTGCATACAAGTAGGGAGTTGTTCTTCCCAATACAATGAATCCAATTACGTTTATTTTAAAGTCAAGTGAATAAGCAGTCTCAGTTTTATTTTGGTTATCACTCTTTTTTATTCCTTTTCATACACGATGCCTAACAAGTTTTCAATTCTTTTTAGATCATAAGTTCTCAAAATCAGAGAGAGAGATCGAGAAAGCAATGCAAGCAAGAAATCAATGATGCATGATCTGTTTGAAGACTAAATTCACTTCCTAGCTCTCTCCATATGGGATGCTAAGAAGAATTGAAACCTATACTATATGAAACTGAGAGTTGATGAAAGTGCCCTAATATAGAAATTGTTATTATCGTGAAGAACCAATGCTAATACTCAGAAATAGAACCCAAAAGGTTCGGTCTTGAGGACTCTTCGATGCCCGCCACAACTGGTCCTACAAACGCTGTGTAGAGTCCCTCTTGATGCTTGGTTCTAAATCCAAGCAAGAAGAAATTAAATATTTGACTAAATCCAAATGGAAATCTATTGGTACATGGATATATTAGATGTGTGGACTTTGTCTATCATACAAGAAATCTTACTCTAGATCTCAATCACATGAAATAAAGAAAAAGAAAAGTGAGAAACAAGAAAATAAAAGGGAGAAAGCCATACAAAACAGACGAGGCCCCATGTGAACAATCATCCGGGCAACGGACATCGTAAAGTGTGAAGAGTCCTGAGAGTCTGAATAATTACAAATAAAAGTTCCTCTCTCTCACTTGAATTACAAAGTAAAATTGAAAAATAAAAATAAATACAAAATACAAAGAGGCATTATCTTCAAAAACCTCCAGGTCTTCCTTTGTCGCTCTATCTTGTCGGCTTATGCTAAAAAGTCTACTCTACTTCACATGGGTACGTAGGACACCTAGGATAGTCTCCCTCTATCCGTGGTACCTCACAACAAAATCAAACATGGAAGGTGGTTTGACAATTAAAAATGAAATCAAATAAAATGAAAATAAATAAATGCAAAATAGACAGGAGGAACACAAAACCAATCTATGTGTTGTTTCTCCCCAGCAATGACACCATTTGAAAAGTTGGTTTTTCAGAGGGTCTAAAGTATCCTCACATGTAGAGAATACAGTTTCACTGAGGTGACCACTAACGAAATCGAACTACATCAACAATTAACCCAAAAATAGATCAAGCAAAGAAAAAATGCAGAGTTAAAATTTATTATAACTCAAGAAAAGATGTGCATAGGGAAAGTAAGGTAGAGGTCGAAAAAAGGGTTCACACGAGATAGATTGTGAAATGAAGATAAAAAAATGTTCGCTTTATCCCTTTTTATTGTATTTTTACGTGGGTTTTAAATATATTTCTTATGGATTTTTGCTTTTAAGTATTTTTTTGTATTTTTAATTTTATAATTTTTAGTTTTTTGGCATATTTTTAACTTTTTAGTTTTTCTTTTTCTCTTTTTATATATAATATTATCATAATATATATTATAGATTATATAAATAGTAAATATAGAAAATAGAAAGAAAATTTTTAAAAATAACCGTAAAGTACAGTCCTTTTTATTTTTTAGTGGTACTAAAAATATTTTATGGATATTTTAATGATAATAATATAAGTAAATATAGCTTTATAAGTAGAATAGGTATTTTATATTTATAAATATGGATATAAATAAACAATAACAAGAAAATAACATGTTTTTGGCTAATTCATGTTTTTCTCTATTTTTTGTAATTTTCTTACAATTTTTGCTATTTTTTGTAATTATGTTGAATAAGAATAGCAAAATAGTGACTTATATTAATATGACAATATGTTTTGGAATTTAAAAATAAATAAAATTCCCAAATTTTTCAAAAATTATTTTAAGTATATGGTAAATATAATGAAAAAAATAGAAATAAAAAATATTTTTTCATTTTAAATTAGTTTTTATAAAGATCTAGAACTTTTCAAATTTTAGTGTTTTCTTTTGTTAGTTTTACGAGTTTTGGTCAGTTATAAAATACAATGACAAACAATATATAATCTTTTTGGAAATTTTTATTTATTTTTTGTAATTTTTATATATTTTTTAATGCAAACAAGGATATTATGTAATGTTTTCAATTTTCCAAAAAAATGAAAATAGTTTTAAATGGTCTTAAAAATTTATATGATTAAAATAGTGAAAGGTATTTAAGATTTTTTTCCTAGAAATTTTATGTACGAAATAGTAACAAAACACAAGAAATAAAAATCAATTTCTAACAGTGGCCTATTTCAAATAGTCAAAAGCATCTTTTGTTTCCTGAACCCTGAAACAAAACCTTGGGCCTATGATGCAAAATACCTAGAATATTTCTATAAATAATGCTAGCAGGGATATATATGCAATATTCAAAATGCAGCAGGTCCACTTTGAAATTTAACCAAAAAGTTGAATACAAGAACTGGAATTTAATGGACTGAATAAAAATACAAGAAAATCTGAGGTCCCATCTAAAAAGCCCACACCTCATGCGTGTAGGCTTGCGCGGTGACGTGTCGAGGGACCTAATTACAATTACTTTGATGAACATGGTCCTTACTATAAATTTTACAAAAATAAATACACTATGGATGAAAGTTTTTATACTGAAATTAAAATACAAAAAGTATGAGGAATGAGAATGCAATTTACCCCACATGGTGATCTGACGTCTTTGGTCTTCCACTTATCCACGTGTCAGCCACAAGTACATTGATAATGCTTCAATGATGATGTGCTTTGATTAGATCAAGATTTGATTGAACGGACGGTTGGGTGTGGCCTTCATCCAATAACAGCTGCAGACTGTGGTGATCCCTTCTGATCGGACTGTTGTGAGATGACCTAGACAAACTATGTTGAAGCTCCGCCTAAGCGAACTTCAATCTGGAAGATCTCGAGTCTTCGTCCACTTGGGATGCCCTCAATGGGTGCAAAATAGAGCAGGAGCTCCTCCTCGGCTTATAGGGCCCTCGGATGGGTTCGAGCCCCATCAATAGGTGCCTAGAGCTCGAAGAAGCTGAAGGGTTGTTCTTAACGTCAATACCCAGCAGAAGGGGTCTTTAGGACCTACAAAGGGGCGTAAAATCATAACAAAAAAAGGTCAAGGCTCCTTGCTTTTATTTAGCAAAGATAGATGTGAGAGTGAGGGTGGAGTAGAGAGGTTTGGCGAGCGACAGAGGAAGGACCTCATACCTTCGATAGAGGGAAGGGGGTTGGATGGTCATGGAGATGGAGAAGCACGGTGGTGGAACGATGGTCAGACCGGAGCTCCTACAAACTATGAGTCCTAAAATCTATGCTAACGCAAGCAATAAAACATGAAATAAAATGCAAGAAATGACAGTTGAAATGAACAACAACCTAAAATTCCTATAACATGTGGCTCAACCTGACAGAGCAAGTATCCAGTGGACCAAGAGGAGGAGCATCACCGACGATGGTGGATCGACCAATCCAACACCTACAACGTGATGCAAATAAAACGAGAAGGAGCATATAACTCTCCTCGACTCGACGAGCAAAAGACCTGAGGGGTTCGGTGAGTAAATGGGGATAAAAATTCGATTGAAGTCCGGTGATGGCTTCTATATAGGTTGATGATGGATCGAGAAACATGCTCAATTCAGAGGTTCTCGGGTCAATGAAAGTTTTTGTGTGAAACATAAGTAATCGAGGTTGAGAAGTCATGAAGGAATCTCTCCCGAAAAATGAAAGAATCGAGCATCGAAAATAAATGAAAGAGAGGGTCTAACAATATGATAGAGCAGATCTATGAGAGGTGGGAATTGATCGAGGTCAACTCTAACCCGCTCCACTTTGGTCTATTTTAGCCAGGAAGAAGACACAATAGGAAAATAAAATCTTATCAATTCATTTAAAAATAATAAATGATTTTATTAATTTTATGTTAAAATATAAGAAATATTTATTATTTAATGTATTTTTATTTTTTTACAAGTTAATTTATTGTAATTTATTTTTCAGAAGTATGAATATAACTATATTAACCTATATACGTCATATTGTTTTACTTTATATTTTATTATTTGTACATATATTTTATATATTTATAACATAAATATATATAAATATATTTTTATTGTTTTTTTCTGATTAATTTGTACACTTCATTAGATATTTGTATTTATTATATAGTATGTATATGTGTAATTCATCTATGTATCTTTGTGCACTTATTTATTTTAATATATTTTGATGGTTTTATTTCATTCCAGTCATGTTCATATGTTATAAATAAAATTTACAAGATTATGAAAATATAAAGTCTTGAAAATTATAAAGAGTAAATAAAGTGAATATTTTATTCTGGTATAACGTACAATAGGGGTCCAGAAACTAACTTCTTCATTTTAACTCCAAATTAAATGAAACCACCTTCATTAAATAGCTAATTAAAAGTTATATAAATTAAAGTGATTTTGGTGAATTTTGAGTTCATACAGAGAAGATGCCGGTATGTGCAGTTTGGAATTTGGGTTTCTATTTTGAGTATAGAAGACACATGGTGCATTATTTTCATGTGAAATAAATTTTGTATTTTTCTATATATTTTTCTACAACTTTCTTGTACATAGATTATTCATGAGTGTAAATAATAAAGAATAAAATAGGTCCCAAAAATGACTTATTAACATATTAAAATTAGGTGTTTATTGTATTTTTGGCCCTTATCTCCCCTTATTTTATTACTTGTCGATCCAGTCATCATGATGCCTAGGTCTAAGGGTTTAGCGTCATTCAATACCTATGGTATTTAATTTATTTTTATTTTAGTTTCTTTATTCTTTTATTTTGGCTTTAAATGGTATTTTTTATAATGTAATTATACCATAAATATTATATATTATGTTTTGCAAAATAATGTTATTTACATGCATTTAGCTAGGGTTAAAGGCCAAAATGAAAGAATAAAGGTGATGAAATGGAGATTCATGGGCTACCCTAAGTCCTAGGACTGAAAAGATAAAAAAATCTAGGGCTGAATCTCAAGAATGAAGGAGCCGATCATAGCTCCACCTGGTGGTGGCTGAAGAGCTCGGTTCACCTCCTCTACGCCTTGTCCTCCACACCAAGAAGTCCGACGAACTCCATGTTGTCACCAGGAAGTTAGAACACAAAAGAAATTGGATATTTCGAGGGTGGAAAGGGGACTCAATTAAAATGGAAGAAGAGTGGTGATATATGTATAGGGTCAACTTAGCTCGGGACGGATACATGATTCAGTGAGCCTTAGATCAAGATAAGATGTGGGCATGATAGAGCCAGGATCGAGGCATAAGATTTGGGAAGGAATCGAATCGAAAGAGTGAAAGAATCGGTGAGGATAAATCAAGGAATAAGGACAATCAACAAGGGATGACATACCTAGGTTGCAGGTCAGTTGACCAGGGGTTAACAGAAGACCGATCCTGATTGGGCCACGTCACCCACTACAGGACAAACCAGACATTAATTCCTTTAATCATTCAAATTATAACAATAAATGATTATATTGATTTTTAGTCAAAACAAAAAAACTATTTATTATTTTATGTAGTTTTTTATTGTATTTTTATTTATTTTTACGAGTTAATTTAGTAGGAGTTATTTTTTTAAGTACAAATATAGGTATATTTTCCTATATATTATGTATTTTATTTTTATTTTCTATTTTTTATTTTATTATTTTACATACATAACTTATATATTTGTAGCTTAATTAGAGATATATATTGTATTTTTCTGAAATTGTATATATAATTAAATAAACATGGCTATTTATTATACATATACATATATATATATGTAAAATTCATCTATGTATTTTAGCATACTTATATATTTTATTATATTTTAATGAGTTTGTTTTAAGTTATTTATACATGTATTCTAGATACATTTACATGATTATAAAAATATATAGAAATGTGAAAATATAAAGAATAAATAAATTATTATTTTATTTTTTGTAAATTGCTAAATGAGGGCCCAAAACCTAACTTTTGCATCATAACTCCAAATGGAATGAAACCACGTTAATTACATATATAATTAAATTTTAGAAACAATAAAGGTGAGTTTGGTGAATTTTGATTTTATATGAAGAAGATACATGTCTGGGAAATTTTTAATTTAGCTTTTTATTCTAATTGTCTAGGGCACATTATGCGTTATTTTTAGATGAAATAAACTTTGTATTTTATTTGTAATTTTCATTGTATTTTTATCCACAAGTTTCAAGTATGAAGTTTATTGATTTGAGGTATAAATAATAAAGAATAAAGTAGGTCCTAGAATGAATTTATTAGGGAATAAAAGTTAGGGTTTTTACTGTATTTTTGGCCATTATCTCCACCTATGTTATTCCTTATCGACTGAGTCATCATGATACCTAAGTATAGGGTTTTAGGGTCATTCAATACCTTTGGTATTTCATTTCTTTTTCACTTATTTTCTTTATTCTTTTATTTTAGTTTTAAATATATTTTTTATGTAATATTTATAATATAAATAAATTATGTTATTTTGTACAAAATAATTCTCTATACATGCATTTAGATAGGGTTTAAAGGCCAAAATATAATAATAAAGGTGATGAAATGGAGATTCATCAGTTATACATCACAGAGATATATCAACTTGATTATGTTAGATTTGTTAGTTGGCCATATTACAATGAGTAATAATTAGCATTGTTAATTTGTGATTCATCAGATGGCATCATTGTCGGGGATAAGACAATTTATTTGATTTATTTGGATTAGATATTTATTTATGTGATTTTTGGTGCAATTTAGGTTTAGTTTTTGTTATAATTTTCTTCATTGTTTTGTTTGATGTGCTTCTTTATTTTTTTGACTATTTCATTAGATATGTTTTTTTGGAGTTATCTAACCATTAACTATTTTTTGCGATAGGGCCAGCGGAACCAACTAACACCATATGAACATGAAGGCAAAGAGATTGGAGCTCAAGTTGTCGAGTCCACAAAGAGTTAATGAGATAGAGTCATTTTTATCTAAATTAATTAATATTTGTGTGTGTTGTAACACTTTGTAATATTATTTGTAATATTTGTAGTCTAAGTGCCCTATTTATAATTTTTCTAAATTGAGCCCTCACGTTTGTAAACAAAAGCCATTAAATATTCTTTTATTTATGGTTCTATCGAGAGTGGTTATGTACTTGAGTGATGAGAATTAGTTTAGGCCCACGTTTTCAAATAGACATATGTAGGTCCTATTGCCTTGTGCCTTATCGTAATTTAAGCCACAACCAATCTCTTAAGATTCACTATCTTAAAAGATTCATTAATAGACGCACATAAGCTATGTTCTACTTAGTCAAATTTAATCAGTCTATCCTAATAATAGAACTCATGTGTAGGTGTAGTTTTTTAACTTGGATCATATAGATAGATCTATAAATTCAGTATAGCATCCACATGGAGTACTAGGAAGCACTGTAAGTATTTGTGAACGACGGCATGCGTCATTGATTTTCCACCTGCATTATATTTTTCGTCTCCATCCTCTTGTTTCACACCATAAGGAAAAAGATAAAGGAGATTAAACATTAGGCATATCTTTATGTGGTCACATTAAATCAAGCGATAACCTAACTCTAAAATCAAGACTAAATTATGCATGTTGATTTAAATAAACTTGGAATAAAATCTACCTTGTATTACAGGCAATAACACCCTCGTTAGACACATGTAGTTACCACTAGAGAGAGTGGGCGAGTATGGATCCCTAAGGTTAGAGCTCAAATCCCTGGACTTCCGTCCTGGGTCTCTAGGTCCAACTCTCGTGGATTTTGGGAGCCTCAAGTGGTTGCCTTCGACCTTATAAATACATTTTGGTTGTCTATACTTGTATGTTTCTTTTTGGTTGTGATATTGAACCCATCATCCTGGGATGATCACTCCATCGATTGAGAGATTACAAGACTTCAACTAGGCAGAGTAGGAGACTCCCTATGTGTAAAGACAAATATTATTTTAGTCACTAGCTTAAAATGATAAGATAATTTGGTCGAACTCTTTTGGTATTTACGAGTTGAGTTGGTGAAATCATCAAAGGGGATTGCTTTGCATTTGTCTTGTGTGAGTTGATTCCACACATTCAAGTGTATCAAAGTACTAGTCCTTTCTGAGTCTACCATACTCAGCCTCCGTATTCTATTGAAATCGAAGATGGATAGTTGGACGGAATTGGTTTCGAATTTTGCGAACTTATCATTGAACCGTACAAACATCACATGTTTCATGATCCAACGAACATCTTCTCTTGGACCTTCTCGGATCCTTAATAATCCTTGATTCAATTTAGGATTTCATGATTCCTTCTTATGGAGTGGTTACATACCGACCGCCCCTTTCACTCTTCAACTCTCACCAAGGAAGACCATTGCCTTTGTGAGATCAACATGATTTCATCTACCTCACCACCATCTTACTTGAATCCTCTTTTTGATGAAGGTATATAAGAATCACTTGTGATTCCTCCAAAGAAATAGAATGAAGAAGAGGATAAGCATGAGGATCCAATGCAGATGGTCTTGGCATGGTTTGCACAATCCGAGCAGCATAATGCATTATTTAGAGCTCAGTTTGGCCAACTAAATGTGGGTGTTGATGCTCCGATGGATTCAACATACAATCATGGGCAGTATATGGTGTAAAATTGACCGTGTCCAGCCCAACCTGAAGTTGAATATGAGTTAAAGCCATAGTTTTTGAATTTGTTACTTCACTTCAATGGGAATGCATACAAAGAGCCGTATGCATTCCATAAGGACTTTGAGTTGGTTTGTGATAACCTTAGACATCATAGGGTTAGTCAAGTCTAAATAAGGATCAAATCCCTACCTTTTACCTTCGGAAACAAGGCAGATTATTGGATGAAGAACTTGGGGCTAGTTATAACCACCTACACTCAGTTCAAGGGCCTTTTTCTGAAGAAGTTCAACCCTTTTAGTAGGACCAACAAAATGCGATCTTGCATTACAAGTTTCTCTTAGATGCCAAATGAACCATTTTGTAATACGTGGGAGATATTCAACAATTTATTACAAAAGTGGCATTGTTAGGGATTAGAACCTACCATCCTGGTATAGTAATTGTATAGAGATCTTATCCTTGAGGATTAGGGTTTAGTGAGTGCAGCCTATGGAGGAAGTTATGACTCACATAATGGGGACACTGCCTTGAAGGTGTTTGAGAAGATGGCCGATACAAGTCATTTACGAACCACTAGTAGGTCTTCTACAATCCCCCATCACATTCTCATCTAAAGGTGGAACGAAAGCTATGGTTGATATTTCCAATGAGTTGATTCCTACCATGAGAATCATTGTGGATAAGTTGATAGTAGTGGAAAGAATCAACAAGAGAATGAATGAATTTGATAGTAGCTTGTCCAAGTTTTCAAATAAGATGGAAGATTATGCTAAGAAGGTATCTCGGATGAAGATACCAACAGTGTATGCATCTCCTACTCTAATTTAGTGAGTACATCATGTACAAGAGTAGTCGATGTCAGGGTAAATCCAGCCATGGGTTGAGGGACATTCCTTTACCCAACCACATCAACAGCTACTGTCAACCGCGATAAACTCGGAGGAGCCTCCTCTAGTATTGGAGGTGAATGGTGTTTGGTATTCGTAGGATCCTGATGATGAACACGAAGATTGACGAGGGAACCTAACATCCAATCTTTGAAGGTTTGCAGTGCCCGATAAGTCGGGTTTGACAATCGATGTGTCGACTACTCTCTCGGCTCTCAAATATCCCTTATTCAGTGCATCAACAATTAACCCAAAATAATGCTCAAGCAATGATTAATAATGAGCTAAAATTTATTATACCCTACAAAAATATATTTATAGTGTGCAAGTGTAGGTGTTGAACCAGGAAAGAGCAATGGGGATAGCCACAAAAATTGACAAAGAAATCAATAAATGTTTTAGTGTTTTTATAGGTATTTTTTATGGGTTTTAGTTTTGTAATTTTTATGTGTTTTTAATTTATATTTTTTGTTTTTATTTTTATATTTTTTCCTTTTTATATTTTTCTGATTTTTAATTTTCTTTTTAATATATAACATATATATAAAGAGATATAGATAATATATATAATATAACAGTTATATAGGACCTAAAAATATATAATATATATACAAATCAGAGAAATACCCTAAGGTACAATCCTTTTTATTTTTTAAGCGTTTTTAATATTTATGGTATTTTTTACTATAATAATAATATTAATGTAGGTATATGTATAATATAAGCTAATTTACATAGTTATAAATACTCAAAATAGATTAAATAAAATATTTTTTTTGATTTTTCTCTATTTTTTACATTTTCTTGCATTTCCTACTAATTTTTATACTTTTAAACAAATAAGGATTTAAAAACAATGACTTTTATAAATAGGCTGGAAAATTTCGAATTTAAAAATAGATAAATAGCTCAAAAATTTCCAAAACTCTTTCTAATATGTAATATATAATAGAGATAAGATACTGGAATAGAAAGTGGTATTTTTGGGTTATTAAATAGTTTTTAGTGATTTTTAAAAGGTTTTTTCATATTTGCTTTATTATTTTGTTACTTTTAATGCTTTTGGTCTTGAGTTCAAAAATATAATAAGCAATATACTCTAATATTTTTAGAAATTTGCAAAAGCATTTTTAATTATTGTATAGTGAATAAATTTTTGAATTTCTATATATCGAATAATATTTTTAATTGCCATACGAAAATTATATGTGATTTAATATAGGTTCAAAAACTTAAAAGAATTTTCATATAATTTTTGGATGTAAAATGACATTTTTAATAATCAAAATACAATAAATTAAAAATAATGTTCATGTAGGGACCTATATGCAATTTAAATAAACATAACATCCGTTTTAGAAATCAAATCCAAAGTACAAGTGTCTCTAAAAAAATACCATATAAATATGATTTAATACACCTAGCAGGGATATAAATGCAATATTCAGAAAGGTCCATTGCTTACATGGAATTTATCCAAAGAATATAACTATGAGTTAAATATTCTATGGAATAAATAATAACAAAAACCCATGAGGGTCTTGTGCAAAATGTCCAAGCACCTCATGTATGAGGTTACACAGACTGGACCAATTAGCAAATAAAATAAGTGTAGGGACATTTTTACAAATATTACACAATGTCTTAAATTGCAACTGCAATTTTATGGACTAAAATAAAGAAACAAAACGCAAGGGGAGTCGATGCAAAATACCCCTCGAGGCACCATTGGAAAGCAGAGGGTCTTTTCTTATCCGAGTGGCAGCACTCGGACACATGATGACGGCTCAGGGGTGGATGGCTGAGATTAGATCCCCTACATAGATTGGACGGATAATGGGGTGATGATCTGATAGCTCCTGTGTATTCTGGAAGCGACTCTTGATCGTACGGTAGGGAGCCACACTAGAAGTACAGAGAAGAACTCTATGTTATGTGAGCTTCAATCCGTCTTCTACCTTTCGTTCGGCCACTGGAGAAGCTCCCGGGAGGCGCAAGACGTCGCTAATATCCGTCTGCGTCAGAAAGAGGGCTCAGATGGCTTCGAGACACATCAATTGGTCTTGGAGAGTCGATGAAGGAGAAGCTCCAAGAATACCTCTGTTGAAATCAAAATCACCTCAACTGAGGCATTTAACCTTATGAACCTACAATGCTAGCTCAAACGCACAAAAAGCGAGGTCTGTGGGGTCAATTTGGGTGGAAATGTAGTGATGTGGAGTCGGGTCAGTGCTCTTCGGTAAGCGACGGAGTTGGAGAGCATATCTATTGATCTAGAGTAGATAGAGGGAGTGGAGATGCTTGGGGTATAGCAAAAGTGAAGGGGAAGAAGATGGAGGTGTTGGACGAGATACAGCACAGGTGAAGACGGTGGAAACAGTGAACGGAGCACAAGCTCTAGTGAAGTATGATTTAGAAAATTACAAAGTAAAAAGCAAAATCAAAGAAAACTAACAACTACCTTGTGCTAACCATATCCCTAGGAATAAAAATAAGTAATAAACTACATCTCTACATCAGAGGAGAGGGAGCCAAGGAGGAGCTCAAGCAATGATGACCGACGAGCTCTAATCACCACGTTCAAGCCTCTTTCTGAAGGATATGGTTAGATCCTCAAGCGCATCACGGAAGCGTGAGCGTCGTATCGAACACGACGAGGAGCGACTAGTCGCACTAGTTGCTCGATGCAGTGGAATTTAAACTTTTTTATACGACGAAACCACATGATCCAAGAACACTTCTCGAATCGTTTCGTCTAAACCACAAACAAGTAATAGGATTACCTCTTGAAGCGTGGTTGCGATCGAGTCTCTAAACGAAGAGACCTCCTGTCTCAAGTCCGATCCGACGGAGGAGATGCTTGCGAGCGCGGGGATGAACCGCGTGCTTCTCGCAATCCATGTTGATGATCCAAGCGGCGGATCTCCTGATCTCGACACACGAGATCCATCGTCTTCTTCACGAGCGAGGCACACCGAAGGAGACGGAGATCCACGAGCAGAAGAATCGGGCAGCATAACGACGATGCCGCGGCGATGGAGAACCTCTCCATGGCATCCATGGTGGACGGCCATGAGAGGGAGAGAGAGGGCTGACCTCTAGAGAGAAAGAGAGAGAGAGAGAGAGATGCTTCTCAAGCATTGTGTGTTGTGTAAAATAGAGAGCATGGTATGCCTCTCTATTTATAGGGTTTTGGGATCCATGGATCTCAATCCATGTGACATATAAAATCAATGGATGAGATTGATTTATGTCAATCCAATGGTCAAGATTGTTGTTGGTAAAAGCCAACAACTTGTGATTTAAATTTGATGAAATATATCAAATATATATTGAGACCAAATTAAATCAATCAAATAAGGAGAGAGAGAATAAAGGAGATCAACCTTCCCTTTTGGAGGGAGGGCAATCTCATGGATTCCCATGAGATTGCACATCTCCTTGATTTTCTCTCTACTTATTTTCCAACAACTATTTGTTGGGATTTTTATTCACCAAAATAATTCTCAATTAATTTTGGGAATATTGTAATCTTGACATTGGAATATTGTGAATCATATTCACAACCCAAAACAAAATGTAATTTACATTTTCAATTAATTAGACAATGTGTATCCAATACACATTAATAATTAATCTACTAATATAAATTATATTTAACTCTCTCTAATACATTATAAATCACATTTATAATATATTATGAATAATTGGATATTACTATCCACATTATTCTTATCCATAATAACTAAATCACATTTAATTATATTGGATAACTTATTCTCATGTACTTAAATAATATGAATCACATTCACATTATTTACATCTTTGATAATCAAATCATATTTAATTATCTAAGATAACTCTCCATATAATATGAATCAAATTCATATTATTCATGATAATTAAATCACATTCAATTATCCATTTTCTCATTGTTCGGATACATATATCAACAATAGAATTATCCATGAACTCTTTCAAGGATAATGCGCTTTCTCCGCGAATACTTGGAGATAAGGACAGGGCGATTGTATTGTTCCACGTATAGTGACATGGATATTGAGATCACATCTCAAATCCAGATCTCGGGCCTCCCATAGATGCTTGATTAAATCAAGACCGCAAATCTAATCTTCTCATTGAATCTGAATCACATTCAGATCAATGTCCATCATTTGGACTAAGATCAGATTACTTCTCTACTGAGAGGAGTCACTAAAATCCAGACCCGTTTCATCACTCCCTAGGAATGGAAGCGTCATGGTTATACAACCGTTCATGATCACATCACCCTCAGGTATTCCTAATACCTGTACATCCTGCATACTGGAAGACTCAGATTAAACCCGAAGTATTGGATCAACTTTATACTGTCTACTTCAGGGTTTTATCAGTAAGTTTCTCATTCGATCATTGGGAGTCGGTATTGATCATATACTTTCCAAAAGCATATATCATACCTAGGTCTTGATCATATACTTTCCAAAAGTATATATCAAACCAACAAATTCAGTCAAGCTTCCAAAGCGAGACGACCGTGCGCACGGAATTTGATTCTTCCCAATATCTCATGAGTGAGCTCATGTCTTCTGGTTCAGTAGTGAACCTGTATGATCCCTTTGAGAGATCATATTACTCATATGCCCTTATATGCACACCAGCGCGCCGGTGTATAGACCTTGATTAGGTCATCAACCTATTGGTCTGCCAAATGTACATACTCAGACATATAGTAACACATCTGTCTCCGGTCAGAGGATGTGTGCCTATATCATGACAGCATATGATATAGGACTTTGGTTATCTCGATCTCGTTAAGTCAACTCTTTGACCTAACTCATTTGACACCTCCGAATCTCTATTCCTATGTAGAGGACCTGCATCAAGAGGTCGGTTAGATATCAACCTAAATGAGATAGGATTGCCATCTCCTACTCAGGCTGGAGATCATCTCTTAATAATCATTTGACGGTGCTTGATGAGTCCTCAATCTAACTCATTAGATATTCATCTAAGCACCAGCCTCTATGATTCAATAATTGAATCAACAGCTATATGATCATTAAGATGGCCATGGTACATAACCCTAATTGCACTAAGGGACCTATTATGCAAATTATGTATTCTTCATTTCAGATCAAGGAGTGAATTGCAACAACATTTATTGCATAATGGCTCGCCGTGGGCTCTCATGTCCGACAATCTCCCACTAGCCCAAAGAGCCATTAATGGGCTAATCATTTAAACCCACACTCATGTGACAATCATAGGCTATTTAGAAAATAGCTAGGTAAGCTGATCAGTCACTCCGTTCTCAAGAGACTACGCCAAGTCCTTTTCCGGCACTTGCATATCTCCTAGTAACAGTGCTCGCATCCAATGCGAATGTTGCATCCTATGCAACCAATACTCAATTTTGTCGGTTATAGTGTCATTGACACTACATCTTATTAATTATCATAACCAGTATTCCCATAATACTTATTAGAATACCTTCATTCCTGGAGATCTCTATCTCCTAAGGTAACTGCAGTCAAGACCCTTATAGATCACTATCTACAAGATCTTAAACTTTTGAAGATAAGACTTTGAGATCACTATCTCTAAGTTTTATCATCTTTGAAGATATTGTTATTACTGCAATCAAGTGTTTTATCTACATAGCAAGATTAGTAACAGTTTACTACTCCCACTGCATGGTAGACATCTGGTTCTTTTACACATCTAGCATACATTCAGCTTCTCATAACTGATGCACAAGTGCAAGCAGTTCTAGCATTCACTTCCTCAACTCTTTGAGGTGCTATCCCTCTAGACAGGTCACTACCACATCTTAAGGGAAGGAAGCTTTTCTTGGAATTTTCCAGAAAATGGAATAAGTCCAAGGTGTACTATTAATGCGACAGTCCCAAATACCCTCTTCTCTTTGCTTCTGAACGACTTCAGAATTAAGATCTAAGAGGTATCCTTGAAATCGTATCTCAAGGTATGAAACAACCAAATTTTAAAACACTTATTATTATCATTATATCATTCTAAATGATTAGAATAATATCTACATTTAGCACGATGAACACAATGGCACTCCCACTAAGCTTCGCATGGTTCATCAAGATCACACCATTTATAATTTCATCAAATCTTATGTTCCAACTACAATAAACTTATTGGAGTCCAAAGATGGAGTTCTTTAGCTAGCACACCTTGCTTTCCTCAACCATGAAGCCCTGGGGCTACTTCATATGAATATCCTCAGAGAGGTATTCATAGAGGAATGCAATCTTGACTCTCATCATGAAGATGCCATAGTCAAGTTGTGCAGCTATAGTTAGCAATATTCTGATGGGTTAAAGCAAGGTCACTGGAGAGCAAGTCTTATCGCAAGCGATGCCTTCTCTTCGATGTGTAGCTCATGGCTACGAACCGTGCTTTGAAGGTCTCCACCTTCTCATCAGGTTCCCTCTTTCTCTTGAAGATCCATTTACACCTTAATGGGTCTGACCCATATAGGTGGATCCTCGAGGGTCCATATACGACACTTGTATATGAAGTCTACATTAGACTTTTATTGCTAACATCCATCTTTCCATGTCATGATCCTCAAGAGCTTCATCACATGAAATCCGATCATTGTCAGATTTAACTGACACATGGAATTCATCCTCAAACTTAAATTATCTATTTTAGTTTCCAATTTCAGGAGCCTCATTATCTTTTCAAGATTAAATGAGTTCCTTTACTTCATTTTCATCTTGATTCTCAAGAGAGTCATCCTATAAGAATCATATTCTCAAAGATTAGATCTTTTAAGAATCTCAAGGTTATAAAGTAGGTATCCAATACCATCCTTTATTTTCCTAATGAAGTAGCACTCTCTAGTGCCAGATTCCAGCTTAATCACATGGAACCTTATTAAGGATATATAATGTAGTCTCTACCACATATATATACCTGGAAACTAAGAGATAATTATGCTATGATTAATCATTGATCAAATCATGTCACACATGATCAATTGTATCTCCCTACAACTCTATTGAGTTAAGGTTCATTAGGAGGTTTGAATAGGAATGATATTCATATCTCCATAAGGTATTTCTTGAATTCATCTAATAGGTACAAGCTACCTTGGTTAGATCAAATTCATTTCATCTTCCCTCAAACTTTGGTTCTAAACCAAAATTACAAAATCTTTGAACATTTCAAAGGTTTCTCAGGTGAAGAGAAGAAATCTCATATCATACATAATCATTAACAGATATCACATATCCATAATGTTTATTATGATATAGATGATCAATATGCATGAGATCCTTAATACCTTGACACCTTACACCTTTCCCAAGGAAGGGTGTATTGGACATTTTTACTTTGAATACAATATTCACAAGTATGTGAGATTTGAATCTTTAGACAATCTAAAGTTTCATGTCTTACCAGTCCATTGATTTCATCAACATACATATGTCCAAAATTTGATGCCAGATCATTGTCAAATGATCTTTATCCTCCTATTGATCTTTTAAAGGTTCAATTTTCAGTATTAGAAATCTTAATGAACCATTCAGTAATTTTCTAATTTAATAGAGTCCTCTAGGTTTTAGATTACTATCTGAAATATTTCCATCATAACTCTTTATGATAGATTTATTACAGAATTCATGTTCATATCCAACAATTAGAAATAAACAATGAGTGTATTCTAATATCTAGGTCATAGAGACATTCTCTAAGACTAAGGGCTCCCACTGAAAATATGAAGTCTATTGATCTCATGGAAATTAGTGCAACACTTGCATCACTTTCAACATGGATGACCAATAAACCTTAAGATCAAATTTCTAATACATATGCAACCAATTGCAAGTGTCATTAGAAAATTTTAGATACAATTATTAGACTTTATCTTATCAAATAAGTAAGTCAATATCAATGATTATATGTAGATTATACTGATGCTCCATCCGAGTCCTTTTCTGAGGGTTCTAGACAGACTTGATAGTCATACTATCAACACATCAACTTGTTGCAGTATTGGCATTCATCCAACTCTTTGAATGTCATATGGAAGTTACAGAAATACAGTCAACCTTTTGACTATATTTCTTACTTGGGTCCAACCCATGCTTCCACTGCGCTCCCTTTATCTATAAGCAACCATTACTCAAGACTAAGGATCTCTTATGTTAAAATCAAAAATTTCAATATAAGAGTATTTCAACATTTATACAAGCTTCACCCAATTCATACAATATGAATATTATGAAGCTTCATGAATGACTAGAGTATAGACAGTAGGGTGATGACACTCATCATCTACATCCATCTAAACTCTTTGAAGCATCGGTTCAGGTAGATATTCAAACAATTTGAATACATTATATCTGATAGAGCTACCATTCTACATGATGTAGAGAACCATGTCATTCATGATTAAATGTCAAGAGCACATATGTATGCCAGAATATCTTTATTGATTTTATAAGGATTAATTTGATAATTACGATCATCATCGACATGTCACTTCAAAAGTACATTCGATAAGATCAAGACTTGTAGAGACATACAAACCCTAGGGTTTTAGTCCTATTGTCTTATTTAATTATCACTTCTCATTATTATGAGGAAACTTGCACATTGCAACCACATACATTATGTGTCCAATCGCAAGTACAATATCTGGATCAAGGGTCCAATCCATGATATTCTACTGGTTATTAATGAGTATAACATTGAGTGGGTTTAATGAAGGATTATCTGAAATAAGTAATTTGCATAAGGGTATATATTTATATATATACACATATTATACTTTGATTTAGGAGTTTTTATATCAAAGTTGTCTTGCCATGTCAACAATGAAAGTTCATTCCCTTAATCACTTTCAATGTAAGAGATATACTTACCATTATATCTCAGCAAGATCTGGGATCTCCTCTTTATCTTTGTTACATCCCAATAATATGAGAAACTGCAACTCCAATAAAGAGAAGCGGGAACACATTCCGCCTTGCAAGTCCAACTTGCATTTCCCAATTCGGTCTTTAACACCCGGGCCCACCACCCCTAAGGTGATGTTGACCCGTCGTTAATTGAACCAACCGTCCACAGGAATAGAACTCGCTATGCGCAATCCAATATCGCCCCAATAATATGAGGATCCGATATTGGGGTCACTACGCATACGGCCTTACTCTTTCGAGAAGCAAAGAGTCCGATCCAGATGCGCTTGTATATGGGAGCTGTCACTTCGTACAGGCGTCTCCTATATACAATCCCTGGCGACGGAAACCCTTCGCCTTGACGGGAGACCATGGATGTCACTTATGTGATCCTCCACCTCTTATTCAAATTTAATTAATTACTATGAATCACATTCATATAATTAATTCTTCCAAGGGAATTATCAACTCTAATCATATTAGAGTATTCTTAATTGGATATAATTAACTTAATCATATTAAATAAATTATCAATCCAATTTAATCAATCAAACTCAATTTTATGCTTGAATATATATATGGTATTATTCTCAAAGTACGTATTAATTCGTATTTTAATAATTAGAAAAATACATCATAATCCCTCGGACATTATCCCGGCCCTACCCGCTGTCATGGCCAGTACCGACGGGAGTGGGGCGGACCACATACGTTGCAACCCGCTGACCCAGCGATCCCCGACTAGACACCATATCCGCCTCGGGAAAGGATAATGCCAAATTGATTATTTTGTACTTGAGATGATCATCGGTTCTTCAACCGAAATTATACCATATAGTAATCAAAACAATTTTGATTTTAAGGAAATTTGCTAGGCAAATTCCCAAGTCCTATTCAAGCAAGAAGTTTGATGATTGTAATTCCAATTATGGTTTAGATCAAATCTAATCAACTAATTGGTTGGGGTCAAGTCAATTAGGCAAATAATCATGTTTCAATATTTCACAAATATTTTTCAAGATTATTTCACGAAATTAACAATTAATTTCACTAATTGACAATCACTTGGTTCTAGATTAGGAAAGCAATTTCAGCAGTGACCCCTACTTACTAAAATTGGCATATCTCAATCATATTAAATCCAAATTAAGCAAAGTCAATTTCTAAAGTTTGCTAATTTGATTTTGGACAGAACCTAAGTGATGTTTCACGCATTTCGAGGCGTCTTAATTAGTAATTAACTCTTTAATTACGTTAATATTCGCAGTTCCCGTAACAGTGCATACATGTTCATTAAAATGACCATATCTAGAGCATACGAAATCCGATTTACGCAAACTCAGATCCTATGGTTTCCTTATTTAATGGGGAACAAAATCCAAGTGCTATTTTCGTGTTTAAACAATTTAAACTAGGCCGAAAAATTACACTAAACAGATCTGCGAAATCAAATGCGATAAAAAAACTTTCGCGACCTCAACGAACCCAAGTCGTCCTCGGTTAGCGAATCACCATTCGAAACCGTCGACCTAAGGCTCTGATACCACTTGAAGGATATGGTTAGATCCTCAAGCGCATCACGGAAGCGTGAGCGTCGTATCGAATACGACGAGGAGCGACTAGTCGCACTAGTTGCTCGATGCAACGGAATTTAAACTTTTTTATACGACGAAACCACATGATCCAAGAACACTTCTCGAATCGTTTCGTCTAAACCACAAACAAGTAATAGGATTACCTCTTGAAGCGTGGTTGCGATCGAGTCTCTAAACGAAGAGACCTCCTGTCTCAAGTCCGATCCGACGGAGGAGATGCTTGCGAGCGCGGGGATGAACCGCGTGCTTCTCGCAATCCATGTTGATGATCCAAGCGGCGGATCTCCTGATCTCGACACACGAGATCCATCGTCTTCTTCACGAGCGAGGCACACCGAAGGAGACGGAGATCCACGAGCAGAAGAATCGGGCAGCATAACGACGATGCCGCGGCGATGGAGAACCTCTCCATGGCATCCATGGTGGACGGCCATGAGAGGGAGAGAGAGGGCTGACCTCTAGAGAGAAAGAGAGAGAGAGAGAGAGATGCTTCTCAAGCATTGTGTGTTGTGTAAAATAGAGAGCATGGTATGCCTCTCTATTTATAGGGTTTTGGGATCCATGGATCTCAATCCATGTGACATATAAAATCAATGGATGAGATTGATTTATGTCAATCCAATGGTCAAGATTGTTGTTGGTAAAAGCCAACAACTTGTGATTTAAATTTGATGAAATATATCAAATATATATTGGCACCAAATTAAATCAATCAAATAAGGAGAGAGAGAATAAAGGAGATCAACCTTCCCTTTTGGAGGGAGGGCAATCTCATGGATTCCCATGAGATTGCACATCTCCTTGATTTTCTCTCTACTTATTTTCCAACAACTATTTGTTGGGATTTTTATTCACCAAAATAATTCTCAATTAATTTTGGGAATATTGTAATCTTGACATTGGAATATTGTGAATCATATTCACAACCCAAAACAAAATGTAATTTACATTTTCAATTAATTAGACAATGTGTATCCAATACACATTAATAATTAATCTACTAATATAAATTATATTTAACTCTCTCTAATACATTATAAATCACATTTATAATATATTATGAATAATTGGATATTACTATCCACATTATTCTTATCCATAATAACTAAATCACATTTAATTATATTGGATAACTTATTCTCATGTACTTAAATAATATGAATCACATTCACATTATTTACATCTTTGATAATCAAATCATATTTAATTATCTAAGATAACTCTCCATATAATATGAATCAAATTCATATTATTCATGATAATTAAATCACATTCAATTATCCATTTTCTCATTGTTCGGATACATATATCAACAATAGAATTATCCATGAACTCTTTCAAGGATAATGCGCTTTCTCCGCGAATACTTGGAGATAAGGACAGGGCGATTGTATTGTTCCACGTATAGTGACATGGATATTGAGATCACATCTCAAATCTAGGTCTCGGGCCTCCCATAGATGCTTGATTAAATCAAGACCGCAAATCTAATCTTCTCATTGAATCTGAATCACATTCAGATCAATGTCCAACATTTGGACTAAGATCAGATTACTTCTCTACTGAGAGGAGTCACTAAAATCCAGACCCGTTTCATCACTCCCTAGGAATGGAAGCGTCATGGTTATACAACCGTTCATGATCACATCACCCTCAGGTATTCCTAATACCTGTACATCCTGCATACTGGAAGACTCAGATTAAACCCGAAGTATTGGATCAACTTTATACTGTCTACTTCAGGGTTTTATCAGTAAGTTTCTCATTCGATCATTGGGAGTCGGTATTGATCATATACTTTCCAAAAGCATATATCATACCTAGGTCTTGATCATATACTTTCCAAAAGTATATATCAAACCAACAAATTCAGTCAAGCTTCCAAAGCGAGACGACCGTGCGCACGGAATTTGATTCTTCCCAATATCTCATGAGTGAGCTCATGTCTTCCGGTTCAGTAGTGAACCTGTATGATCCCTTTGAGAGATCATATTACTCATATGCCCTTATATGCACACCAGCGCGCCGGTGTATAGACCTTGATTAGGTCATCAACCTATTGGTCTGCCAAATGTACATACTCAGACATATAGTAACACATCTGTCTCCGGTCAGAGGATGTGTGCCTATATCATGACAGCATATGATATAGGACTTTGGTTATCTCGATCTCGTTAAGTCAACTCTTTGACCTAACTCATTTGACACCTCCGAATCTCTATTCCTATGCAGAGGACCTGCATCAAGAGGTCGGTCAGATATCAACCTAAATGAGATAGGATTGCCATCTCCTACTCAGGCTGGAGATCATCTCTTAATAATCATTTGACGGTGCTTGATGAGTCCTCAATCTAACTCATTAGATATTCATCTAAGCACCAGCCTCTATGATTCAATAATTGAATCAACAGCTATATGATCATTAAGATGGCCATGGTACATAACCCTAATTGCACTAAGGGACCTATTATGCAAATTATGTATTCTTCATTTCAGATCAAGGAGTGAATTGCAACAACATTTATTGCATAATGGCTCGCCGTGGGCTCTCATGTCCGACACTTTCTCCATGCCAAACACTCCTGTGAGGAAGCTGTTGTCTCCAACGAACTCACCAGCGAGAAATCTACAGACTTTGAGGGTTAAAGTGGGATGAAATTCAAGAGGAGGATGGAGGAGGATATATTTACAGGGCAATCTTTGACCAAGACCACGACTCGACGCAAAGCTCAATCGATCAAGGAGAGATGTTAGCATGAGAGAATGATGATCGAGGACAAAATCTCTGAAGGAGTCGATCCTAAAAATTGAATGATGTGATGGGGAAAATTCGAGGAACATGAGAGGTCAACGGTCTCTAGTGGGGCTAGAGTTACAGAGGGCGAGTTGATT
Organism: Ottelia alismoides; assembly: GCA_037367405.1. NCBI lineage: Eukaryota > Viridiplantae > Streptophyta > Magnoliopsida > Alismatales > Hydrocharitaceae > Ottelia > Ottelia alismoides. The sequence continues at coordinate 744,831 of JAZKJV010008205.1, read as the reverse complement.
GGCATCTCAACCAAGGCTGGGCCCCTATTGGGCCACGTCAGCCGTTAACAAGCAAAAATGAAATAAAAGGTAAAAATAAATTAAAAAGAAATACAAATGATTTTATTATTTTTTCTTAACACAAAAAAATATTTATTATTTTATGTTGTATTTTATGGTGTTTTCTTGTTTATTTTTTCTATTTAATTTATTGTATGTTACTTTTTACATGTAATAATAGAGATAGAATTTCCTATGTAATTGGTATTTTATTTTTAATTTCTATTTTAGATTTTATTATTTTACATACATAATTAATATATTTATAGCTAATTTTTAAAACATATATATATATATATTTCCAATATTTTTCTGAAGTTATTTGATTCTTGAATAAATATGTATATTTATTATTTAGGTATATACAAGTATACTTCATCTATGTAGTATAGTATACTTATTTATTTTAATGTATTTTTTGATTGTTTTATTTTATTTTAATTATGTACTTGTATTCTAAATAATATTTATATAATTAGAAAAATATATAAAAAAGTGAAAAATATAAAGAATAAATAATTTGATTGTTTTATATAGGTACATTGCGTAATGAGGGCCCAAAACTTAACTTTTGCATCTTAATTCTAAATTGAATGAAACCACCTTCATTAAATATAAATTTTAATTTTATGAACCATAAATCTGAGTTTAGTAAATTTTGAGTTCATATGTAGAAGATACAAGTCTGTGAAGTTTTCATTGCGTTTTTTTATTCTGAATGTCTAGGGCGCACTGTGCATTAGTTTTAAATGTAATAACTTTTATATTTTTTATTGTATTTTTATCTACAAGTTTCTTGTTCAAAGTTCATTGATTTGAGGTATTAATGATAAAGAATAAAATGGTTCTCAAAATGTATTTACTAGGGAATAAAAATTAAGATTTTATTGTGATTTTCGGCCCTTATCTCCCCCTACTTTATTCCTTGTCGACCAAGTCATCATGATGCTTAAGTCTTGGGCTTCAGGCTTATTCAATACCTTTGGTATTTCATTTCTTTTTTCTGTATTCTCTTATCTTGGCTTTAAATACAATATTTTATACAAGATTTATAGTTTAAATAATGAATGTTATTTTGTATAAATTAAGGCCATTCACATGCATTTATCTAGGGTCTAATGGCCAAAATGAAAGAATAAAGGTGATGAAATGGAGATTCATCACTTATGCTTATAAGTGTAGAAAAAGAAGATAAAGAAATGAAAAAGAAAGAACATGGAACAATTGTCGACTCTTGAACTTTAAATATTAAAATCAAAGTTTGTAGCTTGATTAAGACCTTTTGATTCTTGGTTTGTTCAGAACCACGACTAAGGTTAGGAAGTATGACACAACAACCTTTAGGTTCCACAATCCTATCATCTAATTCTATCGAGAGTCACATCAGAGCCATCCTCTCAGTTGCATACTCTTGCTATCTTGAAATGAAAGATCCATGTATGTGAATTTTTCAGCTCTTCATAGGCAAATCATTGAACTATAAAAGATTTTGCCCTCCTGGTAGATCATCCTCATGGTGACATATATTTCCTTCTAAGGACAGGTGCTGCCAGTCTTTACAACTGAAAGGGGTATAAGCTAGATGAATGGGAAAAGAACTGGGAATGGACCAGTGTAGTCTTCATTCCCTTGTGAAGCACGGTCGGTGTATCTGATTCTTCACCAAGATCCAGGCCTTTTCTAGAAGCTCATACTTTTGTGGAATTTTTGGCATAGGCATCATTTTGGATATTTCTTCGACTTTCCACTGCTCTTCATTTTCCTTGTACCTCGACGGATATAGAGTTTTTTGCTCCGTCCTTGTTTTGGGGTCTTGGAAAAAGTTGCGCCAGCAAACCATTCCTCTTCTGAAGCATTTTCTTAATCCATCTCTAGTATTAGATATCATGGATACGAGAAGAAGTGTGTTAGAGTACCAATTTCAGCAATCCCCAAGAATGGTTCCTGAGCCACCCTTGACGAAGCAACCTAGCATCGTTCCGACAACAATCCATTTAGGTTGAGCTAAGTGTTAAGTGCAATGTTTCTAGTCACCCCACTGTCTCAAGATTATTACGGATGAAATGAAGGGTTCTTGTTAGGCACAATGAATCAACGCATGAATATAGTCTCATGGAACCTAAAAAATTAAGACAAGGTGATCTAAAGTATCCCAATTCCGATCCTTATTAGGTTCCTCTGAAATTAATTGTATTAAGGTCAATTCCAAGCTCCATCATACATTATTTCAGACTTGTTCAATTGTCTTAATCATTCTGAAAAATACAAAGGTTATTTGCAATGAAGAAAATCTTTCTGTGAGCCAATTTTCTATTTGAACTTCTTATGGGTTTTTGAAAACTTTTTACAAATTTTATGCACATTTTTTAGTTATTTTGCATTTTTTTATGAGTTTTGGATTCTTCAAATTTTTAGGGATTTTTGAACAAAGGTTAATGAAAAAAATATGTGAAGATATTTACATAGGAGTGCAACTATATTTATAGGAGTTTTGGTGCACTTTACACAAGGAATTTTACAATGTTTATATACAAGTTATGCACATTTTTATAGGGACTTTTATTTAAGTAGTTATCTACATAAGGTGCTCAAAACATTCGAAATCATTTCTTTAAACATTTTGAAAACTTATTTTTTGCAAGTAATTTTGATAAAAAATTTTACAAACATTTACGAAATTTGAAAATCATTTTGCAAGGTTTTTTCAAGCAGTATATATAGAATTTTCAATGTATTTTTGCAACCATTATTTCAAATCCTTTGCAAATAGATTTTCAAAAATATTTATTTACACAATCAAAAGAAACTACAAATAAAAGGATTTTAAGAAAGATTTGAAATCATTTTGAAAAAGTTTTCCAAATAGTTTTTCAAAAGATTTTTCAAAGCATTTTCCAACCACTTTTCAAATTTTTTTGCAAAATTTTTTGACCTAATTTATTGATTTTATCTTCAATGAATAATGTTTATCTTATAAATTAGGCATATTATTGGAAATATGCAAGTACAAGTTATGGCAAAAATATATACATCGAATATACGACCCCTCTGTACTTAGCTTGAGCTATGTCCTCACAGTTCAGAGAGAAAAAAGGAAGACATAACTTGTACTACGTATAGAAAAGCCTAAACAATAATGACTAAAGAATCAAAGAATGAGAATTTGATCGTTCCCCCTATACTTAGGACGAAATAATCCAAAGTATAGCATAATGTAGACAAGGTAGAGAGGTACAAGGGTGAGAATGTATGAAATCATCGGCTCAGCATGTCTCCCCCTATACATAGGGTAAAATATCCCTTAGTATAGACATAATATCAAGAGTTGAGGAGATAGATGAGGGATCAAAGAATGAACACTCAATGTACTTATCCCCCCTATACTTAGGACAAAGCACATCCTAAGTATGGCATTGATGAAAGGGATGTGAACTTTTCTAGAGATTTAAAAAAATAAAAGGAAAATAAGGACAGAAGAAAAGAAGATTAAATTTATGAGATTTTAAGCTCAAGTATCCAATCCAACGGTATATGTGACCTCGTCTTGAAATATTACCTGGATAGAATCGATAATGGATATTAATGTATCATGCTTTAGATACGACTTCAGCAACAGTCTGTTGACTACAAAAGGTTGTGCATCAGGTGACAATTCAGATATCAAGAGGCTTCTGTTGTCATGCATAGTTTTTACAATGAATAGCCTCGTCTATTTTCTCTTCAGTTTGAGTGGAAAGATTTTCAACTTCACATTTAACAACCACAACTTCTATACGTGCTCAAAAGTCTCTCTTCAGATGTTTTTATCATGTAATTTCTTGACTTTCTCCTTATACAAATGGTTGTTTTTGTAAGCGTAGTCTCAGAATTCTAGCAGACAATTCAGATCAACTTTGCGATTTTTTTCCAACTTTGTCAGAATCCAAGTTGCACATATTCAATGCCCATAAGGATTTGTGAATTAACTCCACAGGCAGGTAACGTGGACGTCCCTATACAAGGCGGTAGGGAGACATGCCAAAAGGAGTCTTGTACACTATATAGTAAGCCAAAAGAACTGAATCATGCAACTGTGACCAATTATTTTTGTCAGGTCATACAAGCTTTTGCAAGATAGTCTTGATCTCCCTATTTGAGAATTCATACAAGCCATTAGATTGTCGGTGGTATGAAATAGCAACATGATGTTCTATGTCATATTCTTTCATCAGATTCTTGACCTCCTTGTTTATAAAGTGGCTCCCCTCATCGTATATGAAAATTTTGAGAGTCTTGAACCGCAAGATGATGTTATCGTTCATGAATCGACAGATGGTGCAATTGTTGATTGGTCATAACTACCCTCTTTAATTTGCTTGAATTAAGCATTTGAAATAATTGTGTTTGTCATTTCGTTATAGGCGAGTAATCGGAATCAATCAAGAAATGATCACTTAGAAATTTAATCCAATTAATTTGAGTGATTTTTTATTTATTTGATTGGGGAAGTCCAAAGGTAGAACTCAAGGAGATAAAGGAACAACTCAAGATTATGTCTATCATTTTTTTTGCACAATTTTCGAGGCGGAATATTTTTGATATTTTTATTGCAATTTTTTATTGCAAATAAAAATGTAGCCAATTTTAGAGACTAGAAAATTAATGTTTACCAAACGATGTCCACAAATTATGAAACTTGGTCGAGATGTAAATAATGATGAATTGAATACACTGTATTTTTTAGAATTTTTGGATGCAATATGAATATTTTATAAATTGATGACTGCAAAGGATGATATTTCTAATAATTAATTATAACAAATATTAAATCCATTTATTTTCAGTAAATAAAATTATCTAAGGTATATCATTAGGTGATCTATCCCATAAAAATTCTAAACCATAAAAATGTTGAATTAAATATCTATTAAAAATAATTAGTGAAATGCACAAAATGATTTTTATAGAGTAAAACGTGCATGCAAATGCAGTTCTTTTTGGGCATGATGTTAAGCACAAATAATTCTACTCTCCATGGATTTTTGGCATGTTTTGAAGATATGGTTAATTATTTATGTATTTCCGAGCAGTAATTGTATAAAATAAGCAGTTTTTTGCAAGAATATTATATATTATTAACCATAATGAATTAAAATATAACAATAATGCCATAATGTAGAGAGTTAGTTGAAGAACAAAGTGCTACTTTTAGAATGATAAAATGATGCGAAGATATTTTTCAAATTACAGATGAATGTTTGGAGTCTAACTGCAATATTACAATTATTAAATTTAAATAGAAAAATGCATAGAGATACTAAAGTGGAATTAACGAGACCATACGAGGTCATGATGGAAAATTTCCAAAGGAGCACCTGCGCATCACCTGCCCATCCTGGTAGGGGTTGCTTCTGTTATTTGGTGGATATTTTGGGGGATCCCTTACAAATTTCTCGCGACGGAGGTTGCGGGTCATGTGCACGAGTGTCTTCTGGAATAAGGCGGAAGTATGGGGGAGGTCTTTTGTAAAACTGCCTCCAAACCTCACGTGCTGGGCACGTGAGTTTCTTGGTCTTCGCACCCAGTGAAAGGGAAGGGCGGAGCACTAGCGGAAGGTTGAGGAGCGTGTTTGGGCATCGCTCGCAGGGCGAGTGTGGCTGTGGTGGCACGGCGATAAAGTGCTCGTGGCAGACACACGGCCGACAAAAGTCAGGGAAACATGAGGTAGCTGCAGTGGGGTAGTGTAGGCATGCTATCTAAGGCCTGAAGAGCTCTAGGTGTTGATGAAGACAGGCGATGGTGTGGATGTAAGATGGTCAGAGCGTCGATGAAGTGGTCGACGAGCATATGACAGATGAATGACATGGATGGGGCTTGATGATCACAGGAGCGGGCGCAGAATGGCGGAAGATATGTGAGTATCGGAGAGTAGGCAGAGTTACCTGTAGATTGGGGCTCGATGGCGTTGGAAGGTCGGAGCTGAGCAAACACACTATACTTGTGTTGCAACAATAGCTAGCGACTGGATCTAGCTTACGAAGAAGGGTTCCTAGGTGGCTCTGTCACTGCCACCTGTTGGAGTCTCTGGTTGTTGATGATGATCGACAAGGGGAGATCGAAGTGGGGCATCGATGGTGCTTATTAGGGAGAGGGAGTGGTCTGGAGATGGTAGGAGATTCACGAGGATCTATTAGGATTTGTGAGGGGATTGGCAATAGATTTGGACAATGGGAAATTTGGGATTTGATGGTTGATGGGGGTGGGATCTATGATTGGCATTGGCCACGAATCTGGAAGGAGTGCATGACCAGAAGAGGAAGTCGGATATTTGATTGATTGGGAAGAGGCGGCGATGTGGCCGCTCGGTTTGGGAAAGTAAGAAGAGACGAATAGGAGGTGTAAGAGAAGAAGCGATCGTCCGTTGGGCCGAGAACTGACGACCCAGGTGTTGCCACATGGCCGGGTTTTTTTATAACTTATTTAATTAATTATTATTATTTTAATAAATAAATGAATTAAAAATTCCAAATATGAGTGACACATGGCGGTTCCAGGAGTGGATGCGTGTTAGCTCTAGAAAAATCAAAAATAAAAAGAAAGAGATAAATAAAAATATAGCAAACGACCTCAGATCAAAAAAAATTCTTCACAAAAGTTTCTCTTCATGATGTGATCTACAACTTTCATAAAGATACCAAAACCAAAAGAGGTCATCTGCACTAAAAGTTGTTTTTGGGTTATTCTATGTACATAGAAAACCTTGATTTTTGGGTTTTGTAATTTTGGTTATTTTCAAATAAGGTAAAAAAACAGGAAAAATAAGATAAGATAATTATTTACACATTAATCTATTTTTCGGATTTTTATTAATTAGAAAAATGAAGAAATAAATAAAATATGAAACGATAACTTTTGTATAGACTATTAGTGAAGACTCGGACTCAGTTAGTTTCTTTGATTTCAAGCTCATTTTGAATTTCGCTTTTTGCACATTTTAACAAAACTTTTGTCAAAGAAAATATATGAAAAAAGAAATAAAATAAAATGAGTTAATTTTGTACATAAAATAATAGGTCAAAATTAGGTAAAATATGCAACGTACAAAAGAGGCCCAAAACCCAACTTTCACATATGAGTTCTGACTCACTTGAACATGATCTTGTTTTGAAGGTATTTGAATGCACATTAGTTTAAAAGTGAGTATGATTAAATATGACATTGTATGAAGAAGATAACGCCATTTTAGTCTAGAAATCCTTAAATTAGGGTTTGAGTTTCAGGTCCATTTATTTATATTAGTGATATCTTGTATTTTTCATTTAATCTTGTTAGTAATATGTACACAATGGAGTGGTTTTAAGTGATTTGGAGTTAGAATGAATTATTTAAAAATCTGGGAAGATAGGATATTTTAAAGGTCGATTGGGCTGAGATTTTTGGCTCCTTACTTTATGCAATTATGAGTGATAAAATGCAGTTATTATTTGCATATGCATGGATGCTAATTATGCAATGCAAATGTACAAATGCCAATTAATTTTGGGGACTTGAGCTTAATTAGTCACCTTTAGAGTGATGAATATGAGATTCATCATCCCCCTATACTTAATCCATGCTCGTCCCCGAGCATCTAAAGAAATGCAATGTGGTGAAAGGAGATTGGGTTCCATACTAAGACCATGAGCAGAAGTTGAAAATGGAGCTATACCCGACTTTTGGATTATTAGTTTGGTGGAACATCCATGAGAATTAGGGTTTTAAAATAAACCGCCTCCAAGTTATACACATCATTGTCTCAGTTTCGACTTAGAAGTCATCTTAGATCAATCCTTCTCCCAAATCATACCACGTAAAGATTAAACGATTGACTCATGTGTGTGAAAGGTTTTTGATCTTTCCATCCAGAGTGCTGGACTACAATGCAAACTACTCCTCCAATAACACATCCTCGGGGAGTCAGGTATTTCCTTCTAAGGTCTGTCGTGTTGTGTTCACAATCAAAAAGAGGGAGAAATTAGAATAAGAGGAAAATAACTACAAGGTGATCAGTGTAGTCACCTCTCCTTGTGAAGCCGGCCAGTTTAGTCAAGTCTCCACCAAGATCTACAGGTTTTCTTGAAGCTTGGACCTTTTTGGTCACATTTTTTGGTAGTTGGCTTATTTATGCTTGGATTTTTGGTAGCTCTGCGTGGATATTATTGTGCCACTACATATAAGGAATCTTTTTTTCCGTACATGTTTTGGGAGCTTAGAAAAAATGTGCACAACCGTCTATCCCTTTTCTGAAGCTTTATTTCAACCCGTACTCCGATCTTTAGATGTCCACGCTACCAGAAAAGAAACTCACATAGTCTTCCAACACCCCATCTGACTCGAGATAAGTGCATAGTACGAGAATAAAAATTAGATCCCTATTCTAGAGTAATACCCATAATAAGACGACCAGGTTAGACACTAAGAGTCAAACTTAGCACATTGTCATGAGGAACTCGAAGAATTAATACAAAGACCTGAAGCTTCAAAAATCCCATTTCTCTGTGAAGTTCCTCTGAAAATTAGGTGTATTAAAGTCAAGTCCAGACTACTCTCGATTTCTGCTCATAACTCGGTTCAGAACCCAAGGGCTTTTCACAGATGCATGAAATGTTGGATGAAGTGCAAATGTGTGAAATGCAAACATTTTTTTTCTTTTCTTTTTTGCAAAAATGAATAAGATGTCATTTTTCAAAATTTTGGTGACACAAAAATGAACACAATCAGTGTTAGTTGCAAAACTCTCTCTCTCTCTTTTGTTTTTGTTTTTTTTGTTTTTTTAAAGTTAATTACCCATCCCATAAATACATATGGACTTACGTGAAAGTACGAGCTATGGGTAAAATATATACATAGTATATATACAACCCCCATATACTTAGCGAGTGATATGTCCATAGAGCAAAAGAAGCGTAGAGACGACATAGCTTGGGAGAAGCGCAAGAGAGTGAAAAAGAAAAAAAATAGAGATCAGCATGCCCCCCTATACTTAGGTTGTGAATAGTCTAAGTATAGAAGAAGAGAAAATATGATGTAGATAATGGGAGAAGTGAATGAAGAGAGTATATACAGCCGGCATTAGGTCCCCCTATACTTAGGCTCTAGTCAGCCGATGTACGGAAGAACGATGGGGTCCGATGATATCTGGAGAATGTACATTTGAAATATGTGAAGAATAAAGATGATATGTACAACATCTATCTGACTGCTTCTCTTCTTGTGGGGAATTCTGATGAATCTCCAATGTGCTTGCTATGCATGAAATTAATGACTTCGACCTGGGCTGACTGTTCTTTAGAATCTACATATGGCTTCAACAATTGATCGTTTAATGGAAAAGGCTGTGCACCGTCTTTGAGTTCGACAATATCAACACTTCCATTGGTGTACACATCAATGATAATGAAGGGACATGTCCATTATTTGAGTTTCTCGTGAAAAATCTTCAACCGAGCATTGAGCATCCACACTTTTCTTTCCACAGACAAAAGTATTATGCCTAATGTGTCTATCATGCCATCTTTTGACCTTGTCCTTATAGATCATACTGTTATCATATGCCCGGTTTCGAATTTCAATTAGCTTGTTCAGAATGAAATCACAATATAACTTCGCAAGATGACAACTCCAATTAATCTTCTTTATTGCCCACTTAGATTTGAGAATTAATTTTGTGGGTAAATGGCACAGCTTGCCATAGATCATCCTAAAAGGTGAAGTACCGAGTGGAGTCTTATAGGTTGTCCTGTAAGCCCACAGAACCTGGTCCAAAAGCTGGGATCAGTTGTTCCTATCGGGACAACCAACTTCCGAAGAATGATCTTCACCTCTCTATTAAAAACCGCTGCCATGCCATTTTACTGTGGGTTATAAGGATTGGCTATTCTATGCTCATTTCTAGCCAATAATCTCATTTCTATGTTCACAAAGTGGCTACCCTCATCCGAATTCAATATCATTGGAACCTCGAACCTTGCAATGATATGATCCTTGATAAACTTACAGATATTCTTGTTGTTGGTGGTTCGAATCGGGATAGCCTCCACCCATCTTGATAAATAATCAACTGCCAATAAGATGTACTCATATCAATTTCTATTGGGAAGAGACCCATAAAATCAATTCCCAATGCATCAAAAACATCACAGAAAAACATTTGTTGCATGGCCATTTCATCTCTATATCCAATTGTCCCTACGATTCTCTGACATATTTGGCACGACTGTACAAAATCATTGTCATCTCTAAATAAGGTCGGCCGGTGAAATCCACATTGGAGTACCTTGTGCGCATTTCCCTTTGCCGAATGGTGTCCTCCAGCCTTAATTGATTGATAGTGTGTGAGGACACTCTAATATTCCTCCTGAGGAATATGTCTTTGCTAAATCAATCAGACCCCTAAAAAAAGGAATGGATCATCCCAATGGTATTTCCTTGAATTCGACTTCAGTCAGTCATTTCTTATCTTTCTCCAACCCATGGGAACATTCTTAGACAAGATAGTTCACTATGTTGGCATACCATGGGAGTGAGCCAATACCACAAACTAGCTCTTCTGGGAAGGTCTCTCGAATAGGTCCGATATCAGGATTATCATTTTTCTTAATTGGGGAAAGGCGATCAGATACAACATTCTTTATTCCATGTTTATCCTTAATCTCCAAATCAAATTCCTGGAATAGTAAAAACCATCTCAGAAGACGTGCCTTTGCATCCTTGTTTTCCATTAGGTACCTGATTGTTGTGTGATCGGTAAAAATTGTCAGCTTGGAGCCCAATATATATGATCTGAATTTTTCAAGAGCCAAACTACCGTGAGCATTTCCTTTTCAGTCATTGTGTAATTTTTCTATGCAGGATCTAAAACTTTGCTCTGGTAGTGAATCGCATATGGTATCCAATCTCGTCTTTGTCCAAGCACAACCCCAACAACAAAATCCGATGCATCTGTCATGATCTCAAAGGGAAGAGAGCAGTTAGGAGCTTGTAAGATCCGCGATTCACAAATTTTCCTTTTCAATAGCTCGAAGGACTCTAGACACTTGTGATCGACAATGAACTCGGTGTCTTTCCCTAAGAGCTCAGTCAGTGGGCGGGCGATCTTTGAAAAATCTTGAATAAATTTTCTATAGAATCCTACATGCCCTACGAATGACCGCATTGACTTTACGTTGGTTGGTGGCTCAATTTTCTTGATCATATCCACCTTAGCAGGATCAACCTCGATTCCCTTTTTGTAGATGCACGATACCCTCTATAACCATAAAGTGACTTTTCTCCCAGGAGAGTACCAAATTAACATTCCTATACCTCTTAAGGACTCGTTCCAAGTGTGTTAAGCATGTATCAATGAATCACCATGATCCAAGAAGTCATCCATGAAGACTTCGAGAAAGTCACCGACCATTTCAGGAAATACAACGATTATGCACCGTGAAATGTGCCTTGGGCATTGTAGAGCCCGAATGAAATATGCCTAAACACGTAAGTGCCGAATGGACGGGTAAATGTGGTCTTTTCTTGATCCTCTAGAGCGATGGATACTTGATTGTAACCCGAGTACCCATCAAGAAAACAGAAGAACGATTTCCCTGCAAGTCTCTCCAAATTTTGATCAATGAATGACAAACAAAAGTGATCTTTCTTGGTCACAACATTCAGACGTCTCTAGTCGACACAAATTCACCACGACATGGGTACTCATGTCGCGATCTCTACCCTCTCCTCGTTGCTGACTATCCGGATTCTTGACTTCTTCAGAACAACATGTAGCGGGCCCACCAACCTGGAGTCAGAAATAGTGTATATAAACCATGCCTTGTACCATTTATCAATCTCTTTCGTAACTACTTCCTGGAAATTAGGGTTTAATATTCTTTGAAATTCACTGTAAGTCTTCCGTTATTCTTAACATATATTTGCAGCGAGTAGAGAGTGGGGTTAATCCCCACGAGATCCGATATAGTCCAACCAATGGCTTGCGATTCCACTCAATAACTTCAAGCAACCTAGACTCTTGGTCTTCAGTTAATAACGAGCTAATGATCACAGGAAATCTCTCTGTGGGTCCCACAAGAAACGCATATTTGAGTGTAGGAGGAAGTGGTTTCGTGTCAGGTAAGTGTGAGTCATCAGTTAGGTCCAGCAGAATGGTATCTGAGTTCAGTTCAGTGCTGGATGATGGTTGATCACACTGTGTGGTGCTGGCTACCAATTCTAATGTAGGAGGAGCCAGATCGTAAAAATAAAGTGACAATTCGGCCAAATCTGTGTCTGAATCGTCATTTATATTCCTCGACTATCTCAAAGAAGATGGAACTGACAAATCCAAAGGGATATATATGTCATCAAGGGTATAGGTATATGTGTCTCTAAGTAACTTTGGCATCACTTGGCAAAAGCTGTAATGTGCATTGCTTCCTCTCCAGGTGAGAGGGTCTCACTCTTTCGTTCTGGAACCTTTTGCCAAGGTCCAATTGTGCTAATCATTTTGTATTCTAACCATGAAGATTCTATGTACTATGCGTCAGATACGGAGTCGGGTCTTTGCCATTTTGTTTGCCTCATCTCTATGTCTACTTCACCGACTGGGGATATGAACTTCATTATTCTTATGCCACAATCGAATACTGCTCCCGTAGTTCTCAAGAATGACCGTCCAAGAATAATATGAGATTCTTTCCATTGATTGGGGGTTTCCATATCATGTACAATGAAGTCCACTTTGTATTTTGTTCCCTCAACCAAGATAAAAACGTCCTTCACTTCTCCCTTAGGCCTCTTCATTGATCGATCAATAGATTGGAGTAGAGATGATGATTTTTTAAGAGGTCCTAACTACAATCTTTAGTATAAGACTAAAGGGAAGAAGATTGATTGAAGAACCATTATCTAGGAGTGTGTATGAAAACACAATGTCGCCAATGCGACTCTCCACATAGTGAGCACCCATGTCCCTCTTTTTTCATGGTAGATGTTGATTTTTGATAACATTTAATTATTGTCGAGACAGGAGATAAAGAAGTCGAATCATAAATAAGTGCATCTTTATTAGAATTGGAGTTCTTATTACAATGATCTTTATTCTTCCCTTGATTATAAAAATCAAAATTTTCTACGTCATTATGTGGAAAAGAAGACAAAGGTATATTAGACACAACTAGAGGTGCAAGGTCTTTTGTAGACTCCATGCGTGCTTTTCCCTTCCTATGTCATGGAATCCTCAATGGAACTGAATTCAGATTTCCTTCATCTTCATCTTCACGTATCCACTGGTTGATCTCCCAAATCTTCTCGCTCCATTTCCCTTACCTGCCTAGGTACGACCATTGTCCTTGCGCTCCTAAGTGACACAGCATTGATATTGTCAAACGAAAGGATCTCATGTTCAAAAATGGATGAATATGAATAGTGTACTTGGCCTCATTGTTGAGATGATTGATATTTGTTCAAGATATTAGGGTTATCTTGAACTTGGATGGGGATGGCTATAGTAGGGGTCGTTTGTTCATGTTTCCATTGGGATAAGCGATTTACATCAACCCGTATATCATGCATTTCATTTCGAAAATAGTAAATATCCTCGAGCATCTGCTCATATAAAGGTTTTGTCTGAGAGTTGGATGGCTAGGATGGTTGCTTCAAGGATGGCCTTGTAGGGCCTAGTACTGCTGTCACTATCGATATTGGTGGGGTGCCTGCTCGTATTGACTCTGGCGGTTGTACGATTGTTGTTGTTTTTGATGTTGGGATGGGGTAGTATTCTGACTGTGTTATGGGCCAGGTGGAAATAAGACATTATAGAAAGTTGGGGGACGTTGGTAAAGTGGATGGTCCCCCGTATTACCCTGTCGGGCATGGTCTTCAGTATACCAAATGTTGTTCACCTCAAACACTGGAGGTAATACATCTACGACGACCTCGGCTGGTGACAGAGACTGTTGAAAAGGTTGGGCATAGGATTGGTCATGAGCCCATGGTTATTTTTCCCTATCACCAGCTGCTCTTGGAGGTGATGTACTCGATAAATGGGAACAATGGATGCAGTCACGGCCTGTATTCGATACCTTCTCAATCGACTCCTCCATTTTCTTTATAAACTGGCAGATGATGTTGTCGATGACGTTCAACCTCTTATGAATCTGATCCACAACCACCAACTTATCAGCGATTACGCTAATGTTTGGAATCAAATCCTCAGTTATTTATGCAAAAGTCTGCTTTCCTACTTTAAATTGAAGTGTGTTGAGGGAATCGATATACGCCCTATTGGCAATATGTGAGCGGCTATTCTCATCCATTTGCTCCAATACATTCTAGACGATATCTGCACCTCGTGATGTGTAGTTGCCTCTGTAGGAAGCACTCACTAATCTCTGGGTCTTGTAAGTGAGCCCGAAATATAATGATTGGACCAAGGCGTTGTCATATAGATCATGGCACAGACACTATTGTAGTAAATCTTTGAATCTATCCCATGTGTCATAGTGTGGTTCATGAGGCATCTAAGAGGAAATGGTGTCGTGTGTCGTTATATGATTAGTCCTACTCAAAGTTTAGAACTTCTCTAAGAACAATTTCTTGAATCGATTGTACGTGGTGACCGTCACTCCTAAATTCTTCACCCATTAGTAACCTTTGCCTTTTAAGGAAAATGAATGTGCAGTGAGACGAATGTAATCCTGGCTGACCAAGGTATGTCTCAGATTAGAGCATACTAGCTCCAAGTTCCATAAGAATTCATAGGGTTCTTCAGCTGCATTACCATGAAATCGTGGCAGTTGGTTCAGGAAGTGTGGTTTCAGTTCATAGTTTTTCTAACTTGAGAGGTTGCAGATAATTTCTGACTCTGTACTGACCATGGTTATATGTTGCTTCCGTTGGCGGTTCTCCCCCAACATTTAGTTGTTCTATTTGTTCCCTTAGCAGAAGATGTTGCTTCTTAGATGCAGCAAATCTTGTCAAAATCATCTGCAGCGGGTCTTCATTCTGTTCATCTTCATGATCTCTTTTCTTGGGAGTCATCTTCTTCAAATTCTCTTCTTCATCAACTTCAGAATGTGAGAAATCGGAGTCAATAGAGTGAAAAGAATCAGAATAAGAATCATCGAGGTGAGAGTCTTCCTCGATGTTATGAGGAGAGAGAGAGCATGGGTTTGACCTCCCTTGAGCAAGATGAAAGAATAATATGAAGAGGATTCATAGGAAAGGTATACACGAACCCAAGGTGGTCCGGAATAAGAGTGTCTCCAAACCCTTGAGAATGGTAAGTTTGTAGTGGTCAGTATAATGTTCGCGGAGTCCAAACAAAATTCACCACAAACCTTCATTCTTGATTTCAAATGATTTGGAAATGGATTACGATTCATGATGTAGGCACAAGTGCATGATATTCGATGATTAACCAAAATCTATGCACAATACAATCACAATCCAAACCCTAGTTTCACTAACTAACACAGTTAAGGCCTCAAGAGTTTGACCACTTATCTTGTCAATTTTAAATGGTGATAATTCAAATCTTGCAAACGTTTAAGCGAGCTATTAGGTGCGTGTACTTTCCTACCGACTGGCAGGAATTCTTATGAATAGTTGCAACTACTTTCAGCCAGTATGGGTGTAAGTACGGACCGTATAACAACTACCCTTTACTTAACTACAGAACATTGCATAGTATCCTTTAAACCATCCATTCTGCTAAGGAAATATGGATCGTTTACTGGATACCCGTGTTTCCTCACTGATAAGTAGCTAATCATTTTTGTAGAATCAGTAGTCAGTCTGAAAATCCTGGCTTGCCTCTATCCTAGGGTTCGTCTCTCTCCTCTCTATAAGATAAATGAATATAAGGATGGGGTTCTTCTCCTGCAAAAATTCTTTATGGTTTAATTTAGTTGGCTTTGTTTAGAAGTTCAAATTTTAATTAGGCGGTCACTTGAAAATTAGGTGAGCAAAAATGCACTTCTACCATCTAGTCCCCATTTCCATTAAAATTTACGTGACAAAACAGGAGAGAGAAATTCAAGAAAAGCTGATGCACGTGAAAATGATGATGTATGCTCAGTTAGAAGACTTAATGTGTTTCCTCATAATCTCCATATGGGATGCAATACAATAATTGAAAATTAGTCTAGATGAATGCAAGCCGACAAAACTGCGCATATAGAAAATTCTATAAGTCATGAAGAATTGAGTTAAATTTTTGACGAAGTTGAATGAGCTAATGTGTGTCTCAATTAGAGTGAGGTGTGATCATAGGTTCTACAAGCACAAAGAATAATCATAGAAACTCTAATAGCCGTATGCTTAGGTCTAACCTACAAGCCACTCAAGTTGGGTCCCACCATCAATGGATAGTGAAACATGACTAACACACCACAAAGAAGGAGTTCAAGTCTTGATTACATGCGCGAGAGTCCGAACGAACACTGTTGTAAATGATCAATTAATTAAGAATAATTAAAATAGTAGAAAATAAATCCTATACTCTACTCTCTTTCACGACCCGACTCGATCTTGATTTAATCTGCGACTTTTAGGGTGTCGGTGAAGATGCGTCGGTTTTGGGAGAACTGCTCCATGTACGTCGGGTTCCTCGCACAAAAATAAGAGAGAGAGAGTATAAGAGAGTAACACAAAAAATAATCAAAAATAAAAAAGAAAATAAATGCTATAAAATAAAATAAAATAAATGCGCAAAAAAGAAAAAAATCTGGAAAATGTATAGTAATGAGATTTGGGGATCAGACTACCTGAAAATGTGGAAAATATAACACTAATTTTTTTGACAAAACCTAAGATGTTTGTCTCCTTGGCAACGACATCATCTGATTGGTCGTGAAATACCCTCTTTCTTTTATGTGAATTAAGTGTTTGAAATAATTGTCTTTGTTGTTCGTTGTAGGCTGGTAATTGGAATTAATCAAGAAATAATCACTTAGAAATTTAATCCAATCAACTCGAGTGATTTTTGCTTATTTTACTTGGGCAAGTCCCAAGGTCGAACTCAATGAGATTAAGGAACAACTTTGGATTTTGTCCGTCAAATTTCGTGTGCGGTTTTCGAGGCAGAATATTTTTGGTATTTAATATAATTTTTGGATGCAAATGAATTTTGTTGCCAATTTTAGGGACTTGAAAATTGATATTTATCAAATAATGTCCAAATATTATGAAACATGGCCTAGATATAAATAAAGATGAAATGAGCACTATATTTTTTGGAATATTTGGATGCAATATGAATATTTTATGAATTAATGAATGCAAACAGTGAGATTTTCAATAATTAATTATAATAAATATTAAATCTATTTAATTTAAGGATATATTCCACTAGGTGATCTATCTCAAAAAAATCCTAAGCCCTAAAAATGTTGAATTTAATATCTAAAAAATATTAATTAGTGAAATACATAAAATGATTTTTATAGAGCAAAGTATGCATGCAAATGCAATTCTTTTAGGGCACGAGATTAAACACATTAATTCTAGTCAGTTTTGGCAATTTTAAAGATATGGTTATTAATTATGAATTTCTAAGCATGGATTGGGTAAAATAAGCGTAGAGATCGTGCCATATTGTAGAGAGTTAATTGAAGAACAAAGTGATATTTTAGAATGATAAAATGAGCGTAGATATTGTTCAAATTACTGATAAACGTCATGGGTCTCCCTGCAATATTACAATTATTGAATTTGAATAGAAAAATGTCGAGAGAGACTAAATTGGAATTACAGAGACCCTACAGGGTCACTGTGCAACATTTCTAAAGGGGCACATGTGTTGCACATGCCCTAGGTGGCGGGGGTCGCCTTTTTGATTTGAGAGATATTCTTGGGACGCCTTTGCATATTTCCCTCAATGAAGGTTGTGGGTCGCGTGCACGGGTGTCTTCTGGAATGAGGCAGAAGTATGGGGGGGTCTTCTGCAAAACCGCTGCCAAACCTCATGTGCGAAACACATGAGGTTCTTTGTCTTCACACCCGCCGGAAGGGAAGGACGGAACATTAGCGGAAAGCTGAGGAGCGTGTCTAGGTGTCGCTCGGGGGGGGGGGGGGGGGGGGGTGTATGGTTGTGGTTGCATGGCGGTGAAGCTCCTGTTGCTAACACACGGTCAGCGGAGTTGGGGAATCATGATGTAGATGTAGTAGGATGGTGTAGGTGTGCTTTCCAAGAAGGGAAGAGATCCAGTTGTCGATGAAGACGAGCGATGGCATGGATGCAAGAAGTTTGAAGCGTCGATGTAGTAGTTGACGAGTGGATGACAGATGAATGGTGTGGACGGGAAAGATGATCGAGGGAGCGGGGCGCAGAATGGAGGAATATATGCTACTATCGGAGTAATGTAGAGTTACATGTAGGTCGGGGCTCGATGGCGTTGGAAGGCTGGAGCAAAACAAACACACTATACTTACGTTGCAGCAACCGCTAGCTCCTGGATCTCGCCTGCAAAGAAGGGTTCCTAGGTGGCTTTATCACCATTATCAGTTGGAGTCTCTTGTTGTTGATGATGATCGGTGGATGGAGTCCGAAGAGGGTCAACTGTGGTACTTTAATAGGGAGATGGAGTGGTATGGAGATTGAAGGAGATCAACGAGGATCGATTAGAATTTGTGAGGGATTGACGATCGATTTGGACAATGGTAGATTGGTATTTGATAATTGATTGGGACGGGATCTGTGATTGGCGATGGCTGCAGTTATGGAAGGAGTGCATGGCCAGAAGAGGAAGGTGGACACCCAATTGATTGGGAAGAGGCGGTGGCATGGCTGCTCGATTTTCGAAAGCGGGAGGAGGTAAATCAGAGGTGGAAGAGAAGCTGCTACCATATGATTGGTCGAGATCATACGACATATGTGTTGCCACATGTTAGGTTTTTTTTATAATTTTATTATTATTTATTTATCTATATTTATTTTTATTTTTTTATATAAATAAATGAATTAAAAATTCCAAAAATGAGTGACACATGGCAGGTCCAGGAGTTGCCACGTGTTAGCTCTAGAAAAATCAAAAATAAAAAGAAAGAGATAAATCAAAAGAAAATAGCTAATTACCTTAGATCGAAAAATGTTCTTCACAAAAGTTGCTCGTCTCGATGGGATATACAAATTTCATGAAGATATCAAAGCCAAAAGAAGTCATCTACATAAAGTGTATGGGGTATTTGGTGTATATAGAAAACCTTGATTTTTGGGTTTTGTAATTTTCTTTATTATTTTTAAATAAGAAAAAAAAAGAAAAATAAGATAAAATCAAATATAAATATATACACATTAATATATTTTTTTATATCTTTATTAATTGGGAAAAATGAAGAAATAAATAAAATATGAAAACGATACCTTTTGTACAAACTTTGAGTGAAGACTCAGACTCAATTACTTTCTTTGATTTCAGTCTCATTTTGTATTTGTATTTTTGCACATTTTAATAAAAATTATGTCAAAGAAAATAAATGAAAAAGGAATAAAATAAAATGCGTTACATAAAATAATAGGTCAAAATTAGTTATAATACAAAATGTACAAAAGAGCCCAAAAATCCAACTTTCACATATGAGTTCTGATTCCCTTGAACATGGTATTATTTTGAAGGTATTTTAATGTACGTTAGTTCAAAAGTGAGTACGATTAAATCAGACATTGTATGAGGAAGATGTCAGCGTTTTAGTCTGAAAATCTTGAAATTAGGGTTTATGTTTCTGGCCCACTTATTTATGTTAGTGATTTTTTGTATTTTTAATTTATTCTTGTTAGTAATATGTACACAATAGAGTGGTTTCAGATAATTTGAAGTTAGCATGAATGAGTTAAAAATCATGGAAGTTAGGCTATTTTACAGGTCAGTTAGGCTGGGATTTTTGGTTTCTTACTTTATGCAATTATGAGTGATAAAATGTAGTTATTATTACATATGCATGGATGCTAATAATGAAATATAAATGAAGAAATGTCGATGAATTTTGGGGATTTTAGTTTAATTAGTCACTTTTAGAGTGATGAATGTGAGATTCATCAACTGTCTGCGACTCGAGCGAGGATTGCCTCTGCCCATGTTCTTACATAATCAATGGCCAACCGGATATATTCATAGCCCAGACTATTAGGGAATGTGCCCATAAAATCAATGCCCCATGCGTCAAAGATGTCAGATATCTGAATGTATTTCAAAGGCATTGTATCACAAGAAGTGATATTTTTGATCATTCTCTGACAGTCAATATATTTCTTGACATAATCAGTTGAATCCTTGAATAGAGTTGGACACCATATGCCATATTGGAATATTGGACTTTTGTTGTTGTTCTATTTTCAAAATTGTGTCCACCAATTTCAAGAATGTGACAGCGGTCTATGACACCTATGATCTGCTATCGAGGCTTACACCTCCTCCAAAAGCAATTTGCTCCCTCTCGGAATAGATGAATATCCTACCACTGGTAGAAATGGATGTCTGCCAATAACTTATCAACTTTGATCTTTGCCCAATCAGGTGGAGTCTTCTTGGAGACATGGTAGTTGACTATATCTGCATATTGTGGGAGTGAGGCGATAGATAGGATTGCCTCATCTGGAAAATGTTTCCATGATTGGAATGGAATTATGCTCAGGAGTTCCAGCTTCGATAATTATGGAAAGATGATCTGCCACCACATTTTTAACTCTAGGATTGTCGTGGATTTTGAGGTCGAATTTCTAGTGTAGAAGGACCCATCTGATCAGATGAGGTTCGGCATCCTTCTTGATTTGAAAGTATTTGATGACATATTGATTTGTATAGATGATAACCATGGATCCCAAAAGGTGTGATCTGATATTTTCTAAGGTAAATAGTACAACTAGAAACTCTTTCTCAATTACTGTGTATTTCTTATGGGCCTCATCTAAGTTTCTAGTAACACAATGAATTGAAAATGGTATCCCAAATCGTCTTTCTCCTAGCACAACACGAATTATAAATAAGAATAATTCATCATGATCTCAAAGGGTAGATAACAATCATGTGGTTAGAGAATAGGGGTATGTGTGATAAGATCTGTCTGTAGATTAAAGGATTGGAGGACCCAGTCATTGACCACAAAGTCGGCCTCCTATCTAAGAAGCTCAGTTACCGGTCATGCAAACTTGCTGAAGTCCTTGATAAATCATTAGAAGAAACCCACGTGCCTTAGGAATGACCGAACTTTATTCGGATTTATCAGTAGCTCAAGTTTTGAAATCACGTCAACCTTTGTAAGGTCAACCTACATGCTACGCTTGGAGATGATGTGACCTAGTACAATCCCTTCAATAACCATGAAGTTACTCTTCTCCCACGAGAGCACAAGGTTCACCTAGCAACATCTCTTCATGACTCGGTCTAAATATCTCAAACATTGATCGAAGATATCTTCGTAGACAAAAAAGTAGTATATAAATACTTCAAGAAAACTATCAACCATATCAGCAAATACTGGCACCATGCATTTATGAATCCATGATTCACTTCCTTTATTATTTTATTTTAGCAAAAATCCCTATGCAAATTATTTGTAAATATATATTAAATTAAATAAATTAGTATCGTGCACCCTTTCATTAATATTGTATATTTAACATTCCTTTTATCCAAAATAAAAGAATAAATAAGAAAATAAAAAGAAAGAAAAAAAATAAGGATGTATTTATGCAAGAAATGCAGACTGACACA
Source organism: Ottelia alismoides (assembly GCA_037367405.1). Lineage (NCBI taxonomy): Eukaryota > Viridiplantae > Streptophyta > Magnoliopsida > Alismatales > Hydrocharitaceae > Ottelia > Ottelia alismoides. Next base: position 723,085 of record JAZKJV010008205.1, on the reverse strand, counting down.
AACCCTAAGGGTGCGTTTGGTTGGTGGGTTATCCGGGGAAGGATAACCCGTTTTTGTGTTAGTGTGTTTGGTTGGTGGGTTAAGGGTTGGAAGGGTTTGTGTGATGTGATTGTATTGAAATTTGAAAAAGTTGGTAGTTATTATGGCATGATTGTATTGAAATTTGAAAAAGTGGGTAGTTGTTGTGATGTGATTGTATTGATGTTTGGAATGGTGAGTAGAAGTTGAGTATTTTATGATTTTTAGATGATATGATGGTATAATATATATATTTTTTGATGGGAAGGGAGTGGGCCCCACTAGTTGGTTAGGATTGTGGGGTTTGGGGGGTAACCCGCCCAAATTGGGGGGTAAGCCCCCAACCGAACGGGATCTAACAGAAGGTCAATTATTGGCCTTATTGAAAAGGAAGGAAGTAGGGAGTCATAGGGTCCCTAATTATTCTGTATATATTCATCACTATTCACCTTGTATGTATCATTAATTTATTTTATTTCTCAATAAAAAGATCTCATAATTACTTATTACTTTAATAAATTTTGTAAATAAAAATGTTTTTTAAAATAATAAAAAAATTCAATTTATGTACAGTGTACCATATTTATTTATTTATTTATTTCGTACATAATTGTATACATCTTTTAATACTTATAAATACTTGTCATAATTAAATAAAAATTAAAATAAAATTAAAAAAAAACAACATAAAACTAAAATAAAATAAACTCTTCATTGTTTAATAACACCAATATTGTATATGTTATATATAATATTAATTTATTAACACTTGTAAATTATCTTAAAAAACAAATAAAAATGCTTTTAAACACTTTAAAATATTATATAAATACATAAAATATAAAATAATTTATTTTTGAAAATATAATAAAAAAATATGTATATAATATATAAGTATATATATTTGTACATAATAGTATATACTATATATATCATAATATACTTATTATTAAAAATTATTAAAAAACATTAAGAACCATTTATAAATAAAGTAACATTTTCATTTTTATAACTTTTTATTTTAAAATCATTTGTTATTTTTAAATAAATTTTCTTTTATTTTGTAAATCTTATTTTCTTATTAGTCGACCCGGGTCTGTTGACCAAGACAACCTCCCCTCTTCCAGGTCTAACTCGGATACTTGTTCGCCAGATAAGTTTTCTCCGCATTCTCCCACCTGACTCCAACCATTGTTCACCTTGGATTGCGTACCCGCATCATCCCTGAAGATCCGCGACCCTTGTAGATACCTCGACGGATCTGATTTCACCTCGAATTTCGTGAACTTTCCCGATCTTTCCAAATGCTGAGGCTTTCTACAAATACTCATCTTACGCCTCCACCAAGCCCTAACTCGCTCCTTGTCACATTTTGATCCACCGAATACCTCTACGATAGTGACAGGATTTCGGAGAGCATCTTGGTGGTCGATTTGGTGGCTGGTAGATAGTAGATCGATAGTGGCCGGAGCTCTCTGCCGCAAGTAATCTCTTCCACCTTGCATGGTGGAATTAAGGCAACAACCGCGCCATCCCCTCCGCTTCACTTCGCCTTCCATTTCAACACACTCAGGTACCCTCTATCATCTTCATTTTGATGTCCTTTTCGATTCATTCATCTTCGCTAACATCTATCTTAGTAGCTTTGACCATCGGGTCTAGAGCTCCACTCGACCATCTATCTGCATCGATCCGATCACCACATCACAATTCATCTTCCTACACAGACTGATCATCCTTTCGTTCGATCTTAGGGTCAGATTGTGGACTAGACCTCCTTCCTACATGTTCGTTGGAGGTCCAATCCATTTCCCTGTCACTTATTTTTTATTGTTCGCAAATAACCCCGGTCAGAGTTACGTCTCCTAACCTTGAGCTCACTCGCATGTCTAGCAGCACGAGTGGAGCTCGATTCGACCCTTCACAATAGAGGCAGAGCAGCTTCAAGATACACCACCTCCAGATTTCCTTCGAGTCTTTCTCCATCTAATCTGAGCCTTACCTCTGACGCCGCTTCCCTTAAAGAAGTTGTTCGACCCGTCAGCGAGTCGATCCACGCTGTATAGCACCCAATATTCACGATCGAAGCTCAGCAGAGGGGATCTTGTTTGTTTTCTTCCAGTTCCACTTCTAGCCTTCAGATGAAGTGGCCCCCTTCCAGATCTGATCAGGAACATTCATTTCATGCCCAAATCTAAGCGGTCTGATCAGATTTTGGGCCAATTCAGCCACACATTAGAACCAAACGATCGGGACCATTAGCTCCGTACTTGCACCACCAGATCAGAGCAGCACGTCCTCTAGCTGCATATGCTCCATCATATCTTTTCTAGAGGATATCAGAACTATAGGCATATGTCACACGCGTCACACACCACCTGGAGGGTATACTTCCCTTTTTTATCCTGCATTTTCTTCTATTTCCTTTAGTACAATAAATGTAATCATTAGTTGAAAACTATTTGTAAGTAGCACCTAATACTTTTATTAATCGCATTTTTGTCCAGTCGAGTTGAACTCACGTGCCTAAACACATGTTTTTGTGGAGAATTTGCATATTTTTTCAAGTGTTTTCACATGTTATCTGAATCATGAATATTTTTAAGTAATTGCATTTATACCCCTGTAAATACTAGATCATGTATAGCGCATGTTTTTACTGGATTAATTGCATAGAGGCTCTTGGAATTTTATTGCGTGTTATTATCACGCTCTAAAACTTAAAACTATTACATATAGGTCCTCTATGTACTGTTTAATTTAATTGCAATAAATAGAAATCAACTCCAAAAAGTTGCATAGAAATTAGGTTTAACTCCTGCGAGTGTTATCTCTGAGTGGTAATTTTTGTTTGCCATTTTTCTTTTATTTACTATTATAAATAATTCAAAAATAGCATAAAAAGTCCCTACATACATTAAAAATTTTATAAAAATTCAAAAAATTCCATAAAAGTTCTAAAAAATAGAGTAGCCCTACTTTTGATATGTTTGATTTTCTGTACCATTTTCTTTTCATTTGGTTTTATAAAAACTCTGGAAAATTGATAATCCTAAAATACCATAAAAACTAAATAAAGTCTTTGAAAAATAAAAAAAATATGTGAATTCATTTTCATGCTTTGTAGATATTTAAATAAACTTTTTTGATAAAATCTGTTCCAGGAGTCTTGAGCATATTTGATTTTTTATTTGAAAAGTACTCCTAGTTGTGCACTATTTGTGTTTTTCTTTGTTTTTTATTTTAATAAAATCCATAAAAATTTCAAAAACCCCACAAAAATTAACAAAAATAGTATAAAATATATAGAAAACAAAATTATTTTACTTTATTTTTTTAGTGTCGCTATCACTTTTTAAAAATACAAAAAATATGTGTGTTTTTTATTCATTGTTTTTAGTTACCTTGTTTTTGAAAAATTAAAATTTGCAAAATTAAAATCCACTAAAATAATAAAAAGAAAAATAAAAATCATTTGATTATCAGGAATTGACAACCTAATTTATCATAGTGATCCTTGTGTTCGACCCTGGTCTCTATACCAGGTTAATAAAAGTAGCTTAGACCACTATTTTACTTGCTTGATTTGCTTGTGGTTGAATAATTTTCTTGATTTCGACTTGGTTAGCTTGGGAGACAACAACATCTTAATTAATTCCCTGACCTGAGTTGGCAAGTTCGAACATCGGAATGGCATCATTATCGGGGAGCACAACTAGGTAGTTAGGATTATGTTTTCTTGTTTTTTTATTTCGATATTTATTTTATCTTTATTTTATTTAATTTTCTTATATTTCTCATAACTGTTTCCGACACTTTTCTTGTTTCACCTTTGTTGCGAGGGCCCGAAGAGTGAGGGAGGCTATCTTAGGAGAGCCGACACACCCGAGTGAGGAGGTGGTCGTGCGTTCTACACTGATCGACAAGAGAGAGCAACCTAAGAGGAGCAGAAGACTATTGTCTTTGTGCTTCGACTTTATTCTCAGATATTTTATTTCATTTTTGTATAAACATGTATTAATTCTTAGAGATTTTGGACACTCTTATTCGGGGCATGTTTCAAATAGTGTCGATGCACTCGGGAGACCTTACTAGTTTTCATCATCTTTTTCACTAGAATTTTTATTTTGTTCTGATGGATTTGAGTTTTCTGACTTTATTTTATTTTTTGTTGTATGTGACCCCTAGACTTGGCTTTTATTTGGTTGAGCCAGGAAGTGATGAGGTCCAAACAACAAATAGAATATATGTTCCTATAAAATCGATTGGACCTGGTTAGATAACTTGTTAATTATTTAGATTTGAGACCTCATGGTGAAAAAGGTAACATACAATACTAGCAGGACATGTGGTGGCGGGCACCGAGTGGCATCGATGACCGGACATTGGTCTCATTTCTAGATAGTTAGCATCTTGTTCTTCCCATAATATTGTTATTGCTTAGGGTGGTTTCTTCTTGCATCATTTAGGTAGTTTTATTTATGTCTTTACATTTATGCGCGGATCATATTGCTCGTAGACTGCTGGAGCAAGGTATGCATTCTATCTCGTGCATGCATCATTGATTTCATCACGCATCGACTTTTACATCTTCCTCTCTCTGTTTTATGGACATAAGAATCAAAAGGAAGTCAGAAAATTTGTTAGACGTGTTTTTATTCCAAAATACCCAAAAAAGTTACAACCTAATAAAATCGGGACTACTACTTTTCACTTAAAACCAGACTTAAGGATTAATATCATTGTTTTGGGGAGAGCAACCCCTTCCTTGTCTGTAGGTACTTACCTCCAGATAGACTGGGTGAGGATGTAGCCGATAACCAAGATGTTTAGCGAGGGGCACCATAAATAATATGAAAAGTGTCGCTGAGGCGACCACTCACAAAACACCCGGGTTGATCAGCAATTAACCCACAATCCAAAAAATACAACAATCAAGCTCAAAAATAAATGTGAATTAATCTTTATTTACTCCACCATAAAATGTACAGTGACAAGCATGTAGAGGTCGAACCACAGAGAGCAATACAAAAATGCAATAGCCTATATGTATCTCAGAGTCATCCTTGTGTGAAGTGGGTTTTGAATTTTAAAATATTTATTTATTAATTTTTTCTAATATAATAATTAAGTAATATATAAATGTATATATAATATAAATATATTAAATATGTATACCCATAGAGGGTTAGTATATAGCTTATAATACATACAATATATATATAGGCATATATAAATATAATAAAATAAATATATTTTTTTTATATTAAGGTTAGTAAATAGATATAAGAATACATATAAATAATTAGATATATATATATTAATTTTTTTTCTTTTTTTTCTTTTTAAGAAATATATATATATATATATATACATAAAGGGGTAGTATAATATTTACAAAAATACTAAAAAATAGTCAAAAATGCAGGAACAAAGTCTTTTTGGGATTTTCATGAGTTTTTTCTATTTTTGTGATTTTTGGGCATTTTTGAAAATATTTTTAGAATTTTTAAATAGATAACTAATAGCAAGCAGTGGAATAGGTTCTGGCTGTTACAAAAAATAGACCTTAAAAATAGCTAACGGCCTCAAAAATTTTCCACACTATTTTTCTAATAAAGATAATAAAACAAAGCATAAATAGGGCCTGAGTTTATAATTTTCTGATTTTTCTTTGATTTTTTATATTTTTTTGAAGTTTTTGGGTATTTTTGAATTTTTAAGGTTTTCCTTTTGAGATTTTTAGGGATTTTTCGACTGACACTAAGATAGGTCAAAATACACCATAGGGATTTTTTTTGGAATTTTTCGAGGCATTTTCATATTTTTTTAGGATTTTATAAGTTGGACAGTGAATAAAAGACATGTTTTTGATTTTTAATAAATGCAAAAATGCAACAAAATGAAAAACTAAAAATATAGCATGCAAGCACAACCAAACAGGAACTTAATTCTATTTTTGCAAGATTTTTCGATTTAATATGGAGCACAAAATAAATAGACAAAGCATTCAAAAATTAAATGGCCTAGCAGGGGTATTTTTGCAAATAAAATATCTCTCAGGGGCATACATGCAAAAATCACAATAAAAATACATGTGGCCTTTTATTTTCAGGACCATTTTGTAATTACAGAAACCCGGCGGGATCTAAATGTAAAATCCACGCGCCTCACGTGGGTGCTGCACGTGAGGTGCGGAAGGACTAAAAAGTAAATAACCAAACATAAGGGGGTATTCTGCAATTTTTACAACTTATTTACAACTAAAACTTTTTTTTTGGGATTAAACTCTAAATACAAAAAGCGGGGGGTGAGATGTGAAATTTACCCCCAAATAAGGCGTGTCATCCAACGGCGCTGGAGGCGCCACTTATCCACGCGTCACGCATCCGACGGTGGATACCGTTTCGGCGATGAAGGGCCTGGATTAGACGATCCGGGCTGATCTGACGGTTGGCACATGGCTTCATCGGACGGCTCTCCTTTGATCTGGGCCTCGCCTCCTGATCCGACGATGCTGAAGCTCCCTGGAAGAATGGGGAAGAAGCTCGGGGCTGGCGAGCTTTGATCGAGGAGCTTGGGCTCCTCCAAGGCTCTCCGGCACGTCTGAGGTGGTCTACACGTTGCTGGAGGGATCCCGCATCGACAGATGGTGATTTCATGGCTCCTGGAGGTCCGAGTCGATGGAGCGAGGTCGGAGAAGAAGGGGACCCCCAGGAACCTCTTCCTGGGTCAATGCAAGCCCAGAAGGGCTCGATTCCTCGATGTACCTGCACAGGAAGAACCGCGGGCGAGAGAGCTTTCTCCTCGACCCGGGGTTGTGAAGCTGCGATGCAAGATGAAGGTGGGCGGAGGGGCTCCGGCGAACGGCGGAGGAGGAGCCCCGATTTGCCAAGACCTAGGGTCCTAGGTTGGTCCAAGATGATAGAACGATGGAGAAGGCGATGAGGAACGAGATGGGATGTGAATGGCGGGCGGAAACAGTGGGGTTTACGGTGAAGAAGTCGCCGGAGCGGAGCTCCGGTGAACTTCGAAGTTTGGTTTTTAAACTACAGGAGTTAACTAAGACCTAATCTAATGACTAAAATGGGAAACTAACATTAAAAACGAACTAAAAATGCATAAAAGAGCAGCTCTTATACCTGGGGGCCTCCAGGGAGCAAGGCGGACGCCGGAGCTCCGCCGCGTCAAAATTCTCCGTCCTCCGGCCAAGTCGAGGCGCTGGACAACTCCCCCTGTCACGAGGAATGGTCCATGAGCAAGATCAAGGCGTTTGGGTGGAATGAAAATGGCCAAATTCGAGGAAGGAGGCGGAGCTACTTATTTATAGACATTGGTGAGTAGCCTTATTTACCAGGCGATTATTGGCTGATCCAATGAGTATCTACTTGATCTGGGATTTTGGCGGGCATCATGGATGATTAGGGAGTAATTCTTGTGAAGGAAGCATCTTCAATTGATGGATGGTGTGCCCGAGAAAAATGGGAGAAGACGGGCGAAGAGACGGGCTGCGTCACATCGGGCGGCTGGGGAAGTAGTTGACCGGGCGGTCAACTGTTGACGGCCTGGGATTGGTCCAAGTCATCCGCTAGAAGACAAAATAGGAGACCTGATTAAAATTTGATTTATTTGAGACCTTAAACGATTTTATTAATTTTTTCTTATAAAATAAAAAATGTGTATTATTTCATCTAGTATTTATTTATGATTTTCATTGAACTTTTCGAGGTGTTTTATTATAGTTTTATTCGGATAATGTGTATACGTATGTATTTACATGTATTTTTATGTATTTTATTTTTAATTTGTTTATTTTCTTTTATTGTTTTATTGGCTTATTTTATAAATCTATAATTTATTTTTGTGAGTATAAAGGTACTTTTATTTAATTTTTAGGAGTTTATTTATATTTTTAAAGAAATAGGTATAGGTATGTTGTAGGTATCCTTATAGGTCTTTTACCTATGTATTTTGTATAATTAATTTATTTATTGTATTTTCTTGATTTTTATTTTAGATTTACATTTTTAATGAGTTATGTATAATGTATACATTTTTATAAAAATACAAAAGAATAAAAGAACCAAGGAATAAAATCCTTTTTATTTATATATAGGTATATAGCATAGGTATTTTGTCTATGAATTTGTAGACTTATTTTATTTTACAAATTAATTTTGGTTTTCTTTAACTTCTAATATGTGTATGCATTATATACATTATTTACAAAATTCTAAAAATATGAATTTATACAAATAATGAATATTGAACAAAATGCATATTTTAATTAGTCCTAAATACAAGGAGGGCCAAAAACCTAACTTCTGCATATGGACTCCAAAAATTATGAAACCAATTTTATAAAATAGTTATTGGAATGCTATATACAATTAAAGGTGAGTTTGGGTGATTTGGAGTTTTTATTTGCAAGATATGGGTCTGTGAAGTTGATATTTTGGCTTTTTATTCTGTGTATAAAATGTACACTGGGTGTTATTTTTGCACAAACCAATTTTGTATTTTTATTGACATTATTATCTACAACTTTCATGTACAAAGTTTCTTTATTTGATGAAGAAATAATTATGTACAAAATATGTGCCAAAAATGCATAAATGAATGAGGTAATAAATGAGGTATTTATTGTACACTGGCCCTTATCTCCCCCTACTTTATTCCTTGTCGACCAATACCATGCTGGCCTTGGTCTCGGGGTTTGGGTCATAAAATATTTACAATATTTTATTCCTTTTTCTTTTCTCCTCTTTATTCTATAATTTTGGCATTAAAACCTTATTTACTGTGTAATTAATACAATGAATCATGAATGCTATTATGTACAATTTGATGCTATTTATATGCATTTGCTGGGGTTTTTGAGGCCAAAATGATAGAATAAAGGTGATGAAATGGAGATTCATCACCCCCCTATACTTGCCTTTGCTAGTCCCTAGCAAACACTTATGCAATAAGTACCAAAAAGAATAAAGAAAAGAAAAAAGAAAATGAAAGAGAGATAGAGTGAATAGGGGTGCTTTCAGTGCAATGCATGTCTTTACAAAATCTGAATTTGGAGCTCCTGTCAGACCTTGGGTGTGAATGTGTGTGGAACCTAGTCGGGAATTAGCTCTAAAATACAACAGCCTTCGATAGTCACAGAACTCGGTTCAACCCACCTCAATAGCCGGGTCAGAACTAGTCTACATCATACGCAAACCCTTATAACTATGAAGCTGACTTGTACGGTGTAAGTGATAGTGGCTCTCCCCAACTGAAATGATAAAAGAACTGACTTCTCCAGAATGACAACCCAATGATTCCCCAATCCAACAGCTCTTTCCTCGAGGAGCAGGGTATTCCCTTCTAAGATCAAGTGGCAACCAGCTCAAGAGGAGGGGGTGAAGAGAAGAATGGACGGTAGCCAGTGTAGCTACCTATCCCGGGATGCAAGACCAGTGTAGTCAAGTTATCCAGCTGCAGGCTCACATATTTGTCTTTGGAACTCAAGCTTGCTTATTGACTTTGTACATACTTTGCAGGCATTTTATTTTTGTACAGGCCTGATCATTCATTTTTTTTTCAACATACTATTCACAGCAGCATTTACATAAGGAGTTTTTCCTCTTGAGCCAGTAGACTATCCCTCTTTTGAAGCTTTATCGCAACCCACAGTCTCCTGTCTTTAGACCTCATGGCTATTGGACCAGGTTGGGGTGAACTTCCCTCCCTAGACGAGGACGAATGTTTCCACCCGTGTGCGTCTCAGACTGGCAAATCCAACCCCCTCACCACTCCAACTGAGTTGAGCCAAGTGAAAGGTGCAAGTGTCCAAGTTAGGTCACGGTCGGTAAGAGTCATACGTGTATCTCGAAAAGTTCTAGTTAGTCCACCGAGGTGACTTGAACCCAGCCCTGATTTCTCAAAGATTAAGTGTGCATAGACCTGAAGTACCTTAAACCTAGTTCCCATAAGGTTCCAGTGCAGTTAGGTGCGGTAAGGTCCAACCAAGCTCCAATTTGAGACTTTATTAGACTGATTCGATCATCAAGCTCACTAAAAAAGAATATGAATGGTATGCTTATGCTATGCACAATGAATGATGCAAGTTTTTCACAAAAATTTTTTGAAAGAATCAAACAATGTTTTTACACAAAGAGTTTTTTTTGCAAATAAACTAAGAACTGGACATATACAAAAAGTATATACAATTATTTACACGGGCGTGCTGCGTTCCTTACAAAAAGTTTGAATTTCTAAAAACTTTACAGGTTTGAATGAAGTGTCTTATTTAGAGTTGTACAAAAAGAATTGTATGTGTCTTATTTAGGATTTACAAGTATTTGTAATGGTGTTCTTATTAGTTTTTGAAAAAAATTTTGCAAACTATAGTACACAATAATTTTCGCAATCATTTACACACATTTGAAAACTATTTTTGCAAAGATCTTTCACACTATATATGTATAATTTTCACAATAGTTTTTGACAAGCATTTTTCAAAACATTTGCACATAGATTTTTCAAATCCTTTCCTTCACACAAAGAAAAAGTTTTTCAATCAAAATAGTTTCACACATTTGAAATCATTTCACATCAAATTTTTCAAAATTGGTCACACTATTTTTCAAATCATACTGTATAGGTATCTGATTTATTAATCAGTATGTACAACAGAAGAAAAATAGTATTTGATGTATAATATGGTTTTAGTTCTTATAGGCTTTGTTTGGGCTTATCTATTATTTACAAATGAGAGATTTTTGTGCGGACTCCTCAGACTGATTCGAGAATCATTTTCACAAGGATTTTGAAACTATAGTCCAAGATAATTTTGCAAACATGTTCACGCATTTGAAAATCCTTTTACAAATGTTTTACACATCATAGAAAGATTTTTTAAAACAATTTTGACAATCAAAATTTCACAATCATTTGCACACTAGTTTTCACACATTTTGGTTTCACTCAAAGACAATAAATTTTACACACAAAACTACTTTTTCAAACGTTCAATACTCGTACACACTATTTTCAAACAAATTTCACAAGATTTTTCAAAGGAGAATGTTTCACACAAAACATTTTTCTGACTCAGTAATCAGGACACGTATAAAGAGTCTGAGGAATTCACAATCATCTTTCATTATTATAAAGCTACTTTTTACATTTTATTTTATGTTGAAGTGATATTTTATTTTCCAGTATGAGTTATGTCTTTTAGTATATACATGGTATATACGACCCCCCTATACTTAGCTTGAGCTATGTCCTCATAGATCGAAAGGAAAAGCAAAGACATAACTCGTACTGACTATAGACAGCTCTAAAGAATAATTATGAATGAAATGAATGAATGAGAAGTTGACCGTCCCCCCTATACTTAGGATCAAATAATCCTAAGTATAGCAGACTGTACAAAAAGCAGGGAGGGTCAAGGGTGGGAATACACAGATCGTACTCAGATTGTCTCCCCCTATACTTAGGGTAAGATACTCCTAAATATAGACAAGAAGAGGAGACAATGGAGAGGATCGGAATGAAATGAAAAATTCGGGGTGCACATCCCCCCTATACTTAGGACCAAGTACGTCCTAAGTATAGAAAACTGTCTACAAGGGTGGCACCTTTTAGATACAAAGAGAAAATAGAGAAGAAAAGAAGAAAAGAAGAAAATTAGATAAACAGAGGCTGTAGTACATCGTCTGAATCTTTCGATGCCGCATGTGCTGTGGAGATGTCATCGTGGTGCACTAGCTGAATAGAGTCTACAACGGCCAAGAATGCATCTGGTTCGAGGTAAGGCTTCAGTAGTTGGCCGTTGACGACGAAGGGCTGTGTGTCAGGGGACAATTCTGATATAGCGATGCTTCCATTGTCAAGTACTTCACATACTCGGAATGGCCCTGTCCACTTACTCTTTAATTTGCCTGGGAATATCCGCAACTTTGCATCAAATAACCACACTTTCTGTCCAACATCAAAGGTCTTTCGTCTGATGTGCCGGTCATGCCAGCGTTTCACCTTCTCCTTGTACATTAAGGTGTTATCGTATGCATAGTCTCGGAATTCCAAGAGCTTGTTCAGATCGTCTTTTCTCTTCTGACCACTTCTACGTGAGTCCAAATTACAACTGTTGATTGCCCAAAGAGATTTGTGAATTAATTCCACGGGCAGATGGCATGGTTTCCCATATACAAGACGGTAGGGTGACATGCCCAAGGGAGACTTGTAGGCGGTTCGGTAAGCCCATAGAACTGAGTCCAAGAGTTGAGACCAGTCTTTTCTGTTTGGCCTAACAAGTTTCTGCAATATGGTCTTGATTTCTCTGTTTGATAACTCCGCCATGCCATTGGTCTGGGGATGATAAGGAGACACGACACGGTGATCGATGCCGTACTCCTTCGTTTATTTCTTGACCTCCTTGTTGATGAAGTGACTACCCCCATCTGATATGAGAATCTTTGGTATCCCAAATCGTGAAATGGTGTTCTTCTTCAGAAACTGGCAAACTGTTTTGCTGTCGGCATCTCGGGCAGGAATAACTTCAACCCAACGACTCACATAATCGACGACAAGAAGGATATGCTCAAAACTTTGACTGTTAGGGAAAGGTTTCATGAAGTCAATGCCCCATGCATCGAAAACGTCTGCTACCTGAATGATTTTCAGAGGCATTGAATCTTTGGCAGTGAGTGTACCTTTCAGTTGCTGACAGTCAATACATCTTTTAACAAACTCTGCTGCATCCTGGAATAATGTGGGCCACCAGAAACCACATTGCAATACTTTTGCTGCCGTACGATCTCCAGAATGGTGTCCACCAGATTTGAGCGAATAAAAATGCTCGAGGACACTAGATTGCTCCGTCTGAGGGATGCACCTGCGCCATATACAATCTGCTCCTTCTCTGAATAAAAGAGGATCCTCCCATTGGTAGAAGCGGATGGTCGACATGAATTTGTTCTTCTGATTCTTCGTCCAATCCGAAGGTATTACCCCAGAGGGAGGTAATTGAAAATATCAGCGTACCAAGGGAGAGAATCCACAGCTAAGATGGCTTCGTCAGGGAAGGTTTCTATGATAGGTGCATTGCTCAGAGGATGCTCATGCTGTTCTATTCTGGAGAGATGATATGCTACCACATTCTGAACTCCAGGCTTGTCCTTGATTTCCAGATCGAATTCCTGGAGGAGAAGGATCCAACAAATCAGTCTTGGCTTAGCATCCTTCTTCTGCTGTAAGTATCGGATAGCAGAGTGGTCCGTTAAAATCGTGACTTTTGATCCCAACAAATAGGATCTGAACTTCTCTAAAGCGAAAACCACAGCCAGCAGTTCTTTCTCGGTCACTGTATAATTTCTTTGCGCTTCATCTAATGTTCTGTTGGCATAGTGAATGGCATAGGGCGCTCTGTCTTTCCTCTGCCCAAGAACAGCTCCAACTGCAAAATCTGACGCATCGGTCATTATTTCAAAGGGAAGAGTCTAGTCGGGTGGCTGTAAGATTGGAGCCTGAGTGATAAGCTCCTTCAACTGGTTGAAAGCAAGGAGAACTGGCTGATCAACAATGAACTCGGTTTCCTTGCACAAAAGTTTTGTCAGAGGTCGGGCAATGCGGCTGAAATCCTTGATGAATCGCCTGTAGAATCCCACATGCCCCAGGAATGACCTCACATTCTTAACTGACTGAGGTGGCTGAAGATTTGAAATGACATCCACCTTTGCTGGGTCGACTTCCATGCCACGTTTGGAAACGACATGGCCCAGTACAATACCTTCAGTGACCATAAAGTGGCTCTTTTCCCATGAGAGCACTAGATTGACTTCACGGCATTTCTGAAGCACTCTGTCTAGGTGCTCAAGACAAGAATCGAAACTATCACCATAGACAGAGAAATCGTCCATGAACACCTCAAGAAAACTGCCTACCATCTCGGCGAAGACTGCTAACATGCATCTTTGGAAAGTTCCAGGTGCGTTGCACAATCCAAAGGGCATTCTTTTGAAGGCGTAGGTGCCAAACGGGCAAGCGAAGGTGGTCTTCTCTTGATCCTCATGGGCGATCGCTACTTGGTTGTACCCGGAGTACCCATCCAGGAAGCAGAAGAACTCCTTGCCTGCTAATCTCTCCAGAACTTGATCAATGGATGGCAAGGGGAAGTGGTCCTTCTTGGTTGCTGCATTAAGACGACGGTAGTCGACACACACCCGCCAGGATGTCGGTACCCGAGTTGAAATTTCCTCTCCTTTATCATTTGTAATCACGGCAAGCCCACATTTCTTTGGAACTACATGCAGTGGGCTTACCCATTTTGAATCGGAGATGGGATAGATGAAACCTGCGTCACACCATTTCGTGATTTCTTTCATAACGACGTCCCGAATGTTAGGGTTCAGCCTTCTCAGAAATTTGCGGGACGGCTTGGCATCTTCTTCTAGATATATATGATGTGAACACAGAGCTGGATTTATCCATCGGAGATCTGATATGCTCCAACCAAGTGCCTTGCGGTTCTTTTCTAGAACCTCGAGAAGTCGAGATTCCTGATCCGGATTCAGCCTGCTGCTGATGATGACCGGATACATTTGTTCTTCACCCGCAAGGAAAGCATACTTCAGGCCTGCAGGAAGTGTCTTGAGTTCTGGCTTTGATCTGTCCACTTTATCTGTCACTTCAGATACCATGCTGGTGGTGGAATGCACTTTGAGGCTGCTACCATCCTCATCATCCTGTTGAGATCCCGGAGATGCACCGAACGGTTCTGCGCTAAGCTGATCATGTTCGGTCTGGAGTGAATGCTCAAGACGATGCGCCTGCATCTGAGAATCTGTCTCCCAAGAATCATCGGAGCATATGCTGACTGCGCTTTCCAAGTCCTCCACAAGAGTGAGGATTTCTCGGGTCCATGGATCGTCTAATGACAACTCTGAATCTCTGATCTCCGCGATGAAATCACATTCTGCTTCTGATGCCGCCTGGCTCTCATCAGTCATGGCATTCTGCTCTTTGTTCATGTTTATCGTGATTTGCTGGGTGTTCGAGCTGAAAGTGATCTTCTCAGACCCGTAATCAACCACGACACCTGAAGTACGGAGGAATGGTCTGCCAAGGATGATAGGGGTCTGGAGCAGGGGTGCAGGCGAGTCCATATCAAGGACTACAAAGTCTGCTAGGAATTTCATCTCCTGCACGGTAACTATCACGTCTTCCAACAGACCTCGGGGCTGCTTGACAGATCGGTCAGCGAACTGAAGGATCATGCGTGTCTGCTTGAGCGGTCCCAGCCCGAATTCTTGCATTATGGACGAGGGCAGAAGGTTGATGGAAGAACCACTGTCAAGAAGAGTACGCTCGAAGACCTGGTCAAAAATCACACAACTGATCAGAGGTGCTCCTGTATCATGCTTTTTCTGGGGGAGGTTGCTGATAGCTGCAACTGTGGCCATGGAGAGAATGTGTTTTTCTACTTCTCGGCATCTGTTGTCTTGCGCTGGGCGACACCTGTTAGTACATGCCTCTTTCAGTCCTTTCTTTATAGCTGGCATGTACTCCACGACCTTCAACAAGGGAATCTCAACAGTCAATTTATCCAAAATATCCCCAACACCTGGATCAAACAATGCCTTTTTTCGTGTTGCATTTTTTTTGGATTTTTGTATTGCATGCGGAAAATGAATATTTACACCACTGGAAGGAAAATGAGAGTACTTATTTACATCAAAATCATCGCCCACAGAATGTTGTACATCCGAACTACAAAAAGGAGTACAAGCTGAATCAGAACATGCTGGTGCTGCTGGACGATCAAAAAGGGTAGCGTCTGCTCCATCGGCTGACGAGGGATCGGTTGCTGTTGGCGGCGGCTCCAAGGCTGGCACGGCTTCGCTTCTGCTATAAGCTTCTTTTTGTTGTTTTTGTTTTTGCTGATTTTTTTGTATTTTTGGCTGGAGTTGCTGCTGACAAGGCACGACGGCTGGACTGGCTTCTCCTTCTTCTTCCTCCTCACCCGCCCCTGGAGCTAGCACGGCTGATGCGGAAGATGACGATCCACCTGTTTCTTTATTCACCCCACTGGTAGTAGCAGGCGGAGGCAAGGCCCTATCGCTCCTGAGAGTAACAGCATTAGAATAAATAGTAATATCGTTACCAGACACGGACAGGACATCACATTCTACTTGCTCTTTCTTCTTGAAATTGTTGGGGTTGGCTTCGACCTGCGCCGGAATAGTGGTTCGGGTGGTGGTCAGGTCATCAAGACGTTTCGTCATCTCCGCTAGCCCTTTAACAAGCTAGGCTAGACACTCCATGATGGGATTTGCAGGGGACATTTCAGAAGATTCAGCGTGCAGACCACGCTGCTGTTGGGTAGATGGGTGGGGAGGCTGTTGCTGGTGGTGTTGCTGTGGTGGTGCAGGAAGTTGAAGCTGTTGGTAAGACGGAGGAGGATACTGCTGATATTGCGAAGAGAGGGCAGCCGCGTACTGGTGATACGGCTATGGGTGGCGGTACTGCGGCTGCTGCTGATAAGGAAAATTCTGCCTCCACGGATGTGTAAATTGGGGAGGCTGCTGGTGTTGCTGGTGAGGCTGAGAGGTTTGACCAAAACGACCACCCTGAGGTTGGTGGTACTGCCGGTTGGCAAATTGCTGACTCTGGGGTTGTCCCTGAGGACGGGTCGGCAGTGCATCATTACTCCATACCCCATTGACTTCTTGGATCAGGGGTGGTGGTGGGAAGACTGGATCAGATATAGAAAGGAACTATGGCTAGTATACGACCATCTGCTGCTGCGGCGGGCCCTGGTCGGGCGCCTGCACGTAGTACACGTGCTGGACTGCCGGTGGCTGCTGGCTCGGCTGAGGCTGATGATGCGGTTGCTGCTCGTCCTTCTTCTCAGCGGGAGCGTCTGATGGTGTAGCCGACTGGACAGAGTTGATCGTGCCGACCAACAGTTCGAGGTACTTGTTGATCTGATCTAGCTTATCCAGGTTCTGGGTTCTCTTCTCGATCACAGCAAGTTTCTCGAGGTCCTGTGATCGCTTCTCAATGATATCTACTTTAGAGAGATGGCCCCCGATGATGCTGAGGTTGGAGCTCTCATCTCTCTCTGCTTCCTTGGATGCAGCCATGTGAACTTGTTTCTGGAGGATCTGGGGCTGCTTCTGGTATGCCTTGGATGAAGAGAGGGCGGCCTCTCCTTCGACCATTTCTTCAAAAATCTGCCAGACAACATCTTCATCCTTGTTGAAATGGGAGACCCCACATGCTGCGTCCACAAGCCGTTGGCTTTCAATATTTAGTCCCCCAAAGAAATGCTGGACCAAGCTGGTCTTCGGGATATCATGATGGGGACACTTCTCCTGCAGGTCAGTGAATCTCTCCCAAGCTTCATGTATAGACTCGTGGGGTCCTTGGGTGAAATTACTGATACGGGCTCGCATCTGGTTGAGCCGACCGAGAGGGTAGTATTTGTGCAGGAAGGCGGACTTCAACTCCTCCCAGGTCGTCACGACCTTTCTCAAATGATTGACCCAATAGAGGGCCTTGTCCCGTAGGTTGAAGGGGAAAGCCATCATCTTTACAATGTCCAGAGGGACATTGGGATAGTGTGTGGTACGGCAAATGCGGGAGAATTGCTGCAGGTGAATGTACAGCTCTTCGCTTGTGTTTCCATGAAAGGCAGGGAGAAGGGCTATGATCTGGGGCTTCAGCTCAAAGTGAGCGTGTACCGGTGGAATGAGAATCCACTCGGTCATTTGGCTGTCTCCCGGATTGTATGTTTCTTTGAGTGTCGGCTTCGGTGGTGGTAATTCTAGGTCATCATCAGGAGGATCACCACCTCCACCTCCACCTCCTCCTCCCCTGCCTCCTCTGCCTCTGCCTCCTCCTCCATCATCATGGTTCATCATGTCAATCAACATATCCTGGAATGCAGTCTGTGTGAGGGCCTGCTCGGTCAGCTGCTGCTGTATGGCCTGGATATATGCCAGCAACTGTGCATTGACTTGGTTTTGATCTGGCACATGTCCCTCTGGTGGTGGCTGCTGACCCTTGCCCTTTCCTCCTGGCGCCATGTCAGGATCTGAGTCGGACGAAATGAACTCCGGAGTAGTCTCCAGGGCTCGCACTGTCTTCTATCTGCATAATGAGATGGTCCGAATCAGATCACTTGCAATTAATGTTCTGCTGTCGTGATGAAGCTGGAATTCAGGTCAACCCCAGCATGTTGTGAATGGGAAAGGGATGTAGACTATAATCGACTCCCATTCACAACGGCGAAAGCGGGACAAAAGTGATCCCAGTTTATTGGGTGGCCAAGAGAAGGGTAGAAAACGAGGAGTGTGGAGATCGATCCACAAAGTCCGGATCGTGTTCTCGGGAATCGCCTCGAAATTATTGGCGGAGTTGAGTCTATGGAATCGATGTAGGTGTCGGCATGGTCCCGACGAAACCATCCATGGATCAACTTCGCGAAGCACAAGAGAATGTCAGATTGTTGGAAGAATGATACGATGGTCAACGAGGAATAAAAGGAGTGTAAAACAGTAGAAAGGCTCGGTTGAGCGGGGTGGTCAAAGGGAGAAACAACAAAATGTGCGCAAATGCGTGGGACTTGATCTTTGAACCTTAATCTAGATCCATTCAAACACAATACAAAATCGGGTTCACCAACTCACGCCATGTGAAGCCGTGAAAGCTCGGCTATTTATTATCTTTTCATTTTTTAGAGTTGTGATTTTCAGGCATATCTTATAACAAGTCCTTAGTACGCTACCCTATAGGAGAGAGAGTACTGCCGGAAGAGTATCCCGTACTTGTCCTCCTCCTGTGTAACCTGTAGTCTGTACTTTTTGGAGTCCTTGTAACCCTTCCTGGATCCCTACTCATCCAAAGAAAAGAGAGAGGAAGCCGATAGGCGAAACCAATACTTCGATTCTCGCTCGCAACGGAATCACCCGTGAGCGTGCAAGAACCTACTCGGACGCAGGACGATGAGACAGACACCCCCGTGAAGGCATGGCCTATGCTCAATACTTCGGACAGGGTCGATGCTCTCACAACAGAGAGTCACCATTGGTGACCAAGTCCTACTCGCCTACGTACGATAGAAGCGCCATTACTTCGGTAATCCAGGCAATACACAAGGCAGTTGCAGACTGGGTTTTGGGCTTTAATCCTTAGGGGTCGCACTCGCTCAAGGGAGTAGCGTTTTGGTCCCCCTCCAAGGTACCTGAAAACAATGAGGGCTTTATGAACCCGGTACAATGATAGTCCATTACGAATTTTAATTAAGGTCAAAGTTTATTTAGCAGTCCCCTTGTTTTAATTTTTGGGTTTTCACTTTTTTTGGATCTGTTTTCATACCAGCGCCTAACGTTTTTGTAGATTTTCATTTAAGTCCTAGGTGCTCAAAATCAGAGGGAGATAGCGGAAAAGCCGTGCAAGTGGTTCCATGATGGAAATCTCACCATTGAACCTAATGATGCATGCTGAGTTAGAAGACTTACAGTGCATCCCTGCTCTCTCCATGTGGTATGCAAAACAGAATTTTTAAACCTATCTACATGTCGGTGTGCAAGGCACAAAATTGCCCTAAACATAAGCTGCTATTAGCGTGAAGAACCATAAGTCACTCATTCATCTCTAGCCCGAAGGGTCCGGTCTTGGCTCACCCCTACTCTGTACTCAACACACTTGAGCTTAGGAGAAAGCGCTTTACAGGGCTCGCTGCGGCACAAGGGCTAAGAGATAAATGAACGACTTGTTTAAGTTTGACTAGATCCAAACGAAGTAGACTATAGGAACATGCATTCTTATTAATGTTTGGACCTAGCTACCGAGTCAAGCAACCTCTATCTAGGGGCTCCAAGCACATAAAACAAAATAAAAGAAAAGCGGAAAGCTCAAAACTTCGGAAAACAAAATAAAAGAAGGCGATGAAAACTCGAAAAAGCCGCGATGAGGCCCCCAGGTGAACAATCACCCGGGCACTGGACCTCATTGTGAAGAGTAGAGTCCTGTTTAATTACATGCCAAAAATGTCTCTCTCTCACCATAAATTACAAAAATAAATAATCCTAGGTGTCTATCTCTAACTAATGCCCATCTCTTTGCTTCCTTGGTGCTCTCTCCAGATGGTCATGAGACGAAGACCATCCTCCTCCAAGCTTGGCTGCATTGGCCTCCTAAGAAGCCATCCTTGCGTGGCGGGCCCTCGCATCAAAGTCACAAAAGAATGCATTAGTAGAGCTCAATCAATCAAATGGAGCATGTGTAATAATCATAATAAATAAATAAATGAAGTATGGTGATTAATAGCAATAAAAATAGCTGCTCACAAAAAGGAATGATAAATCAAGAATTTTTTATACAAGAATGACAAAATAAATCAGGCTATGCTCATTGCTCCCCGGCAACGGCACCATCTGATAACGACAGGTATTCCACGAGGGTCACCATGAAAGATATAAAAGTGTTGTCGCTGAGGCGACCACCCGCAAAACACCCGGGTTGATCAGCAATTAACCCACAATCCAAAAAAAACAACAATCAAGCTCAAAAATAAATGTGAATTAATCTTTATTTACTCTACCATAAAATGTACATTGACAAGCATGTAGAGGTCGAACCACAGAGAGCAATACAAAAATGCAATAGCCTATATGTATCTCAGAGTCATCCATGTGTGAAGTGGGTTTTGAATTTTAAAATATTTATTTATTATTATTTTTTTAATATAATAATTAAGTAATATAAATATATATATAATATAAATATATTAAATATGTATACCCATAGAGGGTTAGTATATAGCTTATAATACATACAATATATATATAGGTATATATAAATATAATAAAATAAATATATTTTTTTATATTAAGGTTAGTAAATAGATATAAGAATACATATAAATAATTAGATATATATATTAATTTTTTTCTTTTTTTTTCTTTTTAATAAATATATATATATATATACATAAAGGGGTAGTATAATATTTACAATAATACTCAAAAAACAGTAAAAAATGCAGGAACAAAGTCATTGGGATTTTCATGGGTTTTTACTATTTTTGTGATTTTTGGGCATTTTTGAAAATATTTTTAGTATTTTTAAATAGATAACTAATAGCAAACAGTGGAATAGGTTCTGGCTGTTACAAAAATAGACCTTAAAAATAGCTAACGGCCTCAAAAATTTTCCACACTATTTTTGTAATAAAGATAATAAAACAAAGCATAAATAAGGCCTGAGTTTATAATTTTCTGATTTTTCTTTGATTTTTTATATTTTTTTGAATTTTTTGGGTATTTTTGAATTTTTAAGGTTTTCCTTTTGAGATTTTTTGGGATTTTTGGACTGACACTAAGATAGGTCAAAATACAACATAGGGAATTTTTTTGGAATTTTTCGCGGCATTTTCATATTTTTTTAGGATTTTATAAGTTAGACAGTGAATAAAAGACATGTTTTTGATTTTTAATAAATGCAAAAATGCAACAAAATGAAAAACTAAAAATATAGCATGCAAGCACAACCAAACAGGAACTTAAGTCTATTTTTGCAAGATTTTTCGATTTAATATGGAGCACAAAATAAATAGACAAAGCATTCATAAATTAAATGGCCTGACAGGGGTATTTTTGCAAATAAAATATCTCTCAGGGGCATACATGCAAAAATCACAATAAAAATACACGTGGACTTTTATTTTCAGGACCAATTTATTTACAGAAACCCGGCGGGGTTTAAATGTAAAATCCACGCCCCTCACGTGGGTGCTGCACGTGAGGTGCGAAAGGTCTAAAAAGTAAATAACCAAACAAAAGGGGGGGTTCTGCAATTTTTACAACTTATTTACAACTAAAACTTTTATTTTTGGGATTAAACTCAAAATACAAAAAGCGGGGGGTGAGATGTGAAATTTACCCCCAAATAAGGCGTGTCATCCAACGGCGCTGGAGGCGCCACTTATCCACGCGTCATGCATCCGACGATGGATACTGGTTCGGCAATGAAGGGCCTGGATTAGACGATCCAGGCTGATCTGACGGTTGGCACATGGCTTTATCGGACGGCTCTCCTTCGATCTGGGCCTCGCCTCCTTATCCGACGGTGCTGAAGCTCCCTGGAAGA